>CAXIVR010000014.1:3736885-4336885 GCA_964035755.1 Teleogryllus oceanicus | reverse complement strand
CATATTCATTCGGAGCAAACATTCATTGTTAATAGATAGAACGTTCTACAGAGAGCAGAACATTTGGTAAATTGCAAAGGAGAACAGAATATCTTTCCTAATTTGAATTGTCAGATTTCCGAGGTTTCCATTAACCTACAAGAGACTTTTCATTTATTCAAAGCCCAGAGCGAGCACCAAGTACAAAAGGGCCAGACCGAAACTGTTCCTCCCACCCGTCACCACCCGAACGAAACTAAAAGAAGCAAAACAGAGCCAGTCCGCTTTTCCCGTTGTTTGCCTTCTCCAAAACTCGTCGTGGCCCTCGGCAGGTTCCATAGCCCGCAGTGGACACTCGTGGAAGCGGCGACAAGCGCGCCTCTAAAACAAAGGCGCAAAAACAGCGAGCGGCCGCGTGACTCGGCTCGGCTGCTCTCGCGCTTTTGCTTTTGCTTCTGCTGCGCCCATCTGGGACACGCCCCCTCCCCGCCCCCTCGCGGCAACGGCACTTCAGCGGGCGCCCGCGCTTCGCCCGCTTTTTATTCAGCTTGGCGTAGAGCGAACGAATCGACCGGCGATTTTTTTCTAGTTGTTCGGGAATAACCATTTTGCTGGGTCTCAAACAGTTTCTTTTGGGTGGGGTTACAAAAAAAGTCAGTACAGTTTAAATTCCTTTCTATTTTTTTTTTTTTTTTTCATAATTTTTCATAGGGATAGAAAAGTGAAGGACCAGACAAAGTGTAATTTGTACAAAAAAATGAAACATGCTTCGTTTTTCCGTTGAGATTTCATGCAGTCTGACTACCGCGCTCCTGGAGTTCAGCGCTTCTTGCGGCGTCGAGAGGATATATTTATATCAGGACTATGTGCAGAAAACGGACCGTGTAAAACTTTGGATCTCGCTCAGCCAGTTTTCATACCGAAACAGTAAGACGTAGAAATTAATGTATCTTTTCCATCCATTTTATGAACGGGAAAATGATGAAAAATTACCGCAGGCTTTAGGAACCTATTCATGCTCAATTATGAATAAAATTTTTCAGAAATGATAAACAATTCCATTCTAAATAATTCCTGAGAAATGAAACACACAATATTTAAAAAAGAATTCCAAAATGGAGAACATCAAGGAAAGAAAGTAATTTAGCGTATTTGGTTCTCTAAACCAAAATAAATTTATTAATAACGAATTAGTAAGAATTCGAAACTAGAAAAAATTATAACTTTTAAACTCAATAAAACGAGAAACCATCTTTTTACAGACGAAATGAGGAGAACATCGGAGAAAAAGAAGTTTAAACGGAAAGAAATAAAAGAAATTGGCGAAAGTGAAGTAAAAACTCTGAAACAAAAGATTCAGAAATAAAAATTAGATCAAGTTACCAGTCACAGCACTAAAATAAACTATATTTTAAAGATGAAACATTTTGGTGGAGAAGAGCATAAAAGAGTATCTTCCGCGGGAATCAGAAGCTACCTTAAAATGGAATGATTAGCTGAATTCAAGGAAACTCAAGGATTTCAAACTCACGTATAGGATTGATTAGTTAGTGATTTTGAGCGCATCAACGGGTGAAGTCATTAATCCCGTAAATGTAGTGCATGTTTTCAACCCTGGGGATGGTGTTGATCTTCCTATGCTGGCTGACGAGATCCGTTGCTGACCTGCGTCGCTTTGCGAGGATTTTCCCCAAACAGGTATCTCCTATCAGCGGGGCACCGCCCCCAGCTGGAACAAGCTCTAAGCTCCCGACTGGTTTATATTTTTTATACTTACAATCTATTTTTTAATTTTTGAAATGTATTTTAGGATTATTGAAAGAGGAATCCAGAGCGACTTGGCCGCATTTTTCGCGATGATTTCTTATAATCGTCATTTTTAACTGTTTCTGGCCGATTTTTGACTTTTTTTAACAACGAGTTAATGGCTTCAGAACAGCAAGTTTTGACTTTTACAACTCTTAAGTTAAAGGTCGAAATGTCTGAAATCATACATTCATAGAAAATAAAGCAATAATAATTACCGTACCCAATCATCTAGAAATGGTAACTACATGAGGATTGACAAATGAGTCCATAAATTTCCCATCACTAAATTTTAGAATGTATCTATATATTTTCAATATGCTATTTTTATATATGATTGGACATATTTACGAATTGAAATGTTTTTCTAGGCTATACCTTCCAAATTTTCAATGGGAAGGCATCCTTCTCCTACCGCTCTCTGTGCATACCATCATGCCGTGAGTTTCTCACGGCTTAACATTTGTGGACTACTGCATTCTACAACATTGTTGCAAAGACGAACGTAAATACTTCGTTCATTAGGTGGGTTATAATCGTACCCGCCAAAACTCTGTTAGAACTCTAATATGTTAAAAATCTGCGCAATGAAAACAAAGAAATATAACACGATCACCAGCCCTTAATACAAAATCCCAACACGAGAACCGAAAATCCTTACTGTCCTCCATTAATTCCACCTCGGCGACGCCGCTGAGATTCGCTCAGCGAGAGGGAGAGTGCTTTTGACCACGCCGTCCAACATTAATAGGATAAATAAATATTCGCGCGTCTTCGGCCGTGTAAGCTGCTTACGTGCTTGTGTGGGGGCTGCTCCCGCAGCAGAAGCACAGCAGGAAGGAACAAAGCGGAGTCTGAGCGAGCCTGGGCCAGGAGCGAATTAATTCGTAAGCAGACTAAGCACATTCCCAATGAGCTCCCAAAATTCTTAACACAACAATTTATATTGTCCATTAACTATGTAAAAACAGTTTTAATTATTCTTATTAACTCTTCAAAAATTAATCAAGTTTATTCACATTTTAAAATATCATTTTTTAAATTTAAATCTGTAAATTTACAGTCTGTTCAAAACAAGAACAATAAGTAAATATGATGTTAGAAAATACAACTTACATGGTAAGATCACCCACTGGTGATCTTCCTTTATCATATTACACACTTGTAATTTTGACAAAACATTTGATGTTGATTTTATTACAGTATTATCACTATTGTCATTATTTTAAAATATCATGATGTATTTTTATTTTTCAGCAGACTACTTTCGTAGTGTTGAGAAAGGATTGTACAGCTTCTGTAAAATTGGTAATTTTTCGACAGAAAAACTCGTTTTGTGGGTCCGTGGAACCGAAGAAGTGAATAATTCTTATTCTTATACAAAAGTAAATTAAGTTTAATATAGTGTGTGGTCAGAATTCGCGTTTTATTGGTGTTTGACACCGAGAAATTGGTTCACGGCGAAACATCTGTTTATCCGACTGTGGGCAAAACACGAGCACCTAAATCGTTTAATTGATTTTCTCCAAAATTGATATTCCTCGATCAATCTGGCCGAACTAGAGGCCCTGCTTATTTGAAACAAATATTCTATTGTCTCACCAATATTTTCAAATTTTTCACAAAAATAGTTTCAAATTATTTTATTATTTTTTTTCTCGGATAGAATAAAGAAGTTTGAAAAGCGCAGTTCTCATTTTCGTTGAACTCTCTGGTTTTTGGAAAGTAGCAAAATTTTCTTTCGGCATTTTCCTACAACTACAATATTGAACATATTTTTTTCTGAATTTCACGAAATCTATTCTTCAATGACAGATCGGTACAAGGTCTGTAATTCGAAAATACGAGTATTTTTCTCAGAAATATGGGAAATTTATAAACAATTATTTTCTCAAAAACTACTTTAAATTTTTCTTCCAATTTTTTACTCGGACTGAGGAAAGGTCTTTTAAAAAATGGCGCAGGTTTAATTTTTTTGACCTTTCAAAATTTTCGAAAATTTCAAAAGTTACAAATAACGGGAGAAATTATGAGATGTTTTAGTTCCACTCGTTCGAAACTGCAGAAGTAGGTTAATTTTCACATTCCTTTTGATTAAGTTTTTTCCATATTTTAAAATTATTAGAGGCTCCCACTGTTTCGTGAAACTTAGAACCCTTTGCGATAGTAATCCGACATTGGGCTCATTGCTGTCCCACAGTAAAACCCACGAGATGTTGGGATGTGGTGGTTGATGCGTGGGAGCTCTCAAGCTTCGACGAACATCAACAATTTTGGCTATCACAGGCGGAATTTATACATCAGCTGCTTATGTGTATTGTAGACGCAATATGAAAATCGCTCGTCACAAGGAAACCGTTTAAAAGCTAAATGTGTTGTCATGAACGCACTTTATTTCACGTAAACATCATGTAATATTTTTAGATGAATGAATTCTAAAAAATAATGTACGATTATGCAGAACGAATAAAATAATTTCTTTTTTATTTCGTCCCTGTAATGTTTTTAAATAATACTTCCCCTACTTAAGGAAATGAAAAATGTAAGCAGGTGTACTTGCATAACAAAGTAGAATTTTAAAACTCAACTGTGATAAATCACTGGAAAATAACCAACATGAATTCACATTCAAATGTTATGGTATCCGCCACATTCATCGCATCGCATCAAATTATCGCATCATTGAGACAATAAATTTTGCGCGATTGGAAATAATTAAAGCTGTGATAAATGACAAAATCACTACGTTAATTATTTTTAATTAGTGGGTAACTAACTTGGCTTAACACAGGTGAATGAATACTGAATTAGTACACACCGAAACAAAATACATGCTTTGCATGACATTCAAATATTAAAAATAGTATTAAAGATAACTAAGAAAACGTGGATAAAATCATTCTCCGGATTTCGAGAAAAACATGCATACCTTCTATTTTCAGAGGTTACCTTAGATGTTTTACTCAAGTGTTATTTTGTATCTGACGATCTATCCGTCTAGACGCGTCGTCCGATATTTAACAATAACGAATTCTGCAAAGTTCATATTTTCCCCTAAATTGATCTGTTATTAATTACATTTAAGTCAAACTATACGAATTTGATTGGAATCTTTCCATTTTATCGGTTGCTTTACAAGAAGTTGTTAAACAATTTTCAAAATGTTCTCAAAACACACTTAGTGTTTTCCACTAGGTCCCGTGCCAGCACATGAGCAACAAATGCGTTATGGAGCAGTCACTGTAATGGCCATAAAAGAAAACATTTTCTCTGCTCCGCTCGCTTACGGGAGCGTTGAAAGTAAGCAGCCGAAAAACAGCTTATCCGCCTTCACGGCAAGAGCGAACCTGCTTTTGCTGACGCACGTTCACGGCGCAGAGGAGATGGCTACGTTTACGCAATTCAAAACCGTGAGGCCGTGTCCTGCGTGAGCTACATCTTGCCGCAGCGACACGCGACAGCTTCAAGCGACAAATTTCAAACACACACGGCCATATTCATAGCCGTCATTTGTAGGATAAGAAAATACTTAAGCTATAAGAAGTTACTTTTGATAGGGAAATGCTTATACACATTTGGTATTCATAGATTATACTTATAATCAGTACAATGCTAGCAGTGTCTCGTGTGGAAACAGCGCAAACGCTATTCGACGTGTTTGAATGTTGTCGCTACTTGTCGTCGCTTGTCGCTGTGTCGTGCGTATAGTTTCGCTGTTTTGGTCTTCACTTTCCCATTTCAAACACGTCGAATAGCGATATAACGGAATGTTTAACTGAAGATGTGAAAAATACAAGGGAATTGTGGAACACGAGATTGAATAACTACCACAGATGGATTGTGAGTGGCAAATTGTTAAAAGAAGAGACGAATGCACTGAAAATAACAAATAAATTTGTTTTTTATTGATTAAATTATGGTAATTTATATTATTCTCAGTGAATTTGTCAGATGCTAATTATATTGCGTAGTACATACATCACGATGTATTATATACCAGTATTCCTGTAGACGTAAATGAGGTTAGGTTTCTATTGTAACCAAACCGGCAGGGCTATTGAAATAATTGCAAATAGTCTGTCTTATTTCACGGGCTTCTGTTGAGGGTGAATTAAACCTATTACTAACTGGCAGAATGAATATCCTGTGGAGAGTTTGTTGAACATAACAAAAATCTTAAATGTTTCCTTTGAAACATTTCGACTGTCGCTGTCGCAGCCGCACGTAGGAAACCACGCGCTCTGTCGCGTGGCATCGCAGCTTGTCGCTTGAAGCTGACGCAAGCTATCGCTTGCCGCCGCCGCCGGTTGTAGCTCACGCAGGACACGACCTAACGCGCTACAACGCAAGCTCTAAAATAGCTCATGGTTGGGTCAAACGTTTTAGGAGAGGATTTCCTCGTCGAAAATGTATCACACTGCATGCGTAGAACGAATGCATTGTGCAGACGATTCGTGTCACAGTGAAAAATGAAAGGGGATGACTGAAAGTCAGGAAGTAGGAGACAGAATGGGTTCCGAGAGGAGAAAGCGATGTACAATGGAATACACGCTTTGTTGAATCCCGATTTAGGTTATGGAGCACAACGTGTTATTATGAAGTCACAATTTGAAAATTGTTAGATAATTGTCTATTGTTGGCAAAATTTCTTTATTATGCACGTAATTTGTAAGTAACTCGCGTAAAGTAAGTTTAATTGCAGATCATTTGCAAATAATTTAACTGTGTATGTCCCATTTTTCTTATGAAAAAAGAGGACACAAATAAAGAGAAAACCCATCTGCTGAGAATGTCTGCAAAATGAATAATTAAACTATTTTATCTTCTCATCTCTGGTTCAAGTTTAAACATTATGATTTCACCACAATGACTTTCTTTATTAAAATATCTCCTTACTAACATGCAAGACTTTTTTTAACATCATTCTTCAAACTTCCCAACCATTAAATGTTTTTGGTGCACTTGCGAAATCTTTTAGTCGCTTCAACAACATATTTATTGAAGATAATACGTACAGTACTTCGCAAAGAATATCTAACAATTCTAGCTGTAAAAGTTAGAACACTAAATATTTTGCTGCTAATTGCAAATGTAGTGTAAGACAACGTCCGCTGGGTATACTCTCGATATTAACGGTTGGAACTTTTCACGAAAATCCATGAACACTCCTTACTATCATTTAGCTCCTCTGGCTTAAGAGAAAAATTTGAATTCAAACTTGGGCCAAAATTGCTGGTGAGTGAAGAAATTAAAACAAAACAAAGCTGTTTGAGTGGACGGAATGTCTGGGTTACATAGGAATAGGGTCGCTTTAGGTACACATATATCTACCTATTGATTTTGTATTAATATATGTATAATTTCATGCATGAATATTATTTCTCACATATTTAATTTCATATTAACTGTTATATTTGTTTACTTTCGACAGCGGTCAAAAGCACCTCATGTGCCAATAACTCCAAACGCGCCTGTCCCGTGGCTGCTGCTCCCTCATTCTCGGCGCAATGTCAAGGCCCCCGGCGGCAGGCCGTTGCGTCCGGTTGCGCCACGCGGCGCAACGGAAGCTAATGCCCGCCCGGCGTTGACCAATCCATGTGCACGGCGGAGGTGGAGGTGGAGGTGGAGGTGGATGCGGAGGTGGATGTGGAGGTGGACGTGGAGGTGGAGGTGGAGGTGGAGGTGGAGGTGGAGGTGGAAGGTGGAGGTGGAGGTGGAGGTGAAAGTGGAAGTGGAGGTGGAGGTGAGGGTGGAGTGAGGTGGTGGAGGTGGAGGTGGAGGTGGAGGTGGGTGGAGGTGGAGGTGGAGAGTGGAGGTGGAGGTGGAGGTGGAGGTGGAGGTGGAGGTGGAGGTGGAGGTGGAGGTGGAGGTGGAGTGTGGAGGTGGAGAGGTGGAGTGGAGGTGGAGTGGAGGTGGACGTGGAGGTGGAAGTGGAGGTGGACGTGGAGGTGGAGGTGGAGGTGGAGGTGGAAGTGGAAAGGGAATTGGAGGTGGAGGTGGAGGTGAAAGTGGAAGTGGAGGTGAGGCGGAGGCGGAGGGGGGAGGAGGTGGATGGAGTGGGGAGGTGGAGGTGGAGGGGATGCGGAGGTGGAGGTGGAGGTGGAGGTGGAGGTGGAGGTGGAGGTGGAGGTGGAGGTGGAGGGGGGTGGCGGGGAGGCGGGGGGTGGTGGCAGTGGAGGTGGCGGCGTGTGTGGCGGTAACGGTGGTGGTGGTGGTGGCGATGGCGGAGGCGG
Organism: Teleogryllus oceanicus; assembly: GCA_964035755.1. Taxonomy (NCBI): domain Eukaryota; kingdom Metazoa; phylum Arthropoda; class Insecta; order Orthoptera; family Gryllidae; genus Teleogryllus; species Teleogryllus oceanicus. The sequence goes on along the minus strand of CAXIVR010000014.1, from coordinate 4,328,867 downwards.
CGGCTATGACGGCGGCAGAGGCAGGAAAATGGCAAAAGAGAAAGCACGATAGCAGCAATCTGAAAGATTTAGGGCAGGGATTCAATGAGCGATACTCTAGTTATCTCAATACTGAAATCCTGAGGCAGATGGCAATCATAGTTAATTCATCAATTTATTCTCTGACTGCAAGGCGTCAAAACAGAACGGGTATCATTTAATAACAATATTCATCAGATGTTCGTTGTTCTTAGTATAGTACTCCATTATTTAAGTATTATCTTTTGTACCGATTTACGAAACTACACGATAAGAACTTAGACTTGTATAGAATGTGATGTAGTTATAAATTCCATTTTTTGTATCAAGTGCTGTATCAACCTAAGTTAAAATGCTATATAAGATGTGCCGTGTTACAGAATTATTTTTATCGCCAACTGACGCTTAAAGTACTAACAATACACGTATTAGTCATTTGATATAATAGGTTTTTGTAAAGTTCTTTCATTTTTTTAAAAATAAACTGTTTTCCATTCCAAAATAACCAATCATTAATTAAAAATCATTACGAAATTATTCATAGCTATCTCATCATTCCAGAACAAATACTCTTCGATTAGGATTGTGACCAAGTGGGCAATCGAATTGCATCACCCACTGCCATATGGTCAGTACTCCATGTGTACGATATGTACGATAACTGTGTCCATGGCCGCATTCCCATAACTAGTAGCGAGCCGTTACTATCTACTCCTTCGGAAATAGTTTCATTATACCGAATGATAATAAGCAGAGATGGGTTAAGAGAAGACTTCGCGAATTTAAATTGTGCGATAAAAAACTCTTAAAGAATCTCAAACGAAGGAAATACAAAGTCTTTCTTAAAGAAATGCTGCTTTTTATTGTTTATTTTTATGTTTAAATAGGAAACAAAAGGGGTTCTTATAATAAGAGAATATTGTTGGATCATTACTATCTTTAAACATGATTCACATCACCACTCGCACTAATTTAGTACGTGTTAACCTAAAGTACACCCAGTAGAAACGTGAATTGAGTATTATAAAAGCAATAGTTAATAAGAACAGAACCGTTTTGATTGGTTGCTGACAAAATAGTTTTCTATGCACCAATGGCGTAATAAAGGTTCCAATGATCGAGTGGCGACAAAATGCCCTGGGGCCCGAGATCATTAAAACCTGTTATCGCCCGTGGTACATTTTACAACTAATATGTGAATCCTTTAAATATTTTATTGTGTTATAATATAGTCCATTACTTTAATGAATAAATTTATCAATGTCTAAATTCTTTATTTTCTATATTACATTCGGAACGGCAATGGTTGAGCAGACCAAAACACTGAAATAGATATAGTAATACCTCAAAAAAAATAAACCGTATTTAAACAGCCTATGTGTCAAGGGGAAAAGTTAAATTTCGAATTCTGGAACATTTTGAAGTTTCTAGGTTTAGTAGCCGAATTCTAAATGAATGAGAATGTAACAGTTAATAAAGAAAATTCTGAATATTAAGGATGTGAACTTATCGAAACTCAAGAAGTTCAGGTCTTTTGTTTAGTTCATGCTTTATCGTACGTTTTATCATATTGCTGTATCATATCGACATCAATTACATACTACAGCTTCCGGGTCATACGCAGTTTTTAACTGTTTTTTTTGACGTAAAATAAATAAAATAAATAAAATAAATAAAATAAATAAAATAAATAAAATAAAACAATTACGTTCATTCTTCCTCTGTGGTATTTTGGTTACCAGCTTCGATAAAAAACAACCAAACAGAGTGTTCAGTGAGAAGAGAGGGACGTCGGGACTAGATTGAAAGGCCCGCGCTGTGATGAAGCGGGCCAAGGTTGCTCGGCTCGGCGTGCCCCCCGCAGCTGCCACCGCGCTACCCATTGCCCCGGCCGCCAGCACCGACACCAACCGCTGCCACTACCACTATCACCACTTCCACCACCACCGCGGCCACTATAACCACCCCCCCCCCCGCCGCCCCACACGCATCCCACCACCCCCCCTTGTCTTCCCCACCCACCATCCCCGCCACCACCCCCCAAACACTAGCACCCCCGTCGAAACCACCACCGCCATCATTACCATCACCACCACCACCACCGTCGCCCCGCTACCCCCCGCACCACCATCACCATCCCCCGTTGCCATCTCCGACACCACCACCCGCGTCGCCACCACCAACGCCATTATTACCACCACCTCTATCACCACGGCCATCCCCGGAAATTGGCATAGAGCTGGTTCCGTGTTGGACTGTGCCCTGCTGGGGGACATTCTAGAAGGTCGAAATAAACATCTAACTGGCGTGTAGGTCGGCGCCGAATTTCACTCAGCGGGGAAGGAAACCACCACCTTCCGGCTATAAAACGCACTACACTCGAGGGTGTAATGATCAAACAAGATGACGCGCCTAGAAACACTAAACACTCCTCTCGCCACCACCTGCACTACCACTACCCTCACCAACTCCAGCATCACCACCACCACCACCACCACCACCACCATCACTACCCCCACCCTCCACCACCACCCCAGCAACCCACTACCACTACCACCCCTCCACTACGACTACCACCTTCACCACTACCCTCACCACCACCAGCACCACCACCGCAACAACCACGACCACCATCACTACCACCATGACCAACACTATCTCCACTGCCATCATTACCACCATCATCACCACTATCGCTCTCTCCGAGTCATGTCGCTCCCGCCCCCGGCGTCGAAGCCACCGCCGCCGCCCCCACTGTACCTCGTAGCCGACGCATCGTTGATCTCGGGTTTCCGCCTGTTCGTCTCGTTTGCGCGGCTCGCCCTGGGAAATGGACCCCCGCGCGGCCCCGAAAACTGCAACGTGCGCACATCTCGACGCAGAACAGCGCTGAGGAGGACGCACAGAGTTTGCCATGCACGAGAGTTCGTCTCACCGATGCGGAAGATTCTGGGCAAATGAATGCATCCGCGACTGACTCTCACACATACTATTTAATACGATTTATCAAACGCCAGTGAGAAAGTTATAATAGTCTAAGTTTTTATACGTTTTATATCTCAATATTAATGGCTGTAACAAATATTATTTAATATTTACTCAAATCATGAAAAAGGCGAACAATTGTAAAGAAAAAAATGGTTCCTGATAAAATGAAAGAAGGAAATAGTAGGCCATTTTCTTAATTCTATGGAACCTAGGGGCAACACTTTTTTCTGGTGGTTATAAAATTTAAATTCATAATATAATACTATAACAATTTTATCAAGAAAACTCATACAAAACTCATTTTATTATTCCCTTGATAAAAAAACAGCATCCATAAGATGTCCCTATTGATTTCAGGTCAATCAACCTTTCGTCACGAGTGGATATTTCCAACCGGAAATCACGAAGAGAGCTTTGTCAGCAGCACCATACAAAACGGACAGCTCCTTTCTTTATCAATTCCGGAAGCACAGGATCGCGTCCAGCACTCCGCTGAGGCAATACAGTGGAAATCTTTTTCCGATGGCCGAGTGGCTGCGAGAGTGGAAATTTCCGGGCCTTCCTCAGGAAATGCGGGATCGCCACGACTGGCGACGTCAGCGCTCCTCGCGGCCTTCGACGCACATTTCACCCGATCCCAGGAGCGTCTGGAGGGTGGGGAGGCTTAGAGCAATTTGCCCCAGGCCGCCTCTTAACCCTTAGTCGCTTGAATCAAGAAAAAATCAGTCAATCATTTCACAACTTTGTAATAATTAGATTGATTGATTGATTTTTTCGTGTTTCCGGGCGCATCAACTGCTTTGGTCATTAGTCCCGTTAGTGTAGTGCATGTTTTTTCTCGGGAGATGGCGGTGATCTTCCCCCGCTGGATGGCGAGATCCGGCGCCGACCTATAGTCGGCTAGTGGGGTTTCCCCCTAACCAGGACTCTCCCACCAGCGGGGCACCGCCCCAGCCGGGACAAGCTCTAAGCTCCCGACCGATCTCCCGGAATATGTGCTAATGTAGTGCATGTTGGTGCAAGTGTGTGTGTATTATATATTTTTAAAATTTTATCGAAATGATCACTAAAATATTTGTTTTATTAATGAAGTATTATTTTGATGAACTGTTAGCCCACATATTTTTGAATATTACATCGATAAGGAATCATCTATGATGGTACCCATGGTCCCTGGTTAGCAAGAAGCGTCAATACGAAAGGATAACATCGATAGCACGCTGCAGGAATATCGGTAGCCCGGAACTGGGGTATTGAGCAGAAAGGAGGAATTGAAGGAAACCTTATGGATGAAATTGGCAAAGCAGCATGTCAGCTACCTACCAATCCCAGTTCCTTGACAACAGTGACGGGATACGCTCTGCGGATCGATGCGGATTAATTGATTGATTGATTTTTTCGTGTTTCCGGGCGCATCAACTGCTTTGGTCATTACTCTCATTAGAGTAGTGCATGCTTTTTTCTCGGGAGATGGCGGTGATCTTCCCCCACTGGATGGCGCGATCCGGCGCCGACCTACCGTCGACTAGTTGGGTTTCCCTCCAACCAGGACTCTCCCACCAGCGGGGCACCGCCACAGCCGGGACAAGATCTAAGCTCCCGACCGGTCCCGGAAAATGTGATAGTGTGGTGCATGTTAGTGTAAGTGGAGAGGATAGGACAAGGAAGACGAAGGAAAGATCGCGCGCGGTCCGTGGCCCGTTTGGTAGGGTACTGCTCCGGCATTCGCCTGGTGTTGATCGGAGAAACCACGGAAAACTACCGATCAGAGCGGCCGGCCGCTAGAATTCTCCTGCAGACAGCGACTGAATTCGACCTAGCTGAAGAGCTAGTGTCGAAAATCCTGCCGCAGTGGAGAGTGGGAACCTAGGACCTCCCTGTCAGAGGCGCTGCAGTGACATCAGTTGATGCACTGAGCTACCGCTCCCGGTGCGGATTCTTACTGTGTCTGTGAATGCCGAATATATTTAACCTTCCTTCGATCGCGTAGAATCGCAATGCGAGCATTTGAGCCTCGTGTTTCCTTTATGATATCGCCCAGAGCGTGCCCGCTTCCTCTGCCAAGCTTGCAGTACCTCGCGCGAATTTAATAAAAGCTCCTTGGCAGTAGGAATTTCAATACCGCGCCGGAAGTATGTTCGCTGACCTACGTTTGCAACCAGCGAAGCACTTTTGCCGCCTGGTGATACTTCTGCCAGGGTCGGACTCGCTGCGTCAGTTTAACGTAGTGGCACGTGCTATGCGTCCGGCCCTCATCAAAGAAAATCAATTTTGAAATTTTCATAATTATGTTTAAATTGTAACAGAACAATTATATAAGTTGATCTGAAGTATTTTTAAAAAACGTTTTATTTTTTCTCTTTTAAAAGTTAATACTTTTTGTTAGTCAAAGACTTGTCGGCAAGGGAAGTTGACTACGGCAATGTTTATCATTTAATCCATATGCTTACGCAGTTTGAAGATATGTAAAATAATGAAGTACTAATTTATGGATGAACAAAATACGACAATTTATTTCCGTATGTAGCATTTTATAAGCTTTTTGAAAAGTTTCTTATTTTATATATTACTTTCTGATAAATCTTTTCCAACATTGGTTTTAAAGATGCAATTATTTTGTTGTATATAACGTGAAAAAATGAATATGCATTAAATGAATTAGTTATATTTCCCCGATTGTCACAAAATATTTTATTTATAAATTATTTCAATAAAGTTCGCCGTTTTTCAGTAGTCACAAGTCTCGCTATCTCTCAACTCGGCAAAGTCACTTCGACCTCTCAGGACATCTGAAACTGAGGTCGCTTTTAGCAAGAGTGGGATGGAGGAAGAAAGCTCTAAATTATTAGACGAAAGAAAAAGAGACGAATTTCTTCTGGATGCGGATGAGAACGAATTTAGTCGAGCGCTCCATAAAGAAGTTGCAGTTAAATTTCGTTGTTGGATAATTCCATATATTTTCTTTCCATATATTCCATTCCATATATTTATTGTTGGATTCCATATATTTTCTTTCTCTATCTGCTTTTGCTTCTCGCTATTTATTTGGTTGCATAGTTTTATTTACAGTGAACACATATAAATTCAGGCGGTAGAGGTACTATTCGTCATTAATAAATACATTATTATTATTATTATTATTATTATTATTATTATTATTATTATTATTATTATTATTCGCTTAAGGCCTCTTACGCGACCCTGCATCCATCTCTACGCCTTCTATTTTTTCCTGCAGAAACATCGAGTGTTCTCTTGAGAAGTTTGGTCTCCGTAGTAGTCTGAAGCCTATAAGCTATAAACTGTCTCCTTACTTATAAGCCAGTTTTGCATTTCTCTAAAACACTGAAGTAGCCCACTGGCCCATGTCGGCTCTTGATTACATTCTACTTCTAGATAGAAAGAGATGATGATTGTGAACGAATTTCCAATTGCAGATGAGATGCATGATATTGTAATTGTATTGATATTGTAAAATGGCTATCATACAATTAGCACATGATTAAAACATCTTACATGAGATTTGAGCTCCACCTTCCTTATGTCAGCCATTTCCTGCCTTACACCAGGTTTACACTACTTTTGACTCTTCGAAAGCCAGAAGCCACCCTGTTTTTAAAACATCGCTGCTTTCCACCATAAACATTGGTATTTTGCTTTCGATGTTTCCTTCACATCGATATTTTATTGCAAAAACATCGATTTTTAAAATTTTTATTATTTTAATTTTAATTTTTAAATAAAGGGGTTTAGACACGTAGAGTAGCAGCAATCCACCGCAATGTCGTTGTTTTGCGTCATCCTTTTTATCACGCTGCACATTTCGTCTGTGCAATCTGAGAAAATTTTAGGTGGTTTTACTTGGATGATGTACGAATAAAAGTAACTAAATGGTAAAGTAGCGAAACACGATGTTCTTTATTGCTAATTTTATTCTTTAAATTCGACAATAATTATTATTAACATACTACAAACATGCTGGTAACAAAACAATAAAATATATCCCTTTTATGTATTGTAACTAAAAATGGATAGGAATATAGCATGTTTATTAGTTTATAATTAAAACATCGATGTTTTTAGGCATTGATATTTTCATCGACATCGAAAATCCTTTAGCGATGTATCGAAACCTCGATGGATTGATGTTTTGGTGCAATATGCCATCACTAAGCCCATGAGCATTCGCTAAAACTGTGGAATCGTTCTCCAAAAGGAATCTTACCTTGCCGGCTATCCGGCATAGGGCGGCTGAAACGACTTAGGCGCTTCTTATTACACCTAAACTTGTATTCCCTTCTTCGCCATTCTTTTCATCTAAACGATTTACAGTTGTTTCAGCTCCTTAGACATTCTCTGAAACTTAATTTGGCTGCATCTCTTTCTTTTCATTCGTCACTGTTAAGCTCCACTTGAGCTTATAACATTTTAAATTTATAATGCTTATTTTATTCACCTTTACTTCCCAATTGACGTGTCTCTTTGTTGTCGCAGGTCCCCAGCGGCAATCTGGTTGCGCAACCTGCGTTTAAGGCGTTGCGTCCCACCAAGTGTCAACGGCGCGCGTTGACTTCACAGCTGCGCCGAGCCACAGCAGGCGGACTGGCGTCGTCCACGCAAAAGAGAAGCGGCGCCCGCTGCCTGGGATATTGCGCCACATTTAGCAACGCTGGGCGCGTCCGACAGCTCGGCCAGCGTTCGCCTCCGTCTCCACCCGTGCCCCGCCCCGCCGTCGCGTCCCGTCGCGTCCCGTCGCGTCCCGTCGCGTCCCGTCGCGTCTCGTCGCGTCCCGTCCCGTCCCGTCGCGTCCCGTCGCGTCCCGTCCCGTCCCGTCGCGCCCCGTCGCGTCCCGTCGCGTCCCGTCGGTCCCGTCGCGTCCCGTCGCGTCCCGTCGCGTCCCGTCACGTCCCGTCGCGTCCCGTCGCGTCCGTCGCGTCCCGTCCCGTCCCGTCGCGTCCCGTCGCGTCCCGTCGCGCCCGTCGCGCCCCGTCGCGCCCCGTCGCGTCCCGTCGCGTCCGTCGTGTCCCGTCGCGTCCCGTCCGTCCCGTCGCGTCCCGTCGCGTCCCGTCGCGTCCGTCGTCGCGTCTCGTCGCGTCCCGTCCCGTCCTCGTTGCGTCCCGTCGCGTCCGTCGCGCCCCGTCGCGCCCCGTCGCGCCCGTCGCGTCTCGTCGCGTCCCGTCCCGTCCCGTTCCGTCGCGTTCCGTTGCGTCCCGTCCCGTTGCGACCCGTCCCGTTGCGTCCCGTCCCGTCGCATCCCGTCGCGTCCCGTCGCCTCCCGTCGCGTCCGTCGCGTCCGTCGCGCCTCGTCGCGTCCCGTCCGTCCCGTTCCGTCGCGTTCCGTTGCGTCCCGTCCTTCCCGTCCCGTCCCGTCGCATCCCGTCGCGTCCCGTCCGTCGCGTCCCGTCGCGTCCCGTCGCGTCCCGTCGCGTCCCCGTCGCGTCCCGCCGCGTCGCCGTCGCGTCCCGTGTCGTCCCGTCCCGTCCGCGCCCCCGTCCGTCCGTCCCGTCCGTCCGTCCCGTCCCGTCCCGTTCTTCCGTCCGTCCCGTCGCGCCCCTTCGCGTCCCGTCGCGTTCCGTTGCGTCCGTCCCGTCCCGTCGCATCCCGTCGCGTCCCGGCACGTCACGTCGCGTCCCGTCGCGTCCCGCCGCGTCCCGCCGCGTCCCCGTCGCGTCCCGCCGCGTCGCCGTCGCGTCCCGTGTCGTCCCGTCCCGTCCCGTTCGCCCTGTCCCATCTCGTGCCGCTCCGTGCAGTCCCACCCTGCCCGCCCCGCACCCGAGTGGCAACAGAGAAAGTCCGGACCCGTAACAAAGCTCCCTCAGCACCCCGCCCAGTGGGACTCCGGAACAGCATAGTCTTGGCCCAGAGGACTCGGACCCGAGCAAGGACTTCGGTAGCATCCGGTCTCACCACCTTCCTGCCTGTACGCAATATTTCGTCGAAAGAATAAATAAAGAACATCCGCATTAAAATGAAATAAATTCTATTTATACTCTCATCTGGATATTGCAGAATTCTATTTGGCGGATTAGTTTCAGGGACAAAATTTATATAGAGTGTGCACAGCAGTCTCCTCTGAAGTTGGTGTTGAATTCAACTGCTATTTCACAAAGAGTTATTCAAGAAACTTGTGTTAATTTACTATAGCTTTAGGACGTTTCTATAGATGAACTACCTCTCGTTGCCTAGGTATTTACCACAATTATCTTTTGGGAACGAAAAGGAATTTTATCTATTGTGATCTATCTATCATGTCCCACCCGATTCCTACCCTGTCTCGCCCGCCCGGCTTCCCTCCTCCACCCTACCTCGTCCCGACTCACCCGTCCCCGCCCACCTGTCAAGTTCGCCACATTTCTTACATCATCATCTCAACTTGTACCATTGTTGCAACGAACGACGTAAAAATACGCTTTGTTGCATACCCCTGGCAAACGTTTTACTCGTTCCTGAGACAAACCTAGTCAAACAGACCTACAGAAAAGATAGTTATCTGTTTGAGCTTACAAAAAGAGTTATTTTCAAATCATAGGCAGTTTCTTCAATAAGACAGAAAAACAGTAGTAAAATATTATCTAAATTTGAACGATTCCTCTAATAATACTCAAATTACATTCTCTGCATTTCATACAATATCTCTAAATGCCACATGGTCAACTTGCGTCTCTCAACCACGAGAATAAAATGACAGCAAGGCTTTTATGAGTGATCGAGTACCGTGACAGTAGGTAAAGATAGTAATTGCCATTGCGTAATGTTTGTTTCACAAAGCAACGTTTTAATGTTTCAATTTATCTAGATTATTAGGACTTTATAGTATTGTTGCCACGTCAATCCTACAGTTTTCTATACAATTCGTCCTCGATTTGTAATAGTTTATCTTTACCCTTTTTACTGCGTCGCTAACCTATTCTGATCCACACAAAGAGAGAATTGGAGATTACCAGTCCCCAGTCGATACTTACAAGGCAACCAAGGCAAAAACAATGGACTATTAATCATTTCCTTTCTTAATATGCTTTCTCGGGTACACGAAATACTCATAAAAATATTTCCAAAACAATTACATCATATCAGTAAAATTAATGGAATTCGTGACTACTACTCAATAGTCATTAATTTCCATGACAATGTCTAATTTTGGTACGAGAATAAAAAGGTTGAATTGAAAATAATAAAAGCCATTACTTACACGATTATACTTAATTCATAATCCAAAGTATTGAAATGATGAGCCGATTAAATAACTTACGAATGATACTAATAAGAACAAGAAATGGAATGTGCTAGAAAAATCAGCTGACATTCCTATGATATTTATAGTTTGTGGAATGACAAATGTATTGTTACCAATATTCTATACCTATGTTCTATATCCTTCGGATTTAATGCATTAAAATAACTCTTAGAAGATCTGGCAATGTGAAAATTGAAGGCCTTGAGGATAGGACAATGAAGAGGAAGGAAAGATCGCCCTTGGTCAGTGGCCCGTTTGTTAGGGTGTTGCTCCGGCATTCGCCTGGTATTGATCGGAGAAATCACGGAAAACTACCAGAGCAGCTACTCAGAGCAGTCGGCCGCTAGAAATCTCCTCCAGCCAGCGACTGAAATCGACTTAGCTGAAAAGCTAATGTCGGAAATCCTGCCGCCGTCGGGACCCGAACTTAGGACCTGCCGGTCAGAGGCACTGTAGTGATATCAGTTGATGCACTGAGCCACCGCTCCCGGCTTAAAAAATTGGAAGTTACCGCCATTTGCTGCAGGAGATACAGGTCTTGGCGAGCTCTGCTCTCCTTACCCACAGCCAAAGATCGTTTTGAATCCAGGACAAAAGTTCGCGCTGTGTGAACTGTGAAATGCTCGTGGGGCGGACGAAGCTGGAATGACGGCAACGTGGCTCGTGGGGCCAGCGGCGGGAGGGGGCGAGGTAGGGCTGGCAGGCGCACGTGACAATGGAGCGTCCCGGAAACGGCGGAATCGCGGCCGGGAGGGGGGGGGGGGGGGGGCAAGCGTTTGTTCGCGCCCCGCCGCGCGGAGGCAACAATGGAACCTAATTTGCGCTTGAGCTAGGCGCCGAGGCAGACGTATTTGCAAGGCCACCTTCAACAGGGGAAGGAAGGGAGTCCGTGAGGTGCGGGTTGCGTGGAGTGAAACTAGACAGGCAAAAGGGCTAGTTAATTAGTTACTGCCTTGTTTTACGTGGCGAAACTCGGGCCATCAGGGCCGCTCTTCCGTCTAACCACGCGAATTTTGCTACGCTCCTTTCACCACCTACCGGAGAGAGGAGGTATTATCTTGGGCGACCGAAACAGGCGGATCTCAATTTTGCTCAGAGGCTTCTTTTAGGCTTGAGGATCTTTTACATGCAGTAAATCTACTACATGGGACAGCCGGCTTTACTTCCCCTCCGAAGGCAGGCGTACGAAGGATTTTTTCGCCCTTAAAAATCCACGGCTTCGATCGTTTTTGAACCCACAAACTGGGTACAACATTCCGGTATGCTGACCATTATCTATCGCGAATAACAATTTAAGGAAAATCGTGCTTGCGGTTTAACCGCTAGTTTTGTTCACAGACGGACAGACATGTGGGTGGACAATCGCACTGATGTTTTGCCTATTTCCGCCAATTTTGACAGTACCACAAAACGTAGATTCTGTCCTTAAGTAGGTAGAGGTAGAGAAAGTATTTTGCTACAGAACTATCCACCTTTTCGATTTCGGGGACCTACAACAGAATTTCTTTGCGAAAAATCGACGTTTTTACCACATCATTACATAAATTCTCTTCTAAACTACGTAATATGTGAAAAAGTAAATTGCCTTTTCGTTGTTCCTGCTGGACACCCGTTTGTAACTCAAAAGGGGTCCCAGCAGTCATATCGAAACTTTGCGCCTCCTGGACGAAATAATCGTGGTTGCCGCAGATTCGCTTATATTATTCAGGCGTTGGCCCGGCGCCTCCGGTCCAGAAGCTCGTTCGAGTGGGCGAAGCGCGCAGCGCAACTGGGCCGGGCCGTCGCTTCCACCGGCCTGCGCCGGCGAGTCCTCCCCTCGCCAGAGTTGCGAGTTTCCCGCGAACGTACGCTTCCTTCACTACACTAGAGAGAAACAGAGAGAAAGAGAAAGAAAAAAAGAGAGAAAAAGAGAGTGAGAAAAGAAGAGAGTGAGAAAGAAGGAAGAAGTGAAAAGAATGAGAAAGAAGAGGAGAAAAGAAAGAGGAGAAAGAAAGGAGAAAGAAGAGAGGGAAAAGAAGAAAGAGAGAGAAAAGAGAGAGAGAGAAAAGAGAGAGAGAGAAAGAGAGAGAGAGAAAAGAGAGAAGAAAGAGAAGAGAGAGAAAAGAGAGAGGAGAAAAGAGAGAGAAAAAGAGAGAGAGAAAGAGAGAGAGAAAAAGAGAGAGAAGAGAAAGAGAGAGAGAGGAGAAAAAGAGAGAAAAGAGAGAGAGAAAGAGAAAGAGAGAGAAAAGAGAAAAGAGAACTATAAAAAGAACTTTCGATACTAACGGGTAACTACAGAACAAATAAACATAATTCAATATTGCAAATACTAAATTGCAAATTTCTTTTGAACTCTTTTCTGTCAATAAAAAACCTGCCGTGTTAAAAACTGAGGATTATGGGGCGGATCTTGATGATCTAAAACATCGCCAAAAATGATCAATAAAATGCTCTAAAATGTTTTAAAAATGCCCTAAAACAAATAGAAATGACGTTAAAAAATGTGATGGAAATCAATTGGGATGAACATCTTAAGCCATTGAATTTGATACTGATGTAATCGAGGCTTCTTCCATCGATCAATTGAACTCAGTTCGCAGACTTTTGGAGAGGACTGTTCTTTATCAGGGAATCTATCTTTAGTTATTCCGAAATCGCCCGAACCGACAATGGTGGTGATCGGTAGATGTTACAGGCGTCTTAGATTACATAATCACAACGGCTCACATTGCACTTTATGAGCGAAGAAATCGAAAAGACCACTCAGGAATTCTGTGGAGAACATTTATTGCATCTCGTAAATATTAATTCACGAATGTACCATTAAAATGATATTGAAATCGACGAAATCAGCGAAAAATCCATTAAACATGACGGAAAAGAGTAAAAAAAAAAACTTATTAATCGAAATGACTAAAAATGCAAAAAAAAAAAAAACCTATGAAAATAGGTCATTTCCTTTCGCCATAACATAAAATTAATTTCTACACTAAACGACATTGTTCTAAAATAAAAGGAAAAAATATGACTTTACATTAAAAACCGGCCCATACAGATGATGTAATGCTAACGTAACCTTTGAAGTTTGGGTGTAAATCTCTCACAAACGTAACAGAAGTTACCGGGTTGATTGACACACTTTTGATGTGAAATGGCAATTTTCATTTTATCAAAACGATACAATACTACAGATGAAGACCAGGAGAGGTGGCTCAGTGCATCAACTGATGGCGTTGCAGTGCCTCTGGCCGGGACCCAGTGCCTCTGCAGTGCCTCTTGTCTAGGGTTCGAGTCCCGATGGCGGTAGGTTTTTTCGACACTAGCTTTTCAGTTACGTCGAATTCAGTGAGTGTCTGGAGGAGAATTCTAGCGTCCGGCTGCTCTGATCGGTAGTTTTCCGTGGTTTCTCCGATCAACACCAGGCGAATGACGGAGCAGTACCATAACAAACGGGCCACGGATTGCGCGCGATCTTTACTTCTTCTTCCTTTGTCCTACCCTCAACCCTTACCTTTTACACACACACTTACACTGACGTGTAATACACTGCCACATATGCCGGGAGACCGGTCGAGGACTTAGAACTTGTCCCGTCTGGGGCGGTGCCCAGCTAGCGGGAGATACCTGGCTGAGGGAAACCCCGCTAGTCGACGGTAGATCGGCGCCAGATCTCGCCATCCAGTGGGGCAAGATCACCGTCACCTCCCGATGAACAACCACACGGGACTAATGACGTACCTAATTGACGCGCGCGGAATCACTAATCACTCAATCTACAGATCATGTAGAGAATTGCACTTTGTAAAAGCTACCGACCTATAATATATTAATGTATTTGAGGTACTCGCAAACCAGACACGTACTTGCACTGCGGGTGCGGTTCTGCATGACATTGACTCAGAATCTGCCACCCCAACAATTGGATACTTGTATTCTTGCGGTAAGGTAATGGATTAAAATAATTCTGACTTATGCGCAGTAGGTTTATTGATAGATCGATTGATTTTTTCGTGTTTTCGGGCGTGTCAACTGCTTCGGTCCCGTTAGTGTAGTGCATGTTTTTTCTCGGGAGATGGCGGTAATCTTCCCCCGCTGGATGGCGAGATCCGGCGCCGACCTACTGTCGGCTAGTGGGGTTTCCCCCTAACCAGGACTCTCCCACCAGCGGGGCACCGCCCCAGCTGGGAGAAGCTCTAAGCTCCCGACCGGTCGCCCGGAATATGTGGTAGTGTAGTGCATGTTACTTTAAGTGTGTGTGTGTGTGTGTGTGTGTGTGTGTAAGGGGAGAGGAGAGGACAAGGAAAAGGAAGGAAAGATGTACCCTAACCAAACTATAGCATACAGATGCAAAAAGTGTAGTGTATCAGCCTTTAAGGATTAAATGTTAGATGTAAAACGTGTTAATGTGGAGAGTAAATGCCAAACGTATAGTGCCTAGCCTTCATTTATTACGAACGATGGCTAGGCATTTGGTAATCAAGTGATCAGCCATTTCACGAAGAGAGTAAGACAGGCATATTTTTGTATGTGATTCATTGAGTCACAATTATTTCTAGGGGATTTCAAAATGTATTTCTAGAAAACGACTGCAGTGAACAGCGAACTCAGAATGGAGGTACATCCAGGAGACTCGGAAACTGGAAACCACCATTATTACGAACGAACCGTCCGATATTACATAACTGACTACACTTGGCAGTATTATACTCTCTAGTTGTTTCGATATTTGTTTCCTTGTTGCAGTTTTCTCTAAGAGTATTACTTTCAAGTAAAGGAGAAAGTGCAGAGGATGTGGACGTCGCTGCCAACCACACTCTTTGCAACGTACAAGGCCTCCTGCAGCCAGAGAGCAGTGCAACGAAACTACACGACGTCCTCTGCGACGGGATGTAATTTCCTTTATTTCGCGGGAACTCGGCGGATTATTACACTGGCAGTTGTTGTGAAAGAACCAGCGACGAAAAAATTTTTCGCAATATTACAGGACACTAAAAGAACAAGATGTCGAGTTATTTACTTCATATGAAATTATGACGAATGTTGTCAAAATGAAATGCCTTAGAGACATTGGCACATCGAAAGAGTGGAGTGGGGGTGGGATGGGGGTTGGGGTAGGGGTGTTATTGAGCTTCATCCTCCCAGAAGTCATGATACATTTTAAAAATATTACTTTAGCTAACTTTCAATATCAACGAAAGTCATTCAATGTATCAATTATTTACATTATAAATATTGACTATAAGTCACGACATAAAAGTTTTTTTTTTTATTCAGCATGGTTGAAAAATTAATTTACCCAGAAACTTCAATTGAACCTGTTTAACACAAACAAGTGAAAATCCTCGGTTCGCTTCTTCTTAAAGACAACGGATAAGTAGTTATTAATCCATTATTTGTTCACTTGTTTCTGCACTACAACTTATTAAATATTTTCAGCAAAATATTTATGTTTAATAATGAAGTTGTAAAATAAGCCACCGGTTTCGCTATTACGTAGTACCACCAATTTAAGATATCATTAATTTTAGTTTCATCGTCACGGAACATCAAAATGGAGTATCACAAGTCGAAGAGTAATACCAATAACGAGTAACAAACAACTCACTAACTTATGCATATGATTACGTATCGTGACGATCTTCATTACTCCAAAGCATTGCCGTTTTGCACGCAGTTAAATTGTTGAAATCATTGGGGACGGCGAGCGACATCTTGTGTGGCAGAGGAGGAGTAAGAGGCGGTGCCTGGTGGGATGCTTCCACTGGCGTGGGGGAAAGGGCGGATAGGAGGGTAGGCGAGAGAGAGGGGGCGGGTGAGAGAGGGGGCGGGTGAGAGAGAGGGCGGGTGAGAGAGAAGGCGGGTGAGAGAGGGGGCGGGTGAGAGAGGGGGCAGGTGAGAGAGGGGGCGGGTGAGAGAGGGGGCGGTGAGAGAGGGGCGGTGAGAGACAGGGCGGGTGAGAGAGAGGAAAAGGCGGACAGGCAGGCGAGCAGGAAGGGGAGAGGGCGGTAGAGAGAGGGCGGAGAGAGAGAGAGGGCGGAGAGAGAGAGAGGCGGAAAAGGGCGGGAGAGAGGAGGGCGGAGAGAGAGAGCGAAAAGGCGGACAGGCAGGCGAGCAGGAAGGCAGGCAGGAGAGAGAGAGAGACAGACAGACAGACAGACAGACAGACAGACAGACAGACAGACAGACAGACAGATAGACAGACAGAGGGCGGGAGGACGGGAGAAAGGGCAGGCGGACGGGTGAGAGGGCGGGGGGAAGAGGGCGGGGGGAGAGAGGGCGGGGAGCGGACGGGCGGGCGGGCGGGCGGCGGGCGGGGGAGAGAGAGGAGGTGAGAGCCGGACGGGTGAGAGGGCGGGCGGGCGGGAGAGAGGACGAGAGAAGGAGCGGGCGGGAGAGAGGAAGAGAGAGAGAGCGGACGGGGGAGAGGGCGGGTGAGCGGGCGAGCAAGAGAGTGTGTGTGTGGGTGGTTGTACATGGCGGGCTGTTGGTCCGTGGGCTGCCGGGAATTACTCCTGAATTATGCCGTGACCTCCCGGAGGTGGCGGCGACCTGGGCGCGCGCGGAATACACGATGAGCACTGCCCTCCCCCGCTCCCGCCCCACTCCCCCCTCTCCGTTGCCACCGCGGTTCACACATCTGCTTGTGGTAATGACAACACAAAGAAATATCTACACCGACTGCGTCTAACAGTATCAAACCGAAAGTACCTCGACTGATTCCGATTCATGATTTGTTTCATACACGAAATTCTTCACGCGAGTATGAAATATACAGTATTGAGGTAATCTGTATTGTACTATATTGAGGTAATCTATATTGTACTGTGACATATCAGACTGTCACACAATATTTTGATGGGAATTGGGGGCAAAAATTTATTAAACTCGTCATAAAAAGTGTAAATGTTGAGGGCATAGGTATGCAGGCAGGGCGTTCCTCAACAACCAGGGAAGCGGAAGTAAATAAACATAGCGCGGCAAATAACGGACAGAAGACTGTGATATAAGGGCATGTAGGATTGGTGGTAAACTGGTAATGGGATATGACGTAGAAGGAAACTCGAGATTGTTTTGTAAAACAGGAGACGGGAATGTATGAAAGTTATCGACGGTTGAACCTTTTGTAATATTGGAGAGGAGCTTTAGACCGTGTACCCTGCACATCGTATTGCAAAGGTTATTATAAATGATAGATGCGGGACGTGGTGGAATTTTGCGGGAAATAATTGAGCAGTGAGGACTTATATTTGTGGGCGTAACTCTATTTGGGACTTTTGAATAATTCTGGCACCGGGAGTGCGCAAATCGGACTTGAAGAAAATACGGACGTGAGAGCAGGGAAGAGAGGCTTGAGACATATCTTGTAGTTTAGGGGATGAATTTTATATTTAACGCGTTTAAAGTTCGAGGAATTAATTAGAAGAAATAGACTTTCGTGTATCGTGGATTAAGTAAAACGTGACAGTCTTGGAGTTAGTGCCCATCTGTGGCAAAGAATAGGGAAGTAAGTGAAACAATAAGTTGAGGAGGACATTGACCCGGCAGCGGACCGAAAACAAGATACAGGAGAGAAGATTGGTCGGAGCAGTGGATTCTTCCTGGCCTCATCATCCAAGAGCGCATCGATATCTAAAATAGTAAGAATAATAGCGCTATAGACGATTTTTACAATCGGTCATGACCAAGGTGACATTTCATGTCAAAAAGATATAATTGATAAATAAACTCATAACGTTCTCATTCTGAAAAAGAAAATCTGATTATCAATTCTTT
Organism: Teleogryllus oceanicus; assembly: GCA_964035755.1. Classification (NCBI taxonomy): domain Eukaryota; kingdom Metazoa; phylum Arthropoda; class Insecta; order Orthoptera; family Gryllidae; genus Teleogryllus; species Teleogryllus oceanicus. The sequence continues at coordinate 4,310,875 of CAXIVR010000014.1, read as the reverse complement.
AGCATCTTGTGCAATCCACAGTTTAATAATTTCTTTCCAGAAACAAATTTCAGATTCCTCGCTTCTTCCGTATGGAGAGCGAATCGAATGATCGTTTGCTAGGAAGAAAGTAAGTACCGGCGACGATTATTTTCGTTAAAACTCAATCGGCAGAGCTAGTAGGATAATTATTTCCCTTTAGATGTGTTTGCGGGAAATTTAAAACAGCAACACTTTCCTGGCGCCCAAAAATGATATAAATTCGGAAACCGGTTGCAGAAATAATTTGACAGAAATGGAGAGCGTTTCAGTACTACATTGAGGTAATTTATATCTCATAAGCAAACTATAAAAAATTTGGTTGGAAACATGGAAAGCGCTATTTTAAAATCATGGATGGTACAGTGATTATAAGCCGCCATGGGAAAATAAATTAGATGTGTTTACATTACCTTTGCATTGTTTACGAAGATAAGAAGTGTAATTTCTAAATATTTAACAACTTCGACGAGAAAACAAGAATTCAAAGGGCCTTAGAGTCCAAGGGGTCTCAAAAATTATTCTACAAAATTACAAATTTGCTATTTTTCGGAAAATACTCATATACAAATGTATAATTAGTTCCTGTGAAGATTCTAAGTCACAGACGAATTAGTGATACACGATTTCAACACACTATCAAAGACTAAAATATGCACGATGCAGGGTAAAACGTGACAAAATATACACAATCAATTTTAATTTAGCATATTTCTTGTTTTATTGCCTTTTGTAACAGTGAACAATTTCAATTTTTACTGTGTCAAATTCATCCTTTTGTCAGAAACAAATATTTTTGAACGAAGAACACGATTTCCACATCGCAACTAATAATAGGAGCGCACTTCAACTGGTTTCTCTACAAAACCTCCATTTTATCAAATAACGACAATAACATGCATGTATTATGAAAACAAGTATCCATTTTTAAAATGAGTTTGCCATGAAAGATGCCATGAGACAGGAGACATATGCCGGGAGACAGGTAGGAGACTTAGAACTTGTCCCGGCTGGGGCGGTGCCTCGCTGGTGGGAGATACCTCGTTGGGAAAACCCCGCTAGTCGATGGTAGGTCGGCACTGGATCTCGCCATTTTGTGGGGGAAGATTGCCGACATCTACCGATGGAAAATCTGCAGTATGCTTACGGGACTAATGACCTCAGTAGGGAACAGGAAAATATTATATTCAAAGACAGTTCTCAAGAACACTTCCACATATTTACAATGTATTTTCGTATATTCAAGTATGATTTTAGCTTAGGGGGATTTGTGAAAACTCAATTTGACAGCACTTTTGATAATGAAAGAGACAACAAGTGAGAAAAGTTCAAAGCTTTTGTAGTGAAGCAGCAACAGGAGAATGTGTCGTAAGCTTCTTTAACCTCAGACAAGGATATTGCGATTTGCGTTGCAAATAAGCGAGTATGTCGCGGTTATGTAGTTGAGTCACCGCGCAGAAGCGAAAATAGCGGGTTGCCAACTGAGTAGTTTTGCTCACGTTCAAGACAAGTTGCGTGAGTCACTAGCTTTACGGCCTTCTGCCACCAAAACATAAAGCATTTTTTATTTATTGCCTCCTGTCCGGCACTACTGCCTTTCAGAGGTGTTAACTTATTAAGTATTAATGGTTTGCCATTCATTCTCACGCTAATTGTTCTGATTCTTATAGACTGTTTTCAGAGGATAATTGTGAAATTCGATTTGACCGATGTGAAATTTATACTTTCAACTCGTCTTTGAGTATAATAGTTGAAAGTTAATATTTAATATTATCACTTGCTGGGAATTAATTTTGTTGAATATTTATGGAAGTCTTAATTTATCTTAGGGAAATTGTAAGCATATTCTGTTTGGTTTTGTGTAGTTTATGCCAAGTTTGATGAGGTACATGAAGCCTAACATTTCAATTTTGCATACAATCCTCTCAAATTTCATATATATATTCTATGTGACATGTAAATAAATTAAAAAGTTCTTGTTGCACAATCCATATTAATTGGAGTAAAACTAGCATTTGAGAAGGGTTAATGATAGAAGGGTAGAACATTGCATAGGTAAAAGCCACAGGTTACCGGCTTATTTATACCGTAAGGTAGTAGATTTAACTTTCGAGACGGCATTGATGCAAATATCTTTACATATTACATGTCTCATATTCTATTTTGCCTTCCTTCCTATTTCCATTTGTCTTCACCACTACTATTCGAGACAAAAGAAACTAATATCTTGCGAGGTATTCAGACAAATCTTCGATCAATAGCATTTGCCTATCACATTTCGGGCAATTTCTTTTTATTAGGAGTGAATGAGAAGCAATATATTAAGTTTCATTATGAGACAAATGGCAAATCATTGCAATGAGATCAATTGCACAGTTTGTGTGAGATGAACATTAAAGTTCATTGATAGTTGATCATCGAGAACAATGAAAAACCTGTTCAAAGACTCTAAGTTATGAAACTAGTATTACTGAACACAAATATGGAACATTTTAACAAAGCTCAAAGCACAGCGGAAGTAAAAAATCTGTTTCTTTGTAGGTAACAAGAAAACCAATATTCTTCGGAGTGAAAAATTGAGAAAAAATGAAATATTCCGAACCCAATGTTTCGTATTGGATTTCAGTATCAGGAAATTCGTATTTCCTTTCTTGACAAGATTATTCTTCACAATTTCATCATAGAAACCCGTTGCCTTTAACCGAGGGTAGGGTGATTTTCAATTTATTTCGTTGTCGGTCCTCTTCCTCAAAGCTGTCACTGTCAGAGAGGAATCCTTCCGTGAATGTATACTCCACAGGTCTCTCTGATACGGTTCGACATATTTGTTTCACTTCTCTAACGTTCGGGACATTTCCGTCGGAAACTACTCTGGTCTGGCTTGTTTCCTATACTGACCGTAGCAATGCACAAAGTGATTGACATGTGATAAATAACGAAGTATTGGTTTCTATTATATTTATGGATCCTTGCGTGAATAATGAAAAAAAAGTTGTCAATACAGGTAAAAAAGACGTCCGTTTTCTATTGAAACATTTTCCATCCTTCAAATATCACATTTTCTCTAAAAATGTTCCGTAGTCGGTTCGTGAAAATGGTTCAAACTACGCTATTAAAAAGTAAAGCAGAGGGAATATATTTTTAAATTATAAAGCACAATGAGAAATAAAAAAAATCCTTAGCTATGTTGTTTCTAATTTCACCTTTAAGTTGTGCTAATTCTTTTGTTAAAGATTTCCCGATTCAGTAGATATTCCAGAACAATTAAAGAAAGAAAAAAAGATGTTGAAGGGTGGTTTCTTCCTTTCATTGTGTGTTACAGAGGGAAGAGGTTAAAATCAATTAATAATTTATATCAACGATCAAAGATTATTAATCAATGATTATTATGATTATCACATATTGCGTAATTATTCGATAATGCGTGATTCGATACAACTTAATGCACTCAAATGTTTCAACAAATTGTATACTTTTGAGTGACTTAGAATCAAATTAAGCTATTTTATTTCGCATATTCTCGTATATAGCACCATAATTGTATACTTTCGCGTATTTTGGTCATATTTGCATATTTTTGTTGCATATTCAACCCTCATCCGCGAAAAGAAGCCCAACAGTTACAGTTCCGTCAGAGAGTAAGCGGTTTTGACAGTTCTCTCATCACGTTCTATGTGGTCACTAGATTTTATTATAATTGAGAGGAAGACATGTTTTTGTTGCAATATATATATTTTTTTATTTGTAAAATGCACGTTGTTTGCATATCCCATTATTTTCCTAAGAAACGAGTGTTCTGCAAAATTAAGTCGTCTTAATGTTTGTCGCTTGTAACAATTTATATGATTTCTGTATCTTTTTTTGCTGTAAAATTATTTTCCATATTACACTTTTTATTTATTTTTATCCTTACACATTACATTACACTATCTAGCATACTTCCCTTTTTTAATTGCAAATATTAACAAATATATTTACATATTTATGAACATATTTCGCCTCTTTTATTGGATATAAATGACAGCCCTAGTGATGAGATAACGTAATCATTCGTGCCGTAAAATGCTAATACATCATTCGTGCCGTAAAACGCTCATTTATGAACGATTCCTTGCAACAGAAAAGGCCGTTTATCTCTCTCTGTCTCTTCTGCGAGTGGAACTACACCATACGGTGTCTCTCGTACCCAACCTTACATCTTTTATCTTGTCAATCATCTTCGATTTGACGATCTCTCATTGTCTGTCGCGCACCATCATACCACGTGAGTTTTAGTCTACCCCTCTTTCTGTGCATTGGCACCTACAAGTTTTTAATGGCCATCCTTCCTCCGTCATTCTTCTAAGATGCCCATACCATTTTAACTTTTTCTCTTCTATTCTATCCATTATATCCGAAACGACACCCATTTGTTGCTTTCTATTTTAATTCCTGATTCTTTCCATTAAGCTTACACTACAGCTGTGTCTCCAAAACTCCATTTCCGTAGCCTTTAACTTTTTCTTATTGCTTTTTGAGATCTCCCACAACTCAGCACCATACAGTGATATACTTTCCACAATTACTTTTTCCACAATTTGGAAGAAAATTAAGAATTTTTTAAAAGATCGTTTATAAACCTTGAATAGAAAATATATTTTTGCACTCGCGTTCTATTTTCCTCCGCGAATGTGGCAAGGCGAGTGCGCCCACGCGGAACCAGTCAATGCGAGCGCCCGCGCAGGAAGTCCGCCCCGCGGCCGAGGAGGGGCGGAGGCGGAGGCATCCTTGGCCGAGTCTCGCAGGCTGGGCGGCCGCGGGGCAACAACTCGGCGGGGGCGTCCGAGCCGCGGGCAGTCGAGGAGAGTCCCAAGATGCAGAGAAAAGGGCAGCGCATTCCTTTGCTCCGAAGGGTCCGCCTTTTTATGTCTAGTTCTCAGGGAAGTTGAAACTGGACTGTGTTTGTATGTGTGTGTTTGTGTCTTTGTATGTGTTTGTGTGTGTATGTGTTCGTGCGTTTGTATGCGTTTGTGTATTTATAAGTGTTTGTGTGTGTGTTTGTATGGTGTCTGTAGTTTCTATGTGCGTGTGTTGGTAATGTGTGTTTGTAAGTGTGTGTTTGTAAGTGTGTGTGTTTGTAAGTGTGTGTGTGTGTGTGTGTGTTTGCAAGTGTGTGTGTGTTTGCAAGTGTGTGTGTTTGTGTGTGTTGTATGTGTGTTGGGTGTGTAGTCTGTGCGTGTGTGTGTGTGATCTGTGTGAGTGGTGGAATCACCGATTTTATTCCAAATGTAGGTAATATTTTCGTCACTCTATATAACTAGGAAATGTTTGTCATTTCTTCCCAACACGAGTATGGTGCCTGGTGGGTATTCTGGATGTGAGAATATTAAATAGCGACTGTCTTTCAGGTTGCTCAACTCTTTGCATCAGGGACTCGTGGACAGAAGTGATGGGGTTGGCGGAGGCTGCGGCGGGCAATGAGGAACACACGCAGTCGTCAGTGGTAGTGGAGGTAGTGGAGACGATGATGGTAGCATGGTTTGGTTTGTTTTTTTCGTGTTTCCGGGCGCGTCAACTGCTTTGGTCATTAGTCCCGTTAGTGTAGTGCAAGTTTTTTTCTCGGGAGATGGCGGCGATCTCCCTTCGCTGGATGGCGAGATCCGGCGCCGACCTACCGTCGGCTAGTGGGGTTTCCCCCTAACCAGGACTCTCCCACCAGCGGGGCACCGCCCCAGCCGGGACAAGCTCTAAGCTCTCGACCGGTCTCCCGGAATGTGGTAGTGTAGTGCATGTTAATGTAAGTGTGTGTGTAAGGGGAGAGGATAGGACAAGGAAGAGGAAGCGGTCCGTGGCCCGTTTGGTAAGGTACTGCTCCGGTATTCGCCTGGTGTTGATCGGAGAAACCACGGAAAACTACCGATCAGAGTAGCTGGCCGCTACAATTCTCCTCCAGACAGCGACTGAATTCGACCTAGCTGAAAAACTAGTGTCGAAAATCCTGCCGCCGTCAGGAGTCGAACCTAGGACCTCCCGGTCAGAGGCGCTGCAGTGACATCAGTTGATGCACTGAGCTACCGCTCCCGTAATGGCGTGGGTGTCGGAGGTGACAATGGCAACGGAGATGGCGGTGGATGAAGAGATGTCGGCGGCAGCGGTGGATAAGATGGCGGTGGTATTATCCGCGCACGCTTTCTTGGGACCTCGATCGCTAGTTGCGAGAGGAGTGGGGAGTTTGGATATTTTGACAAAAGGCTTGACAAATTTGTAGTTCATTTTGCGAAACAAAATAGTTTCTATTATCGGGAGCGAACATTTATGGTTATAGATTTTGTCCACAATGCTCGTTTTTTATTCTTAATCCAACTAATGTTGGCAAAAGAGTGGAGGTGGGTATTCCGGAACTCAAGAAAACGTGCGCGTATAATATTAAGGTGCCCAGTAGTTTATAACCTACACGCTAGGAAGCAGTGGCACATTTTTAACATTGCAGCTTTACGAATAAAAAAAATATTTACGCGCCGAAGTACTGCTCCTAACTCCTTGAATGGTTCTACCAGCCTACCGACCTTAAAACAGCTAGACGATATAAAACAAAAACAGGATTAAATTTATGAGAAGTGAGTGGGTTTACAGCTCATGTTACCGATACCGCAACTATTTCGTATTCATTATGGGATCGCCGAAAGTCTCCTCTAAAGAATATCTAGCCGAGAACATTTTCACATTCTCTACACATTTGTCAAACACACCGTTCTGAAGTAATTACTCAGACTTCTAGATCATAATTTCAGAAACAATTTTAGAATTAATAATTAATGCCCATTTTAATGCCCAACTATGAAAATGCATTCCAGAAGAGCATAAGAATTTCAGAGTATTTTTGTCCATGTGCGTATTGCCACCTCACACTACTAGAACTGAACCGACATATGAGAGGCTCCATTTGTTGCTATGTTAACGAATGCTTGCTGTGGCGATCATATCATAATGCGGGCGGAATCTGTGTCTTGTCAGGGAATTTCTTATCCTCATTTCTGAATAGGAAATCTTCTCGACAATTAGTTGTGCCCAGTCTAATTCTACACTTACATTACAAACATAATTATGCGAAATTCACTAAAAATAATATAATATGGCTTCGAAATGTGTTTCTCCTGTTAACTTGGAATGCTTAGCATGCTTATAAATCTGATAAAATAATGCTACCCGAACTATGTCACCCGAATGTGATCAGATGGGGAGTAGCGAAGATTGGGAAGACAAATATTGTCCCCTACACTTCAAACATTCGTTCAAGAATCAGCACTTCATATGAGTCAATGACAAGGAACCAAATATGCAGGTTAAAAATGAAAAGACCAACAATGAGTCGAAACCTCGTAAATTGTGAGAGAACATACATCATTCAAATGCAATACACAATCAACAGATCACTAATGTACGCGTCCGATGAATACTTACCGGATGTAGAACACAAACGTGGTTCTGCAAGCACATGTGAATGCAACACATTGCATTCACATAAGTCTCCCATGTGAGTGAATCAGCATCCAAATGCAGCTCCCGTAACAAAGTAGTAGGTAAGTTTAGAAGAGCTGAAAAATTATTTCGAAAGACATTACTTGCCATGATGCAAAAAGCAGGAGTTTATGTAACCCGTTTATTCCCATTGCCCCTAAAATTGGGCAGTGTACTACATATTTGTCTTGGCATATGTGTTATTAAAAGTTTACCAATAATTTTTCTCAATTATTTTCATTTATAAAATTATCTGAAACATTTATGATTAATTCTAAATTTTTTAACAATTTATTATACATTTGTAATAAACATGTCAATAAATATTTATAACATAATTCTTCAAATCTAATCGTTAAATATGAAATTTTAGTTTCTGCCACAATTACGTTGATGGGCATGTAACCTCTCTATAACCCATTGCCATTCTCAAGGCCAGGTTTTGAATTTTCGAAGCTTATCAATGTACTTTCCTAAACAAGGGAAAATCAAGAATCCACCATAGTCCGTTTTTTGACCTAATCAATGATAAGAAGTAAACATCGAGTTACTAGCATCCCACCATGTTCCACTCAAACAACATTTTGCAATGAATGCAAATTTTCATTGCTGATTTGCATTCATTATTAACGATATCAAGGTGATATTTCCAGTTAAGTTGTCAATACAAGAACATTCCTAGAAATCTTGCATTTGATGGAGCTCTTACATCTAGATTATGAATTTTCAATGAAACAACAGAAATTTGTTCTCTTCGCGATTTATCAAATACCATTAAAACACGCTTTTCAGGTGCCACTGTTTGCTAAGAAACAAGTAACTCTACCAATTACAGTTTCCAATGCTCCCACCTAATTAATAACACAATTGATATTTTTGATATGTACACAGACATCATCCGCAAACTGTAAAATTTTAACCGATTCACTTACCACTTCCTCTAATTTCTTCGTATAAATAAAAAAAAAGAGGGGACTCAACACACTTCCCTGCGGAAGACAATTCCGAACTTTTTTTCTCCATGATAGTTGTGTTTAATTAAAAATAAACTTTACGTTTACGTACTAAATTTTTAACAAAACTAACGTTTTTTTGGATTTTTAAATCAGTCAAATCGTTAATGAGAATATTAGGAATGACGTTATGTCCAAAAATAGAGCAGACACAGTTTCCTTTTTATAAAAGCCGTGAAGTACGTCAGATACGTTACAATACTCAAATTATCAATACTCGATTTATATTTTCGAAATCCAAACAGGGTATCAGCAAAAAATCTATTCTTTTCGAACCACCATTGAAGTCTATATTTTATTGATTTCTCCAAAATTTTTAGAACACATGAAGCTAATGAAATTGATCGAACTTCACGTATTATCTCCTTTAGGTATAAATACCACTAAATAATTTTTCCGTGCTTCTGGAAATTCATTGCCACACAGAATATCATTGTATAAACCTAAGAAAACTGTTATATAAAATTCAGGTAACTTTGATAAAATTAAATAATTGATGTTATTTAATCCAGGTAAAGTTCTTCAAAGGAAAAAGGGTTTCATCTTCTTAGTTACCATAACGTTAACTTAAATAGTGTCCGCTAATTACCTAGAAGTTGATGCGACCTTAAATAACAAAAAAAAAAAGATTTTTCCCCAAAAGGGATTTTTATCACTATCATCTTCTATGCCCTCTACATCCTTACGCTAAACGTTATACCATCCTTCTCACAACACTCCAACTCGAGACTTCTAAATCGCATCCACGTCTCGTCATCCAGGCCGGAGCACTGTGCACTGTGTGTCGATGGAGGTGGCAGCGCTACAGGTGCCAAACCCCCCCCGGGAACGGCATCCGGTTGCAGCAAAAAGTTCGAGAGCGCGTCTTTCATCGGCAGCTCGTGGGACGACTGCGGTGCGAGAGAGATATCTTCTCCTTGGGATTATTTCTAGGTACTTGAAGATGTAAAATGTGATGGGGTTAAAGTCACTTTCTAAAAAAAACTCAAGTGAAAGGAATTAATGAATAAACAAGGAACACGAATTACGCGACGTTTTATTTTCGAACTCTGCAACATCTCAGTTTTGTAATAATGTAATTTCAAATCTTTTTGACTTCATCATCACCTATATTAAAAATGTTGATGAATAAAATGCATGAGAAAATAGCATACCAAAAATCGTACAGGTTAAGAACTTACTGACAACGAAAGGTTTTTGACAATACTTAGGAGAACTGTCGTCACAAATACTATTTTGCAGATATTTCTTCAAATTATTTCCTTCCATTCAGTCGCTGTCTGGAGGAGAATTCTAGCAGCCGGCTGCTCTGATTGGTAGTTTTCCGTGGTTTCTCCGATCAACATCAGGCGAATGTCGGTGCAGTACCCTACCAAACGGGCCACGGACCGCGCGCGATCTGTCCTTCCCCTTCCTTGTCCTATCCTCTCCTTTTACACATACACTTACACTAACATGCACTACACTACCGCACATTCCGGGAGACCGGTCGGAAGCTTAGAGCTTGTCGGCTGGGGCGGTGCCCCGCTGGTGGGAGAGTCCTGGTTAGGGGGAAACCCCACTAGCCGGCGGTAGGTCGGCACTCCAGTGGGGGGAGATCACTGCCACTACCCAATGAAAAACATGCACTACACTTATGATACTAATGCCCATAGTAGTTGACGCGCCCGTTATCACTAATCAATCAATTAATTAATCGGGATGTAACGTGCACTACACTTTCGGAACTAATGACCATAGCAGTGAATTCGCTGTCAGTGTATGGGCAAACTTTTGAGCACACTTGGGCAGTGCGTGGCCGCTGCGATCGCAGCCCAAGGTTCCCACAGCGCATGCGCGTGGGAGAGCAAGGCCCACCACTGCCCGGTGCGCAAAGGCGTGGAACCTGTTGCCTGTCGCAGATGGATGTCGCCTCGTTTCAGGCAGGTTTCTGCGCACCTCGCTAACGAAGGGCATTAGGCGCACTCCGCGACGCTAATAAGACTGAAATTGCGACTCGAGAAACACACAGTTAATTTATTAAGATCCTCGTGTTAGCTATTCATCTCATTGAAAGACGTGAGAAGTATCAGTGTATTAGTCAATATTATCTTTGGAAGTTGGATCGGTGAGAGAACCAATGACAGAGAACTCATGAAGTCAGAAGCGCAGTAGCAAATGTAGATCATAACAGAAGTGGCACGAAGAAGAAGAAGAAGAAGAAGACAACGACGACAACAACGACGACGACAACGACGACGACAACGACGACGACAACGACAACGACAACGACAACGACAACAACGACGACAACGACGACGACAACGACGACAACGACAACGACGACACAGAACGGCCACAACGGCGACGACAACGGTGACAACGACGACAACGACAACGACAACGACGACAACGACGACGACAACGACAACGACGACAACGATGACAACGACGACAACGACGAAGACGAAGACAACAACGGCCACAACGACGACGACAACGACGACAGCGACAACGACGACGACAACGGCCACAACGGCGACGACAACGGTGACAACAACGACGACAACGACGACGACGACAACGACAACGAAGAAGAAGAAGAAGAAGAAGAAGAAGAAAAAAGAAGAAGAAGAAGAAAAAGAGAAAGTGCAGTGGAGTATTATAAAGTAAGATGGCAAAACGGAACTACGAACTATAATACATCATCTCAATGGCATATGAACAGTCATTGTACATTTACTTTGTTTGCTTTGAATTGTAAAAGTAACTTTAGTTTACTTAATATTTTCCAATGACTAAGGACAAATAAGCTGTTTACACCTCACTAGACGTGTCCTTTTTCCGAGGGGACTTATCCTTGTAGTTTTCCCCTTGCTACGTGTTTGTCACATTCATTTATCTTTTACCGATGCAAATTAGTACCATAAAATGCTGATATGAAAGCTAATATTTTTTAGCATAACTTAATACTTTCTCGTTAGAGCATCCTTTTGATTGATGAAATATTTTACTTTCAAAATTTAACAATTCATATTTCATACTTTCTTGGAGGGCCAATGAATCTTGACGACGTTGCAAAAGAGATTTGACTCACATGAATAGTTTTATTTGTTTTAAGTATTCAAAATGAGGTAAAGCTTTATACTTATGACTTAATACGTTACAGGTCTAATACAAAAAGGTTTTCATACAGAAAATCACCCTCAACCGCACTTTTTGGGAATGTTCGGAATAAAATGTTTTTTAAGGATGCTTCCTGTGTTCATGTAAGACTAAATGTTATATATGAACACAGGAAAAACTGGAAAATAATGTTAACAGTTATATGTGATTAGAGTCTTACTAATTCTTTGATCCCAGTGAATAAGTTGATAGTCAAAAACACTTACTTTTACAGGGGAGCAAAAACAACTTTAAACGAATGCTATAAATAATGAATTAATGATATCCAAACAAAATCTACACTAGAATAGTTTTGTTTGGATATCACCTTCGTTTGAATATCATTAATTCCTGATTTAATTCATTTAAACTTTGTTTTTTGATCTCCTGTAAAATCAAGTGTTTGTGACTTATCAGCTTATTCAACGGGATCAAAGAATTATTGTGGTATATTTATAGGATTGCCAGGACCATCCCGCTCTGCCCTACGTTACCCCTGCACAGGCTTCTCGGAACCAACCCGCCCTGTCCTGCCAGAGCTCGCCGGGTACCCCTCTGATGCCGCCCTGCCATGCTTAAACATACCGCGCCCCTTTCCCGTCTCTATTGCCAGACCGTACCCCGCCCAGCACTGCTCCGCTCCATTCTGCCATATTCATTTTTGCCTCCACAGTCGATGTCCCTGCAAAACAGAAGAAGCTTCGTTTCATACTCCCAGAAAACTTGCAGTAATGAACTACTTCCTGTTCACATCTGAGGGAAATTAATTTTGAAGACTCCTTTCTTAGTACTCGACTCCGGTTATAGTGAACTCATATATAGTGAACCCTAAGTACTGGCTAACTTCTGAACGTAAATGTAGCTTCACTATGCGCACGTTTTGTTGAGGTTTCCTTTTGCTTGTTGTAGAACTTAGGGTGAGTTTCGATTTTATTAGCAATTCATTTACCGTTACAAATAAGTTTTCGGAAACGAAAATATCTAGTTTTTGAAACGTTAATCTCTCGCTCTTTTAAAATGTTATATTATTATTATTATTATTATTATTATTATTATTATTATTATATTATTATTATTATTATTACTATTATTATTATTATTAATTATTATTTCATCTTTCAACTATTAATAGTTAAATTGTTGGGAAGGGATTCTGAAACTCCAGGAAGCGTGCGCAGATGATTTTCTCCCCCATACGTCACGTATAGTTCTGTTCACGTACAGACTGTTCGACTGTAGTTTTTTACTTATTATTAGTCGTTATTTTTCTAAGTAATTCTTTTTTAGTATTACATACATCTGGATAAAAGTCTGTTATCAAAATTTCTTGTTTCAAGGTTCAGTAGTTCGGTTTCTACGTTGATATGCCTAACAGAATTTCTCGTAATAAGTTACGAGAAAACACGTAAACAAATAAACATCAAATTCGCTGGAAGTAAATTGTTGCACCACCGCAGCCGCTTCGACGGACTGTCACACTACCGCATCGCACCGGTCTCAACCCGCTTGGAAGTTGCCGTGTCATCTCGGCGACAGCGACATCGCAACGGCACGGCGGTGAAATCGCAACAATAGAGAAAAATCGTGTAGGTGTGAGTCAGATTTAAAGAAAGCGCTCCCGCGAGTGATGTAACATACGTCGCCCCTCACAACGGGTCGTGCAAAGCGGAAATCGCACGCCGCGAGTGATAAACGCCCCCAAGGCAACGCATGCGGCGGCGCGAGGCACGGACGCCTGGCCTTCTAGTTGGGATCCTCGCTGTTGACGTTTAGTGTTCTTTATCGGTTGAGTGCGACAGATAGGGACAGACGGGAAGACGTCTCGCATAACTAGAGAACGGATTTTCATATAAATGCATATTTTTACTCCTACATAATACCTACATTCCATATTTTTAAAAAATAATTTAATTCTGAATGAATTAGAACCATTTTTACTTTTTTCACACTTACTTAAGAGGAGCAATTTAATTCAGAATGAATTAAAACCATTTTTACTTTCTTCACACTTACTTAAGAGGAGAAATTTAATTCAGAATGAATTAAAACCATTTCTACTTTCTTACACTTACTTAAGGGAGCAATTTTATTCAGAATTAATTAAAACCATTTTTACTTTTTCACACTTACTTAACAGGAGAAATTTAATTCAGAATGAATTAAAACCATTTCTACTTTCTTACACTTACTTAAGGGAGCAATTTTATTCAGAATTAATTAAAACCATTTCTACTTTCTCACACTTACTTAAGAGGAGAAAGTTATATAACCGTGCGCCGGAAAACGGTGAATTTTCGGCAGAAAATCTTAGATCCAGGCAGGCCCGTTTTAACTACCCCAATGTTCAAGGGCCCCCGATAGTTCTTAAAAAATTATTTAAAATAGTTTTTTCAAAAAATAAAATAAAAAAACGTACAAAAAGTTATGTATGGTTATGCTCTACGCAAAAAATTAGCATAACGGAGTGATGTGTCACGCATAATGGATAATATTTATAATATGGAATGTTGCCTTCCAGTCGGGATCCTCGCTTGTTGACATTTAGTATTCTTTATCGGTCGAGCGCGAAAAGCGGGAAGACGTCTCTCATAACGAGGGAACGGACTTTCATGTAAATTATTTTTATTGCTACGAGATACCTACATTCCATATTTAAAAAAACAAATTTCATTTAATTCTGAATGAATTAAAACCATTTTTACGTTCTCAAACTTACTTAAGAAGAGAAAGTCATGTAAACGTGTTGACGGCCAAACGTCTGTCGGTCTGTCTGTCCATGGTCAACACTAGCGCCTAAACCGTTCTGCCATCCCCTCCCCCCCCCAAAAAATTAATATTCCCCGATCGGTCTGAACGAACTCGATCCTCCGAGTTTTAAAGGGCTATTTTGATTTTGAGGGTATTTTACATGAAGCCTCGAAAACATTTCAATTTTTTTTAAAAAAATGGCACCAAATGTTTTGATTAAAATTTGTCCTCGGATAACGGCTATGGCGCCGAAGAAAATAGTACAAATGTCACATTCGCATAAATATAATATTGAAATAGAGATTTTTTCCTTAATGAAACCTGTTCTTTAAAATCAGTTCTTCAAATAACGTCATGTTCAATTTTTTCGAAAATGTGACTAGTTTTCATGTGCGTTTGCACAAAATACAGGCAATTTGAAAAACGTACCTTTTTTTTTCAAAAAACACTTCAAATTATTTTCTTTAAATTTTATCCTCATATGCCTCAAGGGACAGTTGATAATATGGTGCTTGTCCCATTTACGACGAGCTCTCTGTATTTTCAAAACTTATCGCAAAAAATGAACGAATGTTGGGAAAGCAGCAGTAATCTCAACCACGTGCTTGCTTATCGTTAATAAAGTCCATTTATCTAGATAAAAATCTTACAAACAATCCGAACAGGCTTAATGCGTTTCCTGCACGCCATCGAGAAATATTCACCGCAGTGTCAGGGGCGAAAATTCGAAACCTGTCCCTGAAATCCCGCCCGCTCGGGCTAAGTAGAATACTCCTGTGGAATCTGATGCTATCAGTATGAGGCATTTGTTTTCAATAAACTGAGTTGAATTTCGGGCAGTGTTTAAGCAATTATTGTTTTTTGGCGCGTCTACTACTTTGATTAGGTCTTCCGTGGCTCGGTGGTTAGCGATTCGGGCCGGGTTCGATTCCTGGCGGGGCCAAAATAATAAATGTGCGCTTTCCTTACAAATGTCCCAGTATCTGTTGCTGTGTGCAGTTGAAAAAGCCCACCCTCAGGATATGAAGACCAGAATATACGGTGAAGGGATATCTTCGTGCTAAACACACGAACCCTTATACCAAGGTCTAGAGGTGGGGTCGACGCTGGTCGACCAAGGCCCATAGCAGGCTGTCGAGCCATATGGCAGGACAGAGTTACTTTGATTATTTGTCCAGAAGGTCAGTACATGTTATATCCAGGGGTGGTGTTCTTCGCTCTCTGGAACTTGAAATCCGGCACCGACTACTCGTCCTTTAGTTATTTTATTTCTGCTTCAGGATTCGCCTCCAGAGATGCCTCACCCAGCCCGACGCAAGCTCTATGATCCTGAGTGAAACGTGCGGTAACGTAGTGTGTGTGTGTCTTTGTGTGTGTGTCTCTCTTTGTGTCTGTCTTTGTGTGTGTGTCTTTGTGTGTGTGTGTCTTTGTGTTGTGTTTGTGTGTGTGTCTCTTTGTGTGTGTGTGTTTTGTGTGTGTCTTTTGTGTGTGTGTCTCTTTGTGTGTGTGTGTGTGTCTTTGTGTGTGTGTGTGTCTCTTTGTGTGTGTGTCTCTTTATGTGTGTGTCTCTTTATGTGTGTGTGTCTCTTTATGTGTGTGTGTCTCTTGTGTGTGTGTGTCTCTTTGTGTGTGTGTGTCTCTTTGTGTGTGTGTGTCTTTGTGTGTGTGTCTCTTTGTGTGTGTGTGTCTTTGTGTGTGTGTCTCTTTGTGTGTGTGTGTCTCTGTGTGTGTGGTCTCTTTGTGTGTGTGTGTCTCTTTGTGTGAGTGTCTCTTGTGTGTGTGTCTCTTTCTGTGTGTGTCTCTTTCTGTGTGTGTCTCTTTGTGTGAGTGTGTCTCTTTGTGTGTGTGTTTTTTGTGTGTGTGTGTCTCTTTGTGTGCGTGTGTTTTTGTGTGTGTGTCTTTGTGTGTGTGTGTGTCTTTATGTGTGTGTGTGTGTGTGTGTGTGTGTGTGTGTGTCTTTGTGTGTATATACGAAGTGTTAATGGGGACGTTTGGGTGCTGCTCCGGCATTCACATGCTACTGGCTCAAAAAACACGGAGAACTTTCTAACGTATGTACTATAGTTGGAATTCACCAGCAGACCGTGGATGAATTCGACCTAACCATCTTGCTCGTGTTGATCGCCCACAGTACTCGAATTCTAGGCCCTCCGGGACAACGGTGCTGCACAGGAAACGTAAACATTGTTGAATTTAACCGGGAGCGGTAGCCCAGTGCATCAACTGATGTCACTGCAGCGCCTCTGACCAGGAGGTCCTAGGTTCCCACTCCCCACGGCGGCAGGATTTTCGACACTAGCTTTTCAGCTAGGTCGAACTCAGTCGCTGTCTGGAGGAGAATTCTAGCGGACGGCTGCTCTGATCGGTAGTTTTCCGTGGTTTCTCCGATCAACATCGGGCGAATGTCAGAGCAGTACCCTACCAAACGGGCCACAGACCAGGCGCGATCTGTCCTTCCTCTTCCTTGTCCTATCCTCTCCTCCTTACACTAACATGCACTACACCACCGCATATTCCGGGAGATCGGTCGGGAGCTTAGAGCTTGTCCCGGCTGGGGCGGTGCCCCGATGGTGGCTGCAGATACGTAGTTGTTGGAAACCTGGGCGGCGGAAGGTAGGTGACCCCCGACCTTGCCATCTAGCGAGGAAAGATCACTTCCAGATGAAGAACATGCACTACATTGACCGGACTAATGAACTGGGTGGTTGATGTGCCCGGAATTACTACCAACCAACCAACATTGAACACTCTACGAGCGCTTTTCGTATTTTCTCTCAATTTTAAGTAGTTTGAAGAAGACTAAGTGAGCAAATCTTTAGAGGTGGAGCTTTCGTCCAGCCGCTTCGAAACTATTTTGAAGTCGTATCGACGGCACCAGGTTCGAAGATTTAAAAAAGAGCTTTTGGAGCAATTTCAAACACTTCCAAACATTTCTATTTTAAATAAGCACAGTTTTTTCTTTCATATTTTTGAAAAAGTAATCACACATTTCTGTATATATTTTGTTTTCGTATTACAATAAATTCCGTTTCCTTGTGTTTACCCACTAATTATATTATTTGTATTCATTTTTGCTTGTAGAAAATTCGATGTTTTGATAATGAGTGGGTGGCGACTGACAAGTGATAAAAGTTACAGAAAAATGAGAACAATAATCAATAGAAATGTACGTAATGCAACAAGAAAAACGTTTCTAAGATTTACGTAAACATTTAAGACGATCAATTCGTTTGCAATGCAATTTCATTAGCAATCAAGGCACTATAGTTCAAAGACAGAAGAGATCGTATCATGCACGCGCGACCGAAAATCTCTAAAATCCCTAGTTCTTTTCTTGAGGCCATTAGCTTCTTTCGTTTAGGTATTATAAAAATCAATCTAAACAATTATTTCTGGCAGTGCTATGATCTTTAGCAAGGCCTTTATCGGTTCTACAGTTAGTAGTTCTATTTATATTTGCTTTCACCATGCACTCGCACAATCACAACAAACAACCGCTGTAGGAAATTTTTTTAGAAAACACGACTCCTCTTGGAGCTAAAAGTCGCGCCGTACGAAATTTGCATTCCAAACTTGAGCGATCAGCTCAAGCCCTGTGCTACTGTGACGTCACCGCATGGTGTGCGTGGCGAGCCTTGGTTGCGGGAGAAGGGGACCCGGACCCTGTGCGGGCGGGACAAGTAAAGCAGGTCACGAGGCCGTCGGGCGGAACCCACAGCGACGGTAGCGGCGGCGCCCGAGCCGGCGGCGGGCGGCGCTGGTAACGGTGCTGGCGACGGGGGGGCGGAGGAAGCAACGGAGGAGGCCGGCGAAGGCGACAGTGGAGGCGTGGGTGGGCGGCGTGGGCGGCGTGGGCGGCGTGGGCGGCGTGGGCGGCGTGGGCGGCGTGGGCGGCGTGTGCCGCGTGGGCGGCGTGGGCGGCGTGGGCGGCGTGGGCGGCGTGTGCCGCGTGGGCGGCGTGGGCGGCGTGGGCGGCGTGGGCGGCGTGGGCGGCGTGGGCGGCGTGGGCGGCGTGGGCGGCGTGGGCGGCGTGGGCGGCGTGGGCGGCGTGGGCGGCGTGGGCGGCGTGGGCGGCGTGGCCGCGTGGGCGGCGGGGGCGGCGTGGGCGGCGTGGGCGGCGTGGGCGGCGGGCGGCGTGGGCGGCGTGGCGGCGTGGCGGCGTGGGCGGCGTGGGCGGCGTGGCGGCGTGGCGGCGTGGCCGGCGTGGGCGGCGTGGGCGGCGTGGGCGGCGTGGGCGGCTGTCCGCGGGCGGCGTGGGCGGCGTGGGCGGCGTGGGCGGCGTGGGCGGCGTGGGCGGCGTGGCGGCGTGGGCGGCGTGGGCGGCTGGGCGGCGTGGCGGCGTGGGCGGCGTGGGCGGCGTGGGCGGCGTGGCGGCGTGGGCGGCGTGTGGCGGCGTGGGCGGCGTGGGCGGCGTGGGCGGCGTGTGCGCGTGGGCGGCGTGGGCGGCGTGGGCGGCGTGGGCGGCGTGGCGGCGTGGGGGCGTGGGCGGCGTGGCGGCGTGGGCGGCGTGGGCGGCGTGGGCGGCGTGGGCGGCGTGGGCGCGTGGCGCGTGGGCGGCGTGGGCGGCGTGGGCGGCGTGGGCGGCGTGGTATGTGGGTATGGCGTGGTCGGCATGGGACGTGTGTTTGGCGTGGACGACGAGGTGGTGGGGTGTGGGCGGCGCGGACGGCGTGAGCGGTGTGGCCAGCGGAAACGGAAGGCGGCGGAGGAAGCGGTAGACACAGCGACAGCAGAGTCGTCGGAAGCGGAAGGACCAGAGGGCAGAGAGGACTGGGAGGGTTGGGAGCGAGGGAGGGCAGGGAGGTCGGAAGACAGGTGGGCAGAAGGGCAGGACGGGCGGGAGCAGGGACGGCACGGTGGGCTGGGAGGGCAGGGAGGGCAGGGAGGGCAGGGAGGGCAGGGAGGGCAGAGATGGGTGGGAGGGCAGGGAGGACACGGTGGGCAAGGAGGGCAGGGACGGCTGGGAGGACAGACGGCAGAGAGAATTGGGAGGGCAGGGATGGCTGGAATGACACGGTGGGCAGTGATGGCTGGAAGGATATGGTGGGCAGGGAGGGCAGGAAGGGCTGGGAGGGCTGGGAGGACAAGGCAGGCATGGATGTTAGAGAGGGGTGGGTGGGCAGGGAGGACAGGGAAGACACGGAGGGCTGGGAGGGCTGGGAGGGCTGGGAGGGCAGGAGGGCACCGAAGCGCATCTCCTCCATAGCGCGGCAATTTCTGTAGCGTCACACAGAAAAGAAACGTTAGGCGTCCGAAGAAACACTACGTCCACAGAATGGGTCGTTCTCTGGCTTCTCCCGCCGAAGGACAGGGTTCTAAGAATAATGCCTTTCGGTAACAGGTATTAAGGCGCTTCCACACATTCAGTAGTAAGTGTAAGAGACTGCTCACCCAATCTCGAATAACCAGGTGATCGGCGGCTCATCCACTGGTGTGCCCAAAAGATACACACACTGCTCGTAGGGCGAGCACCGAATGTTTGACATCTGGTAAAAAAACAAACAACAACGATGACTTGGGATTCGAACCAGGAGCGGTAGCTCAGTGCATCAACTGATGTCACTGCAGCGTTTCTGACCGGGAGGTCCTAGGTTCGAGTCCTGACGGCGGGAGGATTTTCGTCACTAGCTTTTCAGCTATGTCGAATTCAGTCGCTGACTGGAGGAGAATTCTGGTGACCGACTGCTCTGATCGGTAGTTTTCCGTGGTTTCTCCGATCAACACCAGGTGAATGCCGGAGCAGTAACCTACCAAACGGGCCACAGACCGCGCGCGCGATCTTTCCTTCCTCTTCCTTGTCCTATCCTCTCCCCTCACACACACTTACACTAACATGCATTACACTACCTCATATTCCCGGAGACCGGTCGGGAGCTGAGAGATTGTCCCGGCTGGGGCGGTGCCCCTCTGGTGGGAGAGACCTGGTTAGGGGGAAACCCCACTAGCCGACGGTAAGTCGGCGCCGGATCTCGCCATCCAGCGGAGGAAGATCGCCGCCATCTCCCGAGAAAAACATGCATTACACTAACGGGACTAATGACCAAAGCAGTTGACGCGCCCGGAAACACGAAAAAATCAATCAATCAATCAAACTTGGGATTCGGTGATCGCTAGTTGCCCGTTGTCGAATATGTGGAGCAGCCTTAAGAATAATGAATATGAGAATGAAATACTTTCTTTTGTTTCAGAAACACCACAACCACAATAAAAAAACATTCTCGAGCTAACACTAATGACAAATTGTTGAAAGTTGTAAGGCATTTTCAAGTTTTGTGAGATATTACTTCAGTATGTACGATATATTAAGAATGATAAAGAATCCAGTAATTAATATTCAGAGTACTAGTCATTTATGAACAAGTTTATCGATCGTAGCAAAGATTTTTTCTAAAACCAATGAAAAAATGACGCAACATTGTCCAAATGAAACCTAGCTTGAATTAATATGTTTCAAGAATGTGCAAACAAGTTTTAATGTGCTTTATTAAACCACAGAATTGCATAAGTTTTCACCCACTTTTATCATTTCCGTAAGAGATTACCTCGAAATATTGTGCTTTCAACGGAATATGGAATTTATGTAGGAGTACGTATCTTGCGTTCTATGTATTGTGGTTTACACGTTTCTAATCACCTGAATTTATAATCATCTTTATTATAAGGAGAATCCTTAACGACCATAAATATATGTAATTAAGTCAGGTCTATGGGTCTTGGTCAGTAAAGAAAACATTTGCACCACATGGCTGTGAAAACGCGAAAACTACTCATATTTTCGAAGCATTGAACATGGCCTTATTTAGTGAGTTGTCTTTGAAAAATAGATGACATTCTGAAACAGCCTTAAATCTTCCGTATAGTAGAAAGAGAGAATGCCTAGAAAAAGTTTGAACTCAACGAACAAATTTTGATTTCAACGAAAACGACCATTTTAAAGTGTTTTTACTCTATTATAGTACTCTATTATATTATAGTCAAGTTTAATCAGAAAACTATGTGTCATTTTGAAAAAAAAAATTGAAAATGTTAAAGCTTTATGTAATGTACCACCAAAAATCGAAATAATACATTTCAAACTCGAGGAACGACGAGTTCGGAAAGTCGATTTTGAAATTTTAATTTTGGAGAAAAACATCTAAAAGAATTAAGCGCTAGCGTTGACCCCAGACGGACAGTCAGGAGTTTTGCCGCCAACAAAGTTTTCAGTATCAAGGTTACATAACAGGTAGATTCTGACTGTACGTTGTATTAAACTTTACTGTGCTAGACGTTTGACTGTCACGTGATAACACCAACAACTTCATGTTGGCACAATGCCCGTGGTACATAATAGAACAGCATTTCCAATAAAGTCATCTTCACTTGTTGCCACCGACTCGAAATGAACGAACGAGTTGAACGTAGTATCAATAGAGCACTTCTGCCAGATATTTATTATGCCCAGTATAAAAATATAACATCATTAAAACTATCCAGAGTATAGATAGATAGAAAGAAATTTATTCTACAATTGGGCAGATGATGCCCGGTGGCAGAATGCAAAATTACAATTACAAATAAAACAATAATATATAAAAAGTAAATATAAACAAACAAATTGACTTTGTCATTTCCTATATATGCTGATGGCATTTACATTCCTATATTAAACATTAAAATATATACTCTAACATATAAATGAATAAACCTACATATTACTATACTAAACATTAAAATGCATATACCATAACCATATAAATGAATAAACTTACATATTACCCAAATATACATACACACATACAAACATATACGCATGTATACATAGACGAAGGAACCCACACATCACTTCAAATGAAATCACTTCACTTCACTTCACTTCACTTCACTTCACTGCACTGCATATAACTTTATCTAAATATTAATTGTTCAATACGTTTTACTGTAGACTACGCATAATCGCACCTTTTACTTCACTTCACTTCACTATACGTTTTCACCCTATTGACTAATTTCCTATATTTTTTTCTACGTATCGCACTGAAAGAAAAATCGAAAGTGTAGCATCGAATTCTGCTGTTCTCAGGGAAGATCATCTCGCGCGCACGTAACAAGTGCAGAAAAAGGTGCGGCAACGCTGACTCTGTCAAGGTCCAACTCACAAGCACAAGGAATAATCGTACAACGTGTACACGTGTTTGCGAAAGAAATTTACTACGTGTGGGAATAAAATGTTTTGTTACCAGGGCCCGAAATAAGAGTTTTTCTGTCGAAAAATCGCTTATTTTTATAGCAGTTTTACAATTCTTTCGCTTTACTACGCAGGTACGTAGTAAGTCGAGAAAGTAAACATTTTCCCAAATGTATATGCGATGTATAGGTAAGGGTCAGAGATTATTTCACTACTTGCTACAAGATTAATCGTATGCTTGCTCTAAGATCGTATTGAATGTTCTACTTAGTTAAGACCACGAGACATTAGTGAATATGAATTGACCAATACGTTACAAGAAATATGCAAATTTACCGGACGACTGGCCGAGAATAATTTTTCTATGTTTTATAATTTGTAATGAATAGAAAAATCTGAATGTTACAAAAGCAACAGTAAAATAATTGAACATGTGTTTGTTGTTGTAGCCAGAGACAGAATTGGTTTCTGTAGACTATTCCTGTTCTAAAAAAAGTTTGAGAACAAAGTAAATAAAGATGGAAAATTATTGATAATGAAAGTTTGAAGAAAAAATTAATTTATACGAATAATGTGAATATTCTTTTCACCTAATATAATTTTTCTAAAGAAATGATTTAATTATATAAATTAAGAAATAATTCATATTAATGTGTGTTAATGTGTTTTATTCATTGATTTTTTCGGGTTTCCGGGCGCGTCGACTGTTTTGGTCATTAGTCATGTTTGTGTAGTGCATGTTTCTCCTCGCGCGCGGTCCGTGGCCCGTTTGTTAGGGTACTGCTCCGGCATTCGCCTGGTGTTGATCGGAGAAACCATGGAAAACTACCGATCCGAGCAGCCGGCCGCTAGAATTCTCCTCCAGACAGCGACTGAATTCAACCTAGCTGAAAGCTAGTGCCCAAAATCCTGTCGCCGTCAGGACTCGAACCTAGGGCCTAGGACCTCTCGGTCAGAGGCACTGCAGTGCCATCAGTTCATGCACTGAGCTACCGCTCCCGGTTTAATGTGTTTTAGTTAAGTTAGAATACATCGTTTTGAGATCGGATTAAGAGTGCTTTCCTTTGAAGAGCGTCGTAGTTAAACCGTAAGTCGATGTGCTGCATCATTCTATGAATCACAGAGTAAATTATACTACTCACCATTTCTGTTTTCTAACATTTGCAACAGTATTAACATTTTTTTTCTTAATACAATTTATTTCTGACACTTCAATGCATGAATGCATAAAGAAACTACGTAACTTTAAACACTACTCTACTGGAATCCAATGAACACTACGAACGTGATCAAGTCACTATCCGTGATAAAAGGAAACATTCGGACATTGGCACTGAAAATTCCTCATTCTGTTTCAAGACGCTGAAGGTTCATAGGGCTACAGGGACATCATTTTGAAATTTGCCTCCCCTCTGATGTAATTATATTAATGTTGTTGCAACTCTCCGAGATTTCTTCTATAACAAGCAACAGTTTCACCCCGAAAGTATAGAAACGCCGATCTAGCACACACGTCAAACACATGATTGAACGGGAGATATTCTCCGCGCAAAACGTGTTGCTAACTTTCTATCCTCGCAGTTAGTCATTCCGCAGCTAGAGAGACACGCAAAAAAACACGCTTTTGGGCGCATCGCGGGGCGTTGCGGGGAGGTGGTGAGGGTATGAGGCGGGGCAGGGGGCGGAGCGGAGTTCTTTGGCGGGCATAATGACGCGGGAAAACAGCACTGCGCCTTCACTTCCTGCGTCGCTTCTTATCGACAGAGAGAGCACATGAACAGCACCGGAGAAAGAAGCGGAGACGATGGCAACAGGCCAAGGGAGCAGGCAGAGCCCCTCGATACAGACTGATTTTTACTAGGGAACGGAATTTATTGTAATAAAAAATGCAAAATATGTACATACATATGTACTTAGTTTTTCCAAAACAAGTAAGAAAATATGTAAAATAAAAATTCATTATTGTGTTTAAAATTGTTCTCTACAAGCATTTTTAGAGCATAGAACGTCGCCAATCAGTTCTTAACAAGCATTAGGAGTGGCTGAGAGTAGGTAGTACCTCTACAGAAGTAATTCTACACTAGATTTCAGCACACATAAGAATTTTATTCGAAATACTAAATACATTCATAGTATATATAACAATGTTTACGAGAAGCCAGAGTTCCAATGTACAGTGTATCCAGTAATGGATTGTGAGGGAGGGGGAATACTCCCCCCCCCTCAATCGAACAACGCGTAAGACAATTTGCTGTGAAAAATATTCGTTAGTTTTCGATCGAGTAACGAATGTGCTGGTTGAAACATGGGCAAAATCATAGTTGAAATTACTTTTTTTCACAGAAATCCTCTCATTCTTGACTTAAGTACGCAGTAAGCGGGGGGGGGGTGACAATTATGGCGAAGATATGGTGGTCATAGAAGCCTAACAGCTAAATCACATTTACATTTTATTTTTAAGAAACATGATTCTGCAACATATAGGTATAATGCAAACGCGCATCTGAAATGTTTTGTTTCGACGTGTAATTATATTAAAATATAAAGCGATATGTAGTAATAGGTAAAATATGTAATTATACCAAAATATGTAACATAAAGATAGTTCTAATCCATTCAGAATGTCTTGTGAACTCTAAAAAATATTATTGAAAGCAAGTATCTAGTTCCTGTAAAAACATGTGATTACATGGAAATCCGTACCCTAATTATTAGTGATTCCGGGCGTGTCAACTTCTGATGTCAGTAGTCTCGTAAGTGTAGCGCATGTTTTTCATCGGCAGGTGGCTGTGATCTTCCCCCGCTGGATGACGGGATCCGGCGCCGACCTACAATCGACTCCCCATTCAGGTGTCTCCCACCAGTGGGGCACCGCCCCACCCTGGACAAGCTTTCAAGCTCCCCCCGGTCTCCCAGCATGTGTAGTAGTGTAGTGCATGTTAGTGTAAGTGTATGTAAGGGGAGAGGATAGGACAAGGAAGAGGTGAGGAAAGATCGCGCGCGGTCCGTGGCCCGTTTGTTTGGGTACTGCTCCAGTATTCGCCTGGTCTTGAACGAAGCAGCTGCGGAAAACTAACGATCAGAGCAGCCGGTCGCGAGAATTCCCCTCCAGGCAGCGACTGAATTCGATCTAGCTGAAATGGTAGTGTCGAAAATCCTGCCGCCGTCAGGACTCGAACCTAGGACCTCCCGGTCAGAGGCGCTGCAGGGACATCAGTTGATGCACTGAACCACCGCTCCCGGTCGAGATTCGAGTTATAGAGACTCTACTGTAGAGGAAATGACGGCAGCGGTTTAGGTGGAATATCTCTACATCGCCGACCTGGACCATGGCCCGTTTGTGAGGGTCTGCTCCGATATTCGCCTGGTGTTGATAGGAGTACCACGGAAAACTACCGACCAGAGCAGCCGACCGCTAGAATTCTCCTCCAGACAACGACTGAACTCGATCTAGTTAGTGTGGAACATCCTACCACCGACAAGAGTCAAACCCTAGGACCTCGGGTTAGAGGCACTGCAGCGATATTAATGTCTGAGCCACCTAAAACGGGCGACATTTATTAACATGCGAGCGTCTGCCCGAACTTTCCCGGTTGTCGAGTGCACAGATATCTCATGCAAACTCTACCTTTGTATATACGCGTAAGATGATATTAAATATGACATTAAAATGTTAAAACACTTTCTGAGGGTGCATGTTTTATGACATATTCCTAACGCGCGGTACTTTTGAAATGTGAAACTATTCCCACTTCCGTAAAACGCTGGGAGTTTCTACAGAGTAGAGCATGCTCCTGGGAGGTGAGTTCAAACGTCACAAAGAGTGAAACACGAAACAATTGACAAAGCGCTCGCGCTCAAAGGGAACTCATAAAAGTATCCCGAGAGAAATTCTTCCCTCGCAGCTAGGAATTCGTTGCGCGCGGCCAGGCCTCTGGAGCAGGCGACGGGCAGCGGGAGCGATGGGCCCTTACGCGGCAGTCACAGTGGAGCCGATTTTGGCCGAAATTTCGGTCGGCCGACATCGGATGTTTCTGTCCGATATGCCCCATTCGTTCAATTACGACCGTCTACAGTGCATCAACTGATGTCACTGCAGCGCCTCTCTGCGGGAGGTCCGAGGTTCGAGTCCAGACGGCGGCAGGATTTTCGACACTAGCTTTTCAGCTAGGTCGAATTCGGTCGCTGTCTGGAGGAGAATTCAAGCGGTAGGCTGCTCTGATCGATAGTTTTCCGTGGTTTCTCCTATCAACACCAGGCAAATGCCGGAACAGTACCCTACCAAACGGGCCACGGACCTCACGCGATCTTCCCTTCCGCTTCTTTCTCCTATCCTCTCCCCTTACACTCACACTCACACTTCACACACACTCTCTCTCTCTATCTCTCTCTCTCTCTCTCTCTCTCTCTCTCCACACACACACACACACACTTATACTAACATGCACTACACTACCACATATTCCGGGAGACCGGTCGGGAGCTTAGAGCTCGTCCCGGGTGGGGCGGTGCCCCGCTGGTGGGAGAGTCCTGGTTAGGGGGAAACCCCACTAGCCGACGGTAGGTCGGTGCCGAATAACGGAATCCAGCCGGAGAAGATCACCGCCGTATCACGAGAAAAAAAACATGCCCTACACTTACGGGACTAATGACCAGTGGCTCCCGGAAACATGAAAAAATCAATCAAACAATCTTCCAGTTAGGTTCTAGTAAATGGAAATGAACATATTGAAACCGAACGACTCTTCCGAAGGCGCCCGGAAACATCGAATCTCCGATGAAGAACCGTTTCGTTAGAATCTGTCGGTTCCATTCGAAAAGCGGAGCGTCGGTGGCTTTGGTGGCGGCGGAGAGTTTAAATCGGCGAAAAGCAGAGCGTCGGAGGCTTCGATGGTGGGGAGAGTTTAAATCGGCGAAAAGCGGGCGGCGGGGGCTTCGGTGGGCGAGAGGTTAAATCTGCGAAAAGCGGAGCGTCGGGGCTTCGATGGCGGCGGAGAGTTTAAATCGGCGAAAAGCGGAGCGTTCGTGGCTCCGATGGCTTACGGAGAGTTTAAATCGGCGGAAAGCAGAGCGTCGGGGGCTTCGGTGGAGGCGGAGAGTTTAAATCGGCGAGAAGCGGAGCGTCCGTGGCTTCGATGGCCGCGGAGAGTTTAAATCGGCGAAAAGCGGAGCGTCCGTGGCTTCGATGGCTGCGGAGAGTTTAAATCGGCGAGAAGCGGAGCGTCGGGGGCTTTGGTGGAGGCAGAGAGTTTAAATCGGCGAGAAGCGGAGCGTCGGGGGCTTTGGTGGAGGCAGAGAGTTTAAATCGGCGAGAAGCGGAGCGTCGGGGGCTTTGGTGGAGGCAGAGAGTTTAAATCGGCCGTGACGTGACGCGACGCGACGCGGGCCCGCCCTGCCTCGGAGGTGGCGGCGGTGGCGGTGGCGGCGGCACGCAGGGCTTCTGCGGGCCACGCGAGCGCAAATAGTCTGTTAATTGGCGCGTCCTGCGGGGCGCTTTGTCGCAAAGCGGCCCTTTGTGCCGCAATTGTGCGGAGCGAAGTGCTGTCTCCCGCTCAGTCGCCGCTGCCGCTCCGTTGCCAATGCTAGGCCGCCGCCCTGTCTGCCTCTTCGAGCGAAGTCGACGCCCGCG
Source organism: Teleogryllus oceanicus (assembly GCA_964035755.1). NCBI lineage: Eukaryota > Metazoa > Arthropoda > Insecta > Orthoptera > Gryllidae > Teleogryllus > Teleogryllus oceanicus. The sequence goes on along the minus strand of CAXIVR010000014.1, from coordinate 4,282,659 downwards.
GCGCGTTGTTTAGAGTAAATAGCGTCCTGTGAAAGTGCGCAATGTGACCGACAAAGCTTTCTAAAGAAATTCCTGATAAAAGTTTTTATATTTGACTCCGGTTATAGTGAACTTCTGAGGACTAACATATTTGGTTCACTATTTCAAAAGTTCACTATATCCGATGATTTAAAAATTAAATAAAATTTTTCCACAATGAGAGAGTTTATAAATATAGAGATACAGCAAAATACCTTAGTATGAACTGAAAATTTCAATATATTTATTTGACCTTAAAAATCAATTATTTTTAATTGTTTGCTTCGTATATTTTTTATTAGTAATTTCTCTAGATCTTTCTCCAAAATGCCTGTTCTTTCCATACTTGATTCAGCATTGTCCTCAGTCCCTAAGTATCGTAATGCAGTCTTGACACCTTTCAATGCCTCTTGAACTGTTGGAACACCGTTTCACTCTCCGAAGTCCCTTTTACTCGCCTAATAATATGCAAGATCCAATTAATTTCCAGGTTTTTCCTAAGTTCACTATAACCGAGGGTTCAGGTTCACTATAACCAAATCTTCGTTTTCTTATTTAAAAAGGGCCAGTGACTTATGTTCACTATAACCGAGGGTTCACTATATCCGAGTTCACTATAACCGGAGTCGAGTGTATAACGCCTTTTGGCGTTCATGACGCGACTACCGCGCAGAGGTTCGGATGTGCCCTGTTTCTTTACATCCATACCACCCATGTCTTCCCCGTGAGTGAAAATGATTCAAAAGATAAGTAAACGTAAAAGAAATAGTTCAGTTAATTCTTGTCATTTCGTGTTAGGAACGAGGTTTTACAATCGAGAAGATTCAGAATTTCAAATCTTTATTTCTTCAGAAAAATTCTGTTAAATCATTGTCATAATTACAATGAAATCGTGGAAGAGATGTAGTACAAACATCGTAATTTCCACGGACGTTTGCATCACAAAACAATGTCGCAACACAAACGCTGTAATTATTTCTAAAACCATTTCGTCTCCTTTCTAATAATTGGACTTCAGTAGAAAAAAGCATTCCTTCTCGTTCTTGTGCAATATCACATAACTTCCTGAGCAACAAACATGTTATCAAATCGGACATCGATGGAAAACCAAGCCGATGGCGTCAATACAATAGAACGAGTACAAGTGGAGAAGACTCATACAATTCCGAGAACGAATGCATTCCAGGCTGCCTTTTACAGAGGCTTCCGGCGATAAGACAGGAAGCCCTCCCACAACAAGTAGCTGATTCTATGGAACAAGGCGGCGCCCACAACACAAAGAGAAGGCATCGGATAAAGACGGGTGACCGGAACAATCGGCGAGGCACGAGGAAACACAAGTGGCCAAGACGGAAATGAACTCAATTCATTTTACGTATTCGTTGTATATAGACTATTATCATTGCAAACATGCCATGATTTATAATGCGTGTAGTTTCTAAGGACTGGAGTTGATTTCCATTTTTCCAGAGAAAGACTTGTGGTTTATTTAAGAAAATACTATGTTTTTTGAGGATAATTTTTTGCGTTTTGAGAAATGTTTGAATGTTTGGTTTGAGGGAGTGATATATTTTTCTTAAAACAATGTGTAGTGTTCTGATGCACGAGTAGATTTATTAAGTACGAGCAAAAATTCGCGACGTTGCCCGGGCTGACAGGAACATGAAAGTATTTAACATAAATGAACGTTCATAAATTAATTACTTGGTAAAATGTAAATTCTCTAAATTATGCCTGGTAATAGGCATAATTTAAAACAATTGTATCAAAAGGGTCCTCCCTTGTAAGACTAAATATTTATTTTTTGATTTTTGGTTCCTGTGTATTTGAGACACTCAAACAAGCCATGATTTTTATTAAATTTTTCATTTAGTCTTTTTTCATTCGTGCCACGTTTCAAGGCACATTTAGCCTCATATTCAGCTATAATGTAAAACAATAAAGTGTTTGTGAATAGAAAATTTTTGAAAACATTCGAAACAGGTATATACATTTTTTAAATAAAACACTACATTGCTAAAATTTCTTATCAACACATTTGACCAAATTATTGTTATAACATGTTATGTCTATCTACGAACGAGAATCTACATTAACTCATTTCCAATTGGGTGTGCATCATGTGGATTTTCACAGTATACACGTACATGTACACATACACATGCAGACGTGCATGAATATACACGTACATGAATAATTAATTCGGGATTTCATTATGGATTTTTGTTTGCCATGCCTTATTTAGTAAACTTCATTAAATGAACTTAACAGACAAAGTTATGTTGGAGTGTTTATCGCATACATTTTGATAATTTCAGAAAATGGCCATTTAAGCAAATGTATTAAGAGAGCCGTTTGCATACATTAGTTAAGTTTTTTGCGACGACATAACTCACTCATTTTTAATTCTATTTATGTAAATAAGAATATCAGTGCAAAATCACTATGACCTTTCGTGCATCAGAGCGTAGTTCGTATTTTAGGTTGACCACACTTTTTCGGACGAGTACTTTGTATGTAAATTGATACAACTGGCGTTGTCGATGGAGGTCACGGTCATGCTAATATATATTTAGTAGTATGTATGCATTGCATCTTGCATCCTGGGGAAGATATGTGTTGATTTTTTATTTTTTCGTGTTTCCGGGTACGTCAACTGTTTTGGTCATTAGTTCCGTTAATGCATGTTTTTTCTCGGAAGATGGCAGTGATCTTCCCCCGCTGGATGGCGAGATCCGGCGCCGACCTACCGTCAGCTAGCGGGGTTTCCCCCTAATCAGGACTCTCCCACCAGCGGGGCACCGCCCCAGCCGGGACAAGCTCTAAGTTCCCGACCTGTCTCCCGGAACGTGTGTTAGTGTAGTGCATGTTGGTGTAAGTGTGCGTGTAAGGGGATTGGATAGGACAAGGAACAGGACGGAAAGATCGCGCGCGGTCTGTGGCCCATTTGTTAGGGTACTGCTCCGGCATTCACCTGGTGTTGGTTGGAGGAACTACGTAAAACTACCGATCAGAGCAGCCGGCCGCTAGAATTCTCCTCCAGATAGCGACTGTATTCGACCTAGCTGAAGAGCTAGTGTCGAAAATCCTGCCGCCGTCAGGATTCGAAGTAGAACCTCCCGGTCAAAGGCGTTGCAATGACATCAGTTGATGCACTGAGCGACCGCTCCCGGTATATATGTAGATCAAAAGTAGTCTTAATGGCATTAGGATCATTTCTAAATCACGGAGTTGACATATGAGGGAGGTGAAAATCCATTACCCGTAGGGAAAAGTTCTTAGGTTATTCTTGAAGCTCAGGGCCGGCTGCTTTTCAAAAACAATAAAATAAAGGACACAATAAACGACGTTAGTTCTCTAGGAGAGAAATCGAGTGTGAGATGGCGTTGGAGGAAAGGCCGGCGATGGAGAAGGAGAGATTGGACGGAGAGGGTCGGAGGATTGGAAAAGAGGTTGGCAAAAGAAAAGTTGAAGAAAGCGATGGTGACGATTGTAGTACTGTAGGCCTCAGCCGGAATCACGCCAGGAAACCCTGTTTATTTCGTAGGCAGCTCTCGATTTTCTAACGAGCTGAAATTGAACCAAAAATGAGTAACGAATTTATGAATAGGGAAGTGCAATCATATCTTTCTTTTCCCCTTTCTTTCTGTCTATTCTCTTTACTTTCTCTATTTCTTTCTTTCTTTCTTTCTTTCTTTCTTTCTTTCTTTCTTTCTTTCTTTCTTTCTTTCTTTCTTTCTTTCTTTCTTTCTTTCTTTCTTTCTGTCTATTCTCTTTACTTTCTCTATTTTTTTTCTTTCATTCTTTCTTTCTTTCTATCTATTTTATTTACTTTCTCTATTTCTTTCTTTTTGTCTATTCTCTTCACTTTCTCTATTTCTTTCTTTCTTTCTTTCTCTCTCATTCTGTTTCTTTTTCACCTCCCCCTTTCTCTCTCCTTTTCTCTCTCTCCCTTTCTCTCTCTCCCTTTCTCTCTCCCCCTTTCTCTCTCCCCCTTTCTCTCCTCTCCCCCTTTCTCTCCTCTCCCCCTTTCTCTCTCTCTCCCTCTTCTCTCTCTCCCTTTCTCTCTCTCTCTCCCTTTCTGTCTCTCTCCCTCCCTCTCTCTCTCTCTCCATGCCCCTATTCACCGTTTGTGATCGACCTCTTGAACCCTTTCTGCTCGCTACTCCTGAGCTGCGCCTATCTCAAGCAGCCCGGTGGTTGGGAATACGCGGCGCGTTTTCCGCCTTGCGTCAGCCACACTACGGCGTCGCGACGCGGTGCGGCGCGGCGCGGCGCGGCGCTCGGCGACCGCAGGCGGCGTCCGGCCGCCGGCAACGGGGGCGGCGCAGCGGCGCGATAAGATACCCCGCGCCGACGCCGTATCTCGTGTGGATAGCGTACGCGTAAAAACCGCGCCTCGGATAAAGCACAATTCGTCGTAGGCGAAAGGGGGCTGCGTAGTACTTTAAATTCCAATATCTGCTGCGAATTCGCGGCTCAGCTGATTACTTACATCAGACGTTTTGTTACAGTCCGTGGTTGAACAGAGAGTAGATTAATACACCATTTCATTATAATACTTATTCTTATTCTATAATATTTATATTTATTCTATTTACATCGATAACGTATCGTAACGCCTAGCTTACAAACTAGATACTTACAAACTAATCTAAATCTACTTTGTCTTACATCCTGACATAATTTAACAACGAACATTATTTACAGTAAGCAGTACATTATTTACATGCAGTGCATTATTTACGGTTACAGTAAGCAGTCATATTTCCGTGTATAACATTCGCAACCGTTCTTGATTTCAGACAACTGATTATTTTGTTAATGGCTTGATGTTCGCTGAAGTGAATTTCGGAGATTTTTATACAAGAGAAAACTGAGCAGCATATTCGATTTCGTGAATAAGTGGACCATCTTTCCACCTTGGAGTTCTGATGATCCTCCCAAAGAGACGAAGCCCGATGAAGATAAAATCTTGGCGATCATTTACGTTTGATTCTTGAGGTTTCAAGATACCGAGTGTGTGAAGGCTTGAAAAAGTATTTCTTTCCAGTGCTGGGTTTCGGAGGGCACCTAATTATCACACACCCACACTCACGCAAGTCGTCGTGGGTTTCGAAGCATTGGTACAAATTCAACCAATCAGTTGCAAGGGACGGTGATAGCGATATTTGGAGAAACTTTGAGCTAATGCAAAAAGAATTGGCAGAACGTTCTAGGATGAAGGTGAGCGCACATGAGGAGTTGTGAAGAAAATGGTAGAAACTTTGTGCCAAATTGTTAACGTGCACTGGAAAAGATACCATGTTTAGTTCAGGATGAATTTACGAGTTCTTTATAATCTATGGTGCGACAATATTTTGCGCAAATATTTATTTTGGATGATAGCTGATTTAGAGAGACGTACAGTACCCCGTGTTGGCCAACGGTACTCTGAAAGAAATGACCATCGCACTCACAACCATAAACTATGGCTACGTGTCTTCCAGTTGGGGCATTCGGTTTATACATTGTGACAATAATCATCACAGATGACGTGACGGTGGACATATATGTTAAGGCGAGCGTGCGACTGTCTAGTAAATTAATAGACGTCTGTCTATGTTTAAGGAAGTTCTAGGGAGAGTTCAAACATTAAAACAAAGGAAATGAACAATCGGAGGTGACCGGCGCAAGTGAAGTAACAAAACGACTGAATGAAACTAAGACATACTTCGCTAAAATACAACTATCTAAATAAATACCAAGCAGGTTCTTGTGAGTGTTTTCTTTTCTAAATCCATTGATTAGAATATTTTAAAATATAAAATCATAAATGAAGAACTTTGATTTAAAGATCTCTGACACGAACAAATACTTAACACTTTGCCAGATGACATTAAACGATTAAATTCAATAGAAAAATTTAAATCCCAAGTGAAATCGTTTCTGCTGCATAACTGTTTCTATACAATTAGAGACTATACTGAGCATCACAAGAAAAGTAACATTAATTTTAACAATGATACATAATGCATTATTTACCACTTGGACTGTATAAATGAGTATAAACAACCTGTAATGTTGTCGCGGCAGGAAGTAATAAGAGCCAAAATTTATTGCTTATTTATCCTTGAAAATAGAGTTTATTACATGGGAGTTTTTTTGATTGTTTTTTTTCTCCCTTTCAAAATTCAAAATTTTATTGCTTATTTATTTAAAATAGATTTTACTCCTTTAAAAAAAATTCAAAATTTAAGTAGTATATGACTTAGTGTAGGGATCACAGAATTTTCAAAATGTGCACACAATTCACTTTTCCCCATAGCACGTCATACGCAGTTTTAAACTGTTTTTTTGACGTAAAATAAATAAATAAAAATAAAATAAAATAAACTGTACTTTTCCAGTAGGAGTCAACAGATTTTCGAAAAGAAAATCCTCGGTATCCCTTCATCAATATCCGAACTTGCTCCTCCGCACTTTTTTCATTGTTTTTTCCATCTCAACATAAATTCTTCTGATTTATTCGAATTTCCCTATCAACATTGCATACTCTTTCTGCCAACAGATGAAAACAAATAAAAATAATATATCCTGTCGTTTGCTCATTACTCGAAGTATTCTACCAAGGTCAAACAGAAATATAAACATTGACGGTAAATATCATTGACATTGAACGGCAGAAAATTGGAGAATTAATACTGTTAAATCACTTCATTATTTTCGTTAAATCGCATTCAAGAGAGCTTTGATTCAATTTTAATCAATCTCTATAACTTTATTAAATTTAATTAAATTGCGACATTGGAATCCGAGTTAACAAGAGCCAATTAAATGAAAATTAATATAACATACATCCAATAAAGAGCCTGCTTCAGCTATTTTGCATTTGTACCGTGATCCGCTAATATGACATTATTTATTCATTAAATGGAAGTTTCGAAACATGATGCGTATTAAAGGGCACCTTCACTCCTAGTTGCGAAGAAACAATTCAAATCTAACAGAAACTTTAAAAAGGTGTTTTCCAGATTTTACAAATAAAAAACATTATTGTCTTTAAAGTAGTGAATAATTCTACTAAGATTCTACTTAACTTTTAATGATATTTCGTTTAAATCCAAAGATTTCGAAGCAAAACATAAGCTGTTTTGAAGAACACAAAGCCTGTCTCTTACACAGCAACGGAACAGTCAAGGTTGCCTTGTCAAATAAACTTCGAGAAATGCACTTAAAATGCAAATCAGTGAACTTGTAAAGCAAATAAGTATGTTTCCTTCCAGTGCGTGGGAAATACTCCCTCATCCGATTGATTGATAAGTGATTCTGAGTGTGTCAACATTTAAGGTCATTGACCCTGTAAGTGTATAGCATGTTTTTCTCCGGTAGGTGGCGGTGATCTTCCCCTCACTGGAGAGTGAGATTCGACGCAGTTATACACGCCGTTTCCTGTTTTTTCTCAGTAAGGCATCTCCCACAACTGGGCACCGCCCCAGCCGGGACAAGCTCTAAACCCCCAACACGTCTCCCCACATGTGTTGATTGATTGATTTTTCGTGTTTCCGGGCGCGTCAACTGCTATGGTCATTAGTTCCGTTAGTGTAATGCATGTTTTTCCTAGGGAGATGGCGATGATCTTCCCCCGCTGAATGGCGAGATCCGGCGCCAACCTACCGTCGGCTTGTGGGGTTTCCCTCAACCAGGACTCTCCCACCAGCGGGGCACCGCCCCAGCCGGGACAAGCTCTAAGCTCCCGACCGGTCTCCCCGAATAAGTGGTAGTGTAGTGCATGTTAGTGTAAGTGTGTGTGTAAGGGGAGAGGATAGGACAAGGAAGAGGAAGGATAGATCGCGCGCGGTCCGTGGCCCGTTTGTTAGGGTACTGCACCGGCATTCGTCTGGTGTTGAACGGAGAAACCACGTTAAACTACCCATCAGAGCAGCCGGCCACAATAATTCTTCTTCTGACGGCGACTAAATTCGACCTAGCTGAAAAGCTAGTGTCGAAAATCTTGCCGCCGTCAGGACTCGAACCTAGGACCTCCCGGTCTGAGGCGCTGCAGTGACATCATTACCACATGTATACTAGTGTGGTGTTTGTAAGAGAAAGTGTGTGTGATAGATGAGGATACAACACAGAGGAGGAAGGATAGACCGTGTCCCGTTTGTTAGGGTACCGCTCAGGCATTCACCTGGAGTTGATCGGAGAAATTACGAAAAATTACCGATCAGAGCAGCCGGCCGCTAGAATTCGGCTTCAAACAGCAGCTGAATTTGATGTGTAGCTTTGTAGATAGTGTCGAAAATCCTGCGACCGTCGGAGCTGGAACCCTAGGACTTTATTTTGTTTATTTTATTTTACGTCAAAAACAGTTAAATACTGTGTGAGACGTGCTATGGGGAGAAGTGAATTCTATGCAGATTTTCATAATTCTATGATCCCTACCCTAAGTCATATACTACTTGAATTTTGAATACAGAAAGAAAATGAGCGTTTTTTCCAAGGATTGTTAACACAATATCCAATCCACAATTGTTAATGCAATCTAGTTTTAAGGGTAAATCAGCAATAAATTTGGGCTCTTATCCCTCATCATGTTCTTCGTGAAGGAATGCAACACAATCATGGAGAACGATAATTTGAATAACTATATATCCCACTGAATTCTAGAAGACGTGCACATATAATGAAGTTACATTTAGGTCCAGAAGCAAAACAAGGGGCCATCTCAGCATTTACTCAAGGGATAAGAGAGAATGGACAAAAATACTGATCGAGATGGGGGTCACTGATCCGGAAGCTGCAGTACAATACTTGTTACGAATTGTTTAGAATTATACAGTCCAAATGGTAAATAATACATTAAATCTTTGATCCCGGTGAATAAGCTTCTAAGTCATAAACACTCAATTTTACAGGAGAGCAAAAAACAACTTGTAACTGAATTAAATCAGGGTTTAATGATATTCAAACGAAGATTATATTTGAATATAACTATTTGTGTGTAGGATTTGCTTTAATTTCATTAATCCTTGATTTACAGCATTAGTTTAAAGTTGTTTTTGACTCCCCTGTAAAATTAGTTTTTCTAGTTATCAGCCTATTCACCGGGGTCAAAGAAATATCGCTGTCAAAATTAACTTCCCGTTGAGAGGTCTTGCAGTGACATGAGTTGATGCCCTTTTTTTCAATTTATTGTTTTCCTTGATGATATATACATAGCTCAGTTACATTATTTCTACATATGTTCGTTGACTTACTAACTAAACTAAAATTAATCTTACAACTAGCATTGCGGTCGAGGAAAACTAATGGTCACGTCTAATCAGAGTCCATTTCGGAAAATTGTTGTAGGAATATATGGAAAGGGTACTTATTTTTTATTCTTGTGGAATAGATGGGGTTTCTGGCTAGATTGAATCCAGTTAAATTTGGTATCTGCGTTAGGTTGGAGTAGAATTGCGTGGATAGGTATAGAATGTGCTGGGTTATGGGTTGTAGATTGAATTCTTTATGAAGCTGTGCATTATATGTGAACCATGGTGCGTTGATAATTGTCCTTAGGAACTGATTTTGGATAATTTGGATTTTGTTAAGATTGGTTCTAGCTGCATTTAGTCATACTGGGCATGCATACAGTAGAAGGGGTCTGACTATTGTTTTATATATTGCAAGTGCGGTGTCATATGGTAGATGGATGTTTCTATTGATTAACGGTCTTAGTTGTAATAGTTTGTTTTTCGCCTGTATTACTTTATTGTCAATGTGATGTTTTCAGTTTAGTTTTGTATAAATGTTGAGACCTAAGTATTTCATTGGCTTGTTTGATGGGTGTTGATGCCCTAGCCACCAACGCCGGTACCTCCCGTGCGATTAAACGTAGTCATTTACGAGTGAGTCCTGTAATTACGGGCAGCAGACATTCTGAATGCAGTGATCAAGGCCACTAGCGAGCAGGGAAGCGGGCTGGGGGAGACCGACATGTCGTAAGCCTGTCGTGCGACGTTGCTCGAGACAGGCGATCGACGAGTGTTACGACATCTGATACGTAAGGGAGAGTATGTTGCGTAACAGCGGTGTAATCGCAAGTTAAACAAACGAGATTTTCTTCTCATATCACACACTACACACACTTCACACTTTCATTAGAATTGAGCAAATGCAGCACAAGACTTAAAATCTCGGATGAAATCATTTTTTGGAGGCCGAAAAGGGAAGTTTTTTTTATTTAGTTGGTTCCCGCGACAAGGATTATTTTCTTCAAAATTGAAATACTTTGATTCATACGAAAAATAAGAGAAAACGAAAGGAAAAGAAAAGCAACCTCGCATACCGAGTACTCCATGGTATATCAGAAATGATCAAATTTTAAAAGAATTATCTATAGAACCTCTGAAAACTTGGATTTTAAAACTTTCTTCCAATTTCTACTCTTCTCTTTCATCTTGCCCAGCCACTCCTTTGTACACTCTAGGTAAATCAGTCAATTTTTTTCCATGAATCAAAGCAAGATATTCTAAAGACATCCTCCAACATTCCCTCTACTGCATCCTCCTCAATAAGCTGTAAAGCGGGTTCAAACATTTCTAAATTCAATATTTATGTTTTTAATCCAAATATTGTATGTATTTTTCTGAAGGACCCTTCCTCGGTATCCTTAGTTGTTAGTTTCCAATATTACTGTTTTCAAACATTGTACATGTGTGATGAAATGTTGTTAAAAATGATTGTATATACTATGTCACATAACCCTTGAAAGAAATAATAGTTTCGAACAAGCATAATAAAAACTATTTAAAAAGGGAAAAATATACCGAGTACTAAGGAAAACAAATAGTAAAGGTAGGCAGAACCGGCGTACATTACTCGTATAAATATGCATAAGCAATATAATAAAATAATATCTTATATATTTCCACTAATCGATTACAACGCAATGCATGAACATTAAATACCAGTTTATCTGTTCTCACTCATCCATTATCATTGACGTTCACTTAAGAGATGAGACGCAGATAAGACAAGAGTAAAGATCTCGCTTTTCTGTTTATTAGGAAGTGTTAATTACAGACTGTTCCTGATCTTTGTAAAGCTTCTAAACAAACATCCATTAAAATATGGACATTTTTTCTGATTCTATTTCTAATTTGAAAATACATATTGTTTCAATTATAGGAGTTTTCTTGGTAAATAAAGTAAGCAATGTAGGTTCCATGATTTTTTTGTTTTTGAAATTTCATAAGCACTCTTTCATTATGGTGTAGAATATAATTCATTGTAGGAAATGCGTTTAGTATCCAGAAACGTTACCTGCATCATTTCTGCAGAGAACAAGAACATTTTTGTGAATGATAGGGTTGCAGTGTCTTGGTATGTTGCAGTGTCAGTGCTACACTGTCATCTGTACGTCAGCCAAAAACGAAATGTTAATAATTAACTGATCAAAAAAGTAATTACTACGTTAATAATTCACTATATAACTGAGAACCTCTGCTGAAAGAGAGCAATTTTACAGAATTTATTGCCGTGAATTTTTTTTCAATAATCGTTTATCAATTAAAGCATATTTCCACTGAGTTAATTTTAGGCTACAGGATTACTCTAGCGACCAGATTTACCTCGTTGAGGGTGAATGAAGATCAGATGATGAAACAGCGAGAAATCGAAAAACCGTTCATTTATTTGGAATGATTGACAGCACGAGGAAAAATGTCAAGATATGAAATGAGATAGTTGGGGCCGGAATGAACCCAGATAAGATATTAAGCAATAATGTTGTTCAAATCGAAACCTGCTTCTATTTTTAGCAAATCCTTTTTTCCGATGTATTAAACTAAACTGAACCCTTCATTCATCAAAACTGATTCTTTAATTACTGGAGAGAGATATTGTTTGAATTAATCAGTCAAATATCTTTTAATACCTCATGAGCGTCATGATCGCACATTTCATCATTCATCCACGAGGGAAACCGGGACGGTTGTAAGAACAAACGTCCCCCCAAATATTTTCAAGTACATCCAGTAGTTTAAATCTAATTTTTGCTAAAGTTTACTTGGTATATTGTTGAATCCCTAAATAACTTAGGCTTGAAGCTCAATTAGTTACCTTCAATAAACAACAAACAAGAGTGCCTTGAACGAAATAGCGAGAAGATTCTTTCTTTGGGTACCCCCTCCCTCCGCCCAAATTTGATGATCCAGAAACGCCCATGGAAATCGGAGGAATAACGTTGAAGTTAAGAGACGTCAACACAGTTTATTGCAGAAGAAACGTTTTCAAATGAAACGCGAAAGAACTAGTAGAGTAGTTTGAACGTTTCCACTGCGATGTAATTTATTGAATTCTTACTACTATTCTATGGCATGATTAAATAGTGGTTGTTCTGATATATTTGAGTTCGAAAATAATGTTGTAAAACAGATTTCATAATTAATTGTAAACACTGAAAATGAAAATGGAGAAGATTAACGAAGTTTTTGTCACAGTTACCTGGAAACTTTCAGTCTGGTGGCTTAATATAATGCACTCTTCATATGAACAGTCGCCGATGTGAATCGGGACATTACAAACGGGTTCAAACTATGGGAGAACAGAGATAGCACACACCATTAATATTATACTTTTGTACCAAGAGGCGAAACGTCCAGTCGGAAATTAAATTGTGCATAATTTGTACTTCGGGAGCTTCTTCACCCAAATCCATTCAAAAGAAATGGTTCCAGGTGCTGACGTGGACCGTTTTCACAGTTAAAATTTCGGCACTTACAGCGTCACCGAAATTCAAATCGGTCCACATCCCTGCCTCAATGTCTCTAGATCCCTAAATTTAGTTCTCTGTTAGAAGAGGGATGGCATACGATGCATTACCAATGCAGTGGGAAAAAATTCTAGCGGACCGATTGGTCTGATTGGTAGTATTCCTTGATTTCTCCGAACAATACCAAGTGAATGTAGGAGGTAAGGTAATAGTTTGCCGATTAATTTTGTATACTAAATTCTCGAACAATATATTTTCTTTGTGTTGGAACTTCAATTATTGTTATTTAAAATTGCCTCAAGAGAGAGGTCAATGGACAGCGACGTTAAATAAGTGGAAAGACAGGGGCAGTTAAATTTGTTGCCCTTATCAACGATCGCGTGTATCTACATGTGCTTGCACTGTTGCAGGACATAAGTAATTATAACTCGACAACTTAGAAAAAAACGCAGGGTTGCGCATGTGCGCAAAGTGCCGGAGGGGAAGGTTGACTCTCTTCTCAGCCCAACTTCTCCGCTTCAGGAGCCGCCCCCTCGGCTTGGGCGGGCGGGAGAAGACAGCGCGGCGTTGACAACCGTCCCGAACCCTGGTTAGGGGAAAACCCCACTAGCCGACGGTAGGTCGGTGCCGGATCTCGCCATCCAGCGAGGGGAAAATCACCGCCACCTCCCGAGAAAAAACATGCACTACACTAACGGGACTAATGACCTAAGCTGTTGACGCGCCCGGAAACACGAAAAAATCAATCAATCAATCTGCCAAGTCGAACGGGTTTTGGACGCAGTCCCATGTCAAGAGAAATTATCTTCCTTCCCTTCTCTTCACGTACAATTGACACAATTGTATGGAATTTTTCTCGCTCGAAGGTAGTAAGTTTTTTGTGTGCATTTCCTGCTGTGCGTGGGTGTAGACCACGATTTGTTGCTTTGCTGCGTTTTCGACTTTTTACATTTCTGTTGATATGGCGTCAACTCCAACTCCACGTTTCTATCAGGAGACCGTAACGTAATGAAAGTAATTTTCATGTACCTTCATTAAATTTAATGTACACGTAAAAATTTTATGAATTCGCTGATTAAAGTTAAACGTGTACATTATATTTAATGTACATGGAATGAAATTAAATGTACGTTTACGATTAAATTAATTAAGAAAAAACTAAATCTACATTGATATTAATTTACGCATTACATTTTATGTGCAGATACATAAATCTCCCATTAATGTATAATGTACATTAAAATTCATGTACAGTTGTACATTAAATCTACATTCAATTTAATGTAATTTGTGACCGTGTACGTAACAGCGGTGGAGTGCTTTGACGCCTTCAATATCGGGTGGCGCTAAGGCAAGCTGCCCGTGACCCAGAGCAGAGGCGCTGCACGGCGAGCGGGACCGGCGGGGTGTCCCCGAGGTGCGGATGGCCCAAGTGGGCGAGCGGGCAGCGTGCGAACGCCCGGGCGATTAGCGCGAACCGGGTCGCCGTTTCCGCGAAGGCTCCCGCCTCGCCCCGGGCACGCACGCACTGTGCCAAGGAGCCACACCCACGAGAACCAAGAGCTCGAGTGAGTGAACCGGCTTAGGCGGCACAGGGCATCAATTGATGCCACTGCAGTGCTTCTGACCGGAGGTACTAGGGTTCGACACCCACGCACGCACTGTGAAGGAGCCACACCTACGAGAACCAAAGCGTGGCCGGCCCAAGGAGCCACACCTACGAGAACCAAGAGCTCGAGTTAGTGAACCGGCTTAGGCGGCACAGGGCATCAATTGATGCCACTGCAGTGCCTCTGACCGGGAGGTTCTAGGGTTCGACACCCACGCACGCACTGTGCCAAGGAGCCACACCTACGAGAACCAAGAGCTCGAGTTAGTGAACCGGCTTAGGCGGCACAGGGCATCAATTGATGCCACTGCAGTGCCTCTGACCGGGAGGTTCTAGGGTTCGACACCCACGCACGCACTGTGAAAGGAGCCACACCTACGTAAAACCAACAGCTCGAGTCGGTGAACCGGCTTAGGCGGCCCAGGGCATCAATTGATGCCACTGCAGTGCCTCTGACCGGGAGGTTCTAGGGTTCGACACCCACGCACGCACTGGGAAAGGAGCCACACCTACGTAAAACCAACAGCTCGAGTCGGTGAACCGGCTTAGGCGGCACAGGGCATCAATTGATGCCACTGCAGTGCCTCTGACCGGAGGTCTAGGGTTCGACACCCACGCACGCACTGTGAAAGGAGCCACACCTACGAGAACCAAGAGCTCGAGTTAGTGAACCGGCTTAGGCGGCACAGGGCATCAATTGATGCCACTGCAGTGCCTCTGACCGGGAGGTTCTAGGGTTCGACACCCACGCACGCACTGTGAAAGGAGCCACACCTACGAGAACCAAGAGCTCGAGTTAGTGAACCGGCTTAGGCGGCACAGGGCATCAATTGATGCCACTGCAGTGCCTGACCGGGAGGTTCTAGGGTTCGACACCCAGCACGCACTGTGAAGGAGCCACACCTACGAAACCAAAGCCGAGGTGAACCGGTTAGGCGGCCAGGGCATCAATTGAGCCGCACAGGGCATCAATTGATGCCACTGCAGTGCCTCTGACCGGGAGGTTCTAGGGTTCGACACCCACGCACGCACTGTGCCAAGGAGCCACACCTACGAGAACCAAGAGCTCGAGTTAGTGAACCGGCTTAGGCGGCACAGGGCATCAATTGATGCCACTGCAGTGCCTCTGACCGGGAGGTTCTAGGTTCGAGTGCTGACGGCGGCAGGATTTTCGACTCT
The DNA here is from genome assembly GCA_964035755.1 of Teleogryllus oceanicus. Lineage (NCBI taxonomy): Eukaryota > Metazoa > Arthropoda > Insecta > Orthoptera > Gryllidae > Teleogryllus > Teleogryllus oceanicus. The sequence continues at coordinate 4,267,111 of CAXIVR010000014.1, read as the reverse complement.
AGCTTTTCAGCTGGGTCGAATTCAGTCGCTGTCTGGAGGAGAATTCTTGCGACCGGCTGCTCTGATCGGTAGTTTTACGTGGTTTCTACGATCAACACCAGGCGAATGCCGGAGCAGTATCAGTCCTTCCTCTTCCTTGTCGGATTCGCACCCCACGTATACTTATATGGACTACACTACTACGCATGTCGGGAGACCGGTCGGGAGCTTAGAGCTTGTGCCGGCGGTGTTCTGCTGGTGGGAGAGTCCTGGTTAGGGTCATGCACTAATCAATTAATCGGTTTCGTCATCATTCGTTGCTTTTTTGCTCCGGATTCCTGCAAGGAAAATATACTGTTGTATCTTTAGTGTTCTTTCTGCTCTTGAATAATTTCTTAATTTCCTCGCTGAGTCAAAATTTCCTTTTATACGATTTAGTTTCCTGATGTACGATAAGTTTTGCGTTTTACGCCACTAGGCTGATTCACGGCAAGTATGATCACCTTTCATTACGTACCGAGGTTCGTTCCCTACCTGATCTAATTGGGATTTGTGTGAGACCGAACGGGTTCGAGGCCAGTTTCCTTGGGATTTTCCCCGTTTCCGCTACTTCTCATTTCCTCATTTTCCGCAATGTCATAAATTTCTGCTTTACTTTAATGAAATGTACATTAAAGTAATTGACATGAATGCACATTAAATTCGATGTACACATGTACTACATTAGGAAGCAATAGTCAAAGGTTTATGGTTATATCTGGAAGGAAGGAATGAATGATATGGATGAACTGGTAATTATATGAATGGTATGAACTGGTACGATGTGAATGATGAGAGGCAATTGAAATGGGAGAAAAACTACATTAAATATGCATTGATTTTTAATGAAGCATTAAATTTAATGAACAAATATATTAAGATCTTTTGAATATACAAGATACATAAGTTTCATGTACATAATACAGTAATCTACATTAGATTTAATGACATATCTGACTGCAAATCTTACTTGATCATCATCGTTGCACCTCAATACACAATCCTTTTAGGGACTATCCGAAAATGGCAGTAGATTGTGGCTTCGGAAATATGGCTATCAAGCTGTCTGCCCGGAAACTCATAACGAAATAGATATAAATAAGTATATGAATCTTCAACATTTGCCATAGATTATTTTGAGCAACAGGGGTTGGCAACATCATAGGGTCAATGATGATTAGGACCATCACAACATTCTTTACCGTTCTTTGCTACGTACACGGAAAACTACTTGAAAACCACACTTGTTTAAAAATTGCACAAGTTTCACGGAAAACTACGCGAAAACCATTCATTTTTTCGAAAAATTGTACATGAACTTTTTTCAATATCTGTCTTTAAGCAACGGATTTTATAAATAAAAATATCTATATTTCTTCAATTTCAATATAATTCTTGTATTTGGAGGAAAACGTCGATATTTTTTATTTAGATTTTTCAAGTTCGAAAAATTAGGGATTTCAACGAAAAATGAGACACACGCCATATTAAAGGGTTGTTTATGCTATCCTAGGCGAAAGTTAAATAAAAAATTAGTACCATTTTTTTAAAAAAAGTTTGAAAATGTTGACGTTTAAGTGAAGTACTTCCAAAAATCAAATTATTCGTTTTAGATTCATGGGGACAGATTAATGGTTGGTTCAGATTAATTAGAAAATATCAATTTAAACATTTAAGGTACTCACGTTGCCTACAGACGGACAGAGAGACACACAGGCAGACGGACAGACATATCGCCGTTAACCAATAATGGAATGTTCACTAGCCACAAAACATGGATTCTAACCATACGATATGTTAGAGGAAAATATTTATTGTGGGACTTCTGATTTGGTGTTGTTGACGTTCTTATAAGAAGAAATAAAAGAAGTCATCTTCGTCAACATATCAGCTTTATTAAGATAGCCGGCTTTCGACGGCTTTGCCGTCATCGTCAGTCTCGCTGCTGTCGGCAAAAGTCGGCACAGTCGCTCGACTTTTGCCGACAGCAGCGAGACTGACGATGACGGCAAAGCCGTCGAAAGCCGGCTATCTTAATAAAGCTGATATGTTGACGAAGATGACTTCTTTTATTTCTTCGGAGAAGATTTATTACGTTTACGAACAAAATTTACACACTTCTTCCCTACCAGAGCGTGGTAATAAGAGTTTTTGTCAAAAAATCACCGATTTCCGCAGAATCAAAACACTTTCTCCATCTTGCGTACTTAGCACGTGAGAAAGCAAACAAAATCATATTAGAGGGAATTATTTCAAAAGTTTTCGCAATGGCAAAAGCTTAAAAAATCTCATCGTAAAACCCAACCCGAACATTTGTGAAGGTTACAAAGATTTTGAAACATTTAAAATCAATTGGTTTCTCTAAACTTTCATAAACACATAATTTCGTTAAGAACACTCGAAGGTTTTAAAATATTTCTTTTTTCCCAAACATCGTTACGTCTGCAAGGGGTAAGTGACAAAAGCGATGCTTTCCGCCCTCCGATTGAAGGATCGGCCACACTGTTGCTGACTCGTTAGCGCGGGCGTCGGCGATTGGAGGCGCAGGGGGAGCGGGACGAAGGCGCGGGAATGCGGGCTTCAGTACGCGCGGCTCCTCCTCCCAATGAGTGAGCGAGAACTGATTCCGGGAGCGCTAACTAGGAAGGTCATTGGTCCGTAATTGCAGTGCATGATATTTCAAGGAAGGATCCTCTGACCGGGAGATCCTAGGTTCGAGTCCTGACGGCGGCAGGAGTTTCGACACTAGCTTTTCAGCTAGGTAGAATTCAGTCGCTGTCTGGAGGAGCATTCTAGCGGCCGGCTGCTCTGATCGGTAGTTTCTCCGATCAACACCAGGCGAACGCCGGAGCAGTACCCTGCCAAACGGGCCACGGATCGCGCGCGATCTGTCTTTCCCATTCCTTTCCTATCCTCTCCCCTTACACACACACTTACACTAACATGCACTACACTACCACATATCCCGGGAGGCCGGTCGGGAGCTTAGAGCTTGTCCCGGTTCGGGCGGTGCCCCGCTGGTGGGAGAGTCCTTGTTGGGAGGAAACCCAACTAGCCGACGGTAGATCGGCGCCGGATCTCGCCATGCAGCGGGGGAAGATCACCGCCATCTCCCGCGAAAAACAGGCACTACACTAACCGGACTAATGACCAGAGCAGTGGACGCGCCCGGAAACATGAATCAATCAATCAAGGAAGAATCAGTGTTCCTTCTCTGATGGAAAGTGAGATCCAGTGCCGACCTACACGAGACTTGGAAGATTGATTCCCCCTCCAGATATCTCCCATCTGAGGGGGCACCGCCCGAGACGGGAGAAGATATAAGTTTTGGACTGGTACCGACATGTGTGGTAATGTACAAGTGTACTTCGACTTAAACGTAGAGACCCTTGACATGTTACGGTACCATCCAATACTGTAGTGACGTTTACTGTACCGACGTCCCGAACTGTAGTGCAAGAAGTGTGCGTTTGTGTTTACGATGATGTCCACATCAGGAGAGATCACACGTGGTCCATGGCCTGTTCTGCTCCAGCATTCGAATTGTATTGATGGGAGTAACTTCGGAAAAAATATCGATCAGATCAGCCTGCCGCGAACCGATAGAATCTTGCACACTGTTGAATGCGACCGAGCTATGCATCCAGTGTCAAAATTCCGCCACCAACCCGACTCGAATTCTTTAACGTGGATTCAAAGGTGTTTCAGCTGAACAATCGCAGCGCGTCGCGACATCGACTCCCGGACCCTGGACGCGCCACGGGACGGCCGCCCGTGCTCTTGTCGGTGACTTCACCGCGGCCGCGCGCCGCGCCACGCCGCACAATGGAGCCACACCGGGAGCGGTGGCTCAGTGCATATAATGATGTGACTTCAGTGCCTCTGACCGGGAGGTCCTAGGTTCCAGTCCCGACGATGGTAGGATTTTCCACACTAGCTTTTCAGCTAGGTCGAATTCAGTCGTTGTCTGGAAGAGAATTCTAGAAGCCGGCTGCTCTGATCGGTAGTTTTCCGTGGTTTCTCCCATCAACACCTGGCGAATGCCGGAGCAGTATCCTAACAACCGGGCCACGGACCGCGCGCGATCTTTCCTTCCCTTTTTCTTGTCGTATCCTCATCCCTTACTTACACACACACACACACACACACACACACACACTAACAGGCACTGCACTACTCACACTGCGGGGCCCTGCTGGTGGGAGATACTTGGTTGGGGAAAAACCCCGCTAGTCGACGGTAGGTCGGCGCCGGATGTCACCAAATAGTTGGGGAAGAATACTGCCACCTCACGATGAAAAACATGCACTACACTTACGTGACTAACGACCTCGGTAGTTGACGCGCCCGGAATCACTAACAATCAATCAATCACTAAAAATCAATCAATCAATGTGGGGCCAGAAAGGGCAAAACTTGGCAAACAGTATTTTAAGCGTTTTTTGGAATTTTTGGGAATACACATTTTATAATTAAATAATGTCTTATATAATGTTGTTAATAAAGATGTATCAGTACATCATGAAGGAAAAATAATGAAAAATTAATATAGTAGGTAGAAAGGCTAATAAATCTAAATGTGCATCATCATAAACAAAGTATCTTAACGCAAAATGGGGCAAACGTTTATTGAAAACGAGATGAATTCCAGAACAAGATTAAGTTAATATCATAGCCTGAAAATGCCCGGAAAGTAACTAAATGTCAATATGAAAAACTAGATTTAAAAATTTCATTTCGTTGTGATACGTGTAGTTTCGACTTAATATTACTAAATTATTATTTCAGGAACATCATTTTCGAAAATACAAATTTGAAGTATGTGTCTCCAGGTATCGTATCTATATCACATACGATTGTGCTAGTCCAGAGAGCAAAAATATTTGCATCGAAAAACACACCTCTCTTGTGAGCGTGTGAGTGCGAGAGCGAACACGCGTCGCGCATCACTTGCGCGAGTTCAAACATGCACTGAATGCAGTGGCGTGATTCCCCCTTTCTTTCCCAATCGGGGAACGACGAAGGGAATATTTTGTCACACCTTTCATCTGATATGGAGCTTCTGAATCATATTTTGATTTTTGACTTTTATCCAACTTTCCCCTCCACTGGCCCCACTGTGGGCGGTTTGTCTCGTCCCTGCGGCCTTCCGTGCCTCTCCAAGGCTAACTAATTGCACGTCAGGAGCGGCACATGCGCGGGATAGAAATAAATGATGATTACCCTGTCCACAACACCTTCACACTAAGGAAAGGTACGCAGTAGGAAGTAGCAACGAAAAATAAACGAATCCTGCATATACAAAACTACAGGGATTCAGTGGAGATGAAGAAATAAAATAATTACATTGTGCTTGAGAGAACGTGATATTTTGCTTTAGAGAACTGAGTTTAATATGACGCTTTGATTGCATGACTAGAGCCAGATCGACCGAGGTCTCTGCTATTTGGAAAAGATCGAACGGGTGGTTCAGGAGTGTTCACGGACAGACAGACGGACGGACAGACGGACGGACAGACGGACGGACAGACGGACGGACAGACGGACGGACAGACGGACGGACAGACGGACGGACAGACAGACGGACGGACAGACGGACGGACAGACGGACGGACAGACGGACGGACAGACGGACGGACAGACGGACGGACAACGGACGACGGACGGACGGACGGACGGACAGACAGACGACGGACAGACGGACGGACAAACGGACAGACGGACGGACAAACGGACAGACGGACGGACAGACGGACGGACAGACGGACGGACAGTTTTCCGTTGAAATCTCGAAATCGATTTTCCGCAGCATTACATAACTTTCTCTATACTACATATATTACGCCCGTATGTATACGAGAAAGTAAAAATTGATCAAACCCCGTTAGTAAAACATTACAAAAATCTTTTAATTTTTGGTGATCAAATATTCCGAATTGCGAAAATGAAAGGTGTCCTATTTCTGGATGAGTCATACTAACGATGTCACGTGCGTTTCATGTGAACGTATCGACGTCCAACTTCAAAGACACACATTCAAATGAAAAACTTTAAAAGCTGTATTTCACTAGTTAATTGATCATTTCTTCCAGATGTGCACAGGAAGTTGTCAGTAAGACTCCTAATAAAAAGTTGTTTGTTGATGATTGCAAGATGAATGATTGTCATGTACACAATCATAAATGCTCTGTACCGTCGTGATATTTTATGATTAGTAGTAAGTGCCTTATTCTGTAGAATGGTTTTAGTCGGGATTGAAGATGTGAGATAATGTGGAAAATATAACCTATATATCTAGTTTGTTACAACGGTGTTTGGAAGTAGAGAAGAAACACGTTCTGTAGGATGAAATGTAAGCATTTCGTGTTGCTGACTAGAAATTTCTTCTTTTCATTTCCTTCATCATTATTCATACTACTCTTTTACAAACAACTTTTTTTCAATTTTATTTGGGTTTCTAAACAACACCGTAATTTCTGAGCGGTGCGAGATAACTTGAGAGACATGCACCTTCCATGTATATTTATAAAAATTGTCAATTGGTATCCTAAAAAGAACTATTCAATTAAAACTGGTAAAAGAATTTAATTTTTTCGTCGCATGGAGAGAAAAACTCTAAATTCATTTTTATGCCAAAGCCTTTTGACCTTTAAAGGCACTTTCTGTTTCCAGTTCAACAAACTCAATTTCTTAAGTCAAATAGCACACAAAGGTTATTAATGAGTTCTGTAATGTTGATCCAAGCACGACGACTTCCTTTGTCTTCTTAAGTCGATTTCTATATTTGTCCAGCAAAGAACACCAAGTCGTTATCATAAATATCTTCAACAGTTTTTCTCGGTCTGCTCTATAAATACTGACAAGAATTATTTCCATGTTCTATTCACAGCGAGTGCTTACATTTAAATACGTTGTATCTCGGAACTCTCCCTTTTGTCTCGACATATACAAACCTGACCCGCATTTGCTTTGGGGTTACGTTCCGACGCCCGAGCACAATAACACTACGAAAAGAGAAATTCTCTCCAAGTGCCAAAGACAAAAGCGCAGCGGGACGACAATGACGCACGTAAAGCTCACCGCGTGCAGCGATCCAAAGAATGCACGACAGCCACAACAATCACCCCAAAACGAAAAGCAATTCCTTTGCAGAAAGTTCTGCAACGCGCTAAATCTAGTGATTCTTCAAATGGAATATCGAAACGATAAAAATACTAAAAGTATTTGTAGTATTTTCAATTACAGTCGACTCCGGTTATAGCGAACTCGGATATAGTGAACCCCCGGTTATAGTGAACTTAATTCACTTCTCCCGTTTCACTTACATTACAAATAATCATAAGAAAATTCGGTTACAGACAATCTGAACCTCGGATGTAGTGAACGTAGGAAATACGTCCTGGAAATTAATTGGATCTTGTATATTATTAGGCGAGTTGAAGGGCTTTCGGAGAGTGGGACGGGGTTCCAATAGTGCTAGAGGCATTAAAAGGTATCAAGACCGCATTATGAGAGAGAGAGGGAGAGAGAGAGAGAGAGAGGAGGGAGAGGGAGGAGAGAGAGAGAGAGAGAGAGAGAGAGAGAGAGAGAGAGAGAGAGAGAGAGAGAGAGAGAGAACAATGCAGAATCAAGTATAGAGAGAACTCTGGAAAAGGATCTAGAGAAATTACTAATGAAAAATAACAATTGAAAATAATTGATTTTTTAAGATAAATAAAGATATTGAAATTTTGAGTTTGTGCTTTTAATGAATTTAGCTGTATCAATCAATCATTGCAGATAAATTCAATTTTATTTTGACATCATCGGATATACTGAACCTTTGATACAGCGTACCAAAACTATTAATCCCTGAAGGTCACTATATCCGGTCTCGATTATATTTCCATAAGAAAAGGCAAAATAAACAAAAGTAATTCAATAATTCTCACCTGGTCGAAGTGGCCGGGATTGCTAAGGTGACAGTTCATAACTACGTCGCCGTCGATGGAGTGTTCATGAACACAGCGTACAGGTCCATTTTCGTGCTCCTGGCTTTCAGCTAGCTACCTATAATGATGACAGTTCGGCATTATAATCTAGCGTTGTGGTGCATGATCTTCATACAAATTATTTGATTTACGAAGCGATATTTATTTAACAAGTAATATATTTTGACGTTAGAAATTTTTGGAAATTATGTGTTTCATACACTCATGTTTGCTTCATACACTCTTTCTTAATCGCCAAGTCCCACGTCCAGAACTTTGTTATCAACTTGGATACGCGCAGCAAAGTGGTATCTAGACCCTAAAAGTATTAGGTTATTAGAATCCTTTTCCAATGATGGTTAACATTGTCGTTCTCTATGTTTGATAATAGTTGGATGATTCCCTTACGTCGGGTACAACAAGGAGGGGAGATGGGAGTTTTGAGTGTATCAGATTTACTGATATTTTTAGGTTTCTGAGTGTATAAGAAAGACAATGACCATAGAAAGGGGTGTCTAAAATCCAAGCATTACCGACCGTTGAGTAGTTTTATCTCCAAATTGGGTTAGGCCGCGGGTCCGTAGCGGAGAAGGATATAGGATATTGCTGGACTTGGGCATTCCAAAGTGAGCAATAGAATGATGCCCATATCTCGTCTACAAGGGTAGTGAGTCAGGTTCATAGATGTTTAGGTATGTTTCTCCAAATGTACGTGTTTATTCTGAGACTATTAACCATAGAGGAAAAACGCAGGCATCAATGTATCCCTCCAAATGAATAATTACATCAATGATAATCTAAAATAATTTTGTTTGTCGACTTCTGGAGGTAATTATGAACGCACTTGTGAACAATTCACAAACATTTTGTTTTATTCTTAGGGGACAATTCTTAATCGACTTGTAAGTAGCAATACGTCAACACGTTACCAAATACCGAATGAGTAAATAAAAAATGTTCAGAACACAGGCTATGAATGAAGCTTTCCTTTCTTTTGCCCTTGCATGTCACTAATGAGGTTTTCATGTTTTAATCAATAAGTTGTTATATTATATTTTTCTTCACGGAAAGATCGCGCGCAATCCGTTGTCCGTTTGTTACGGTACTGCTCCGGCATTCGCATGACAGGATCTACCAATCAGAGCAGTCCGCCACTAGAATTCTTCTTCAGACAGCAGCTGAATTCGACCGACCTACGTAGTGTCTAAAATTCTGCTACCATCGGCTACCGTTCAGCCATCACTTCAATCTTAGAACCGTTCGGTCAGATTCATTGATTGATTGATTTTTTCGTGTTTCCGGGCGCGTCAACTGCTTCGGTCATTAGTCCCGTTAGTGTAGTGCATGTTTTTTCTCGGGAGATGGCGGTGATCTTCCCCTGATGAATGGCAAGATCCGGCGCCGACCTACCGTCGATTACTGGGGTTTCCCCCTAACCAGGACTCTCCCACCAGCGGGGCACCGCCCCACCCGGGACAAGCTCTAAGCTCCCGACCGGTCTCCCGGAATATGTGGCAGTGTAGTGCTTGTTAGTGTAAGTGTGTGTGTAAGGGAAGATGATAGGAATGGGAAGGACAGATAGCGCGGTCTGTGGCCCGTTTGGTAGGGTAGTCCTCCGGCATTCGCCTGGTGTTGATCGGAGAAACCACGGAAAACTACCGATCAGAGCATCCTGCCGCTAGAATTCTCCTCAAGACAGCGACTGAATTCGACCTAGCTGAAAAGCTAGTGTCGAAAACCTTGCCGCCGTCAAGAGTCGAACCTAGGACCTCCCGGTCAGAGGCCCTGCAGTGACATCAATGGATGTCCTGAGCCATCTCAGCCAGTGCGTGTTGCAATCCGTCACGGCCACTGCTGCCGCCAGCACTGCCTTCTACGCCTTCGCACCACTGGTGACTTCACGCTCGACCCGCCCTCCTTCCCGCCGCCCCAGCTTCACTTCCCTCCTCCGTTGGAAATCGCCCGATTGCATCCCGCGGTCAGACTTCCCTCACACCCGCTTCGCAGTTCATTCTTCTTCATTTTGGGCTACCTGAGAAGGTGCAGCCTGATTGCATCCCCGTCATTTTGAGAGAGGAGGAGGAAAAAATTTAGCTGATTCATTCAAATTGACGTTCTCGAACATGGTAAACGTTATAGAATCTTCAGGATTGTGTATATTATCTAATGATAATATAAATTACTTTAATTTAGCTTTATTATAGTAGGGTAGACCATCCCCATTTTGTCCGACCTCGAAGCGTCCCACAGTATACCTGGAAATAAATTGCAATAAATTAAGAACATTAAATTCAAATACAGTGTAATTCCCACATAGTAAACTATGAAGCGTTTTCCCCCTCAATCATGTTCTTCAAATATGAAAGCGAAAAGGCGATCTTTTAAACACAGATACATAGGCCAGCTTTTCCATGTGCTCGCGAGAAAATCCGAGAGGGATGCAATCGGAATGTGCCGTTTGGGCGAGGAAGGTAAAAGGCTTAGAAAAAGTTGAGCGAGGGATGCAACCGGGTTACGTCCCTTCTGTCACTAAGCCATGGAGTTTATACAAGATTCATTCCCAACTCTACGACTAGGCCGCCACCGTCACCGTCACCGTCACCGTCACCGTCACCGTTATCGCACGCTATCCCACCGCAACCGCACCGCTACCACCACCGCCACCGCTACCGCCACCGCCACCGCCACCGCCACCGCCACCGCCACCACCACCGCCACCGCCACCGCCACCGCCATCGCCTCCGCTACCACCACCGTTACCGCCACCGTCACTGCCACCGCCACCTCCACCTCCACCTCCACCTCCACCGCCACCGCCACCGCCACCGCCACCGCCACCGCCACCGCCACCGCCACCGCCACCGCCACCGCCACCGCCACCGCCACCGCCACCGCCACCGCCACCACCGCAACACTTTCTCCACGCAGTCACGTGCCGCAGCCCCTCCCTTTCCCCATCGGAGCACGTCCGCGCAGGGGCACCGACGGGGTGGCGGCGAAATTGCTACGGGGTCAGGCGAGGTCAATGGAACGGTGGTAGATTTTTATGGTTAAAGCAACTCGGGCTAATAAATATTGCGAAATGCAGTTTTGCTGGCCCAGGCTGCGTTGATCAATCGTGACTAGACATTACTTGAGTGGGGAAGTATCAATAAACGTTGATTCATATGTGAGAATTAACGAGCTACTTGTTCTGCTTTTATTATTGCAGCTCTTTCATATAACAACCTAATATCGACTTCCAGAAAATATTAAAATTGTCCTGCCACTTTAAAGCGTCTAATACCAGATTATTTTTCTAAATTACGTTATTCATCTTCATATGATTTTATAATACAGAAGAGAAAGGAAGAAATCTCCATCTTTACTGTCGTATGCATGGATATCTAAATAAGTGCCGTAACTTTATTTTAATTTAAAACGATGTCTTTATTTTTAAAAGAAAATGAGAAATCCAAAAAGGAGTAAAACGTTTCCAACCAACAAGACACTGAAAGGTATGGCTTTTAGTGACTGAGTCTTTCTTGTATGATAATTACATCCGCCTCTTCGAATTTGGAACGCGAGTCAAGAAGTTCTCTGGTACAACACCTTGAATTTTGTCTTTTTGTTTCTCATTTTAACAGGGATGAAAGCAGAAAAATTAACCTGATGAATATGCACGAAATTTTTTCCACTTAAGAGTAAGAAGATTAACTTTAAAATATACAGGCGTTCCTTAAGTCCATTACAATGGACAAATAATAAAATATTTTCTTCCGAGAGAGAAACACGAGTGAATCAGTTATGTTATGTAAAATTATGCATAGACAAGTAAAGGAGTAATTCTTTTATAGGTAGTGTGTCAAAAGCTGTTTTCTTGAGGCATCTCAACTGGACACACACTTACACGTACATACACTACACTATCACACATGAAGGCCAGCCGGGAGTGTGGATATTATCCTGTCTGAATCAGTAATCTGCTCGGGCGAAACCTGGAAAGGGAAACTCGAAAGGCCGACGAGTAGATTGGCATCGATAGTCACGTTCTAGCAGGAGAACACCTCCAACTTCCGATTTATAACATATAATAAATTCAGGGGAGAAATGATCAAAGTACATGAGGCGCCGGGAATCCCGAAATACTCGCTCATTCAATCATTCAGTCGTTCGGCCATTCACACACACTTTTTTTCCCTCTCAGTTACTTATTTACTCAATTCGCCGGTTATTCATTTATTCACTTACATAGTAATAATTCATTGTCCTCGCTCACTAAATCATTATCATTCAGTCATCCTCATTCACTCAGTCATCACCCATTCACTCATCATCACCCTTCACTCAGTCACCCCCTTCACAGTCACCCCCTTCCACTCAATTACTCATTAATTTATTCACTCACTCACCCACTCATTGATTCATTCACTCGCATCACCGCAGAGAGAGAAAAAAAGGCGCTCACCCGCGGCGCGCGGAGAAGCGCCCCGTCGCGCTCCCGCGACGCGTCAGCGACAGCCGCGTTTCTTCGGCGCGCGCGTCCACGTGCGGCTCTCACGTGCACCCCGTCGCCCCCGACGCAGCACGTGGCGCCCCTGGCGGCGGCGCGCAAACAGGGGACGCAATTGTCCCGAAATAAAACAACGGCCGCGCGCTCTTTGTGGCACCTGTCAGCGACTGCCGCGGAAATGAGAAAGGCCTGGGCAATCACGTTCGCAGCCATTCACAGGCCCCGAGAGGCTAATTAACATCTCACAGACGGCTGCAGCTGAGCGCTCGTATTGTAGGCTCTTGTGTTGGCATCTCGTGCTGGTTTGATTCCGAAGATCGTTTGGAGCCGAGATATTGAGTGAAGCAAATGTTTAGCATGATTTGGAGAAGACAACTACTTGATCACGTGTCGATTGAGATTTTGTGACACGCAAATTGCAGTTTCTTTCAAACGGAAAGAATACTAAATCATCGCGTACAACCATAAGTAAAACTAAAATTTATGGTCGTATCATTCGGGCACTTCAATAAATAAATTTCCAAGAAATTCTATCCGACTTTGATAAAGGAATAAAGGATCAAGGAGTGAAAAGTAAAGGAGCGTCTATAGAAAATGGTCTAAGTGGTCTAAAGACAGGACGCAAACATGAGTTATTTATAAGGAAATGTAGGTAGAGTACACACATTCATTCCAGCTATACGTCTTTATAAATACTTCAAAAAATTTCTAAGTTAAGGAGCATTTTCCATGACCAAATTTCCCTGGCATTTCAGTCCAAACTCCTGATTACTACGAGATAGTACTTGTAATGAAGAAAGCCAACGTTTTATAATATCAATAATAAAAACAATAACAAAAACCACCACAACTATAATAATAATAATAATAATAATAATAATAGTAAATAATAATAATAATAATAATAATAATAATAATAATAATAATAATAATAAACAATAACAACAACAACTACAACAGCCGATCCGAGTAGCCGAGGTCTCTAAGGCAGTAGTGCTGTGGCGTTCTTGGACCGAAGGATTAAGGGTTCGAGTCCCGTCTAGGACATGGTTGATTCTGTCTGCGTCTCTGTACGTTTGTGATTGTTCATTTCATCCTTCATCATCGTTATCATTTCACCTTATTCCCCCAGGGCTAACAACCTTGGGTGTAAAAAAGGATTCAGTATGAAAATGCATCTACTCTCGATAAATATACACGAGCTCCGGTCGGTTGCACGTTTGCGTGGTCCCGAGATAGTCCGTTCGTGTCCTCCCTGCCCCAAAAAGCCAATCCGGATAGCCAAGATCACTAAGGCAGTAGTGCCTTGGCGATTTCGGGCGGAAAGTCCCCGGGTTCGAGTCCCGCCTCGAGCATGCATGTGTTTTGTGAATGCCTGTGTCGGCCATTCATCCTTTATTTTTATTATTATGATTCCATATTCTATCCCCCAAGGACTAGCAACCTTGGGTGATAAAAATTGGATTCAGCATAATGCTGATCCCCCCAAAAAAGATGTCAGATACACTTGCCACGGGATAAATGTAATTGAATCTCGGTAAGTGCAAGTGTATGTCCGCATGGTCCTAGACAGCCAATTGGCGTAAAAAAAACACCACATAGTCCCAGGGAAATTTTGTAGAACATCGCTTCGGGATCTCCCTCAGTCGAAAGAGATGACTAACCGGAGCAGACAGCTGTGGCTTCGACTACACGTTGATCTATCTTCGTCAATTACTTTCCCATTTCTTCCACAATTTCTTTCCCATTCTTCTTTCAGATAACCCTTGCTTTTTTCCTCAAGATGATACATTTTTATGTCCTAAGCTGTTTTCTCGATTCCCTATCCATTCCCCCTTTTTTTGCACGTGACTCCAAACCTACCCCTACGAAGTGAACATCGTCTATGGCCAATAGTGGAAGAATAACGCTACTGAAACGCCTAAAAGGGCCTTGAGAACTAATCAAATCGAACATTTTCGAAAGAATGTATTGGGAAAATAGTCCTAGTCTTAGTCCTTTATGGTTTGCCTGAGTCCAAAATGCTTTAACCAACATGATCAAAGATTCAGAATTGAAAAATGACGACTTCAAAAATCTCAAAGTCCTCGTTCATCATCAGTTCTACGTAAGTGGTCTTAAGCAGCTCACCAGGGGCAAGATCACTTTTAGTTCAGTGCTTGAATTCATTAATTTCCTTAGCAACTCTTGTTGTAGGGAGATTAGAATTTATTTTTGTGCTTGGATACACATGAGAAGGGGAAAATAGTTGTCACGAATGGGAGAATTGAATTGAATTGAATTTGCCTTATTTTACGTGGCGAGACTCAAGCCATGAGGCCTGCTCTTCCGTCTGACCACGCAAATTTCGTTACACTCCTTTCACCAATCATGGGAGAAAGAAGGTATTACTTGGGCGACGAAACAGGCGATTTGAATTTAGCTCAGAGGCGTCATTTAGGCTTGAGGATCTTTTACATTCAGTAAATGTACTAACATGGGACAGCCGGCTTTACTTCCCCTCCGAAGGAAGGCGTACGAAGGATTTTTTCGCCCTTAAAAATCCACGGCTTCGATGCAGTCCGATACGCTAACCGCTACACCATCGCCGCCAGAATAGTATTCAGGCATTGATTGGTTGGATTTATTGATTCTGGAGTACTCATATACATGGGAGGCACACATATAAAAGAACTTGGAGAAGACAATTCCTGTTAATATTTAGAGCAACATCTTTTGAGCACATGTGCAATAATGATGAGCTTGATATTCAGAATTTAGAGAAGAGGTGCAAAAATCTGTAAAACGTTTTTGAATGAAAAAAACTTCCCATCAGTTGTCGATACATGGGCTTTGGACTTTTCTCCGCTGGATATTTGCTCTATAGCCAGCGTGTCAACGTCGCGGACAAGGAAGCTATTTTACTAGAGCTCGCAGCTATCGCGTCCGGAGCAAATGACGCGAGATTTAAAAGTAAGAGTTGAGCAAATAGATCCAAAGTGGAAGTACATCACTGGATACCTGGCGCACAACAACCTTTTGGAGAAGTCATTTGACAGTTATTGCTCCAAAATTTAGCTACATTAATTCTCATTGTTTTAAATAAAAGGAACGATCCATCAAAATATAATAATTCATCAGTTAGATTTTAAATTGCCAATTGAGAGTAAAATTAAACATTTTGAATCGAAATAATCTCGATTTAAAAAGATCTTGAATAAAATTGTGTTCATTTAAAAGTGCAATAGTTACAGTAACTTCCTACGTTCAGGTTGGTTTAACAGATAAAGATCCTTGATAAAGAGCCGTAGGCAAGAATTGTAAACCTACAGAGATCTTTTTATTTCTTTTTCTCTTATTATTGTTATAAAAACAGATAACTGAATTATTTAATAAAACATAACACAAAACGAAAACAAGGAAAGAATTCATTCAAAAATATTCCTGCCCCTTGCCAAAAATAGTTATAATAGGCAGTAAATTAAAAAAGAACGTGAACATGAAATAGTATTAAAAAACAAATTTGCCAAACATTTTCGTATGAAGCCACTTATCCCAGTGTCGAGGCGCTTCAGCTTGCTCCTGTACACAAGTCCTTTCTGGATTGGGAGAGGAAATGAGGGTGAGTGAAAGAAAGTGTTCGTACGAGCGCCAGGCTATCCAAGCTTGTAATTATTGCAAGTTTTCCAAGCAAGTAGCTCGTGCGGGCACGATTTTACAGGCCTACAAGTTATTAATAGACAAGTCCTGACAGTCGAAAAGTACCATCCATCAGTTTCTGTAAAGGCCATGTATACTTCGGGACCAAGAGGGAAAATAAATAGATTTTGATTTTGAGACCTTGTTTCCAAAACAAATTAACTGATTTAGCGATTATTCACGTCGACAACGGACTGCTGTGCACGATACACTTTATGCAATGAACGACTATTGCACACCTCGGTATTTCAATTAAGCGGACATTGAGAGACCATACATCACTAGAGAGCTGAGTGAATAGACCCAGAAGCGTTTTGCGGCAGATTTTCAGCCGACCTGAAAGGGAAGTGTGTGTACATGGGGAGGAAAGGATGTGTACATAGATGGCGTCCTGGGGCAGAAGGCTTCATCATTTCTATTGAGGACGAAGTAACTCCCACTCGCAATTTCCAACAGCATGTGAATGGGAAAATGCATGTAGAGGAGCAATGTAGGATTTGCTCAACCGGGAAAATATCAACGCGTAATGGGTGGATGCTTTGGTAGGTCCCAAATAAAAAACTTCATCCTACACATCGACATTATTGCGATAGTGTATCAAGAAGTTACTGCAAAGCAAGAAAATATCAAAAAAGTGATCCCGTTTTTCAAGTTCAAGCCAGAGAGAGTTCTGGAGATGAATCGCTGTTCTTGCGGTATACTGCAGCAAAAAATTTAAACAAAAACGATGGAGCCATTGCCCTGGGACTTCATGAAACGTAGCCCTCAAAATTGCAATATCGATTTCAAATTCAAGTGGCCGCAACATCAGTCAGATCGATTGAGGGATATCAATTTTGGAGAATATCGGCTGAACTGTTTAGCCGCTAGCGTGGTTCGCAAACGGGCAGACACACGGACAGGCAGGCGTTTTGCCGTCATTCGATTTTTCGCTATCTGGGACCCACAAAACATGGATTCTGGCTACTATACGTGTTAGAAGATGTTTTTTCTAAATTTAACAACTGGATTTATCCACTTTTTCGTTACCAGGGCCCTGTAATAAGAGTTTTTTTTTCTGCAGAAAATTCACCCTTTCCGCACAGCAATACAAAACATTCTCTCTACTGCGTAAGGAGAAAATAAAAATTTATATAAACAATAAATATCATTTCTTGGACTAAGGGTACTCGTACGCGATCTATAGTTTCAATTCATTTGCTTCTATTGTTGTTAATGGACTGCGAACTGTTAAAAACCTAACGGTCGCCGGACGTTGAAAGAATTTTCGTTCCCCTCTTCAGTGGCGTTAAGTTGATAATAATATTTCATTACGAAGATGTAACATCCAGAGTCATTCAAGGGATAAAACAAAAACGATTTGTAGTTCAAACAGAAGAAAAGTTCCATTCAAAACGTTCACTTCTTTCTACAAATAAATTAGTAATCCGCTTAAAAAACAAATTGCATAAGATTTTCTTCATCTGATTTGTTGTAAACAAGTCCAAATAGTTCGGTCAACTGCTTTTAAGAGTATATAAATAATACATTTCTTCTGCGTTATCATTACGCAGTACATTGGTCATTTTTCTTTGATCGCAAATTGGCCATCCTAGGACCACATGAACGCGCTACTTGTATTAACCAAGGCCCATTCATATTCCCTTCCAAGCTCTTCCAAGGAAAAAAAAAATCAGATCTGGGGAAATTTTCCTTTTGTAACAGAACAATTAAAGATTGGAACAGTTTACCCGCAGCAATTTTCAAAGCTTTTCCTCTAAGTGTCCGAATCTTTAGAAATAAGTTAGAACAATATGAGAGTAATATACATTAAATGAGTAAGTGCTGTGAAGTGCGGTGAAATGCTGTGAAGTGCGGTGAAGTGCGGTGAAGTGCTGTGAAGTGCTGTGAAGTGCTGGTAAATGTAATTCAAAGCAAAAACAGTGTAGTGTAGTGTAGTGTAGTGTAGTGTAGTGTAGCGTAGTGCAGTGCAGTTAAGGTAGTGAACACGATCAAATTAAAAGTTAGTTCAATTAAATTTAGAATAAACATATAATTATTGGATATCATGACAGTTGAAATATTTGTTATAATACTTAATATTAGTATGATTATTGCATGTTCGGCTTGTACTGTACTAATTTATTATTATTATTATTATTATTAATATTATTATTATTATTTAACTGCCACCGGGTCATACGCAATTGCAGTTCAAATAAATGTATGTATATATTCTCTCGGGGGCAAGTGTACATGACCTTCTCGGGGAGATCAGCACTTACATGCCGAATCCATTTTTACACCCCAGGGAACCCTGGGAGGATGAACTATGAGATGATAATGATGTCAATGGGGGAGTGGAGAATCATAAACATACAGACACAAACACACACAACTATACCCGAGGCGGGATTCGAACTCACGATCCTTCGTTTAAAGGTGGCACTACTGCCTTAGCGATCTCGGCTATGCAGATCAGCACATTGGTCATTTATTACTATTATTTGCCTTTGACGTGTTACATCATTCTAGTTGATCTGAAGATATACAGTTTGATGTTGAGAGGTCAAACAATTTATGTTCTTTCCAATAAATTGCCTGGTCTCATTTTGATCAGTGTTAAAAAGAGGAAACATTGTGAGTGACAGTGAAATCGATGAGTTTTCCCTCAGTTAACGAAAAAAAACCTTTATAATAATTCATTAGATTTCGACAAAAGAAACTGTTTTGTTTATGTGATTATTTTGATTCCAGGATGAATACTATTACAATAAATCACCAATCACCCCAAAAGAATATTCAAAATCTTTAGTTCACTTCTACGCAACTTTTAACTAGTTTCTAGATACTCAGTCTCATTTATCTGCCCAAGCTCTGTAAATATTTCCTTTCAAATTGGCACAGTAATTCCAAAACTTAATGTAAAACGAAATAGAAAATTAAAATTAAAATGTAGCCTGAGTAGTGATGTAACTAAACATGTGGTGTGACCATTCTATACGGTTCAGAGTTTAACTGATTAACTGATTACTTGATATTCAAGAGTTTTGTTTTGGTCAGCTGAAGAAAACATCTCGATTTACGAGGAAGGTTTTATAGCAGCTGGGGAGGCATTCGGGCAAAGTCTGCAGTGGAGGAGCAGAGAGGGTCAAGAAGCGAAGAAGACTGCTTGGCGTCTGCAGCGATGGCATTTTGCGGCAGTATCTTATTCATGAGCGGAAGTCGTCTTGGAGGTTTGATAACGTTTCGAATGCTTCGTCCTTGGATTAATAATAAGTGGCCCAATTATTTTACGACTCGTTTGAAATAAATATTTTTATCTTTTGAAACGAATTAAACATGAAGATTTTATGTCTGAAAGAATGTGAAGCTGAGATGTTACAAAACTTTCTTACATTTTATTTCCTCAATTCTTTCTTCCAAATTATTTTTTTTAAAAACGAGAATTTTATTTTAAATAACGGGAAATGTATTAAAACATGCAAATGAAAATTGTCGAAAGAATAAGAGTGACAAAAATATTGAGAGGGGTTCAAATACCTCCGGGAATTTTAGGAATAAATGATTAAAATATGTCGCCGGAATCCTAAAAGAAAGGTAAATAAATTCGAAGAAATATGAACAAAAATGAGACATTGGCGATTCGGGAGATCAGAAAAATTAAGCATAATCAATGAGGGAGATATATTTTAAATAATACAAAAATATTTTGTTTAAGTAAAATATTTTTAAGAAAGACCTTGTTCAATAGACAAATGTACTTGGATGTGCAGTAGAGATGCAGATACAATAGCATCGAAATGATGAGAAAAGAATGAAAAACAAGAGAAGCTGGGAGCAAGATGAGTTGCCAGACGTGATGATAGGCAGAATGTGTCTCGTGAAAGGGGGAAGGAGGCAGGAAGCTATGCCACGGACAGTAGAAACTATTTTAATTGTTTTTTGGTAAACAGAATGTGATTTGAACAGTTGGCGAATATTAGATCGTGGGGTGACTAAACTAGTTAACGAATTAATGAAAAAGTTCAGTTAAATAAAAGCACGAACATTTAAAAAATTCGTGGTCACTTGGATGTGTGGAATGCAGCAAACAATAGTTGATGGACAACCCAAAACAAGGTTTGGAATTATAAGTGGACGACCAAGGACGGAGTACCCCTCGACGCATCGCCAAGATGTAAAGCAATTTCTTTCATCGAAAGGAAAGTGTCAGGATTTAAGAACTTCATATACACATTGAGAGAATTGTGTCCAAGGCCAAGATTGTCATTGAAGAAAGTAAGTTAATTTAATTTATTTTCAAAAATAATAAGAACAAATTAACGATGACCATCATAGGTCGGGAAAATTAGTAAGTTAAATATTAAATTTGTGTCACTTTGAAAACAAGAAAAGACAGCAATAAATTAAGAAATTTCACTCAGTACTTATTGCCGATGTATTATCAGATAAAAAACGACTTGTTATTTAGAACTTGATCATTAGGATTAACCATAGAATAATCCAATTATCATCATACTAAAGATTATCACCAGCCTTTACCTCGTAAGAGCGATTATTTTTCAGGCCCACAATATTATATAAGGAAATATACAGCGTTTTAGCCTTGAGATGTATTATTGCGCCCCTTACAAGAGAAACCGAGCTACCCAAATTTACAAACAAATAAATAAATATGTAATTAAATTAGAAGATGATAATAATAAGAGGGAATACGAATTGTTACAATAATAATTAAAATAAAAAATAAATGATTATATAATGAGGGCGATATATATCTTTTCGAAAATGCGATCGAAGGCGGTTAGAATGCCGGCGGTTTCATGCCTACATTAAAACGTTGGAAAGGAAGTGGCATTAAAAATTTGACTATTTAATAGCATTCCTGTAACACCCACATTGAAAAAATGCCCATGATTTGAGTAATCCCGACTATTAATCTTTGCCATCTCGACTATTAATTTTGCATCTGAGAAAGATATCGTAGGTTCGAGCCCCGACGGAATAGGATTTTCGACACTAGCTACATAGTTGTATCCAACAGTTTTGAATCCAAACGCTGTCTGGAGGAGAATTCCAGTGGATGGCTGCTCTGACCGGTAGTTTTCCGTCATTTCTCCGATCAGTTCCAAGCGAATGCCGGAGCAGTGCCCCAATAAACGGGCCATGGATCGAGTGAGATATTGCCTTCCTCTTCCGTGTCATATCCACTCCCTTTACACACACTAACACCAACATGCATATTCAGGGAGACAGCATGTTCCGCCTGGGGAGGTGTCCCGCTAGTGGGAGATACCTGGTTGAGGGACATCCCGCTAGCCGACGTAGGTCAGTGCCGGATTTCACTATACAGCGGGAAAAGATCACCGCCTCCTACCGAGGAAAAAATGCACTACACTTACGGAACTATTGACCTTATCAGTTGATGCGTCCGGAAACACGAAGTAATCAAACACTCCATCAATTGACTATTATTTTTTTCGATAAAATAAAAGAAACTGGGTGGTTCCCGCAGTAATATTGCGAAAGTCAAATGTGATATAGGGTGGAAAAGAAATAATCTTCCACAAACAATATTTATTAACCAAAAAATTAGTAAATTACAATAATCATGTATCGATTGATTGATTGATTTTTTCGTGTTTCCGGGCGCGTCAACTGCTTCGGTTATTAGTCCCGTTAGTGAAGTGCATGTTTTTTCTTGGGAGATGGCGCTGATTTTCCCCCGCTGTATGGCGAGATCCGGCGCCGACCTACCGTCGGCTAGTAGGGTTTCCCCCTAACCGGGACTTTCCCACCAACGGGGCACCGTCCCAGCCGAGACAAGCTCTAAGCTCCCGAAATATGTGGTGGTGTAGTGCATGTCAGAGTAAGTGTGTGTGTGTGTGTAAGGGGAGAGGATAGGACAAGGAAGAGGAAGGGCAGATCGCGGGCGGTCCGTGGCCCGTTTGGTAGGGTACAGCTTCGGCATTCGCCTGTTGTTGATCGAAGAAACCACAGAAAACTACCGATCAGAGCAGCCGGCCGCAAGAATTCTCCTCCAGACAGCGACTGAATTCGACCTAGCTGAAAAGCTAGTATCGAAAATCCTGTCGCCGCCAGGACTCGAACCTAGGACCTAACGGTAAGAGGCGCTGCAGTGACATCAGTTGATGCACTGAGCCTCCGCTCCCGGTCATGTATCAAGGTTTTTAATCTTCAGTGCATCTACAAAAATTTCAAGGAAAAACGAAAATAACTCGAAATTTACGGAAAGGAAAAACTTCAACTTATTTTTCTTTTTCCTTTTAAATTTCTGTTGTTGTACTGAGAAGGAGAGAAAGAAACTCTTCTGTAATTCTGCTATAATTTACTAATTGTTAGGTTAAAAAATGTTTGTGAAAGATAATTTTTTCTCCAGTTATCTTCTTTCTAGGGTTTTTATCCAGCCGACAACCGGTTACCCTTTACGTCCCGATGGGACGCATATTCGACCATACACTAGACCAACACACTTGCGGGCTCCTCTGATCTGGGGTCAGCAGAACGCGAGGCCCTCCGCGACAACACATACATACAAAGACAAGGGGCAAACAACCATGCCCAAGGCGGGACTCGAACCCGCGACCCTTCGGACCGAAGCGCTGAGTCGGTACTCGCTCTTAGCCACCTCAGCCATCCAGGTCGGCTTCCTCCCGTTATACTATACTAAAATGAAATAAATTTTATTGATTTGTAAGAAGGAGGAGGAGTTGGGAGGGGGCGGGGCTGTGGGGGCGGCCGGCCACGCCCGGACAGTTGCGACTCGTTAGGCGGAGGCGACTTGTTTACGCTCCGGCGCTGCCCCACGTGCTCCCCGCGCGGCCCCACGCACGCACGCGGCCGAATTGGTCCATTGCGAGCAATCACGGCCCCCCCCCCCACGCTCGTCGTCGCTCGCCCCGTTCTTGCCCCTCGCTCCCCGCCGCGCGCCGTTCACCAATCGCTTCGCGCTCCTCGTCACTCGTCCCCTGTCACTCGTCACTCGTCCCCTGCCCTTCGGTCCCTGCCCCTCGTCGCTCACCCCCGTCACTCGCCCCTCGTCACTCGCCCCTCGTCACTCGCCCCTCGTCACTCGCCCCTCGTCACTCGCCCCTCGCCATTCGCCCCGCCATTCGCCCCTCGCCATTCGCCCTCGCCATTCGCCCCTCGCCATTCGCCCCTCGCCATTCGCCCCTCGACCCCGTCTTTCGCTCCTCGCCCCTCGCCACTCGCCCCACCTCGCTCAAACAGGCACCGCCCCCTTCTCGCGGCGCTTTTTGATTCGCCCGCCGCCGCGTATCTACTCTTGCCGCAAGGCGCATTAGACAGGCCTTTTGAGTAGATTAAGCTTTTTGGCTGATTGATTAGTGATTTCGGGCGCGCCAACTGCTAAGGTCATTAGTTCCGTACGAACGGTGCATGCTTTTATGGCGAGAGGTTGCGGGGATCTTCCACCGCCGACCTACATCGGCTTGCACGGATTTTCCACATCCAGGTATCTCCCACTATAGTGGCTTCGCCCCAGCCGGGAAAAGCTCTAGGCTCCAGATTGTTCTCTCGACAAGTGTGGTAGTGCAGTGCATGATAATACATGTGTGTGTAAGTAAGGCGTGAAGATGGGGCATGGAAGACGAAAGACAGATCGCGCGCGGTCGGTGGCCCATTTGATAGGGTTTTGTCCCGGTATTGACAGCCTGGTATTGATCGGAGAAACCACGGAACACTACCCATACGAGCAGCGAGTGGTTTTAATTTTCCTCCAGACAGCGGCTGAGCTCGAAAAAACTATCTAGCCAGTGTCGAAAATTCTGCCACCGTCGGGACTTGAATCCTACGGCCAGAGATACTGCACTACATTAGTTGATGCCCTGAGCCACCTTTGCCGGTGAAGATGAGGCATTTTGGGAAGATTCACCCACCGGCTGATTTGCTCCGTATGTGACGTCGTAGGTTGGAAAATTGTGGCACAGACAAAGTGGCTTTGGTGTATTCACAGTTTATATATATATATATATATATATATATATATATATTATACACACACATAAGTGCCCAACCATTTGCTACAGGAGCATTTGTTCCCCGTTGGCATCTGCTAACTCCCGAATATCGTGTGTATCGTGTTTACGTGAGTCTGGTGCTCATATCTGCAAGCTTGCGGCCTCCCACGCACACTGGCTTCTCGCGACAAAAGTTTGAGGAACAAAGCTGACCCTTTTCAGGGCCCACCCACCTTTATAGCATCGCTGAGACTGCGTCGCCGCCCGCCCGGTGCCTCTGCCTGGTCTTGCGACACCTCTGGTACAAATGTAACGCGTACCCTCTCGGACTGCACTCTAGGCTCGGCCTCCCTCGCTACCTGCCCATTGTGATGCATCCGGCATCATAATCACATATGTCTACTGTGAATATACCACTGTGATGTGTCACTGTGATGTGATGTGTCACTGTGATGTGATGTGTCACTGTGATGTGATGTGTCACTGTGATGTGATGTGTCACTGTGATGTGATGTGTCACTGTGATGTATGTGTCACTGTGATGTGATGTGTCAGATGTGTCACTGTGATGTGATGTGTCACTGTGATGTTATGTGTCACTGTGATGTGATGTGTCACTGTGATGTGATGTGTCCACTGTGAATATAATCACATATGTCCACTGTGAAAGTGTTCACAATAGCCGCTGTGCACCACGCCGTCCGCTTGCGTTTCACTAGTGGACGCTACATGTACTTCTAGCTCTACTTCACTTCCCTGTCGCTTGTTTCTGGAACGGCAGCAGATCTCACGTTCCCGTAGGGGAGAAACATTACCTCACGGCTTTAACATGCACTACACTTATGGGACCGCGCGAAATGGACAAGGCGTTCCACGCTGACGTCACATTCGGGAGGCCCGGCTTCAATCCCCGGGCCGGCCATCCTGACCAGGGTTTTGATGTTTTTCCTTGGTCATCCAGACGAATGCTGGGATGGTTATATTGAAAGATTACGACTGCAAAACCGGTGTCGCTAGCCAAATTCCTAGTCACGAATTTAACGCGAATGAAAGACATCGCGGGTTTTTCGTGATGGGTGACCGAGTAAGAACCCCGGGTTCTAACAGGGTCGAGGTTAACTGCCCTTAACTGGACATACAATGGCTAAATATAAATACACTTAAGGGATACATGCCCAAAATAATGCCTCATTCGGAATCAATTAATACTCACTCTATTTGTTGTTTTCACAATGTCTTCGTAATGACAAATATTTACCTCTCGTTACTGTTCAATATTTTGTAGTAACTGAGTTGTGTATCTTCATATAATGCTCTTTCTCTATCAGAGAAAAGGACACAAATATATTAATCTACATTCACTGCGATGACTATAATAATCTTCACGCGAACATCGCGTAGTAAATATGAACGTAAGTTAATACGACGATTTTCGTAAGTAGAAAATGGTTATTTTAAACAGTTCTTACAGTTACACGATAGTTGATTTCATCAAACAAATGATAGAAACCACCGACAATCAGATAATTTAATGTTTTGTAGATTAACATTTTTGAGGCTCGATGTATATGAACTCTGTACAACAAAAACAGCGTGGTACATAACAAGGAAGAATTCGTAAGAATAAAAGGCACATATGAATACTGCATAGGAAGAGATATAGAAAAGTGCTTACTACATTTTTAGATGACAATATTGAACAAGAACAAGCAAACACAAAAGAGTGGAAACGTTATAGAACTGCGCCGCCTGATGGCAATACCAAGATGATGATGTAAGGCCTCAGAATTTGTTCTTGAGTTCATGTGTCGTAGGTCAACAGATAAACTAGCCCAATTTCTACACTGCGCGTCGAACATTCCAGCATCCACTCACGCAATATACATTTATAACTACGAAACATTACTTAATTGAAATCCTGAAAATAAGGGCAATGAATTTGCTGTGACTTTCCAATTATTTATTAGTTCTTAAACTTTACGCTTCATTATAGAAAAAATCATCTGAATAAGTTAGAATGCTGAAGTTCCTAAGTTTTTATATTGTGCATATCACAGTACTTTCTTAATAAAATAATATTTTTTAAAAATGTTTTCCCTTGTTTATTAAAAATAATTCAACATTAATAATTACAACGTACTGGATACACGTATATACTGATAACTTATCATAACTATCATTTAATTCTATTCGCTTCTTTAATGTCGATTAGTCCCATTACATGCCCTCGTGGCGAAGAAACTTGATGATAGTCGGGGTTTGGAAAAGCTCTAGGTGTGTTTGTTTGCGATTATCTCAATGAACATCGTACAGTAAACAACCAATATTACGAAGATATGCTTTTAAACAAAGGGAAGCCAATCATAAGAGAGAAACGCCGTGGCGAATGCCGGAGCAGTACCCTACCAAACGGGCCACGGACCGCGCGAGATCAGTCCTTCCTCTTTCTTGTCCGGTCCTCTCCTCTTACACACACTCTTACACTAACATGCACTACACTACCACATATTGATTGATTGACTCGTTTTTCCGTGTTGACGAAAAAATGAATATATATATATATATATATATATATATATATATATATATATATAGAGAGAGAGAGAGAGAGAGAGAGAGAGAGAGATAGATAGATAGATGAGATAGATAGATAGATAGATAGATAGATAGATAGATAGACAGATAGATATTTGGTAACCTGCTGGGACAAGTTAAAAAATATTGCTAGGAATTATATTGAAAAGTAGGAAAAGCCTTGTTTTGTAAAAATAAACATTTATTTCTCCAGGTCAATTCATCTCTTTAATTATTGAATGCCCCTCGTATCTCTACAGTTCTCATGAACTGTGCCTATAATAGCGAATAGTATGGAAACCAAAGGTAGGTTCGTCGGCCAGGAGGCCGGGATCGCTAGACAGTGATGTCGTAGTTATCTCGGACCGAAAGGTCGCGGGTTCGAGTCCGCCTCGGGTATGGTTGTATTGTGTTCGTCCTTTCACCCTTATCATCACTATTTCATCCTCATAGTTACCATAACGTTAACTGCAATGGTTGTCGCTAATGACCTACATGTTGATGCGACCTTAAATACCCCCCACCAAAAAAGGTACGTTCTCGGAATTGCCCAACAAAAAAAAACGTGACACTCCCGACTGCGGAAATTCCATAGAAAACAACTCTGAGTTGGCCGCATATTAAAAGAAGAGTGTGCCTCTCCGAGGTAGTCCACGCGCGGAGGGCCGCGGAGCAGACACACGGGAGAGAGTTGCGGAGGCAACGACCTTCGCACGGCGGAGGCGCGAGCTAATGGGCAGCAGCCGCTCGCGCTTTATTGATTAAGCAGCAGCCGCGGCTCCGGGCCGGAATGCAGCGGCGCCATTATCCCATTCCCGCAACCTCGGCTGCCACTTGGCGCGCCGGACTACGCGCACATCCGCGTCCGCCTCGCCCCGCCACCGCCCTCCGGCTCCGCCCTCCCCTCCCCGCCACGCCACTCCCCGCCACGCCACTCCCCGCCGCGCCCCTCCCCGCCGCGCACCTCCCCGCCACGCACCTCCCCGCCACCCCGCCACACCTCCCCCCGCCCGCCCTCCCCGCCACGCCCCTCCCCGCCACGCACCTCCCCGCCACGCACCTCCCCGCCACGCACCTCCCCGCCCAACAAACGCCCCGCGCCCGCTATTCTCCGGCTTTTCCCTCCCCGTCCCCTCCCGGCCTGCTTTTCTTCCCCCCCCCCGCCCCCGCCCGTCCCGTCCCGCCACACCCTTACCCTGTCTCAATAACGCCCTGCGCCCGCCCGATATCGACTCCACTTCACCCCACCCCCGACTCTTTTCCGCCCGCGCCCCCTTTTCTTGGCAACACCCCGCCCCACAAACCTCCCGCTGCTGCTTTACTCTAGCCCTCCCCTCCCTGCCCCGCCCTCACCCTCTCGATAACGTCCGCCCCGCCCCGCCCCGCCCCGCCCTAACCGTTCCAGCTTCCCCGCCCTCTTCGCTTCATCCGGCGTCGTCCCCGCTCTTCGCTGACCCAAGTTCCTACCCTGCCTCAACAACTGACCCGCGCCATAAACGACCAAGTCTTCCTCGTCAGACTCCACTGCCCCCTCCGTCGCCTTGTGTTAGCCAACTCCCGCAATGCCAATGCCTTGCCAGCCCGGCCTCACTCTTGCCCCTTCCTTTTCTCCGACCCGCGCACGTCTCGCCCCGTTGCCACCTCGTCACCACGCCGCCTCCGCCAGGACCCGTTCAGCCTCCGCCACGCCCCCGCTCCTTGCGGCCTTTCCCGAGACATCGAAAGCTACCAGCGCCCAAACACCAATCTCAACTAAACTATATCCAAACGTTCCGGCTAATGTTGGGCTAATTAAGTGCTCTATTTGCGCTTTGCGGATTCGGTGGTATAACAGTCAGCGTATCGGGCTGTTACATCCAAGTTCGCGGGTTCAAACCCGATCGTAGCCGTGGATTTTTAAGGGTGACAAAATCCTTCATACGACTTCCTTCGGAGTGGAAGTAAAGCCGGCTGTCCCATGTAGTAGATTTACGGCATGAGAAAGATCCTCAAGCCTAAAAGAAGCCTCTGAGGAAAATTGAGATCCGCTTGTTTCGTCGCCCAAGATAATACCTCCTTTCTCCGCCAAATGCTGAAAGGAGCGTAGCGAAATTTGCATGGTCGGACGGAAAGCGGGCCTAATGACCCGAGTCCCACCGCGTAAAATAAGGTATTAACTAACTAACTCTATTCCCGAATTTTAGACTCTTTTGGATTTTCCAAAATCGTGGGCGTTGCCAGCTTTATACTGAAGCTGTGAAATTTGAAACGCAGTCAGACGCGTTTCTTCCGCTGCAGCTCGAGTTTCGTGGAAGTCCGCCCCTGTTCGGGAGTCTTCCTTCCTCTCTGGGTCGAGCGACCTTGCCAACCGTCACCAAACGCTGACTCATAATTGACGCTCCGGTGTGAACGGCCCGCGAATTCCGCGGCGGCGTCTAGCTTGGATCTTTCCGCGCCGCTCCCGCTGCGGGTCTACTGGTCTCTGGGAGCCTTTAACCCATGGCCGGGACGCCGCTGGTAGGCCGCGGGCTGTCGCGCCAAGTACAGACAGACCGACAGACATTCCCTTTAAGGTCACGCGCTGAAAAGAGTGGAGGGCAGTCTTCAATCGGGCGCTTCAATACAAAAAAGTTAACTCGCCACGAAGCCCGCGATTGAATGAGTGTCCCCACCTGCTGCCAGCTCACGACCTTGAAGGGACACACTGTTTTAATTTGAGAATAGGCACATGACGTTTGTGTCTAAATTTAGAAAGTTCAGGAGGGGAGGCTGTGTTGCTATGAGATGTACTGACTATCTAGATCTATGGTTTGCTAGGGGTGTGGATGATGCCGAGACACACTGTCAGTAATAATGGGACAAGAACATGGATTTCTACAGAACTTACACGACATTCTTAGTGGATTTTCCGTCGTATCAATTAGTAACGGAAACAAAACTATGCAGCCCCCGGCCATGTGAGATGCGCTTATGGTTTCGTTAAATACCCAAGAATTCGGAAAAAAGTCAATAATAAAGAAACACTTTCGATTTTCATTGATCGGGAGAGGTGACTCAGTGCATCAAGTAATATAACTGCAGTGCCTCTGACCGGGATATCCTAGGTTCGAGTTCCGACGGCGGCAGGATTTTCGACACTAGCTTGTCAGCTAGATGGAATTCAGTCGCTGTCCGGAGAAGAATTCTAGAGGCTGACTGCTCTGATCGGTAGTTTTCCGTGGTTTCTCCGATAAACACCAGGCGAATGTTGGAGCAGTACCATAAGAAATGGGCCATGGACGGGGCGCGATCTGTTTTTCCTCTTCCATACCCGTTACACACACTTACACTAGCATGCACTACACTACTGCACATGCCGGGAGACCGCTCAGGAGTTTAGAGCTTGTCCTGGTAATAATAACATTTCTGCTCTGGAAAATGGAACTGTAGATGATAATATGTTTTGTTTTTATTTGCAATACACGTTTATCGAAACAGTTCGTGTTTTCTCGATAGTGCTTCACTGACCTGGTGATCTCCCAGCCCTACCTTGATGATGCTATCCGTCAGATATGTTTGTCACAATTTATCCACTACTGCGAGCTATTCATTGTATACATGCAATATATTAGTTACATTTTCATGTTATTTCACGACAAAAATAAATGTCAAATTATATATGTTTGGATTAATCATAGTAGTAAATAAAGAAAACGTGTGTACAGGACATCCTCTTTTATCGAGTTTCTAAGAATCCAGTTTTCCTGGGTTCGCTTTATGAATAAAAGGGAACAACAAACAAACAAAAGCATTTTTTTCTTCTGGTGAAATTGTAAAATGTACTAAATTTATTTGAAATACTTACTATGTAACATGATAAAATATAATATACATTACTTTTTTGCCATTTTTATAAATTAACCATAATTAACAAATTTTAACAAAAAATATTCCAGTTGTTGGGAGTTTTAGATATTTAGTTCTAATGTTTCCCCTTCCCTGTTATTATCCAGGATAGTGGTAGGTCCACTGTATATGTGAAAATGTATCTTAAAAATTTAACATTACGTACGAAAGAGCATTCATTGAAAAACAATGAATCCATAATCGTGAAAGTGAAAGTACGAATTAAGTGCATGTGACCAATGTATGAATTTAATACTGTTCAGAAACGTAAATACAATAATTCGACCTAGAAGTGGAAGTAAGAAGGGATACTTGGCAATGGAAGGGTTTGGCCGGATTCACAAATTCAAAGTGTAAGAGGACAAGAGCCAAGAACGAATTACGACATTTGTGGCTAGGATATTAAAGGATGATTCTTCTGGACGTAAGGAGCATTCGGACGAAACTTCATTGAGATGACCTTGGCCAAGCAATGAACGTCAAGCGAACGCTATCTGAGGCACGACACATTAAACTATGAAGCCTCTCTGCAGATCGAGCTAATAAAACTTTGATGGTGAGCTCACGTGATGCGGTAGGAAAGTTTCATGTCCTTATAAGATAAGATAAAG
The DNA here is from genome assembly GCA_964035755.1 of Teleogryllus oceanicus. Lineage (NCBI taxonomy): Eukaryota > Metazoa > Arthropoda > Insecta > Orthoptera > Gryllidae > Teleogryllus > Teleogryllus oceanicus. The sequence goes on along the minus strand of CAXIVR010000014.1, from coordinate 4,235,922 downwards.
ATAAATTTATTTAAACTGTAATTGGGTGTAACCCGGTGGCAGTTTTTTACAGAAATAAAATAATAGATGTCGTGAAAATAATATAATAATGGTAATAATAATTCTAAAATAATAATAATAATAATAATAATAATAATAATAATAATAAGAAGAAGAAGAAGAAGAAGAAGAAGAAGAAGAAGAAGAATATAAAAACTGATGATTCTTTAAACATTAAATTACATGAAGAGAAAGAAAAGAAACGCCCATCATCTAAACTTACTGAATTATGTATATAATAATGCCTTACTGAATATGTATATAATTAAGGCCGCACTGCACTGTCCTTCACTTCACTACAACACTAAAGACATTTCCTCCATTAGTTCTCTGCTCTACACTGCACGACACCTCACTTCACTGTATCACTCAATATTCTTAGTTAACTACCACATATACTTAGAAATATCCTAAATTATTTTCCTAAACTGTTGAACTCTTTGAGGAAAGGGTTCAAAGGTTTTTGCAGGCAATCTATTCCTATATCTTATCGTTCGATTTGTGAAAGAGAATTTCCCGACATCCGTTCTCTACGGTCTTAAATTTATTTTTCACCTGTGATCCCTTCTACTTATGTATTACGTAGGAATACCTAACCGCCGTACTTTCCAAGCTGGATGACCGCTATAAGCTTCATAAAGAGCGCAGAGTCTTGCCAATGCGCGCCCGTTTTCGAGTGAATCCCACCCTGCCGTTTTCTTGTCCCTTAAAAAGTAAATTTAGTTGCTCTACGTTAAATCCTCTCCAAATTCTTACACTGCATAATTTTGTGCGGATCCCAACTAATATTGCAATGGCTCCATATTCCATTATCGGACGAACGAGCGATAAGTAAGCAATTTCCTTCGCGTTTACTGTAATCGTTTTTAAGATGCGCATTACAAAATGAAGAGATCTCCACGCTTTCCCAACAACAAAATCTACGTGACATTTCCAGCTTAATTTACTATCGAAATGGATTCTTAGGTACTTGCACGAAGAAACTTTCGAAATAATGTCATTACTTAAGTGGCAATTTGTTACGCTGTAATTCCTTTTTTTAAGGTATAGCATTATTTTCCGCTCAGTATTGTAATGTATTAAGATCCCGTAGCAGCATTTTTTCATAATCTTTCGAAGTTTTAATGCGATATATTATGCAATCGTACGCAATCGTTATGTACAACTACTTAAAATTAGTCAGTTTACTGATTGATATAAGAGAATATTCCTGAAAATGTGATAATAATTATAAATTTTTTTCTTAATTTAATAACGCTTTTATTTAAACACATCAGCAGCTGTTACAAAAAGTAGGATTACCATATGAAATATAATGAACACCAAATGCTCAAAGAATCAAGATCTTTCTTTTGGAAAGTTTAAGTTCATATTCCATCAACAAATATAGTATTCATGAAAATCTTGTTCTTCGCACAATTGCGATCCTTACGCGCAACTAATTAAGATTAGTCAATTTACTGATTTATATAAGAGTATATTCCTGAAAATGCGAATGCCAAATAAAATAAACGGAGGAAAGAAATTTTTGTAAAATAAAAAACGGCGAGTGATGAAGATCATGATGATTAAACTTACACTTCAAAACGGCACAAGTTTCACTCAATACAGTACCAAAAGGGCTGTGCTCATTATTCTACTTTACTACCTACTATTTCTCCTGCAGTGCTTTACTTCCTCGTAATTCGTGTTTCTGTTACTATCATAAAACACACTCCGCGAGAGAGGCAAGGCGGGAGAGTGATAGAGGCAATGTTCCAAAGGATGAACATCAGTAATTGGAAAGGATCGTAAGTTCTGTTTTATTAGGTCCTTACAAAAATCGTCGAAGCATACACGGAAAGAAGAAAACCATGGGTCGAAACTTTGAAAGTCTGTGTCTTGTACATACATTGGTGAATTCATTTACTGAAGGCATAACGTCTGAGACAAGTCTGTATTGCTACATTGGATGGCAAAATTACAGGCTGACGAACAATTACTACTGCATGACAGCCCTACTGGATTATTGTGTATCATAATTTAAAAAATCGAAGCAAAAAATGGAAAGTATATATTTAATCAAATTTCATGATGATCAAAAAGTTTCCAGATAAACAAATGGCATTTGCTACTGGCTAGGTAAGGCTAAAATAATGAAGATTTAACTACAGGTGCTACAGAATGACAGATTTTCTCGTAGCAAATTTTTCTAGATTCCTTGGCGTGGACTGCCTTTAAGATCTTCCTTATTGATTCAATGGTGAGTTGTAGTTGACATTTAGATAATTGAAATGATTGAAGGCGTTGTCATTGTCAACAATAGTATTTATTTCAAAAATAGCAGCTTTCGATGGCTTAGCCATCATCATCAGTTTTCTGCTGTCTGCGAGCCACAAAAACGACTACCGTAGTCATAGTAGTCGTTTTTGTGGCTCTAAAGTATAATTGTAGAAATTCATATATTTTCCATCAATCTTTCATTCGTAGTTACATAGCACTTAGTTTTCTTTTATTTCCATGTTTATAGGAAACAGTCTGTTCACAAAGTGAAGTTGTAAATATTATTTAGAAAAGAAATGGAGTAAAATGGATAAAATGGAGAAATGGAGTAAAATTCTTTAAGATGATTGCATTGATCCGACGCTGTCCTGTGGCTTTTTATTGGGAATATTGTTTATTATTTTTCTTTTGTGAATTGTATTTGACGAGCAATAGTATATAAAGAAGCACTGAACATTTTAAATATTTCGTCGTGTGTTGGAGTTTTGCAAGCAATATGGGTGGTGAAAGTAACGGCGTTGTGGTAGCAAACAGTAACAGAAAAAACGAAACTGTTCTTATGCAGTTCATTCAATAAGAGTCGGCGAGTGCAAACTGTCGACACTGTAAGGATCCCATAGAATACCAAAACAAAGTAAGTTCTAACATCGTATTCTATGTTTTAATCTGAACAATCAATGCTAAGTCTAAATCTTATAAGAACGTCAACAACATCCAATCAGAATTCCCACAATGCTAAGTCCTCCAGAAAAATTAAGAATATATCAAACATTGTATTGCAACAATAGAAAACATTTATTAATTCCTGATCGGGTGAATATCAAAACCTAGTTAGTTTAGTTAATGCCTTATTTTACGTGGTGAGACTCGGGCCATCAGGCCCGCTCTTCCGTCTAACCACGCAAATTTCAATACGCTCCTTTCATCACCTAGCGGAGAAAGGAGGTATTATCTTGGACGACGAAACTGGCGGATCTCAATTTTGCTCAGAGGCTTCTTTTAGGCTTGAGGATATTTTACAAGCAGTGAATCTACTACATGGGACAACCGGCTTTACTTCCCCTCCGAAGGAAGGCGTACGAGGGATTTTTCGCCCTTAAACATCCACGGCTTCGATCGGGTTTGAACCCGCAAACTCGGGTACAACAGTCCTGTACGCTGACCGTTATACCACCGAATCCGCAAACCACCGGTCCCGCCACGGCGGATTTTCAATCTAGTTACGGCCATGTCGACGACCACTGCTAGAAATTTGGGATCTCCTGTCATGTATAGTTCGCAGCAAGTCGGTTTTGCTTCCCGAGATGGAGTGGCGAATATGGCGGCATGCGAACTGCGGCCCTAGGCCCTTGAGAGGCTTAGTTAGCTCGGCGGTCGCCAGAGCCCTTCACAGGGCCTGTGATAGCCCTTCCCCAGGCGGCGAGAGGTTCCCTAGGCCCCTGGCGCCGCGTTCGTGTTTGCACCGCCACTCGGCGCGGCCAACGCCTCCGAGTTTCCCAAGCACCGAACCGCGCAGCAGGTGCTCGGGCCTGGAAACCTGTTGGAGTCTCGCGTTAATTGTGCTCATGAGCCTTCCACGAAATCGAATCACAAGGGGCGTTGGAGTACGCAATTCCATTCCAAAGCTGCTCTTCGAAATCTCAGAATAAACAGAATGAGGAAAGGAAAGGAGGAGAAAGGAAAGCAAATACGACTTCTGGATGGTGGCTTGGTTAGTGATTCCGGGTGCTTCATCAGCGTACGTCATTAGTCCTGTAAGTGTAGTGCATGTTTTCTCCTCGAGAGACAGTCGTGATCTTTCCCTGCTGGATGGCAAGATCTGGCGCCCCCCTACCATCGGCTAGCGGGGTTTCCCTCTAACCAGAACTCTCCCACCAGGGGGGCACCGCCCCAGCCGGGACAAACTCTACACTCCCGACCGGTCTCCCGGAATATGTGGTAGTTTAGTGCATGTTAGTGTAAGTGTGTGTGTAAGGGGAGAGGATAGGATAAGAAAGAGGAAGGAAAGGTCGCGCGCGGTCCGAGGCCCGTTTGTTAGGGTACTGCTCCGGCATTGGCATGATGTTGTTCGGAGAAACCACGGAAAATTACCGATCAGAGCAGCCGGTTGCTAGAATTCTCCTCCAAACAGCGACTGAATTCGACCAAGCTGAAAAGTTAGTGTCCAAAATCGTGCCGCCGACGGGACACGAACCTAGGTCAGAGGCGCTGCAGTCGACTTCTGGAGGAAATGTAATCTATATTACACAACTTTTCAGTGTTTTCCCCACTTACTACAATTCAATTTTTAAAGAAGCGTGAATTCATTTACATATTTTAATCACTATATTTAAACAAATCCAGGACGTTCTACTTATACTGCCTTCCTCTCTCCTCCTCCATATCTTTCTACTACTACTAACAACAACAAAAATGAACATAATAATGATAATAATAATAATTACAATTATTTTTGTTCATTAAAAAACTCTTTGATATAAACACATCAGCAGTTTTTACTAAAAGTAGCGTTATCATATCGCGCGACATCTAGAGGATAAGGTATAATCATGAAATTGAAGCCATCATAAACTTTAAAAACATTGTAAATCATATTATCTCACTTCGGCTTCGCTTGTTAGAACACCTATGTCGAATGCAAGAAGAAAGAATAGTCTAGAAGATATGGAATGGGCTTAGAAGAAGAAGAGGAGGAGGAGGAGGAGGATGGTTACCGTAAGTCATCTAACGATCACCAAATGCTCAGAAAATGAAGTTTTTATTTTCTATAGTTTAAGTTCATTTTACATCAACAAATATATTATTCATGAACATCTTATTCGTCACACATTTGCAATTCAAGATTCATATAAGTCAAATCCATTCATTTTCGGTAAATACCGAGTAGAATTCACTGCAACCAATTCATACTCAGTTGTCAATTTAGATTAATTAACAATCCATATAGAACTTACTGATGTTTTAGAGGTAATACGAAGCCAAAGACTTTCTGAAAGAGAAATCTGAACATTAAATCCTCATTAAGCTCTTGCGTGCTTAAACCCTGAAATACCATCACTTTCTTTGTGAGTACATGGTGAAGTATAAAACAAAATTATAGGTTTCAAGAGTATTTAACTTTCACATGTTTACATTTCCCTCTTCGTTAAATAATTTGATATTATTTTTAACCTTTAAAAATTTTTTTTTTTTAACTTTGCATTATTAGTACATATTTCATTTTATATTTAAATTAAAAGTATTTTGACGTGTTCTACTACAAGGTTTCACGTTTGGTAGGTATTGAAGAAACAAATGATTTGTTGATGTTTTTGTACTGTTTCTGTTTAATACGACAAATAGTAATAAAATGCTTACAGACCCTATTAGTATGTATTGAAGAGACCCCTCTGAAGAGAACCGAATACAAATGATTCGCCGAGTGCAAGAATAACTTAAGTCACGTAGCACTGTTTTTTTTTGGAAAACTATTAAAAAACAGTATAATCACTTCATTGATTGATAGAAAGAGACGAAACTTACTCTGAGGATTAAGTGACGACAAGTTCATTGTCAATGTGTGACATCGACCTGTTACATTGTTTAAGTTGTAAAATATGTTTTGTAATCTTCCATTTTTTCTCCACTTTCCTCTTTATATTTTTTTTCATTTGGAAATTGTGGTTTCTTCTTATGATCAAGCTTCCTAAAAAACGTTTTTATTCCGAATCCCATTAGGAATTACCTCGCTTTTACAACTCCTGCTATTATGATTTGATCAAGAACTATAATATTTTTTTATATGTACAGGGATACCTTTTATCCCTTGGAATATCACACGTTTAAGTCTAAATAAAAAAGAGATACTTCTTATTAATTTATAGCCACCACGTCTTGAAATCTATTTCATTTCGCATCAAATTCACCATGAAATTCCTATTTGCAGTTACTACACGCTCCTATCATTGCTGGATAGAGTATTATTTCTTACTTATTCACAAAGGAGTGTTTCACTCTCCTTCGCATGAGTACTGTCGGAAAAATTATTCCTCCACTTTCATAACAATTTTAACTTCTGCATCGCGTTCATTTCTTCTAATGAGTAGTACCACACATTACTGTAATGAAAATAACTAGGAAGAAAAATAAACTAAGTCCAGGGCGCAAAGCGTCTATTTCTGTTTGCATGGTAAGAAATTTCATCATGTTTGGGAACTGTCTCATGATTCTAAATGCAAAGTATGTAGATAACGTGAATATAACGTGCATGTATCGAAACACTTTAATAATATTGGATAGGACATATGATAAGTGTATACACCAAACACAATTTACTCGTATAAATTTTATAAAGCTACTAGAGAAGATGTGAAAAACAAGTCAAGATTGTCAGAGAGACAGAGTTAACGTATACATCACATTATATTTATACAATTATGTTTATTATAAAATGTTATAATAAAGATCTTTTCAATCATCATTAGTTTCTATTCCTAGTATACATTGTATTTGTGTGACTCGTCGTTAAGCTAAAGCAAATACCATTCGGAATTCCCTACCTTAAACGTTACAGTTTGAGTCAACAAAAATGTCAACATGTTGATGGCTGAAGCGTATTTTGTAGTTGTACGGAAATTCCTACCGGAACCGCATTCTAGTCCTCGAATCCTGCATCTTATTCCACATTGCTTAAGAGTGTCTTGGTCTATAATATAGTACGATGTAGTCAAAGCACTCTTTTCACAAAATCAGGAAGAGTTATGAGAGGTTAATGATGACTCAATATAAAGACTTGAATGCGAGGATTAAAGGAGAAAGATGATTTCAATGAGAGTTGTCACTTTAACCATTTACTCACTATATTTTCTCTTCTAATTCTGTCCATTCCACAAATGAGCTGCGAGTTTTCCATTTAATAGAAAGAGATATAATTTTCAAGCTACCTGTTCATCAAAAAAATAAAACGCGATGGCGCTGTAGCAGATGACATTTTTAACATAAGATTTACAGTAATCAATTCTCAGCTTAAAATAACTAATAATACCTGTGTAAGAGAACAGCGACGCATATTCAAGGATACATTAAAGTATATTAATATGTATTAAATATGTAAAGTTTCATCCCAATGTACGTATAGAGTTTATCTAAATTTAAGAATGTATAATGTATGTAAAATTTGTGTATTGTATGTCGAATTGTTTAATTGTAACTATTAGAAATATTAGTATTAAATCCTGTAAATTAGCTAGTAGTAAGATACAAGAGTGAGAGGTTGTATGCTCAAACGTGAATGCCCATACGTTATGTATTACAAATAAAAATGTACAAACCCTTGAAAGGCAAAACTGCCGATCAGGAAGAAAATAAATTTTAAAAAAAGGATACATTAAGTCTTGGTGTAGAGTGAAAAAATTCATGTATGAGAAATGTGCCTCCAGATGGCATTCAGTTAGCGAATATCTCGCGATCTCAGGTGAATTTGACAAATAATATACAAAGGAACAGTTATAAACACGAAATCCTCTAACAATCTATTTTTTAGACACATTAACATTCCCTCCCAATTCCGTCTTTCTTAACGTATTATACGATTAACATCACGTAGCATTATAATTTGGTGATTAGTCTTCATGAGACATGATCAACAACCACTGTAAAATATAGAGTGAGTCACGTAACTTTAGCACCTACTGCAGTTGTTAAATGGTTGAAATTATTGCAATGCAGTTTTCACGGAAATGCATGAGAGAATGGGGCTAATTAATATATGAATTCATTTATATTTTATCATTTGTACTTTTGTTCATTTGTATTTTTCGTGATATTGAGGTAACTGTTTTTTTCTCAAATGCAAAAATTTGTTTAGTCTATCATGACGAGCGTAAAAAGGTGAATGATTTACATATTGTCATATGCTAGATAAGTATTTTCTTGAGTCATTTTGATTTTTTGCGACTTGTATTTAACGGATATTGTAACACACCAAGCATGTGCTTTTAGAAGGGAGAGCGCTGCGCGACCTTGGTTGTTACATTAAAAATATACGTGAACAATATTTTCATGAAAACATGAAAAATATTTTCAAAATGCACATCTAACATAACTATTTATATCATTGGATTCGTCTTTTTACGCTCGTCATGATACACTAAAAAATACGTATAATTCCACTTGAAAACACAAAGGTACCTCAATATCTCTTAAAATACAAATGATAAAATAGAAACGAATACATACCATCAAGTAGTCCCTTCCCTCATGCAGTTTCGTGAAAACGGCTTGCAATAACTTCCGCCGTTCAAAAATTACAGGACGTGCTAAAGTTAAGTGACTTTCCTATATCGTGCCAATTCTTACCATCAATTAAAATAAATGAATTACAAATTCTTTAACAACCGTGAAGTATCTACCTCAGCGTCCTGCATCCTTGGCACTGACGTCCTTGCATAAGAACTAGTTATTAGGGCAATTTCTCCCGGAGCTACATCCCCACCATGGCCGCGTCCCGATTGATTGATTGATTTTTTCATGTTTCCGGGCGCGTCAACTGCTTTGGTCATTAGTCCCGTTTGTGTAGAGCATGTTGTTCTTTTTCGCGGGAGATTACGGTGATCATCCCCCGCTGGATGGCGAGATCCGGCGCCGACCTTCCGTCGGCTAGTGGGGTTTCCCCCTAACCAGGACTCTCCCACCAGCGGGGCACCGCACCAGCCGGGACAAGCTCTAAGCTCCCGAACGATCTCCCGGAGTATGTGATAGTGTAGTTCATGTTAGTGTAAGTGAGTGTGTAAGGGGAGAGGATAGGACAAGGATGAGGAAGGACAGATCGCGCGCGGTCCGTGGCCCGTTTGGTAAGGTACTGCTCCGGCATTCGCCTGGTGTTGATCGGAGAAACCACGAAAAACTACCGATCAGAGCAGCCGGCCGCTAGAATTCTCCTCCAGACAGCGACTGAATTCGAGGAAGCTGAAAAGCTAGTGTCGAAAATCCTGCCGCTGTCAGGACTCGAACCTAGGAGCTCCCGGTCAGAGGCGCTACAGTGACATCAGTTGATGCACTGAGCTACCGCTCTCTGTGCTGCCGCGTGCCGACCCTCCGCTGTCACTCAAAGGATCGAGCAACGCTTATTTCGTGCACCTCCCGTCTCCTCTCCTCTCCTCTCCTTCCTCCACCTTCTCCTCCACAGGCTTCCTGGAGGGTTAAGGCCCCACGTGGCGCTGAGAGGGGATAAAGTTGAATGTTGTCAGTGCGCTTTAGGGGGGACTAACAGCAGCCCCGAGCGCCTCGTGCATTAAAATTTACTTTTTACGTTCTGGCGCTTATGGGATGAATGCCGAACGAGCGAAAGTATTAAAGGGAGATTTCCGTTTAGGTTAACCCTCGTCGATGTTTGTCTTTAATTAAAGCAGCGGTGGGCGGCGGATTATTACGAGTTAAACGTTCCGAGAATTTTTATCAGCTATTTCCCACCACCGTGAATTTGAATTCTGTTTGAACAGGGAGGAATTGAGATTACTGCGTTTTAATCACATAATTTTTACCCGTTTTTGGCTACGAAAAAATAGTCAGTTAGGTGTACGTTGAATTCGAATTAAAGAATTTCCAAGTTCAAAGCTGTATTACTGTAAACATTCAACACACGTGTAAATAACTAATATTGTTAAAATAGTGCCAAATATCCCTTCTTGTGTGAGGCTGGAAAAATTAAAATAATACGCTGTACTTTTGGAAGAAGAAAAAAATTTCCACAATTCCAATTTTATTTTAATACTTATGAATGGGATTGAATCTACATTCTTATATTTTTCGATTAACGATTAACATTTTTACCTGTCTGAAGAACGTTCTGAACTAAAATATTACGTCAAAATATGTCAAGGCATTAGCATTTGTTTTCCTTCAGGTGTTCGGGAACCTACATCCGACTTCCTCTTCACTGTTTTGCGGTCTTGGAGTATGTAGCAGATGTCCTTGTGAACATTGAATTTCATCACACTAGGCGTCGGCTGAACTTCAAGAACGGAAACAAGGAAGCACGAAGTGTCTGCGTAACTGAGCCCAGGGCGGACTGTTCCAAATATAAATGGCAGCGAGAGAAGACAATCTGTGAGCACGCTGGTGTGTGCGTGAATTCCATCCAATAATTAATCTGGGAGAATGATACGATATACACTACAAACAGAGGCAGAAGCGTAGTTATATTGCTTCTATGTTCTGTTCATCAGCTCCTTCTCATAAGAATGTACAGGTTTTATAGACGTTTCAAGATTCTAAGCTGCAGAGTTTTATTTTATGTTAACCTTGGTGGACTGTTAAAGTCAGTTAAATAGTTTGTAATGAATTGTACCCAAAATATGAAGAAAAAAATAGCTTTGAATCTGTTTCGTATGTTGTCAAGTAGGTACAGTTGCACGCATTGAAGGGATGAAAACAGCAATGAATCGTTCTTTAAACCACATATGAAAATTGTGAATAGAAACGAAAAAAAAAAAAACAAGAAAATACGGATGAAAGAAAGGACAAAGAAAAATGGAACGAAAGATGTAAAGGAAAAAACAAAAAATAAAATAAAATAAAAAAACGTAGCGAAATAGTTGGTGGTACCTAACACATACTGGGCCAAGGGCAGTTAGCGTCGCGAGGTGGCGTGGGGGGGGTGGGGTGCGGCGGGGGGGGGAAGGGGGGGGGAGCGAGATGAGGCGGGACGTGGGAGGGCGAGGCGGGAAGACGAGTTGCGGGGATGGAGCGAATGAATGAGTTCGGGGGCGTTAGGGGGTGGTTTGGAGCGAGGAGAAGAGGAGTTGGATGACAGGCGGGGGAGGGGGGGAAGGGGGGGGGAGGAGGGGCCGGAATGGCCGGGGAGTGGGAAGTGGCGGGTGTGTTAGTTCGGAGAGAGGAGCGGGGAAACGCGGGGCGGGGAGAAGAGGAGCTGGGACATGGGGGGGCGGAAGGTACGGGTGGGATGGAGCGGGAAGGAAGAGATGGTGTGGCGGAGCGGGGCGGAGCGGGGCGGAGCGGGGCGGAGCGGGGCGGAGCGGGCGGAGCGGGGCGGAGCGGCGAGGGGCGGGGGGAGCGGAGGGCGGAGGGGAGCGGGCGGAGGAGTGGCGGAGGGGGGGGGGCGGAGCGGGCGGGCAGGGAGCAGGGGCGGAGCAGGGGAGGGGCGGAGCGGGGCGGAGCGGGGCGGGCGGGGGCGGAGGGGGCGGAGTGGGGCGGGCGAGGGGCGGAGGGGCGGAGCGGGCGGAGCGGGGGAGGGGCGGAGGGGGCGGGAGGGGGCGGAGGGGGCGGAGCGGGCGGAGCGGGGCGGAGCTGGGCGGGAGCGGGCGGAGTGGGCGGAGCGGGCGGAGCGGGCGGAGCGGGGCGGAGCGGGAGCGGGGCGGAGCGGGAGCGGGGCGGAGCGGGAGCGGGGCGGAGCGGGAGCGGGGGGAGGGGGGGGGGCGGAGCGGGAGCGGGGCGGAGCGGGGGCGGGGGGGAGCGGGGGCGAGAGGGAGTGGGCGGGCTAGCGGTGCCGGAGGGCGGGGTGGGGGGCTCGGGTGCCGAGCGGGCTCAGGGACGCGGTGACCACGCACCACGGGACCTCTGCCCTGGCAGGGCTTGCGGAACTGGCCGGCCCGCTCGCGCCCATTCAACGCTCGCCACGCGCCAGTCGCGGCCTTGGGCGTCGATCGCTTGTACGCGCTTACGCTCAGGGACGCGGTGACCACGCACCACGGTGGCTGTTGCATAGCGTTCTGAACACCTCGGCCTTTGTGGGAGTCGCATTACAACTGCCTCTCAAACGCCGGCAAAAGAAACACACACACTCTCAAAACCTGAACTAATCTTACACTATGATTTAGCTAATTTGTCTCTTTTCTCCTCGCTATCTCTCTCCCTCTCTTTCCTTCTCTCTCCCGTTCGCTCTCCGTTTCTCCCCCTCTGTCTGTCTGTCTGTCTGTCTGTCTGTCTGTCTGTCTGTCTGTCTGTCTGTCTGTCTGTCTGTCTGTCTGTCTGTCTGTCTGTCTCTCTCTCTCTCTCTCTCTCTCTCTCTCTCTCTCTCTCTATCTATCTCTATCTATCTATCTATCTATCTATCTATCTATCTATCTATCTATCTATCTGAGATAAGTTTTGAATAACATTCTTGAGAATTGTCACTTTACCAATGCCACACATAGAAGAGGGTCATTTGTATTTTAAATATAACCTTTCGTGACAAACTTTTAAAGGAGATTCCCGTAACCATTTCGATTGGTTGAACTAGCAGATGAGAACCCTCATTCAATATAAATACGTTTTCGCCTTTACCTTCCTTTTCCGTCGAGACGTAATGAGTCTCGTCGAGTCATGTTTTGATGCTAGAAGATGGCGGTGTCCCTCCCCGATGGATGGTAAGATCCAGCGTTGACCCATACGTCAGCTGGCGGGGAATTCGATCTACTTAGCTATATAGCTAGTGTTCAAAAAATTCGGTGTGAATTCTAGGATTTCTCGGTCTGACTCACTGCAGGGTCGGCGGCAATGCTTTAAGTCGGTTCGGTGCCGACCTATAAGATAACTTCTAATCTCTCGACTGGTCCCTCGACATGTGTACTGTTTAAATGTGTGTGTGTGTGTGTGTGTGTGTGTGTGTGTGTGTGTGTGTGTGTGAAGGGAGCACAGTAGACAAGAACGAGGAACAAAAGATCATGCGTGGTCCGAGGTCCATTTGCTAGGGTTCTGCTCTGACATTCACCTGCTATTATCCTAGAAGGAACGCACGTCTACTGTTGCGACTACCGGACTATTGAATTCACTTCTAGGCAGATATCGAATATGTGGTTGAATGGACAAACGCAAAAGTAAGAAAGATAAATGGTTTGAAGAAAATATAAATTTTCACAGAGACATAAGAAATTAAAAAGGGGTTTTACACCAGGGTACTGGAGAGGATAAGAAAAGATGAAAATAATGGCAACATAAGGAACATTAGAGAATTATTATTAATTACGTAATGAGACAGTTCCCTTGATTTGATGAAACCCGAACGCTAATTACAATTTACATATCACAAGTCAACAATCGTGCCAAAGGTATTAATAAAAACTGCAGACATATATTTGTATTTCGAAAGGCCCATTGCCTTTTATTACGTCAATTTTTATTCATGATAGTTCCCGAAATTGAATGTAAACAAAAAGTGTTTGGACGAGTCATGCTGACGCTAATAGAAAAGTGCTGCATCACTGTTCGTTGACTTCCGACAGGCAAAGTCTCCTAATGAGATGTAGTAAACATTGGCAGTGGGTCAAAACATTCATTAAATGTGCACTTTCGATGGTTCAAAATATCCAAGTACGAAAATCAAGAGATTATCAAAACACAAAAAATGATATGAACTACCATGTGATTTCTGCTGCCACTACTAAATAAGTTAATGTGCGGATCGAGCGCTTGCATTATAAATATGTTTTATTTACGCTCAACTAAGTTTCAAATTTCATTCATAATTCTTGCAAATAGTTATTACATTGTCTTCGCAACAGTTCATTCATCGAATGATTCCTTGCAAATAGAGAAAACAATCGTCATTATCGTAAGAAACGATAATTAAAATAGCAAGGCATTTCAGAATCCGGTAAAGTAGAGCAAAACATTTTTCTCTCCGTCCTTTTCCACACATCCATTCACTCAAATTCATTTCAACAACCACTGAATGATTTTTCTACATCGGTTTCCTAACCAATACGTGAGTATTGTTTTTCACCTTGAAGCGAGCGCTTTTAGGCAATTAATGAGATATTGTATAATGGACTCAACAACACACCTGTTATTTCCGGCCGAAACTACACTTCAAATTCCTTTGCAGATTGCACTTCTGTCTCAGTTTCCTGAGCAGTCAATGGCCAGTGGCTCATTCACAGAGCCTGTTGTCAATATTGGCTCCGATCAACTGGGATCGTCTGAGTCAACTCAGAGCCAGCATTACCGTTGTCTTTGAGGAGTTTCTGACTGGGAGATCTGCTTTAACATTGCAAAAAATTCGCATAGAATACATGTACATTATTGTACAACATTTGCCAGATGACATTAAACGATTAAATTCGATAGAAAAGTTTAAATTTAAAGTGAAATCGTTTCTGCTGCATAACTGTTTCTATACAATTAGAGACTATACAGAGCATCACAAGAAAAGTTACATTAATTTTAACAATAATACATAATGCATTATTTACCATTTGACCTGTATAAATGTGTATAAACAACCAGTAAAAAGTATTGTATTGCAGTCTTCGGGTCAATGACCCCCATCTCGATCAGGTTTTTCGTCCAGTTTCCCTGATCCATTGAGCAAATGCTGAGATGGCCCCTGGTTTTGCTTTCGGATATAAATGTAACTTCATTTTCTGTGCACGTCTTCTAGAATTCAGTGGGAAATATAGTTATTCAAATTATCGTTTTCATGTTGCGGCAGGAAGTATTATTCTGAAGGACAACATGGATAAGAGCCAATATTTATTGCTTTTTTATCCTTGGAAATAGATTTTATTACATGGGAGTTTTTTCCCCTTTCAAAATTCAAGTAGTATATGACTTAGTGTAGGGATCACAGAATTTTGAAAATGTGCACACAATTCACTTTTCCCCATAGCACGTCATACGCAGTTTTGAACTGTTTTTTTACGTAAAATATTTAAATAAATAAATGAAACTCCTGATGATGACAGATTCGACACTAAGCATACATGTTCTCTTCTTCTAGCGTTTTCCATTCGTTGCAATGAAAACAACCCTAGTGTAGGGCAATAACGTCACCGCTCCGAAACAGTGCTGCCCCACACGCGTGAAGGGCAGCTACGAATGAAACGGATTCCGGAACTGAGTCAGTGCGTGTGCCCTACGTAGTGAGATTATAGATAGCTGTTCTTGGTCTGTCACACTGATGGTACTCGAAAAGTAATATGTTTGCATTATGATCGTTGTTATAATTTTTATGGAGTCTTTTGGTAATTCTTACTTTTTAATTCATAAATTATGAACGTGTGATTTCTTTATTTAAAAAACACGAAAACTTCAAATGCGTGTGTGTGTCAATATTTCATTTTTCGCGATTTGCCAATGATTGAAATAGTACACAAGATTTTGAACCGAAGGACTTCTGCATTGCTTTGTTATTGAAAACCATAAAAATATTAACATGAGCGTATCCGCTGGTATTTGAATGGGCGTGTGAGAAACATTTCTAGGCACATATATTTGAATGATTTTGCAAGGGTCACTATTATTATTTTACTTTATTAGCATTTCGCAATTCAGGCGCACATGCACTTAGGTTTCTAAATAGCACTGAATTTGTTAACATGAAGTTATTCAAGGTTACATTTTAGGAAAATACAAACTGAGAGCGTAGGCTTCCGCGACCCGAGTCATGATTAACTTGGCTATCCGGGAGACGCCGCGTCCAGGGCACAGGTGCCACCTGCGCCCTCGACGCGGCGTCTCCCGGATAGCCAAGTTAATCAAAATACAAACTGATTTTCCAAACTTCGCGTAAGTTACAAACATTATTTTAAGACATTTATTGTAAAACATAATACACTCCATCACTCGATGTATCGCTGCTTGACAGAAAATCCTCAATTGCCTTCACTATTTCACCACGAATCCAAATCAGCATGCATAACTTCCGTACCTAACCTCAAAATGGCCCGGTGCACTGGACTGCACTGATTAGAACGTCAGTGCAGTTTCGGGCGCCCCGAGTGCGCCCTGCTTCCATGTCGTTGTGCGAATGGAACTGGCGCTTCTTTTTGCACTGGTGCGTCCTAGCGGTCGAATGGAACACGAAAGCTGCCCCTGAGTGCGCACTTGGTGCGCCACCAGTGCAGCGAATGGAAAACGCTATTAGAATCGACGGCCCGCTAAGGGTCTTGGCCGACCAGCGGCCATCTAGCCTCCGCCATACGATAAGGGGTCCCAGTAGGGACAAGCTCTAAGCTCCCGACCGGTCTCCCGAAATATGTTGTAGTGTAAAATCATGTTAGTGTAAGTGTGTTTGTGTAAGGGGAGAGGATAGGACAAGGAAGAGGAAGGAAAGATCGCGCGCAGTCCGTGGCCCGTTTGGTAGGGTACTGCCTCAGCATTCGCCTGGTGTTGATCCGAGAAACCACGAAAAAATATCGATCAGAGCAACCGGTCGCTAGAATTCGCCTCCAGACAGCGACTGAATTCGACCTAGCTGAAAAGCTAATGTCGAAAATTCTGCCGTCGTCAGGACTCGATCCTACGACCTCCCGGTCAGAGGGACTGCAGTGACATCAGGTGTTGCCCTGTGCCATCTCTCCCGGTTTCATACTTTGTGTTACACATGAATGGGTAGGGGTAGTTTACAAATCCAGCGATTGATGAAGTCACTGGAAAGAACTGGATGCTAGGTATTCTTCTATATAACCACCCTAAAAATGGTATCAGAGCAGTTGTTCCTATAACATCGGTACAACACTTCACTGCTGCTTGTTTGCTTGCTTGCTTGATTTTTTCCTGTTTCCGGGCGCGTCAACTGCTTCGGTCATTAGTCCCGTTAGTATAGTGCATGTTTTTTCTCGGGAGATGGTGGTGATCTTCCCCCGCTGGGTGGCGAGATCCGGCGCCGACCTACTGTCGACTAGTGAGGTTTCCCCCCAACCAGGACTCTCCCACCAGCGGGGCACCGCCCCAGCCGAGACAAGCTCTAAGGTCCCGACTGGTCTCCCGGAATATGTGGTAGTGTAATGCATGTTAGTGTAAATGTGAGTGTAAGGGGAGAGGATAGAACAAGGGAGAGGAAGGACAGATTGCGCGCGGTCCTTGGCCCGTTTGGTAGGGCACTGCTCCGGATTCGCCTGGTGTTGATCGGAGAAACCAGGGAAAACTACCGATCAGAGCAGCCAGCCGCTAGAATTCTCCTCCAGACAGCGACTGAATTCGACCTAGCTGACAAGCTAGTGTGAAAACTCTGCCGACGTCATGACTCGGACCTAAAACCTCCCGGTCACAGGCGCTGCAGTGTTCACTGCTGCAATATGGTCTATTTACGTCAATGAGGGGGACGGAGTCAGCACAGACATAATTACCGAATCAGAGAGGCATTGTTTTTTCGAGGGAAGAAACGAACAATTATTTAGTATATTTCTTAAAATTAATTTTTTGAAACTGACTTTTGAAAAACTGAAATGTAAGAATTTGAGATAGGTCTAATTAGCATATATTGTGACACATTCAGTTGCTTCATGCATGAGGAGAAGAAGAAAAGGCTAGCGTGACAACGGTGCAGATGTACGTACGGTCAGAAGTGTTGCGTGTCGGAATACACGAAAACCAAGCTTCTTTTTACATCATTGCGTTGCGTAGCTAGAGATGAAAATCTTGATGAAGCAATGAGAATGAGACATTAACATGGAAGAGTCTTAGAGATTGTATAAACCTTATTTATTTACATTCATCATGTGATAAGTAGGCATGGAGGAGGTTGGTAAATATCATGAGATTAGTTGGAGAGAGAAAGAAAGATGTGTAAATAATGGTTGGCGAGAACTGTTGATTGATGTCAACGGTAAGAAGAGTTTGGTTGTGCAAGTGGTATAATGATATTATTTAATGAATACGGTTCCGGAAAGCTAGTTGAAGAGAACATGTAAGAGAGGAAGAAGTTAATTAAAGGTATGATGACTGAAAGAGCTCAAAGTAATGAATGATAGAGAAGAGAAGAGTGAGAATAGTCAGGAAGAAGGACATACAGCTGAGAACTTAAGAAGTAATGCATATGGAAGCAGAATCTATACATCAAATTACAACACTTAATATTTACGTTCACTTTGAAATATATAATTTAAAACCTCCGTATTTAATTATACAGATATGTGCAACAACCAAAGTTGGGAGGAATTAAATATTAATTTTGAAAATAGGAATAAAAAAGGATAAACCATTATTATTCAACACACGAGGGAAATTGAATTATTTCGAACCCAAATTTTCATATCACAATTTTATTGACATATTATTTAATGTTATTAAAATTATTTAATATTAACAAATTATTAATTTTAAACACGCATTTATTATTAGTTTATTAATGTATCCATCCGATTAGTTGATTAAAATAAATATAAAGCAATAGAAAATCGTTTCTCGATATAAAAGTAATTTAAAAGAATTTTCTTTATCAATATTATATCTTACTAGTATTGTTGGATCACGTTCAAGCTTTTCGTGGTAGAGCTCCAAGTGTAACGAACACTAAGATCTAGCGAGTTCCACTGATTGTTGGTTCACACACTGTAATTGTATCAACCGTTACATAAACGCCCAACATGCAATGGGCCTCTGAGAACCTGAACCCACTTTTTTCTTCCTGTGGATTTCTAATCTTGCACATCACTCGTCTGAAATACCGAGCACAATTAAGCAATTCAATGGACAATGGAGAAAAGAATGCACTGGAACAAGGGATCTGTGAAAACCAGTTGCGGGGAAATGGTTATTTTGTTCATTTCTTTCTTTCTTTCCTGTTCAGCAGATAATGTTTTTCAGGGAGTTGAACCGGTATATGACACAAACATTTTGGGTTTTTATCCTCATTTTTACTATTTTTTAGCTAACAGTAACCTTTGCCTGATGGTAATAAGTATTTTTTAAATTATTGCGCATATAATTTTGACGAGATTTTTTCTTAAAAGGCTTTAATATATGCTTCTTTATTATTTATTTTTTGTCCATGCCTTTTTCCCCAAAATTGTTTTAGGGAAACGGGAACGGATTCTGATTTTTGAATTTGTACATGAATGCAAGGTTGGAACTATAGTCTAGAATAAAATGATTCATTTAATTTTGACAGAAATTCAGTATTTGTTTCAATTGATAATTCACGGTGTATTTGACTATTGTTAATGAACCAAGGTGCTTTAATTATTTTACGGAAAAATTGTTTTGAATCGTTTGTAATAATTTGATGTGACCCTGTGCGGAGTTGAAAGGTGATGACTTCGTCACAATCGTCACTCGGACGACAATTTTCTTCAACAACTTGATTATACTAAAGATTAAGATATCACATAGTGAGAATATTAAATTTTCTGTCGTAAGGCATGAAGGTGACATATTTTGCATGTGAGCAAAATAATACATAAAAGTTCCTTGATTAATTCTACAAAAACCAACCAAATATAATAATGAAAGACCATAAAAATAAAGCCAATACTATTGTAATATGATTTGTTCGTATTATTCCACCAGACATTATCGTACATAACTCGAACTTCCCGGTACTCCAAATTAAATATAACAACGAGCTCAAATATAACTTTATGCACGAGAGAAAATGATTAAGTTTCAGACCCTCTGGCCTGAATAACATAATGTTGTATGTGTAATGACGAAATGACATAATGCCAAATGTGTGTGTGTGTGTGTGTGTGTATGTGTGTGTGTGTACGTAAGGAGGGGAAATAGGACACGGAAGGGGAATGATCGTGCGCGGTCAGCGGCCCCTATGTTAGGGTACTCCTCCACCTTTCACTTGGTGTCGATGGAAAAACATGGAAAACTACTGATCAGAGCAGCCGGCCGCTAGAATTCTCCTCCAGAGTGCGACTGATTTCCATGTAACTCTCTAGCGAGCGTAGAGAGTGAAATCCTAGGAATTGTAGGGTCAGCGGCACTGCAGTGACATCAGTTGATGCCCAGAGCCATCTCTGCCGGTTTAATCGTCTTGCCGGGGCTCATTCTTCCCATACGCTGTTCTAAAAACCTCGAATCCGGAAAACCCCAGCTGTTCCAAATAAATGCTATTTTTACCACCCTCGGGGGCAACGGAACTCTGGTTTCTCAGCGAGCAATGCGTTTCCAATTGTCGCCGGGTAACGAGGGCCGCTCGCCGGGAGAGACGTTTTACCAGCAGCGCGTCCCGTTCCCGGAAGGCGTTTACACCGCGCGCCCAGAATACCCTTGACGTGAACGCGCCGGCGGCGTGTCGCGCCGCGGTTTCGCTAATTGCGCTTCCAAGTACTCGGTGGAGCGCGACCGGTCGGGAGCTTAGAGCTTGTCCCGGCTGGGGCGGTGCCCCGCTGGTGGGAGAGTCCTGGTTAGGGGGAAACCCCACTAGCCGACGGTAGGTCGGCGCCGGATCTCGCCGTCCAGCGAGGGGAAAACCACCGCCATCACCCGAGAAATAAACATGCACTACACTAACGGGACTAATGACCAAAGCAGTTGACGCGCCCGGAAACACGAAAAAATCAATTCCCGACATCACTCCTTTCATTTTTCGTGTTTTCCGGTGGTACTAATCCGATCCAAAATTCTATCCGAAATATCTCCCAATTTTATCTCCCACATACCTACCTATACGACCACTTCCCACGACCTCCCGCATACCTTCTACACAGTTGCAGTCATTTGTGGAAGCTCTTCCTATCCTTGTTAAGAGATCCACTGGCAGATTCAACCATTATGGACCAGTTTGATGCACTAGGGCCCGTAAGGGTTAGTATTAACAAAAATTATGAGACTGTATCTTTCCTTGGACGAGCTATGAGCAAGAGAGTAGCCGAGGGCAGGTGAGATTGGTCTATTATCCACACAACACTGAGAAAGAAGCCCGCGGGCCGCTTTCTGCCGTAATTTTTCACTTTTTACGGGGCGTGGGGCACAGGTGTGCGGGGTTGGCGTGATAGCCCCCCGGCACGAACCCCTCGGGGCCGGGAAGGGCATGCCGGGGATCATCAAAAACTAATAAGAGCTGCGTGCTGGGTCTTTGTTTCTAATAGGGGGGAGAAACGAGGGATAAATTGAAGAGCCAACGGTACTTGGTTCCCACGCTTTGCTTACTCCATTTGATTTACCAGTATAAGCCCAAGAGCGGTACCGGGAGCGGTAGCTCAGTGCATCAACTGATGTCAGTGCAGCGCCTCTGACCGAGAGGTCCTAGGTTCCCACTCCCCACGGCGGCAGGATTTTCGACACTAGCTTTTCAGCTAGGTCGAATTCAGTCGCTGTTTGGGGAGAATTCTAGCGGCCGGCTGCTCTGATCGGTAGTTTTCCGTGGTTTCTCCGATCAACACCAGGCGAATGCCGGAGCAGTATCCTATCAAACGGGCCACGGATCGCGATCATTCCTTCCCCTCCCTTGTCCTATTCTTTCCCCTTACACACATACACACACACACACACACATACGAACACTTACACTACCACATAATCCGGGAGACCAGTCGGAATATTAGAGCTTGTCCCGGCTGGGGCGGTGCCCCGCTGGTGGGAGAGACCTGGTTAGAGGGAATCCCCGCTAGCCGACAGTAGGGCGGCGCCGAATCTCGCCATCCAGCGGGGGAAGATCACTACCTCCTCCCGAGGAAAAACATGCACTACTCTTACTGGACTAATGATCTAAGCTGTTGACGCGCCCGGAATAACCAACCAACCCAAGAACTAATGTATTTTTTGTAATCTTCTTGCACTCTCGGTTTATTATTTGATTCGTTGTAGTAGAAAACATTTGTTTTAAATGGTAGGAAGATAGCATTTCTTAATTCACCATAACATTCTCCGAGTTTGTTTCTATTTATAATTCAGTTCCATGGATTATATTTTCATCTACGTTTATCTACATTGCTTTTGGAGAAATTAACTGACGCTTAATATGATCATGACATTATGAGCGAAAATCTGGATTTCTAGAATTACTTTTGGTTTCTTATGCAGTATTACTAATTGAAAATAAACGCATCAAGAAGTTTACATTGCAAAATATTGAGGGAGAACAATTGCAAGAAACAATTGCTCGCCTTATCTTTTGGATCATATACACACGAAAAGCATAATTATTGCCAACAGCGAAACTCCGACTTTGTTGCAAGTACGTTTTTATTATAATATTCATTTTCTCCTTAGTAAAATTTTAAAATCTTCTTCTGTCCTTTGTCGAAAAGTGAAAGGGGGAAATCTTGAGCAGACCAAGTATCTAAGAAGGAAAAATAAACATGCAACGCACCCACTCTACACAAGAGGAATACGTGAAGGAGTTGAGACAGCCGGTTTGATAAGCTCGCCTCTACTTGCTGTCTTGGCGAGTTCAGACGTGGTCTGACGCGAACCAGTTCTCGTTGCAACCGGCTCACTTAAGAGCAGTCTAGCGGCGGAGTTCGAAAGCATGTGTGCATGACATACAGCTCGTAAAAGGAGTCCCACGCCGAGTGTGAGGCAGACTGATTTTCTTCTGCTGACAAAAAAATCGTTTGGCCCTAAACGGCTGCTCGAGTCCGTACATCTTGTGAAAAAGTCCGGCATCGGAAACGCGAACTTTAGACTTTTACAAAACATGACGAAAAATGAAATTGATTCCATACGGAATTGAAAAATAAGAGACGGAAACGAATGTAAAGTTTTCGAACTTCAAAATTGTAACAAATGTTTCGGTCTTGTTCCCGCCATACAAATTAAGTTTTTTAAATATTCACGAAAAATATATATTTTTAGGAATTTTGTTACAAGTTAGAAAACGAAGATGTGCGAATTTGTGAATAACGCAATAAAGCAGATGAGAGTGTAAGTATTAATTCATATGGAGGTGATGTGTAAATGTTAATCAGGAGAAATTTGTTTGCGATTTCCAAGATCGTTTTGTAGACACCATACTATCTATTCGAAGGGTAAGTACCTAGACAATAGGTTTTCATCATATAAATTATTTACTGAAGCGGTTTGATTTCCAATTTCAATAAACATTGCGAACTCTAAAGGTGTATTTCATATAGATCAAAATAAAATGTCTTCAAGGGATAATTCTGTACGTGAATGTACTCTGCATTATTTCTACGCAAAGTACGCAGAAAATTTCTTGGTGTTAAGCATTAGAAATTGGTTTGACTTTAACTTACCTTATTATCACACAACATCATTTTCATAAATATTTGAGTCCACATTAGCAGCGAATTCACAGTATACATACTTTTAAGACTTTTGTTCTTTGAAATGTCTTAATATCAAGTTCCCAAAGAAAATTTTGGATGTAACTCATCAGTATGTGATAGTTAAATTTTCACACTTAAACATTCGTGGAACGTATGTATACGGGCAAACACGAGAAACATATGCATTACTTGCAGACACACACACACACACACACACACACACACACACACACACACTTGCATATGATCCAGTCACACACAGACTAACCCTTGCATCTGACCCAGTCTCACACAGACGATCTGGATAGCAAAGATCACGTGGTACCGTCGAAGATTTCTCGATTCCAAGGGTCGTTTATTCGAATCTTGCTTAAAACATGGACGTATGCTGCCATATCTTATCTTCACAAAGTGACATACCTACATATTAGCGTGTTTCTTCTTTTAAGTATCAATACGTATTTACAAGACTGTCTTCATCGTGCTGACTAATACTGCGTTCAAAAATAGCATTTCTAGTATGTTAAACGATACCTGAAGACGGTTACATAAAATCTTGTATGAGAAGGCTGAATTTAAATTTTTCCCAATATTTCTTCTTGTACATCACCTTAAAAATAAGCTCTCCAAATACAGTTGCAAAACTATTCCCAAAACTTTTGAACCGCCAGAGGTAACTCAGTGCATCAACTGATGTCACTGCAGTGCCCCTGACCGGGAGGTAATAGGTTCCAGTCCTAAGACCGGAAGGATTTTCGACTATAGCTTTTAAGCTAGGTCGAATTCAGTCGCAGTCTGGAGGAGAATTCTAGAGGTTGGCTGCTCTGATCGGTAGTTTTCCGTTTTTTTTTCGATCAACACCAGGCGAATGCCGGAGCAGTACCCTAACAAACGGGCCACGGACCGCGCTCGAACTTTCCTTCCTCTTTCTTGACCTATCCTCTCCCCTTACACACACACACTTACACTAACATGCACCACACTACCACAGATTCCGGGAGACCGGTCGGGATCTTAGAGCTTTTCTGGTCTGGGGCGGTGCCCCGCTGGAGGGAGAGTCCTGCTTAGGGGGTAACTGAGCTCGCCGACGGTAGACCGACGCCAGATCTCGCCATCCAGAGAGGGAAGATCACCGCCATCTCCGGAGAAAAAAATACGCGTCGCACTTACGGGAACTAGAGATCTAAGCTGTTGACACGCCCGGAAGCGCTAACCAACCAACCAGAACTTTGAAACCCACTGTTACTGTCCGAAGTGTATTGCATCTAAATCTCTATTACCTATGGAGTTGGCGTACTGCGACTGTAATCAAAGAGCGAAAAGCCGTTTCGCTTCCTCCAGTTCAGCCCAAGGCGATGCAGAGTGGGGGGCGCTTATGGGATGGAACGGCCTTGGGTGGGCAGATGGGCGCAGCGAGTCAGAACACCGATCTCGGGGCTCCCCAGCACCTGCGGTTTGGTTTGGTTGCTTTGGTTTTTTCGTGTTTACGGGCGCGTCAACTGCTTTGGTCATTACTCCCGTTAGTGTAGTACATGTTTGTTTCCCGAGATATGGCGGTGATATTCCCCCGTTGGATGGTGAGATCCGGCGCCGACTTACCGTCGGCTAGTGGGATTTCCCCTAACCAGGACTCTCCCACCAACAGGACACCGCCCCAGGCGGGACAAGCTCCCGACCGATATGTAGTGGTGTTATATATTATATATTAGTAGTGGTAGCTATATGGTAGTGTAGTGCATGTTAGTGTAACTGTCAGTGTAGAGGATAGGACAAGGAAGAGGATGGACAGATCGTGCGCGGTCCGTGGCCCGTTTGGTAGGGTACTGCTCCGGCATTCGCCTGGTGTTGATCGGAGAAATCACGGAAAACTACCGATCAGAGCAGCTAGCCGCTAGAATTCTCCTCCAGGCAGCGACTGAATTCGACCTAGCTGAAGAGCTAGTGTCGAAAATCCTGCCGCCGTGGGGAGTGGGAACCTAGGACCTCCCGGTCAGAGGCGCTGCAGGGACATCAGTTGATTCACTGAACTACCGCCCCCGGTGCCCAGCACCTGCGGAAAGAACGCGGCGCCCATGACCAGATATGTGGGCGTGGCAGATTATAGGTCTGCGCACAAGGTCTTCTCCTTAACCTCATGGTGTAGGTAGGACCGCCATGGTCAATCTTCAATTGCTTACTTTGTTTCTCCTTGGGTCGGTTCACAGATACGCGTTAAGGAAAATTATGTTCTTCCTAATTTTGATGAATTTTTCCATACGTAATCTCTCTTACTTTTTGTTTGAAATCCACCAGGAATGAACGAAACAGCGATTCACTAAATGAATAATTAGCCATTGAATACAATTGTTAATGAATATATGTTTCTATTATCATGTGAAAATTGAGGCATTGCCGTGTAAAGCAAGTAAGCCTGAAAAAATATATTTTAGGTCAAACAAGAAACATTTGTGCCGAAGCCCTCACACTTACAGCTAACTAAGAGAACTGAAGCATCTACTCTAATTTTTTCCGGGAACATATTGATTTTACCATCCTACTGGCTAATGGTAACCTTATCCACAAAAAAAACAACAACAACAACAAATAACAACCTGATTCACGATTTGTTTGATACTTGCCTGGTTTTCCATGCTAACGCCAGAATTCTAGTGGGTCTCGAGACAAGTTTTCTTCATATTTCCCCAAGTTTTTTAATTCTCTCTTTATATTTCCCCAACTGCATCTGAAATCAATTAGAGAGTTGATTATGAAGATATAAGTACCTATAACTCAAAATAATACAGGGAAGTACGTTATTTCAGAAGTATTATTAGTGCCATCTCAGGTTTTCAAAACGTGTTCTAAATGTGTGAATTAGTACTCTCTATTCAAAATTATATATATTCCAATTTTCTATTTCACTTAAATTCTAATTTTATTCATAACAATATTCTATATTTGAATTTACTGTATTAATGTTATCGTTTATGTTATTATTATATTATTTATATTATTATTATTATTATTATTATTTGTAGCACTGAAGATGGCCGCAATGCGGCCGAAAAAGCTTTATGCTAAAATAAATATATACGACAAAACAACGCCTCAATTTTATTTACAAGATAATCAAGAATAGCCGCCCCGGCCTGCGGGGGCGGAAGTGCACTAGTGGCGAGCCGCGCGCCGGAAGAGGAAGGCGTGGGGTGGTGTTAAATTTGGAAATTTAAGTGCCTACAGTTCACTGTGTTTTGTGATGTGAAGCCTTCAATGAAGCCATCAATCATCCTAGAAGACCATCTGAGAAGAAAACACATCCATTATTTATAAGGTTTATTTATATAATTAGGCTTAGTATGGTACCATATGAATAATATTTTTTAACCTTAATACTTCTTAAAAGGTAATACTTTACAGTTGAACTGTGATCTCATGGCCATGAGAAGGTTTTGAAAACCTGAGATTTTGTTAGTAACAGCTAAGTTTTTGCCTCAGTGTGATCTGAGAAAAAATTCATGTTTTATGCAACAATTTTTTCTCATTTCAAAACAGGTTTTTGTTTATTATAAGAGAACCGCTTGTCCTACCGGATTCTTCTATCAAAATCCGGCATCTACATCAAATTTAGGACTTTTTTGACACCTCATTCACCTCTGTAGCTTCAGATTTGATGTTTTCTGGTCAATTTGAAATATTTTCAAGCTATATTCTGAGCAGCACCTACAGTGCTTGCAGACACTCACAGGGTTCGCTAGCATCACACAGGTGTCAAGAGGGTCACATACCCTGCAGGCGCTACCCTTACGTATTCTTTGGAAAGAGGTTCCAAATTATCGATCCATTCTCCCACTGTTGTAACCCCCTCCCTTCATGGCTGTTTCCCCTTCACCAACCCCTATATAAAGCGTGCGCTTCTCGCGCACAAGGCTCTCATTCTCTTGTTATTTCAGCTGCGTCCAGTGGCGTAGCTTTGTTAATTCTTCTCATAGAGCCCGGCTCCTTCAGAGTCGTTATGTATATCAAATCTGTATATAGTATTTGTTGTAAATAGTGTTTTTTAATTTTTTTCCTTGCCGAGATAGTATGTTAGTTTACTTACAATAGATCAGATCAAATTATGAAGACTAAAATAATATTGTTTCTCATTTCGTCAGTAAAGCCTGAGCCATGGTTGTTGTTTTTTGTTGGTTCCCTTTGAACCAAACAATGTGTTAATGAAATTGAGTGCATAAAGGTATTTAATGTGTTGATTTGGACTTGGAAATGGAACTCTTACTTTGAAATGTTAATGATTCACTAATGTCTATGTTGTTTGCAGCTCGTTTACTACATATGTTATGTTTATGTATGTCGCTGACCTCTGATTGGTGTGGAGAGTGCGGCTAATGTTTACTCGCATTTACTTATGAATGTTGTTAATGTTGCAGTTCCTGCCATAAGTAAGACGGCACCTGGCCGCTTTTGGCAATTTATGGAAAGGTGCTCCGCTGAGTATAAGTCGGCGCTTGGCCGCATTCGGCACACGGAGACTACGTAAAGGCGTTGCTTGGCCCGTGCGGTAGCTCGAACCGCGGCCCTTGTTGCAACTCACGGCCCCGCAGCCGGCAGAGGTCGGCTGGGCTACAGCTGTCACCGGCACGCAGCGGTGGGGTCACGTGCCGACCTTGTATGCGGCACGCTGATCGGCGCTCGTGTCTAGGAACAGTTTTGTTCAGCGAGCAGCGGCGGCGCTCATGTACCGCCCACTCTCGCTTATGCGAAACTTGCTGCATTCCTATGTTGTATGGTTACGAAGGTATAGTAAGAAATCCATTTCAAGAATTTTGGTATTGTGCACTCCTACGAAAGTTGGTTCCATGGCTCATGCGTAGTTCTGTTTATTACGAATGTTATTTGAGAAAGAAGGCCTAAATACGGCTTCTTTAGCAAATTTGTTTATATACGTTTCTATCTACCTCGTCCTAAAGTGGGCATTCAAGGTAGATTATAAGACAATTTCTGTATGTGCTAGCGCGATGTTGTTGATGCGCTACTAAGTTAGGTTTCACCTTTCTGTCATAAGGTTTATGTTTCAATTTTCAGCTTCCTCGCCCTAAAGTGGGTTCTTTCAAGAGGTCGACTGAAATCATTAATTCTGTATGTCAGCGCATTTTACGCGCCTTTGTTTATGTGAGACGCCTCGACCGTCCTTCATTCTGCTTGTAAATTGTAATTCTGCTTTGTTTTCCCGCAGCTGCTTTGCAACCTGCGCATCAGGAAAACTAATATATAAAATTGTCTATATAATAAATGTGTTATATTGAAAGTTATTTGATTGTTATATCTCCTGATTTGAGATCCTATAAAGTTGTGATACCTTTTCATTAAAACCTGGGGCGTCCATTTGAAAAGTTCATGTGACGACAATCTTTTGAATTTCGATAGCTTAGAAGCTTTGTGTTAGCTTTGCATAATTATCTCCTTAGGCAAATGCATGGTCAGTTCGCTATATATTGCATGCGAAAATTAATGTTATCAATGTGCTGTTTTCAACAGCTGGCGACCGTATTAAATAAATTGTCATTAAATAAGAGGTCAGCCAAGTTTGAGATTTAACACAAAAACTGGCGACCGTGACAGGAAAAAAGGATCCAACTTATGAAACAATCAATAACTTGTATTACTAATTTTGTATTTTCTTTCAGCTTAAAGTTTAATTTGTTCACAGCTGATTTTGTTCTACGTTGTAACGGTTTCACGAGTTCACCTCGTGTTTGTCTTTGAATTTATTTGTCTTCTGGTTACTCTTGTAACACCTTTTCTTTGTTATTTGCTTCAGTTCATAAATTTACAGCATGTCTAACCCCGGACCCCCTGTCGAGGAAATTGTGGAAACTCGAGACGAAGAAGCTTTGCAGGCTCGCCTAACTCGCATCGACCAGTTGCGGAGAAAGAGGAGCTATTATAGGACGTCTCACCACCTTTGAAAATTTTCTCAACATAGGCGGTAATGTACACGAAATCCGCACAGGATTCAGAAACTAGAATCTGATTTTGAGAAGTACAGCGTAGTTCAGCAAAAATTAGATGCGTGCTTTAGTGGGGGAGAGCCAGGCAACGAAAGACTGATTTCGAAAATAGGTATTTCGCCTTGATAACCAGAGCCGCGCAGTTGCATAGGAATATAAACGGAAGGCCGTCTGTCCCGGCGCAACGAGTTTAGTTGTCCC
Source organism: Teleogryllus oceanicus (assembly GCA_964035755.1). Lineage (NCBI taxonomy): Eukaryota > Metazoa > Arthropoda > Insecta > Orthoptera > Gryllidae > Teleogryllus > Teleogryllus oceanicus. The sequence continues at coordinate 4,206,551 of CAXIVR010000014.1, read as the reverse complement.
GCCGGTCTTGAGCCCATGGCCTCGACCGCGGCTGGTCTCGGCGTACCGGCTCAGAGCACCCCATTCGCGATTCAAATCCGTTCCGCCTGGAACAAGCGAGGCAGGCATTTTCTGTAGTACCGCGTCCTCGCTACGCCAGTGCCTACTTCAGATGAGGAAAACGACGCGGTACCCCGCCTTTCCAACGCCCCGTGTATTCACGACATTCATCTAGGCCGCGCCTACCTGTTTTGAGAATTCCTTCATTTTCCGGCAATGATTCCGAGTGAGAGCATTTTTCTCTTTATTCGAAAGTTTAGTCATAATTCCCTGACCTGCCAGAAATTGAAAATGGCACTTTCTACAATCTTATCTCACTGGTAGTGCTGCAAAGCTGATTGCGGGCTTGCCTATGTCGTGGAAAGTTATGCGAAGCAATTCGCATTCTTAAAAACAGATACGAAAACCCTAAGCTCCGCAAGCATAAATTACTTTCATCTTTATTTAATTATAATATGACTGCTAAAGACTCAGCTAGTCGTTTATTTGAGTTAGTTGATCACTTCAAACGTAATGTTCGTGCTCTCAAAGTTCTCAAAGAACCAGTAGAATGTTGGGATTCTATCCTAGTCTTCTTATTACTTCAAGTTAGACGAAAATACGCATAGAGACTGGGAAGCCCATTCAGTGCAAACACGCGTATCAACTCTTGAAAACTTATATACGTTCTTGGAGGCTAGGGCCACGTGCCTGCCAACGTGGCTGCCGATAGAAGGAGTAAGGAAAGGGACACGCCCAAGCCAATGCCTAGAAGCAAGAATTTTGTTTCTGATCATAGTGATGAGTGTAATTTGTGCAAAGGTTCGCACAATCTCATAAAGTGCAAGTTATTTCTTGAAAAGTCAACTTATGATAGATACTTATTCGTCAACAGAAACACGACTTTGTTTTACGTGCTTAAGGCCCGGGCATGGCGTTGACACTTGTGCGGCGAGGTCGTGTAATAAATGCAATAGCAAACACCACGCGCTTTTGCACAGAGAATTTAGTCCGAGAATAAATTTGGAACAAACGGCAGTTGTGAAAGACGAATGCTCCGAGGCCGCAGAGTGCGAAACCGTCAGCGCGCACGTTAATCCAATTTTGCTTCGAAAGCCGTGCTGTCCACCGTTCGCGTATCAGTGAAGAACGCGGAAAATAAGTTTGTTAAGTTCAGAGCCCTCCTTGACAACGGTAGCACGCATTCTCTGATTACGGAATCGGCCATGAAGAAACTGAAGGTACAAGCTAACACTACTTCAACTTGCATTACCGGAGTCGGTGGCATGCTTCTAAATCTTTAAAATCAGTTCGCTTGTCGATGGCCTCCGTCGTTAGCAATTTTAACTTCAGTTTGAATGCGCTCGTGGTAAAGATATACGACCGATATTCCACTCATACTCTTGATCTCACTAACTTGAAAATCCCTGAGAATGTAAAGCTTGGGACCCTGAATATCACGTAGCGGCGCCAGTTGATATCTTGTTAGCGCCGACGTGTTTTGGAATTGCTTAAGATCGCGTAAAGTAAAAATTCCGCGTACGAAATGCCTGAACTTGACATTAAAGAAACTGCATTCGGATACATTGTAACGGGACCATGAAAAACTTGTTTTCAGCCCGATCTAGTATTTGCAACTTTGTTACGGAACAGCGTAACTTCGGAAGTTCTGGAATTCAAGGAAAACTCTGGCAGTGGGAAAAATGGTGTCACAATGAGAGTTGCAAAGGATGAACAGCAAAGTGCTCCCCAGAAAATTATCAACCCTTTTTGTCAACAAAGTCATTTAACAAGTCCTGTTACAGCAACTTCAAAATTTCAAAGAACTGGTGGATTGAACGGTTCACCAGGTTACATATAAAAGCACTCATTACCAAAAGTTTTGGTGCAGATATGTGTGATAAACTGAAAGATAGACTTGATTGCAATAAATATCTTGCACACAATGTTCAATCTAGAAGCCCAAAATTCAAAGTGACGAGTTTTCATTTGTAATATTCAGCACTCAGAAGAAGCTCTGCTAGGAAGCTTGTTAATCGAAATTGGAGGTAACTCTCATAAACCATCAACTATAAAAGGAAAGGTGTATCGTCTAAGCACAGTGTTCGATTAGATCCATATTCTAATTCTGATTTAGATTCATGTACGGATTCCCTTATGTTGATCATCTTACTAAAGCGAATAAAAATGCTCAAATATATCAAGTCCTTGTTGTAAAATCAATTCAAATGCCAATCTTGCCACTTGAAAAAAGTTCCACTCTATTAACAAAGGGAAAAGAGGTTATACTAATTCAAAAACCTGTATGCTCCATGACTTAGATTTGACAGAAGCCCTTACTCCGCTCACTTTTGCTTGGCAAGCAACTCAACACCTTGGCTCTGCCACCTCCCGCCTACCATTACTAAATCTTTGAATGTATTCCAGGCTATACAGGCACAAAGGTCCTGTTCTGGGAAGCGGTGGAGTGCTGAATATCTAAACCAGCTGCAGACCAGGGCCAGTGGCGCACCAGCAGCCCGGACCTAAGGTGGACAGCTGGTCATTGTGAGTGGAAGACCTCCCACCTCTCATCTGGCCTCTGGGGAAAGTACTGAGATCCTTCCCGGACGCGACTATCGAGTTCGGATAGTCAAGCTGAAAACTTCGCAGGGTGTAATCACTCGCACCTTGCCGAAGATCTGCCCTCTTCCCTTCGCTGAGGACGCCGATAACCTGTGTAGAGTGCCATCTCCCTCTACGCGTAGTTTCCGGTAATAGAGGTTGAGTGAGCGCATTCCACAGTGACTTGTTAAGCACTCTGTTCTGCACTCCAGTTCCCCAGCATGTTAAATTTGGAAATTTAAGTGCCTACAGTTCACTGTGTTTGTGATGTGAAGCCTTCAAGTGAGCCATCAATCATCCTAGAAGACCATCTGAGAAGAAAACACATCCATTATTTATAAGGGTTTATTTATAGAATTAGGCTTAGTATGGTACCATATGAATAATATTTTTTAACCTTAATACTTCTTAAAAGGTAATACTTTACAGTTGAACTTGTGATCTCATGGCCAGGAGAAGAGTTTGAAAACCTGAGATTTTGTTAGTAACAGCTAAGTTTTGCCTCAGTGTGATCTGAGAAAAAATTCATGTTTTATGCAACAATTTTTTCTCATTTCAAAACAGGTTTTGTTTATTATAAGAGAACCCTTGTCCTACCGGATTCTTCTATCAAAATCCGGCATCTACATCAAATTTAGGACTTTTTTGACACCTCATTCACCTCTGTAGCTTCAGATTTGATGTTTTCTGGTCAATTTGAAATATTTTCAAGCTATATTCTGAGCAGCACCTACAGTGCTTGCAGACACTCACAGGGTTCGCTAGCATCACACAGGTGTCAAGAGGTCGCTACCTGCAGGCGCTACCCTTACGTATTCTTTGGCAAAGAGGTTCCAAATTATCGATCCATTCTCCCCACTGTTGTAACCCCCTCCCTTCATGGCTGTTTCCCCTTCACCAACCCCTATATAAAGCGTGCGCTTCTCGCGCACAAGGCTCTCATTCTCTTGTTATTTCAGCTGCGTCCAGTGGCGTAGCTTTGTTAATTCTTCTCATAGAGCCCGGCTCCTTCAGAGTCGTTATGTATATCAAATCTGTATATAGTATTTGTTGTAAATAGTGTTTTAATTTTTCCTTGCCGAGATAGTATGTTAGTTTACTTACAATAGATGTTAGTTTACTTACAATAGATCAGATCAAATTATGAAGACTAAAATAATATTGTTTCTCATTTCGTCAGTAAAGCCTGAGCCATGGTTGTTGTTTTTTTTTTGTTGGTTCCCTTTGAACCAAACAATGTGTTAATGAAATTGAGTGCATAAAGGTATTTAATGTGTTGATTTGGACTTGGAAATGGAACTCTTACTTTGAAATGTTAATGATTCACTAATGTCTATGTTGTTTGCAGCTCGTTTACTACATATGTTATGTTTATGTCGCTGACCTCTGATTGGTGTGGAGGTGCGGCTAATGTTTACTGCGCATTTACTTATGAATGTTGTTAATGTTGCAGTTCCTGCCATAAAGACGGCACCTGGCCGCTTTGGCAATTTATGGAAAGGTGCTCCCGCTGGTATAAGTCGGCGCTTGGCGCATTCGGCACACGGAGACTACGTAAAGGCGTTTGCTTGGCCCGTGCGTGAGCTCGAAGCGGCCCTTGTTGCAACGTCACGGCCCCGCAGCCGGCAGAGAGGTCGGCTGGGCTACAGCTGTCACCGGCACGCAGCGGTGGGGTCACGTGCCGACCTTGTATGCGGCACGCTGATCGGCGCTCGTGTCTAGGAACAGTTTTGTTCAGCGAGCAGCGGGCGGGGCTCATGTACCGCCCACTCGCTTATGCGTAAACTTGCTGCATTCCTATGTTGTATGGTTACGAAAGGTATAGTAAGAAATCCATTTCAAGAATTTTGGTATTGTGCACTCCTACGAAAGTTGGTTCCATGGCTCATGCGTAGTTCTGTTTATTACGAATGTTATTTGAGAAAAGAAGGCCTAAATACGGCTTCTTTAGCAAATTTGTTTATATACGTTTCTATCTACCTCGTCCTAAAGTGGGCATTCAAAGGTAGATTATAAGACAGTATTTCTGTATGTGCTAGCGCGAAGTTGTTGATGCGCTACTAAGTTAGTGTTCACCTTTCTGTCATAAGGTTTATGTTTCAATTTTCAGCTTCCCCGCCCTAAAGTGGGTTCTTTCAAGAGGTCGACTGAAATCATTAATTCTGTATGTCGGCGCATTTTACGCGCCTTTGTTTATGTGAGACGGCCTCGACCGTCCTTCATTCTTGCTGTAAATTGTAATTCTGCTTTGTTTTTCCCGCAGCTGCTTTGCAACCTGCGCATCAGGAAAAACTAATATATGTAAAATTGTCTATATAATAAATGTGTTATATTGAAAGTTATTTGATTGTTATATCTCCTGATTTGAGATCCTATAAAGTTGTGATACCTTTTCATTAAAAACCTGGGGCGTCCATTTGAAAAGTTCAAGTGTGACGACAATCTTTTGAATTTCGATAGCTTAGAAGCTTTTGTGTTAGCTTTGCATAATTATCTCCTTAGGCAAATGCATGGTCAGTTCGCTATATATTACGTAGCGAAAATTAATGTTATCAATGTGCTGTTTTCAACAGCTGGCGACCGTATTAAATAAATTGTCATTAAATAAGAGGTCAGCCAAGTTTGAGATTTAACAGGTGGGGGTGGGGGCGGGGGCGGGGACGGAGGCGCGCGCTCGTGACTCAGCCTCGGCGCGTAATTGGGGGCGGAGGAACCACGCGGCGGCGAGCAGATGGCAATTAGGGCCGGGCGCAGTGCACACAGGCCGAAGAATCAGGCGGAGCTGTTCGTTGTCTCGAAACGCACATGGCTGAGGACGTAGGAAGAATACACACAATGAATACTCCACGTGATGGAACCGCCCATTAAAGGATTTTAAGGCGGTCTAGCTTAACTCAGTGAAAGAAGTAAGTTGACTATTCCACTCATGAGATAATAACGTTTTATAATAAAATGGTTATAAACCATCCACGAATGCCTCAAATCCAAAAGTTCACTTGTGTATTTTTCGATATAGTCTTACCGTAGGGCCACGGGCCGCGCGCGATCTGTCCTTCCTCTTTCTTGTCCTATCATCTCCCCTTACACACACACTTACACTAACATGCACTACGCTACCACATATTCCGGGAGACCGGTCGGGAGCTTAGAGCTTGTCTCGGCTGAGGCGGTGCCTCGCTGGTGGGAGAGTCCTGGTTAGGGGGAAACCCCACTAGCCGACGGTATGTCGGCGCCGGATCTCGCCATGCAGCGGGTGAAGATCACAGCCATCTCCGGAGAAAAAACACATGAACTACACTAACGGGACTAATGACCAAAGCAGTTGACGCGCCCGGAAACGCGAGAAAAAATCAGGCAATCAATCCCATGACTGACGGTCAAAAGAAGGTGTAGTATTGAGAAAAGGGAAGGATGGGCGGCAAAAATATTGCCCCGCGATCGCGCTTGTGATACTAAATCACGCGCACTCCCGAAGGTTAAGGTTAGTTTCAATTTTGACAGTTACATGTTTTTGCGTGTGAAAATGCTTGCTTGGAACTTACTGAAAATATGCTTCGCGAGTTTCTCGCGTGTTTAGTCTCCGCGGTGCCGTGAGGTTGGTGGCCGTGAGGAGAAGAGGGAGCAGGGGCGGGGGTGGGGGGTGGGGGTGCGGCGGAAGTGACGGTCAAGGTGTAAGCGTGCACCGGAACACAAGAGAAACAAACCACCGTCAGCCGCACGCGATGCAACTCAGCTCGACCCGCCTACACCGCGCGAATACGTGCGCACCAGGAGAATGCTGAATCAGAACCCTCACAAACGGGCCACGGATCACGCGCTATATTTCCTTCCTTTTCGTTGGCACTATCCACGCACATGCACTACACTACCACACAAGTGTGAAGACCAGTCGGGAGCTTAGAGCCAATTCCGTCTGGGACAGTGACCCGCTGGGGATAGAGACCTTGAGGTTGAAATCCACCCCTATGCCAACGGGAGCGGTAGCTCAGTGCATCAACTGATGTCACTGCAGCGCCTCTGACCGGGAGGTCCTAGGTTCCCACTCCCCACGGCGGCAGGATTTTCGATACTAGCTTTACAGCTAGGTCAAATTCAGTCGCTGTCTGGAGGTGAATTCTAGCGGTCGGCTGCTCTGATCGGTAGTTTTCCGTGGTTTCTCCGATCAACACCAGGCGAATGCCGGAGCAGTACCCTACCAAACGGGCCACGGACCGCGCGCGATCTGCCCTTCGTCTTCCTTTTCCTATCCTCTCCCCTAACACACACACACACTTACACTAACATGCACTACACTACCACATATTCCGGGAGACCGGTTGGGAGCTTAGAGCTTATCCCGACTGGGGCGGTGCCTTGCTGGTGGGAGAGTGCTGGTTAGGGGGAAACCCCACTAGCCGACGGTAGGTCGGTGCCGGATCTCGCCATCCAGCAAGGGGAAAATCACCTCCATCTCCCGAGAAAAAAACATGCACTACACAAACGGGAGAATGACCGAAGCAGTTGACGCGCCCGGAAACACGAAAAAATCAATCAATCAATCAATCAATCCAGTTGAGTGACGCTGCATATTGAGCGGCAATTGCCGTCCCTGTGTCGAGGCAGCCTGTGCGCAGTGGAGGAGGTGTGTTCTAGACACGCACGGGTGGGCGTGGCCCCGGGGAGCAAGGATGATCGCTGGCGCGGGCCCAGGGGGTGGGGCCATCACTCAATGCGCGGCCTGCAGCTGCTCCGTGCGCGCATCCGACGCCTTTGTATATCGGCGGGCGAAAGAGCCGGAGTGCTCGTAAACAACGCCACTCCAACTTCTGCACAGCCTCCTGACGTTGCCAGACATTCAAAATACATTTCCAACATGTGGGTGTTCTTTTTCAGCCCGCCTTCAATTTATTATCAACAGAGAGTGGGTAAAATCATTAATAGACATGTTAATTAATTGGTTAATAATTCACAATTAAATTTGACTATCTAGAAAGCTTGGTTAGAAGCGTAAAGATATTTGATTGAATTGTACCGTATTGGGAAGTCGGTTATCTAATTAGGAGTCGAATGTAATAACTCTCGTTACAACATTTTCTCTGTCAAAAATTCGTTTTTGGAAAAATTAAATTCTGTTTTCTTCGGCGTTATCAATAGTTCATTCCCTCTGCGATCAAAAGTATATCAATTAGATTATCTGGGACACGTTTCGTGCATCCCGATCAACTCGAGAAATGCAGAATGTTATTCCTTAGTTAGCTTTCGGTGACGTCGGCCCAGGGCATCTCTAGAAGTCTGACGGGGACAATCAACTTTCAACTTTTTTCTTTTCTTTTTTCCATCATATTTTCTGTTAGTTTTCAGAATATATGTAATTTTATTTACATTTATTAATATATAACATTTCAAAGATAACAACAAAGAAACAACAAAGAAAATAACCTTTATGTAGTTCAGTGGCAAATCCTGAACATTATTTTAAGTATACCGCACATTATGAAAGCTACCTCTACAATTTTCTTTTGTTTTAAGTTATTCTGAAATCCCAATACTGTGAAATTCTATCCTTAATAAACGTTCTATAAGACAGTTACACAAACCACTAAATTCTGGATCATTAACACACTCAATTTTCGCAAATCATTTGAGAGAAACGCAACTTACGAACGACCAGAGAAGGACTGTTCATCGCAATATTTTGCGGTGCCTACCGGCCGTCCAGATGCGCATCCTAACCTCTCCCCGCTGCTGAAACATGAGGAGCCCTAGGTTATCGCGGCTCGCATGCGGTGCCTTCGCCTGCGCTAGCGAATTCTCTGGACAGCATTAAGAACCGTTTGAGACTTCTCATTCTACCGCACTTCATAGCGCTTACGGATGCGGCAGACTGACTGGCTCTCGGTAGCAAAACAGAGTTATTTTTCGCATCTGTTTTAAAGATTTCAAAATCTCTATTTTTTTTAGAGGATTACCAAATTATGAAATATTTCTTATACACTTCGGATTACTAGGTATACCGGCGGTATAAGGGGTGTATCGGAGAATTCGCCACTGGTGTAGTTATAAACGCAAATGTTTAAAAAGTATGTAAAACACATTTTTAAAGAGCGCACGTTTGCTGTTTGGCCATGACCGAAGGGGTTCGTGGACAGCTCTTTGCATGGCGGAGTGGAATGGGCGAGGCAAGCCGAGGCGACTACACTAGAAAGCGGCGAAAGGCGCAGCTCGGGGAGATACGTGACCCTGTGAACTTTTGACACAATTGGTATGAAGTGAAATGTTACTTCAACCATAAAGTTCCATGTTATCCACTTAACATTTCTGAGAAAAATATGCTGAAGTACGATTTTTTCTCTCATAAGGGTAATGTTCTGCAACTCTGGGATTCCGCAATTGTATATAATAACAACTAATCCAATAAGAAAGAGAAACGAATATGCGAAACGAACATAATTTTTCGGAATGATGCAAGGAGGAATTAGTTTTATTTATAAGTGATACTTTTGCATTCTCAGCCTTTGTTAATTTTCTACTTTGCTCTCATTATTAATTGGACATGACAGTTTTACGCACTTGAAGTTTTTACCACCTTTGATTTCCTACGGGCCAATTAAATATAATAGTGCAATTTTTTTGATTTAGTAGTCTTAAAGAGAGACATGCATTCTGAATATTGTGCGTAATTTACTTTCCTTACAAGCATTAACTAAAGACATCGCAACTCTCCCTTCACGATTACTGCAGACCTTTACTATGTGCAATATACCTGTAAAGCGAAATATATCGATGTGGCAGCGGCAGTATTAAAGAACAATTTCGAAATGCAGGATTCTGAGTAAAAAACAGACTTATCTAATATAATTAATATCTAACATATCTAATAAACAGACTTATCTAATACTACCAATTAGCAGAATCAATTCTACAGAATAGGATATTCTTTAAACAACAATCATAAATGTTGAAAAAGAACAAATGACAGAGCATGAAACAGAAGGTCATCTTTATATGTCTTGTCGCAACAGAAAAAATTCATGTAGGGCCCTATCAGTAGCGGACTATCACAATCTAAAGAACGACCAATTACTCTTTTCCAGCAGTGGTAAATTATTCAAATTAATTTTTGAAAGTAGACAAGGAAACGAAAAAAATTACCAGAACTCGTCAGATTTTTTTCCTACAGATGCATAAATTATTTGCTGATCTTCATTTAATCTACACTTTTTATAGGAATTTTATGCAGCCAACAGCCGGTTACTCTTCACGTTCCGATGGGACGCCTATTCGACCATACACTAGACCAACACACTTGCGGGCTGCTCTGATTTGGGATCAGCAGAACGCGAGGCCCTCCGCGACAACGCATACAAAGTCAAGGGACAAACAACCATGCCGAAGGCGGGACTCGAACACGGGAACCTTTGGACCGAAGCGCTGAGTAAGCCACCTCGGTCGGCCAATCTACACTTTACATTACTAATATTCATGAAAAAATACTGAACGGCGATCGTCCCCTTCGGGGTTACTCTAAGAAGGGTCCACTTTGACAGGTCGGGAAGCAAATGAACGTCAAGTAGGGCGTGATAAAGCCATTTACAAAAGAGCTAACTGTAAACGAACTGTTCCGAGAAAAATTAATGCACAGGCGAAACCTGAATGAATGTTGCCAGCAGTGGCTGCCCCTTCTTGAAGTAATCTCTCTCTCTATGCCACTGGAACCAGTGGAATATCGGGCTACCGGACGTGAGAGCACAGCAAAGATGGCGATCACGAGACTACTTAGATAAGAGGCCGCCTTCCGTTTTGAGAAGTAGGGCATACGAGTGGCACCGCCTGGGAGGAGATTGCATCCGCACGGGAAGGCGTCGCCGCCCCGCCCCGCCCCCGGCCCCGCCCCGCCCGGAAGCAGCCACGCCCCGCCCGCGCCGCCCCGGGGCGGCCTATTCAACAAGTGCCCCGCGCGGCGCCGCGCAAGCACAGGACGCGTTCAAAAACGCGGCGCGGGAAGTAGGGCAGTGGGGGCAGGCGATGGTGGAGGCGGCGGTGAGGCGGCGGTGGAGGCGGCGGTGGAGGCGGCGGCGGTGGAGGCGGCGGTGGTGGAGGCGGCGGTGGTGGAGGCGGCGGTGGTGGAGGCGGCGGTGGTGGAGGCGGCGGGGTGGAGGCGGCGGGGGGGCGGTGGAGGCGGCGGCGGTGGAGGCGGTGGTGGAGGCGGCGGGGAGGCGGTGGCGGTGGAGGCGGTGGAGGCAGCGGCGGTGGAGACGGTGGTGGAGGCGGCGGGGAGGCGGTGGCGGTGGAGGCGGTGGAGGCGGCGGCGGTCGAGGCGGCGGCGGTGGAGGCGGGGGTGATGGTAATAACACTTACGAAGACAGTGCCGGGCGGTGGCAATACATAACACTTGCGAAGTCGGAGGTATAGGTTATGGAACCGGAGGCGAGGGAGGCAGAGCGGAGGATGAAGTTCTTGCAAAGGCGTTGGTAGAGGACCGGCGGGGAAGGGGGGAGGGGCGTAACACATGCGCAGGCGGTGGCGAGGAAGGTGCCGCGAAGGCGTAGATAATGGAAACGGAGTGGCACCGGCGCGTTGGAGGGAATACGTAGTGGAGATGTTTGCAGCAATTGGAGGTGCCGCGAAGGCGAAGATAATGGAAACGGAGTGGCACCGGCGCGTTGGAGGGGGTACGTAGTGGAGATGTTTGCAGCAATTGGAGAGGTGCCGCGAAGGCGAAGATAATGGAAACGGAGTGGCACCGGCGCGTTGGAGGGGGTACGTAGTGGAGATGTTTGCAGCAATGGGGGAGGTGCCGCGAAGGCGTAGATAATGGAAAGGGAGTGGCACCGGCGCGTTGGAGGGAGTACGTAGTGGAGATGTTTGCAGCAATTGGAGAGGTGCCGCGAAGGCGAAGATAATGGAAAGGGAGTGGCACCGGCGCGTTGGAGGGAGTACGTAGTGGAGATGTTTGCAGCAATTGGAGAGGTGCCGCGAAGGCGAAGATAATGGAAACGGAGTGGCACCGGCGCGTTGGAGGGGTACGTAGTGGATGTTTGCAGCAATGGGGGAGGTGCCGCGAAGGCGAGATAATGGAAACGGAGTGGCACCGGCGCGTTGGAGGGAGTACGTAGTGGAGATGTTTGCAGCAATGGGGGAGGTGCCGCGAAGGCGTAGATAATAGAAACGGAGTGGCACCGGCGCGTTGGAGGGAGTACGTAGTGGAGATGTTTGCAGCAATGGGGATGGAAGTGACAATGTTGCTGTGAATGGTGCACACGACGGTGGAGGCGGTGGCAGTACTGGCGGAGGAAGCACAAATAGTGAATTGTGGAAATTCTGATTTGGTGTTGTTGACGTTCTTAAGAGAAGAAATAAAAGAGGTCATCTTCGTCAACATATTAGCTTTATTAAGATAGCCGGCTTTCGACGGCTTTTTTTTCATCGTCAGTCTACAAGATACAGAAAGATGTATCAAAATTATAAATAAAAAATGTTAAATAGAAAATTAAATTAAATTACAATTAATGGATACATCTAAAGTATTTAGTTACATGTAACTAAATACCTTAGATGTATCCATTAATTGTAACTTAATTTTCTATCTTATTGTGTATTTATTTATAATTTTGTTATATCTTTCTGTATCTTGTAGTCTGACGATGACGACAAAGCCGTCGAAACCCGGCTATCTTAATAAAGCTAATATGTTGACGAAGATGACCTCTTTTATTTCTTCTTCACAAATGGTGAAACATATGGCCACGGTAAATGCAACGGCGGCGATAGTGATGGAAGCAACAATGCTGAAGGCGGTGTTGACGGTGGAGGTGGTAGCTGGTGCTGTGGAGATCTGGGCAGTGTTGCAGACGGTGGCGGCTTCAGCGGAGCAACGGAGGTAGAAGAGGTGGAGCCGGCGAAATTGAGTGAGCTACAAAGTCGTCATATTTGCATCGCTTTTTCAAGTACCGTAACGCCCGTAGGTAGGCCATTGAATGTGCCATAGAATGAATTTGTAAATTTTTTTTCATTCAATTCAACTTCGATTGTGTGTTTTTCACTCGCCATACACGTTTTTCTCACCAACCTCACACTGAAAAGACTTTAAATAAAACTCGTAGTACCATTGCAAGGTATTTGAATTCGAATCAGAAGTAGTTATAACTTCGCGTAGGCTTCGGAAACGAAATTTCGCGGGCCAAATATGTACTACAAACAACATTATTTTTTTCATGATATTTTTAAGATATCAGGTAATGAGTCAACGTAAGCTCAATTGACAGTTTTAGGGAAATATCTGGATAATATCTTAACTTACTCTTTTGGAATTTCTATCTAGGTCACCATTTACTTTGTCCTTCCCCATTCATTACCTAGAATGCCTTAAGTTAAATCCGGCCAGGTCGGGAAATTAATTAACTTGCCAAGATAAAAGGAATAGAGTCAAGTTCTGTTCATCAAAGCTTGCGACATTTCCTACAATTAACAGAGAGCAACGGGCTATCGCCCTGCACACAAACTAGGTCAGTGCAAATGACAAAAAACAATTTAAAGAAAAGACTGCAAGGTGGAGATAAGTGCTTCCGCACCTGCGCCTATTTCTGTTAAGTTATTGCGAGGTACGTTTCTGCGGTACACAACGTTAAGCTGTATGACGAGTGAGAGTAACAAACTGACGAATGGTTATGGTGGTGAGTAGTGGCGCAAATACCGACTGGCGAGGAGCAATGCGTAGCGGCGATTCTTGTCGAAGAGGAAGTGTGCAATGAGTTGGTGGTGCTAAGGTGTGGTGTGGTGCTAATGGTGTTGGTGTGTTGCTAATAATGTTGGTAGTGGTGCTAATAGTGTTGGTGGTGATGCTAATAATCTTGGTGGTGGTGCTAATGGTGGTGGTCATCGTAGTGATATCAACAGTTTGCGTTGGTGCAAGCTATACGTGGACAGCGGAAGTGCTGGTGGAGGCATAGCCCCTGTTGGAGAGAATGATGGTAGCTGAGGCCCTTGCGTTGGTGTAGGAGGGGGGCAATGGATTGAGAATGTGAGTCTGGTGGATGTATAGGTTGACTGATGATTCCGGGCGCGTCAACTGCTAAAGTCATTGGTTCTGAAAGTGTACTGCATTTTTATAGCGGGAAGGGGCGATGATCTTCCCTCGCTGCTTGGATCCGGCGCCGACCTACTTCGACTTATGGGTCTTCCCAATCAGGTATCTCTCACGAGCGAGGCACCGCCCCAGCCGGGACGAGCTCCAAGTCCCCGGCAATTGTGATTGGGTAGTGCATGTTAGTGTAAGGGGTGAGGGAGGACAAGGAACAGGAAGGAAAAATCGCGGGCTGTCCATGACCCATTTGTTAGTGTACTGCTTCAGAACTTGCATGGTACTGATGGATGAAATCACGGATAACTACCGATCAGAGCATCCGGCTACTAGAAAGGTCTGCGCCACTAGCCGAATTCGTCTATTACGCTCCGTGAAATCACAAAGGTTAAGCGAATTCGAGACTCGCGGGTTCTTGGTTGGGTGACCGGCCAGGAACCCCGAGATCTAACGGTGTTGAGCCCCTGGCCGAAGGGATAAAAGGCACTGACTGACTGCGACGTGACGAGACGTGACTGAGTAACGGAGGATTACTCCAAAGAATGCGCTCAACGCCCAACAAGGGTTAAAGTTGCGTCAACAAAACGCAACAAATTAAAAAAAATTCTCCAGACAGAATGCTGGCTGAATTTGACCTAGCTATGTAGTTAGTCTCGAAAATCCTGCCGCCGTCGGGAGTGGAATCCTAGTACCTCCCGGTCAGAAGGACTGCAATTGACGCCCTGAGGGAGTGAGAGAGGGATGAAGGGCCTTGGATGGGTGTAGAGCGCGGATTGTGGAGCGGGGCCGGAGGGCGGCGCTGGCGGGGGCCATGGTAATCTGAACACGCTGGAGGAGTGTCGGGTTGGCGGTGGTGCAGAGCGCAGGTGGTCGGTGGGTGGCGATGGGTGGCGGTGGGCGGCGGGCAGTGGCGGGGGCGGGGGGTGGAGAAAGGCAGGGGGCGTTGGGAAAGACAGTGGGCGGCAGTAAATGGGCAGAGCGCGGCGGGCAGTGGGCGGCGGGCAGTGGGCGGCGGGCAGTGGGCGGCGGGCAGTGGGCGGCGGGCAGTGGGCGGCGGGCAGTGGGCGGCGGGCAGTGGGCGGCGGCAGAGCGCGGCGGGCATGGCGGCGGCAGTGGGCGGCGGGCAGTGGGCGGCGGCAGTGGGCGGCGGGCAGTGGGCGGCGGGCAGAGCGCGGCGGGCATTGGGCGGCGGGCATGGGCGGCGAGCAGTGGGCGGCGGGCAGTGGGCGGCGGGCAGAGCGCGGCGGGCAGAGCGCTGCGGGCATTGGGCGGCGGGCAGTGGGCGGCGGGCAGTGGGCGGCGGGCAGTGGGCGGCGGGCAGGCGCGGCGGCATTGGGCGGCGGGCAGTGGGCGGCGAGCAGTGGGCGGCGGGACAGTGGGCGGCGGGCAGAGCGCGGCGGGCAGTGGGCGGCGGGCAGTGGGCGGCGAGCAGTGGGCGGCGGGCGTGGGCGGCGGGCAGAGCCGGCGGCATGGGCGGCGGCAGTGGGCGGCGGGCAGTGGGCGGCGGGCAGGGGCGGCGGGCAGGCGCGGCGGGCATGGGCGGCGGGCGGTGGGCGGCGGGCAGTGGGCGGCGGGCGTGGGCGGCGGCAGGCGCGGCGGGCGATGGGCGGCGGGCAGTGGGCGGCGGGCGGATGGGCGGCGGGCAGTGGGCGGCGGGCAGAGCGCGGCGGGCATTGGGCGGCGGGCAGTGGGCGGCGAGCAGTGGGCGGCGGGCAGTGGGCGGCGGCAGGCGCGGCGGGCATGGGCGGCGGGCAGTGGGCGGCGAGCAGTGGGCGGCGGGCAGTGGGCGGCGGCAAGCGCGGATGCGGGCGTGGCGGGGAGCAGTGGCGGGCGGCGGCGGGCAGTGGGCGGCGGGCAGTGGGCGGCGGGCAGCGGCGCGGCGGCTGGGCGGCGGAGCGTGGGCGGCGGGCAGTGGGCGGCGGGCAGTGGCGGCGGGCAGTGGGCGGCGAGCAGTGGGCGGCGGGCAGTGGGCGGCGGGCAGGCGCGGCGGGCATGGGCAGGCGGGCGGATGGGCGGCGGGCAGTGGGCGGCGAGCAGTGGGCGGCGGCAGTGGGCGGCGAGCAGTGGGCGGCGGGCAGTGGGCTGGCGGGCAGTGGGCGGCAGAGCGCGGGGCAGGCGGGCATGAGCGGCGGCTGGCAGTGGCGGCGGCGGGCAGTGGGCGGCGGCAGTGGCGGCGGCAGGGGCGGCGGGCGTCGGCGGCAGTGGGCGGCGAGGCAGTGGGCGGCGAGCAGCGGGGCTGGCGGCGCAGTGGGCGGCGGGCAGTGGGGAGCGGGGGCGGCGGGCATGGGCGGCGGGCAGTGGGCGGCGGGCGGGGCGGCGAGGCAGTGGGCGGCGGGCGATGGGCGGCGGCAGTGGGCGGCGGGCAGTGGGCGGCGGGCAGTGGCGCGGCGGCGGCGGCATGGGCGGCGGGCAGTGGGCGGCGGGCAGTGGGGGCGGCGAGCAGTGGGCGGCGGGCAGTGGGCGCGGCGGCGGGCGTGGGCGGCGGGCAGGTGGGCGGCGAGCAGGGGGCGGCGGCGGGAGTGGGCGGCGGCATTGGCGCGGCAGGGCGGCGGGCAGTGGGCGCGGCAGTGGGCGGCGGCAGTGGGCGGCGGGCGGGGGCGGCGAGCGGGGCGGCGGGCAGTGGGCGGCGGGCAGGCGCGGCGGGCATGGGCGGCGGGGCAGTGGGCGGCGGGCAGTGGGCGGCGAGCAGTGGGCTGGCGGCGGCAGTGGGCGGCGGGCAGTGGGCGGCGGGCAGGGCGGCGGGCGATGCGCGCGGGCATTGGGCGGCGGGGCCGGTGGGCGGCGGGGCGCAGTGGGCGGCGGGCAGGGCGCGGCGGGCGAGCGCGGCGGCATGGCGATGGGCGGCGGGCGTGGGCGGCGCGGCATGGGCGGCGGGCAGTGGGCGGCGGGCAGGCGCGGCGGGCATGGGCGGCGGGCATGGGCGGCGGGCAGTGGGCGGCGGGCAGGCGCGGCGGGCATGGGCGGCGGGCAGTGGGCGGCGGGCAGTGGGCGGCGAGGCATGGGCGGCGGGCAGTGGCGGCGGCAGGGCGGCGGGCATTGGCGGCCATGGCGGGCAGTTGGGCGGCGGGCAGTGGGCGGCGGGCAGTGGGCGGCGGGCAGTGGGCGGCGGCAGAGCGCGGCGGCGGGCATTGGGCGGCGGGCAGTGGGCGGCGGCAGTGGGCGGCGGCATGGGCGGCGGCAGGGCGCGGCGGCTGGGCGGCGGGCAGTGGGCGGCGGGCGAGAGCGCGGCGGGCATGGGCGGCGGCTTGGGCGGCGGGAGTGGGCGGCGGCAGTGGGCGGCGGGCAGTGGCGGCGGGCAGTGGGCGGCTGGCGGCAGAGGCGGCGGGCATGGGCGGCGGGCATTGGGCGGCGAGTGGGCGGGCAGTGGGCGGGCAGTGGCGGCGGCAGTGGGCGGCGGGCAGTGGGCGGCGGCAGAGCGCGGCGGGCATGGGCGGCGGGCATTGGGCGGCGGTAGTGGGCGGCGAGCAGTGGCGGCGGGCAGTGGGCGGCGGGCAGTGGGCGGCGGCAGAGGCGGCGGGCATTGGGCGGCGGGCATGGCGGCGGTAGTGGGCGGCGAGCAGTGGGCGGCGGGCATTGGCGGCGGGCAGTGGCGGCGGGCATGGGCGGCGGGCGTGGCGGCGGGCAGTGGGCGGCGGGCAGTGGGCGGCGGCAGGCGCGCGGGCATGGCGGCGGCATGGGCGGCGGGAGTGGGCGGCGAGCAGTGGCGGCGGGCGTGGGCGGGGCGTGGGCGGCGGCAGGCGCGGCGGCATTGGGCGCGGGCAGGCGGCGGAGTGGGCGGGCGGTGGGCGGCGGCAGTGGGCGGCGGCGGGCGGCGGCATGGGCGGCGGGCGAGGGCGGCATTGGCGGCGGCATGGGCGGCGGCAGTGGCGGCGGTGGCGGCGGCAGTGGCGGCGGGCAGTGGGCGGCGGGCAGGCGCGGGCTGCGGCCATTGGCGGCGGCAGTGGCGGCGGGCGTGGGCGATGGGCTGGGCGGCGGGTGGCGCGGCAGAGGCGGCGGCATGGGCGCGGGCTTGGCGGCGGGCAGCATGGGCGGCGGGCAGTGGCGGCGGCAGTGGGCGGCGGCGAGGCGGCATGGGCGCGGCATGGCGGCAGTGGCGCGAGCAGTGGCGGCGGGCAGTGGCGGCGCAGTGCGGCGGAGGGCGGCGGGCGTGGCGGCGGGCATTGGCGGCGGAGTGGCGGCGAGCATGGGCGGCGGGCAGTGGGCGCGGCGTGGCAGTGGGGCGGCAGTGGCGCGGCGTGGCGGCAGGGCGGCGGCAGGCGCGCGGCATTGGGCGGCGGCAGTGGCGCGAGTGGCGGCGGCAGGCGCAGTGGGCGGCGGGCAGGTGGGCGCGGCGGCTGGCATGGGCGGGCAGGGCGTCGGCGGCAGTGGCGGCGAGCATGGCGCGGCGGCGCATGGCGGCTGGGCAGTGGGCGGCGGCAGGGCGCGTTGGCGACGTGGGCGTGGCGGCGGGCAGGCGGGCAGATGGGCTTGGGCGGGCGTGGGCGCGGTGCGCGCGGCGGCGGGCGGCGGGCAGAGGGCGCGCTGGCGCGGCATTCGGCGGGCGGTGGACGGTGGCCGATGGCAGTGGCGGGGCATGGGGGCAGGGTGGGGCGGGCGGGCTACAATGCGTGGTGGATGACAGGGTGGACGCGGCGGGCAGGTGGGGCGGTGAGGGGGGAAAAGGGCGTTCGGCGGAACGGTGGGCAGTGGGCGGCGGGCGGCGGGCGATAGACAGGAGGCGATTGTGCGCGGGCGGAGACAGCAGGTGGCGCGGCGCCGCCAGGAATTGGCGCCCTCCCGCGCACCTCCGCCGACTTCCGGTGGCGGCGCGCGCGCAGCCGCTCCCCAGGGGAGTGCAAATGCCTCGGACGCCACCTACACACGATTCCTCTGTACTTTTCCACATTGACTGAGCAAAATATTTTTGAATATGACCCAAAGATCCTCTGAACACGGTTGTTACAGCTGCATGCACACATGAAGATTATGAGAATTGAAAGAGAAATCGTTACTTCATAAAATCTCGCAGAAAAAATTAGTTAATTAAAAAGAAATTTTGCTGAATAAAATCATGTTTGTTTATTTCCAAATTCGTTTTGATAACTTAGAAATGATAGTTTTTCAGTTTTGATTTTCGTTCATTATTGAAAAAAAAATTCCATTTTGCAGTATTCTTTTTGTAACTTTTAAAAGTAATTTTTGTTTACGCTACTACGATTGATGACTAGTCGTACTTTATAGCAATGAGTTTTAACTGAAAGGCGTGTTATTTGAATTTATTACCAGTTACAGAGAAACCTTATCGTATGTGCTAACTGTGGTGCTACTCAATTGTCCTAGGAATTAAACGACAATATTTTACAAAAATTTGTAAGAAAAAAATACTGAAAATATTTTTCAATATTTGAATATTTATATTTAAATCCACAAAAAAAATTACTTATGTTCATCTATTTATTTTGGTGTTCTACTTATGATCACATATTCATTTTCATTGATTATAATCATTATATAATAATAAATTTAAATAAAATGAAAAAAGTTTCAATGCATTTAATGAGACTTAGTTAATATATTTATGATAATTCTAAGATTTTGGGGGAACGATTGCTAAATATATTGCGGTATTTCTCTGAAATTATTATTTAATAATCTGACCGAGTTTTAAATGTTGACCATGAAAAATTTAGAGTTGGGCATTCTACGAATCCTAGATTACGCATCCCAGAGTCGGGCAAATACGGCTCTAGGCCGAAATTCGTTAAGACGGTACGAGCCGGATACGTCGTTTTAAGCAGGTAATAACTTTGTTCGTTTCGCAAGAGAAATAAACCGAAGAATTAGTGCATCAACGCTGGCCTGTTTCTCCGCGCCACTTGTCCTGAATTGGCCCTCGAGAGTGAGTGGGATGGTTGGACTGACCCAGTGCGCAGTGTGAAGAGCAAAACACTCAGCGGGGAAAATGGCCGCTGGAGCGCAGCGGAGCGCTGAAGTGCGCGGGGGCGGTGCTGTGGCACGTGGGCGACACGACGGAGGCGCAGGGGACGCCGGCGCTCGACCAATTAGCATCGTTCAGGGGTCGCGAGCGGCCACTGCCTGTCTGAGTCACCCGTTGACAAACGACGCATCGCGTCCAGGGATTTCGCAATGAAGAGGCTAACTGCAACACGAGAGACATGAATCTTTGATCCCGGTGAATAAACTGATATGTCATAAACACTTAATTTTACAGGAGGGCAAAAAAGAACGTTTAATGAATCAAATCAGGGATTAATGATAATTAATCAAAGGTGATATTCAAACAAAACTGATATGATTGCGTAGGCTTCCGCGGCCGCAGTATGTCTGTTGGGTATCCGGGACAAGACCGGGAGCGGTAGCTCAGTGCATCAACTGATGTCACTGCAGCGCCTCAGACCGGGAGGTCCTAGGTTCGAGTTCTCACGGCGGTAGGATTTTCGACACTAGCTTTTCAGCTAGGTCGGATTCAATTGCTGTCTGGAGGAGATTTTGGCTGGCTGCTCTGATCGGTAGTTTTCCGTGGTTGCTCCGATCAACACCAGGCGAATGCCGGAGCAGTATCCTAGCAAACGGGCCACGGACCGCCCGCGATCTTATCTTCCTCTTCCTTGTCCTATCCTCTCCCCTTACACACACACACACTTACACTAACACGAACTACAGTACTACATATTCCGGGAGACCGGTCGAGAGCTTAGAGCTTGTCCCGGCTGGGGCGATGCCCTGCTGATGGGAGAGTCCTGGTTAGGGGAAACCCCACTAGTCGACGGTAGGTCGGCGCCGGATCTCGCCATCTGGCGGGGGAAGATCACCGCCATCTCCGGAGAAAAACATGCACTACACTAGCGGGACTAATGACCGAAGCAGTTGACGCGCCCTGAACCACGAAAAAATCAATCAATCAACTGATGTCACCGCAGCGCCTCCGACCGGGTCCTAGATTCGAGTCATGACGGCGGCAGGATTTTCGACACTAACTTTTTAGCTTTTCAGCAGACAACGAAAAATGTTTTTATTCCTGAATCATTTAACTTACCATCTCCGATGGCAAATATAATTGAGTCTACTACAAGATATTGTACAGGAACAGAAATACGAAGCTCTGGGTTTTACAGACCCATCTGTGCGCGAATTTTTTATATTTCCTCAATGGCTGTATCAAAGCTAAGCGTTGCGTGGTCGAGGATTCTACAAGAGACTCAAAATAAAAGTTGTAAATATACAAGCTCTATGGGGGGGCGATATTATCATTGTTTGCCAGCGAGCATGGTGATAAATGTGATATAATGAAGTTACACCCGTTTTCAGGTAGTGAAAGATATTTCGTGTAACACCACCTGGAAAGTTGTCACTGCAGTCCCTCTGACCGGGAGGTCGTAAGTTCGCGTCCCGACGGTTGCAGGATTTTCGACACTAGCTTTCCAGGGTCGAATTCAATCGCAGTCTGGAGGAGAATTCTAGCGGTCGGCTGCTCTGATCGGTAGTTTTCCGTGGTTTCTCCGATCAACAACCAGGCGAAGGCCGGAGCAGTACCGTACCCAACGGGCCACGTGCCGCGCGCCATCTATCCTTCCTCTTCCTTCGCCTACACTTCGCGCCAAATTACACAAAAACTATTCATATTTTTTAAAAATCGAACAAGAACTTGTTTAAAGATCCGACTTTAAGAAACAGATTTCATTATGAAAAAAATCTGTCTTCAATATTATAGTTGTAGGAAAACGCAAAAAAAAGCAAAAAAAGAAAAAAAAAAAGAAAGCTGCACTTTGCCCACCAACTGCCAGATGTTTTTGAACTTCATGTAAAGTACACATACGCATTGAAATATCCGTTTGAAACTCGAATATACATTTTAAAAAAACATACGAATGAACTATTTAGACTACGACCACAGTCGGGCAAAGAGAAGTTTTGCCGTTAATTGATTTTCAGTACCAAGGACACACAAAACGTGGATCTGGCTACGCGAAGGCTTAGAGGAATTTCCCCCTATTTTTAGCAACGGGATATATCCACTTTTCGTTTTCAGGTCCCGGCAATATGAGTTTTTCTGCTGAAAATTCGCCGTTTTCCGGCGCACGATTACATAACGTTTTCTTCTTAGGAAGTACCTTACGTAAGGGCGAGAAAATAAATAGTCTTGAATAGGAACTGTCGACACGTACGTTCGCCCAATGTAACAAGTCATCTCCACAGAGAAACGTTTCATCCACAATACATAATGAAAATTTCAAATAATCTACCCCCTTAGTTTTACCTACCGCCACATACTTGACAAAAACTTTCGATTACATCTTATTTTGCTCGTACTTAGTTTTTTACATTAATATATATTTTTCACATTTCGTGAAGTCTGTAAAAATATTCAATCGTTCAAATGGTTATTTTGACTTATCTGTTTATCTTATATACCACACACTACGTCTCTGTGTAGCTTTGTACAATGAACGTGCGAAATGTTGTCATTTAATTCCATTTCATAGCTGCTTCATTCTGCCAACTGCTGTTTCAATCTGAGACATGATTCCGCCCCAGAGAAGTAAATCGACAATGCTAATCTAGCGATGCGACAAGAACAAGAAATCTACAGTTTTCAGGAAGCAACAAGAAAAGTTTCTTCTATGCTCTAAGAAGAGTATCATTCTAAGCAAAATATCAGAGTATTCGCACAATTGAGTGTTAAGGCGAGATATTTGTGTCTCATTATGTATTTAGCATATAAAATAATAAAACTGTCTATATCTCCTTCGAGTACAGTAATTTGTAGTAAATTATAACCTCTATAAAATGATTAGTTAACCCTTAAACACCCAGTTTTCACCTGAAAAATGAGGAAAGTGCAAGTTTTATAAAAGTTTGAAATCTCGTAAAATAACAAATGGGGTAAGGAGGAAGTTTGGTATTAAGGCAAGGTCATGTGATCAACGAAAAGAAAGAATAGCCTGTCACTAAAATAAAATAATGTATGTTTGTATTAGGCGTTATTGGGTTGGTAGTCCGACTAGGCCACCTACCAGTGTCCCCCATGCTTCGGCCTAGTTAAATTCTCATGCTTGGGGGCAAGAACGACATGAGGCGAACATGACGTATTCTCTTCACCGTAACTAGCAAGATCCGCCTGCTCGAGCTTCTCTTCGTCACACAGCTACAGAAACTGGGAAGATTTTAAAGAAAAGCTACAACTCTACTTTTGCCTCGACCGGGAATCGAAACCGGGACCACAGCACGGGAAGCTAGTATGCTGTCCATGAATCATCCCAGAGGCAGAAAACAAAATATAAAATAATATATTATAAAGAACTCCAAAACGAAAAAATGATACCTCAAGTTATACCAAGGACTTCTATGTTTGAGAATCCATCGAGAAATCCAGAGAGAAATCTGGCAGCAATACAATTGTGTTTAAAATTCATCCCTCCCGATTTCGCTCATATCATGATCATTTATTCCAAACTATTAATATAAACTTCTAAATGTCATATTATTAAATTTCATTTATAATTAGGTCGTTATTTCCCACTAATTTTTCGCTTATAATTTATTAAATAAATTGCATCTACTCTTAACGTATTTTCGTTTTGTGTTCCTGGAGCCAACTCCAGATGCGCAACTAATTAATACCTGCTCTTGGATCTCTTGAAGGTCTTCCTCGGGGGCGCTGGGCAGCCCGGCCGGAAGTGTCCGCCGCCGGTTCGCACGCGCCGGGACGTAGGCGTCGCTGGGGGGGCCCGGGAAGGGGAGGGGGGCGATGCTGATCGGGGCGGTGCGGATCGAGACGGACCGGATTAGGATCGGAGCGGACATGATCGGAAAGGAACGGATCGGGGAGGTCGGGATGGAGTGGGGGAGCGGATCGGGGCGGGGGGATCGGACCGGCGGATCGGGGAGGGCAGACCGGGGCGGATCGGGGCGGAGCGGATCGAGACGGACCGGATTAGGATCGGAGCGGACATGAGGAAAGGGGGGGGGGGACGGGGGGGCGATCGGGGCGGAGCGGATCGTGGCGTGGAAGAACGTGGCGGGCTGAACGTCGCGGGGGAGCGGGGCATAGCGAGGCGGGGCGGAGCGAGGCGAGGACAGAACGGGGTGGGACAGAACGGGCCGAAGCGGAGCGAGGCGAGGCAGAACTGGGCGGGACAGAACGGGGCGGGACAGAACGGGGCGGGACAGAACGGGGCGGGACAGAACGGGGCGGGACGGAAAGGGGCGGGGCGGAACGGGGCGGGATAGAACGGGATGGGACAGAACGGGGCGGGACAGAACGGGGCGGGACAGAACGGGGCGGGACAGAACGGGGCGGGACGGAAAGGGGCAGGGCGGGAAGGGGCGGGACGGAGCGGAGCGGGGCGGGGCGTGGCGGGACCGGGCGAGGCTACGCGAGGCGAATCTGGGCGAGGCCGGTGAGGGGGGTGAGGGAGGGGAGGCGAGGGGCGTGGCGGACCTCGCAGGAAGCTGCGAGGCGGCCTAACGACGGCCTCGGACATCAGCTCAGTGTAATGACCTCTCGTAAAACTCCTCAGCTCGCTCCTCTAGCGGTTCGCTGAACTGAGATACGCGAGAAAAAGACATTCAGGGGATTAAAATTATGCCCGTTTATTAATAAAAATGTCCAAAAGAAGTCGTAGCTTACATTCACATCAAAATGGAAAGATAATTTAAAGAAAAACGTTTGTTAGCTACCTCTCTTTTCAGTATTCAATAACCTCATAAAGAATTTACATTTGTTTACGGAACGTTAGAAGTCTGTTGTTACCACCTTTACACACACATCTATATTTATCTAATTTTAGAATAAATTGTTCTTGCAGTAGCTTATTTGCATTAAATTTTTGACTAAGGAATGAATAATTGGTCTTCTTTACCTCTTTCAAGTTCAAGTGCATTGATACCACATTTAATATAAAAATATCAATTCAGGAAAAAAATTACAAAACTTATTTATTTAGTACCGGTTATTATTTAAAAAAACTTAACTAAGAAAGTAAATTAATATAGTATCAATTGTGTAATAAAGCAGAATTCACAGACTATTACAAAATTTAATTTTATGAAGCCTACTTCTTACTGGATCTTGTTCTTTTAAAACTCAGTGCTGTTTTCCAACGACTAATCTGATGCATTTTCCGCCAAGGAGAGTAGTACACTGGTTTACGCAAGCAGAATAAAAGCGAGCAGTGTCACAAAACTTGTTTCATACCACGTGGCTACTCTCTTCGTCGTGAACACTCGTCGCCGCGGCAACGCTCAACGTTCGCTGGCCCGCCCGCGTGAAAACTCATTTTCCTTCTGCGTTTCTCCCTCATAAAAAGGCGTATTTGAGGAAATTTTCTCGGCCACCATGTCATTTCGACGCCACGTGGGGCGAAGGGAACAGAGTTAAGTGTTAAAATAATGTTAAGACTATGCTTCCAACGTTTGTGTTCTACGAGATAATACGTAAATAACAGTTGACTTTCAGGACATTACCCAACGAAGGGTTGAGATGTACCGTGAGGACAAAATGTCAGACGGTCCTCGGACGAGTTAAGGGACAGTCCCAAGAATTTGTACTTCATCCACTTCACTGAGCCGTTATAGAATTAATAAAACCGTACGGTGATAACGAAAATGCTTTATGATGTAATATTCTCGGGTTACTTTTGAAAACTTAAGTAAAATAGAAATCATTTGATGTATTCAAACAAACAATTATTGCTTTTTCCATAAAATGTAATTCTGTATAGCCGAGAAAGAAAGAAAGAGGCAGACGACGAGAAAGAGGAAGAGAGGGAGAGAAAGGAAGAGAGAGAGAGGGAGGAAGAGAGAGAGAAGGGGGGAAGGGAGGGGAGAGAAAGAAAGAGAGAGAAAGAAAGAGAGAGAAAGAAAGAGAGAAAAAAAAAAAAAAAAAGGGGAAGAAAAAGGGAAAGAAAAAAAAGAGAGAAAAGGAAGGGGGAAAAAGAGAGAAAAAGGAAGAAGAAAGAAAGAGAGAAGAAAAAGGAGAAAGGGGAAGAGGGGGGAAGAAAAAACAGAGGGAAAGAAAATGCATTTGTTTTGGCCCCTTCAAAAAACCGTAGCTTGTTTTATAAAAGTTTGATTTACCGGCGCCAATAAACCGGGCGGGGCGGTTTCACGAGGGGGTTTCCAAACGACCCGGCATTGGGACGTGGGTTCGGGCGTTCTTTGGGGAAACGGGGCGGCGCCAACACTGGGGCGACGGAAAAAGGCGTGGCGCGTACCCCGGCAGGCGTGCCCGCCGCCCCCCCCCCCCTGCGGCCCCCCCCGGACATCCACGACCCTCGCAAAAGAGCGATGGCCCCAACAAGCACAGAACATTTCGAAAATTGCAAATAACAAAGGGGAAAGTCCAAGGGCCATCGTTTTCCGCGACAGTAAAATTTCGAAAAAATCGACCCTTAAAAAACCATCAGCCCTTTCAATGACATCCCTGCGGCCTTTAACCTTCGTCGCCACAACACCTCTGTTTCGCCCCCGGAAGGCCCCACCACCAGCACCAACCACGAAACTCCCTCCCCGGGGCCTTTTTAAATTCTTTACTACGTCAAAAGTCAGAAGGTTAAGCGTTGGGCTCGGGGTTTCCGGGTTGGGGACCGCCAGGAACCCTGATCAACGGCGTGACCCCGGGCCGAAGGTAAAAACCCTGGAAAGGGCAGATTTGAAAAAATAAAATTTTAAATTAAATAATTAAGTAAGGGGGTTTCAAAAAAAGCCAAATGATTACCCCAGTAAAAGCCCAACCTTAGGCGGAGACGCGTTCGCGGCAGAAAAAAAAAAAAAAAAAAAAAAAAAAAAAAAAACGCCATCCCCATCCACATTAATCCTTTTTCCCCCCGTAAAATCGCGGGGCAAAAATCCTCCACCCCCCGCCTTTTCCCTGTTCCACTCCCCTCCCCATCCGCGCCATCACCCTCTTTCCCCTGTGTCTCGGGGGAATCCCCGCGACTTTGGGACTCGACAGCCCCCAATCCTTGGTACCCCCTCAGGCCCTGACGTCTGGGAAAAAATCCCCAAATAATGAACCTTTTCTTTTAAATGTGGCGGGATTCTTTAAATAATTTTGTTTTTAAAAAACAACTAATTAAAGAAAATGGCATCATTTCATTTTATAAACAAAATTTTATAATTTTCTATATCATCCAAAAAAGACATTATTATTTTATTATTATTATTATTATTTTATTAAAACATTATTGTGGTTGCAGCTTTGTCGTTATAAAAAATTTTGGAATTTTTTCAAATAAATTTCAGTTTAAAAAACGGTAAAAAAGAATATTTCATCCCCCCCCCGGGGCCCCTGTTCCGTCATCCCCCCAAGAGCCGCCGGTAAAATGAGTTCCCCCCTCCCGGCGGTTCGTCCAAAAAGGGGGGGGGCCCCGGAGGGTTTCTGGTTGTCTAGATTTAAATGCAAACCCGGCCCTAGTATCTTGGCCCGGGGGAAAGCTAAACTGTGTGTGGCATCGCGGTGAATAGCTTTCAGTGAGGTGCCCCAGTAAGGGAAACCGTTGCATCGTCTGGTCGGTGACGGAACGGTGACCAGGCATGAACTGATTGGGGTGAATTTGGGCAGTCCTTGGTTGCAAAAAAGTAAAATCGAAGAAAAGGAGTTAAAAAACGAAAGTGTTTTAAATTAAGAAAATTTTAAAAAAAAATTAAAGTGTTTTCAGGATTGTTTTTATAACAAAATAAACGTTTTTTTTAATAAGACTTTAATTTCCCCACAAAAACGAACAATTGGTTGGTGGTATAACAGGGTGAATTAAAATTAATAGATTTTTAAAAAATTTTGGGATCAAAAGTGGCGAGTTGAAGAGAGTTAGAAGAGGGGGAAAAGACATTTCCGGAACGAAAGAATTAAAAAGCGTTTTGAAAGGGATAAAGGCAGCAGGCGGGGACCCAAAACTTTTCTTTGAGACCGGAATTTTTCGGACCTGCCCAAAATTTTTAAAAAAAATTGAGGGAAAAATTCCCAGAAATTTAAAAGCAATTAAAAAAAATTCCAAAATTTTTTGGGAAAGAAAGAAAATTCAAAATTTAGAAGGAAATTAACAGAAAATTCCAGTTTTTTAAAAGGGAAAAGTTAACAGAAAATTCCCAAATTTTTGAAAAATATAAAACCCCCAAATTTTGAAAAAAAAAGGGTAAAAAAATTCCAAGATTTTAAAAAAATTTTTCAAAAATTGGGTTTTGGAAAAAAAGAGGGATGAAAAATTTGAAAAAAAAAAAAAAAAGGGAAAAAGAAATTAGAAATGGTGAAAAAATTTTTTAAAATAAAAAATTAAAATTTTAGAAGAGAAGCTAAATTTTTATTTCCCCAACAGAAAATCTAATATAAACATCGCGAACCACTAGAAAGGCACCAGACCCCCGGGCAGGACCACGGGGAAAACAGGAAAAAACCCCTCCTTTAGGCATTTTCCGGTGGTTTTAAGAAATTTCAAGGTTTGGGGAGGAAAATGGCTGGCCCGAAAAGTGTCAGGCCCTGATTTTGGCTTTCGTGGTAACGCCTCGATATTCCGAGACAATCCGAGAGAACAGTCAAACTTCGGCAAATTGTCAGGCTGAAACACGGACGGGCAACGCACCGGGAAGAATGTATTTCCTTAAGGAATCGTTTTCGAAGCCGGAGAGTTTTAAAAGAACGGGGTGATTTTTCCCGTCCGTTTTGGGACCCTGATGCCTCGAGATTTCCCCGCCACGCCGTCGTGCTTTTTTAAAACCAGATGCAGAAACACAACAAGCATTGGAGGCAAGACCCCCCATGACGCATTGCAACACAGATTCAGTTGCAAAAAGCACGAAAGGGACGGGGGGAAAAGGGGGGTCAAACCGGCGTCGATATATGAGAAAAATATTTTGGGGCAATGGGGGGAAGTTGGTCCCCTTTAGTGGAAAAACGACAACCTGATTTGGAATTTAAAATTGGGGCCCTAAAAAACGTGGGCCCATGAAGCAAAAAAGGGAGCAGCAGTTTTTTAAAACCCCTGGCGCCGGGAAAACAAAGCAGGTTGATAAGGGGCATCCATCGACCTGTAAAAAACCCCCCCGAAATCCCCGTCGTCAACGACCCCGTTTACAGCATTTCGTAGATACTAGTAAATGGAAGACCATTCCCACTTTTTGGATACTGGGAACCCAAGAGCATTATACGAACCTTTTTTCCCAAATCTCATCTTCCGCCCAAATGGGTTTTCCACCACTGGTGACTGGGGAATGTTGTAGGGGGATGGATGCCTCCCTTTGGAACTTTGCTTTTGTTTTGCTGGTCCTGATAGAAGAAGAAGCAATTTTAGGAATGGATATTAGAGACATTGGGTGTCAGCTGGTTTACGAACGGGTGCTGAGATCAACGAAGTGGAGGTGGGTTTTACTTCTAAAACTTCCCTGAATGTAATTTCGGTTGACGACGTAATTTTACGGGGTAGCGAGATGTTTATAGAAGGAGCCTGGGCGACGTTCCACTGGAGATTGCTTTTTAACCTAAAATCGCAAGACATTGGTCAGGAATTCTACCAAAAAAAACTGGTCGAGTAAGGAAAATACCCGTGGGGAAAAATGAACTTAATCACATCCGTTGTTTAGAAAGGGGCGGATTGGAATTTTTTCCCGGATCCTCGTTTCAGGTGAACCTCCGAACCACCACCTAAAGGGAAATTTCCCGAACATGGGAAACTGGTTTCAAAGGGTTAAATTTTCTCGGAAAGGCATTGAAGACCTAATCGGGGCACCAGCATTTTTTGAATGCAGTGACGGTTAAAAGGAAAAAACTGATATTGTTCGTCCCCAATGAAAACCGGGAAAAGCCACACCCCCTTCCTGCGTGAAATTACCTCTGTCAAAAAAAGAAGAGAGATTATTAAAGAGAGAAGAAAAAGGATGGGGAATCGAAACCCTCAAAACAGTCTGGGCTTCTCCTCGTTTTTAAAAAAAAAAACGGTGACTCGCTGTCATTCCCACTCAACAATGTAACGAAAAAGGGTAGCTATCCATTCCCGTATTTCGAATGTTGGGCACGTCGGGGGCCGATCTTCTGACACTTGACCTGAAAAGCGGGTACTGGCAAAGGGAAATTTGATCCCCAGATCGAAGACTCTTACCCCGGGTAGGTTTAGGATTTAAGGGTGCCCCGGTGAAGCCCAGCACATTAAAAATTGATGGAAACGGGGGAGGTCTGTGGGGGACATGTCTTGTCTTCGAATATATGTTGTTGGAAAAACCCAAGAAATCAAAACCTAGAACAGGTGTTCAAAAAGGTTAAAGGGGGCTTGAAACTCAGCCCAAAGAAAAGCCATTTATTTCAAGAGGGGAATTTCCTTGGGCATGGTATCTGGGACGGGGGAGAACCTGATCCGGGGAAGGTTGCGTAAAAAAAGGCCGGTTTGGATAAACAAATTGGAACCCGGCATGGTTAAGCCGTAGTTTTGGGGGAACATCGCGAAAAAGCTGACTCAGCTGACAAAAAAAAGGTTTTTTTAATGGGGTCAAGACCAACGCCTTTTTGAAAAATTAAAAGCGCCATGCCTTTTCCCAAATTTGGCATCCCCCCTCAAAAGGAATTATATTTATACGACGGAACGTTGGTATTGGAGGGGTTTTCCAGATCAAAATGGACGGGAAGAGTAATCGTTCAAAGTAAAGGCATCAAAACCAGAACGCAACTTTTTTAACCCGAAAATTATTGCTGTGGTAAATCCGGGAAAACTTTTACAAATATCTCTACGGGAAAAAAATTTCTTTTGGGGATCATGCTGCTTTGGGAAAAGGCTCCAAACTTAAGCCGGAAGGGCGCAGGATGGATTGAAAGATTGCGAATCAATTTAAAAAACATCAAGGGAAAGCACCCCGGAAGCCCATCTCTCCAGAAGACCTCCCCGAAAACTGGCATTTTTGTATGGGGAAAAGAAGATGTTCCACCCAAAGGGTCACTGTCAGTAATAAATGGCAACCAGAGAACTTAAAAAACGAAAAAGGGGCACGGGAAATTTAAACAGTTTGGGAAAAGGGAAAAAGCAGGACGGAAAAGTTGGAAAATAGCCCCTGTTCTTCAGCGTAAAATCAAATTGGGGGGGTTGATTACGAAAGGAAGGGTTCTGAAAAAGGGTTTTGGGAAAAGAAGCCTCGCAGAAGAGGACGGATATTGTTACCGGATAAGGGGCCCTGAAAATTGGGAAAAATTGCATGATGGAACTTGGGGGGACACCTGGTATAACGAAAACCAAAAAAAGGCCAAAAATTTTTCTGGGAATTGAAGCAAAATGAAAAATGTGGTGCACAAATGTCGTTTGGCACAAAATCCCCAAAAAGAGAAGGGAAAGATGACAATTTAACGTTGGGGGTCCTTTTAAGAATTGCCATTGACTTTTGGGCCCATTTTAATGTCAAAAGATGAAATAAATACATAGCTATATTTTTTCAGAAAAGGGTTTGGGAATCCCACCACCCAAAAGGCCCGCATTCCGAATACAAAGGAATGGGTGAGGGTTTGGGGCCCCTGGTTTCATTCAGATCAAGGACGGGAATTCAATGCAGGTTTTTAAGGGTGAACTTGGGAAAAGAAAAACAAAAACAAATTCCCCATCCCAGTCAGACGGAAAGGGGGAACCGAACAGAACAATGGGGAAAAATTTGCAAAGGGCTGCGATCCCCGCATTGGACCAATACAAATTTTTTTTCGCATTTTCATCGTTCATGGACAACTGGGCAAACGCCCCAATATCCTCTTCGGCCAAAATACGTCTCCCTTGGGTCACAGTTTGGTTGTAAAAAAATGAAGAAATAGCCGGGGAAGGCGAAAAGACCTAAGACGGAAAAAGGACATAAAACAAAAGGGGGGAAAAAACCAAACCGCGGACAGGATGAAAAACCGGTATGACATCAAAGCTGAAGGGGGAGGTTTCCCCCTGGAACATGCGGGCCAACCCCAACGTCGCCGCGGTTTGTGTCAAAATTACAACAAGTGGAAGGGCCACGAGGTCGTGAAGAGGATAAATGATGTTGTCACCGAATTAAAAAATTGGGAAAGGAAAAACCCCGAGTCGTTCATTCAATCAGGCCCAGCTGGAATAATGAAAAAGATGAAGAAAAAAAAACCCCACGAGTTTGAGCTACATGCAGGGTGCACATTCCACGAGTTTATGTCCGATAATGAAAGCATCAAGGGGTTTGGGGGAAAAATGGGGTGGGAGGGTCTGTTTGCCACCCAGGGAAAATGATTTGGGGATTGTGTCGCCCAGGGTTTAGTAACCAGAGGGGGGCACTGATTCAAGAGAAAAATGGAAGGATAAAAAATTAAAGAAACCCAAAACCCGATATTGGGAAGGTTCTGCACGACGTCAGTCACTTTTTTATTATTGTCCAAAAAGGGAATATACCAAAACATCCCGAAAATCTTTAAACTCATTGAATTACCCAAAAAATAAAGACAACGTCAGAAGATTGCCATGTCAAAACGGGGTGTGGGGTTTTATGGACGAACTGGAGAAAGTGGGAAAATGTTAAGTACTGTTCCGGTACACTGGGGTTAGCATCTTTTTCTGCAGCTACCACCATGGAATTTTCATATCCGAAGAAAAGCTGCCCTTTTCAACCTAACGCACGGGCTCCAGCGCGATCGGCATGTTCACTAAACCCCCCGGACGGGCCCCCACTGGAGGGGAAAATGTCGAATTGCGTCATCCCCCCCCCCCGGGCGCCGCTGGTTCGGTTTGCCGGCGGCCCGGCCCCCGGGGGCCGAGTTTCACACCGCCGGGGGATTGTCCAGAAAAGGGGCGGGGCCGGATGGTTTTGGGTTGCCGCGGAAAATACGCGACGGCCGGCGGGCCCCAGTCATCGAGTCCGCAGTGGGAAACTGAACGTGGGGGCATGCGGGAATGGGGGCGTGATTTCCGTGAAAGGGAACCTGCGTGTCACGGTCGGGGACGGAACGGTGACCAGTCATGAACGGATCAGTGCAGTGAACTTCCGGCTTAGGGCGTGCGAGGGGAAAGGGGTGGTTAAATAACGAAAGGAGTGTAAATAAAGCAAAAATGTGTAAATAACTGAAGGAAGGTAGGGAAATAAAAATCAAGTGTTTCGTGATTGTTTTTATTTAAAAAAATAAAAGTTTTTTAAAATAATACGAGACTTTAAATTTACCCCCTAAAAACGTAACAATATAATATCAATATCAATTTTTAATCAATAGAACTTATTAACTCGTCTCATATTATTCTATTCTATTGCATTATATGTAGGCCCAAGCAAGGGACACCGGTAGCTGGCCGGTGAAGTCGGTCTACCGATCCAATAACGCCAAATACATACATAATATATAGTGTTATAGCTTAAGAATCTGGAGTTTTTAACTGTCTTGATAGATACAGATGTTTCAGAGAAGGGAATTCATTCACGACATTTTGAAAATTCAATAATATTCCATCTAAATGTCAGTGGTATTATATTCTTTGCTCCCCTCATTTCTGTTCGTATACGTAACTCCTCGGGATTTCGGCCACACTCCTTCCTCGTTCTGTTCCCCTGCTGGAAATGGAGCTCACAAAGACCTCTTGTCGCTGCCCGCTTTTCACGCATGCCCTCACGGCACCCCTCCGATTGCCTCCAGCAGGTTGTGAAGGCAGCGGCACAACGTTCTCTTTGACTCAGCATCAATGTGGGCTACAAATGCACACGTTAGTTGTTGTCCTCTTTTTCCTTTTCTTTCTCTTGTTCTATTTGCCTTATCTCCACTGTCTTTCAACTGGACGTATCTCGCTGTTCTGATTCTCTCGTTTTCCCCTCTCCTTCCCAACCTCGGTCCGGCACCCTTGTTACCATATTCCCAGCCTGCCTTGCCGCCTGCTCTTTCATATTCAGCAGCTTTTCGATTTGCATTTCGCCTTTGATCATCATCCGTGAGAAATGCCGGGATTTTGCCCTGAAGGGCTGTCGCCCTGGAAGGGGATTCGCCTCGCCGCCTGAGGTGGATTCTTGTTCACGAGGGGTGCAGTGGAAAACAGGCGGGGAATACATTCAAAAAGAAATGTCTGCGCCCTTTGTTAATACTTAACTGCATTCTCACATTATATTCCGACATCTTTTCCGTCCTCTTTCTTCTTGTTATCATTTTCGTTCTTTATTATTCTAATTGTAGAGTTTCATTCTCTTCGATCTTCCGATACTCAATTCTCTTCTCAGCTTTCTCTTTCTCTGTTCCTCCCCCTCTCAGGCAGGTTGATTTTCCGCAATATTTCCACTTACTACGTAGTCGAGCCTTCTTTTACTAGTTTACATCCTTCAAAACTCTCCAATTATATTAAATATATATTTTCATAAACCATTATTGTTGCATGTATATTCACTACAAGAACACTGATTGAACTGA
Source organism: Teleogryllus oceanicus (assembly GCA_964035755.1). NCBI lineage: Eukaryota > Metazoa > Arthropoda > Insecta > Orthoptera > Gryllidae > Teleogryllus > Teleogryllus oceanicus. The sequence goes on along the minus strand of CAXIVR010000014.1, from coordinate 4,172,517 downwards.
GGGTCGCAACGAGTCAGCAGATTTAATGGTTGAAGAAAGATGAAGAAAAAGTTGATGCTGATGTTGATGAAGAAGAGAACGTCGAAAAGAAGAAAATAGGGTAGAATCAGACGAAATGTAAGAAGTAGCAGAAGAAGAAAAAGAGAAAGCGAAGAAGACGAGGGAGGGAATAAGACGCGGGAGGGAATAAGAAGGGAAAGACAAGAGGAAGGGTAAGACAAGAGGAAGGGGAAGACAATAAGAAGGGGAAGACAAGAGAAGGGGAAGAAAGAAGAAAAGAAGGAAGATAATAGGAGGAAGGGAAGAAGAGGAGAAAGATGAAGAAAACGAAGAAGACAAAGAAGAAGAAGAAGAAGAAGAAGAAGAAGAAGAAGAAAAAGTGGAAGAGAAGAAGACGATGAAGAAAAAACAGAAGTAGGACAAGAGTTATAGAAGATGCCAATGGTAATTCCGAAGAGGGAGAAGACTCTCTTTTTCCGTCCGTCTTGTCCGGCGTATCGCTGAGAAGCCCGGCATCGTCCTCCCCCTTGCTTTCTTTGGGCGCCGAGCGTCCTCCAGCCCCTGCCTTCAGCCCCGGGCCCTCGGCAGGGGAGGTGGTCGCCAGCCGCGTGCCGCCCGACAATCACGACAAGACACGGCTGAGCTGCTCCGGCGCATCGATTTTTACACGTTCTGAGCAGCACCAGATGCGAAACACGTGTCCACAACACGGGCACTTCGTTTGAAAAGCCAGGCCAGCCGCCATGCTACATGGCAAGCGAGAAATGTCGAGAAACATTTTTGAAAGTGGCATAAAGTGAACATTTTCAACGGTGATCAACCAAAAAATAACACGATGAAGGTGTAGTTGAAACAAAAGGAGCAATATTTTTACAAAATGCTTCTATTCGTTTCAACGACGTGTAGCACAGTGATAGTTTTGGTATCAGGCTGCATTTAAATTTATTGATTGAGAAATATTCGGGGCGCGTGAATGGCTAAGGTCATTACTCCCATAAGTGTAGTGCATATTTTTCTTCGAGAAGGCGATGGCCTTCCCACACTAGAAGCGAGATCCGGCGCCGACGAACCGTCGGCTAGCAAGGAATTCTTCAACCAGGTATCTCCCACCAGTGGGACATCGCCCCAAACGAGATAAGCTCTAAGCTCCCGACAAGCGTCCCGGCATGTGTGATAAGGTATGAATGTAAAATATGCCCTCCTTTTTTCCTTAAATTTGTTCACAATTGAGGCATTCGGGTATTCGAGAATTTCTGACATTTTACGAAAGCAAATTGTCTTACCACGGCTCTCTTGTAAATAAGAAACATGGGGTTTCTATATATCATGTTAAATTTAGAATCCAGAAAATTGACAATGAAAATACATTCACAATTTATGTTTTATTAGTTATGTGCAGCACACTTCCGCTAATACGATCGTTGTAATTTCGTAAGGAACGTGAATTGTCAGTTAGCACTATTTCCGCCCGAACGCCTCAATTGTAATTATGTAAATGTAAATATTTAAGTGGTTAGGAGGAAGAGCAGGCCTTACGGCCTGAGCCTCGCCAGTAATAAAGACATTATTATTATTATTATTATTATTATTATTATTATTATTGTTATTATTATTGTTATTATTATTGTTATTATTATTGTTATTATTATTATTATTATTATTATTATTATTATTATTAGAATGAAGTGCACGTCAGAGTAAGTGTGTAACTAAAGAGTGAAGAGAAAAGGAAAGGATAGGAGAGAAGAAGACGACCTATTCTGTGCCTCGACTCCAAGGAAACGGCCTCCCGGGAGAGCGCGCCCCGCAGCAGGCCTTGCTCCAACTGAGCGCGGAGGTTCGCTTCACAAGGCGCGGCCGAAGCGTCGAGAATTGAATCAAATGTTTTTGTGACGGACAGCTGGGACACGGTACGAGACACTTGTACAGCTCAATCAAGATAAGTCGAGTTATATCTATTCGGCACGTAACACTCGATCTGAAATGTCATATTAAATACGTTATGCGTAGGGTCGCGGGTTCGTTTCCTCCTTGGACATGGTTGTTTGGTTTGGTTTGGTTTGTTTTTTTCGTGTTTCTGGGCGCGTCAACTGCTTTGGTCATTAGTCCCGTTAGTGTAGTGCATGTTTGTTTCTCGGGAGATGTCGGTGGTCTTCCCCCGCTGGATGGCGAGATCCGGCGCCGACCTACCGTTGGCTAGTGGTTTTCCCCCTAACCAGGACTCTCCCACCAGCGGGGCACCGCCCCAGCTGGGACAAGCTCTAAGCTCCCGACCGGTCTTCCGGAATATGTGGTAGTGTAGTGCATGTTAGTGTAAGTGTGTGTGTAAGGGGAGAGGAAGGACAGATCGCGCGCGGTCCGTGGCCCGTTTGGTAGGGTACTGCTCCGGCATTCGCCTGGTGTTGATCGGAGAAACCACGGAAGACTACCGATCAGAGCAGCCGGCCGCTAGAATTCTCCTCTAAGCAGCGACTGAAGACATGGTTGTTTGTCCCTTGTCTCTCGTGTATGTGTTCTCGGAGAGGGCCTCGCGTTCTGCTGACTCCAGAACGGAGAAGCCGTGTGTGTGTGTGTGTTGTGTGTATGTGTGTATGTGTGTGTATGTGTGTATGTGTGTGTATGTGTGTATGTGTCTCCTATATGGTCGACAATGTGTCCCATCGAAACGTATAGGGTAATTGGCTGCGGGCTGAATATGAGCCTAGGAAAAAATATACAATATTATTATTCACAGCATTTCAGTATTTTTCTTAGTGCAATTACTACACGGAAGCTTTTATCATATAGAAATTTTTTAGTGTAAAATGTAGTAAAATTGTCAACTAGCGTCTGGTTGAAGCATTGAAAACGTCGGGTACGGGGTGAACATTTTGGTCGGGTCGGAAAATGACGATAACAATGATAACAATCATGAAAGTCAAATGACAAGACAAAAATGATTACACGGCTCCTTTCCTCTATGTATTGTAAAAGTTATTTGTGTAATATCTGTCGTATTGGTGGCTACATGTATGATATTCTGATGTGTAGTAGAGTGATAGTTTAATAATGATGTACTTGTTAATTAAACAAAATCTATGAATAAAAATTGTAGTTTTGGATTTTGTGTTAAATTGAAATAAAACCAGAATCTTCAGGTTTTCAAAGAACAGTCGCAAATTTATAAATTATCCTGAGATTATTAAAAGATTCATTAAATGCAGTGAAATATCACAAGAAACAGTAAATTCTTAAAAGTGATTCCCCTTGCACAATACTCGTGTTTATTCAACATTCTGCTGGAAGAAAAGTAGTCACACACACACAGTAAACTTCATATCATGCCGCTCCTTTTGTGTGTTTACTGCTTCACATCTTGGAGTAAAGGGAACAAATAAATGAAGATTACCACAATAGGATGGAAACCTCAAGATGAATGCAAAAGAAACACAACGAGGTACTCCGCATGTGTAGACAGTATATTTAGAACGGGTAGACTTTCGTTTAGGTTAATAGGGTGCTAAGTTTACAAGCTTCCCTTCTCCCTCCAGATCATTACACGGCCTTGTAAACATGTGCGTACGTTCTGAAAGCAGAGCGTAAACATACCGCGGGGAGGGGAGCAGTATCGTCACATTTGAGCGCAATGAACGACTTAGTAGAAACACATGGTCCGGTCAGGCGCCTTTCAAAACCACGGAAGATACATAAATCGGGGCTCTTAAATCTAAACATTATATGCTATTTCTTTATTTCGGTTAACCCAAAAGGCATACATGGAGTCGTGGGGGGTCTGGCAACTTGCCGCTGATGAACCACGGACCTTCAGTTCTTTACGGATTTTTGTACATCTTGTGGAAATGGGATCATACCATGGGGGTATGCCGTTAGTTCTTTACGGATTTTTGTACATCTTGTGGAAATGGGATCATACCATGGGGGTATGCCGTTAGTTCTTTACGGATTTTTGTACATCTTGTGGAAATGGGTCATACCATGGGGGTGCCGTTATTCTTTACGGATTTTTGTACATCTTGTGGAAATGGGATCATACCATGGGGGTATGCCGTCCATTCGGCCATAGAATAGGATTAGAGACACGATAGACAGGAAGGGTTGCTTGAGGTCTGTGGCCTGCTGTTCTGCTGCGGCATCCGCCCAGAATTCATTAATGGAATTCACATATAAACGAACAATCAGATTATCTGGCTTCTACAAGATAATTGCTGCAAACTTCCCGGGCTTGTTGTCCAGCCGATGTCGCACATGTGGAAGTGAATCTCAGAAAACCGATTACATGTGTCCATAAGAACCTCTCCGGCCCTCGTGTTACAGGATTAGTCGGTAGGTTATTAGTGATTCCGGACGTGTCAACAACCGAGATCATTAATCCCGAAACTGTTGTACATGTTTTCTATCGGGTGGCGGTGACTTTCCCCGATGGATGGCGAGATCCGACGTCGACCTATCGTCAGTTAGAGGGGGTTTCCCTGGCTAGGTATCTCCCACCAGCGTGGCACCGACCACCCGGGACAAGCTCTAAGCTCCCGACCGGTCTCCCGGAATAAGTGGTAGTGTAGTGCATGTTAGTGTTAGTGTCTTTAAGTGGTGACGATAGGACAAGGAAGAGGTAGGAAAGATCACGCGCGGTCCGTGGCCCGTTTGTTAGGCTGCTGCTCCAGCATTCGCCTGGTGTTGATCGGAGAAACCACGGAAAACTACCGATCAGAGCAGCCGGCCGCTACAATTCTCCTCCTGACAGCGACTGAATTCGATCTAGCTGAAGAGCTAGTGTCGAAAATCCTGCCGCCGTCAGGATTCGAATTTAGAACCTCCCGGGCAGAAGGACTGCAGTGATAACTTTCCAGGTGGTGCTACACAAAATATCTTTCACTACCTGTCCCCCCCATTCAGCCCGTACATTTACAACGTTTATTTTGAGTCTCTTGTAGCATCCTCGACCACGCAACGGTTAGCTTCGATACAGCCATTGAGCAAATATAAAAAAATTCGCGCACAGATGGGTCTATAAAACCAAGGACCTCATGTTATACAATATCTTAGTAACAGACTCACATTTGCCATCGGAAATAGTAAGTTAAATGATTCAGAGATAAAAACAATTTTTGTTGTCTTTGTATTTTTAGTAAGCAATAAACGAAGTAGTGTGGGAAGAGTTTACGTCAATCCAAAAAGATACTAACATAATTACTTGACGTTATCTATCCATATTTTTCCAATTTTTTACTACACGGTTTACAATGGAATGAATTATTCTATCCTACTTTTTAAAAAGTCAGATGCGAGTATATAACGTCTTACCTTAGCTTGTATTCCTTTCATACATTACATGCATAACTCTTCTGACCTTTAGATATTGCAAACTTTACAGTAAGATTATTGAAAGTACTATTAATAAACTAGTATTCTGATTGAGATCCCGCGATATTTATCTATAAATTTCAGATAAAATACGAATCGTGTGCTACGATTATATTTGTCAATGAATGATCATCCTATTCCTTTGGAAGAAATGAGATCTACGAAAAAGGGGTATAAGAATGACAAGAGCAAGAGTAAAGAAGGAGGAAAAACTGCCACAAACGTGCAGAGAAACATGAAAAACTACATAAGGGAATCTAACTCAACATTGAAAAACAAGAAGTTAACCGAGAAATTTCATATTGTGAGAACAAAATGACCAGAAAATTTGCGAAATACGCATGTGGGATTCAAAGAAAAGCGAGAAGACTTATCTAGTCTTTGAGAAATTGACATAAAAATGGAATATGGTCGAAACGACATGCATGTTAAAATTCGTAGACTATGAAAAATTAGTTTCATGACTAACTTTTTATAATAAATCACTTAAGGAGCCACACCCAAAATTAATTTTTAAAAATTTTCGGGAATTGTTTCAGAAAGGGCTTTGTGCGTCAGTTTCATATAAAATATTTTATTAATTTCTTAAATCGCAACAGAAACCTTTTTGTAGTACAAGAAAACCCTTTGCAATTCCCAATATGTTCACGGACCGAAGGCTGACAGCACCCGTCTCCCAAGGCCACAAAAGGATTTCGCAAGAACCCTTAACCAATTGGCAGCTTGTTGAGAACGGTCATGGAACAGAAGAGTTACGCAAGGAAATAATCACGTTATAACACTTGAGAGCGGTAAGATCATTGATGTTACAGGCATGCCCAGATACATCATTTCGTTATCTTTCTTTACTGCTAATAATCTTCTTAAAGTTATATATTTTGAACCAATATAATATTTTTTTCATATAATATAAGGCTACAAATATAATGTACAATGTTTCTGGAGTGCGAAAGTTAATTACAAAGGCATTTTTTCTCACATTTTTAACAAATACTAAAAAATATAATATCGTTTGTGCTTGTTTACACCTATGGGTAATAAATTATTAAATTTTCTCGCCAAGGTCCCATGGCAGGAAAATTTAATAATAAATAAATCAATTAATAAAATGAAAGTCAATTTTAATTAAAGAAAATTGTCTCAATGTAAAATGTTTACTCTTCGTAGACCGCCTACCCCTCCAGAGTTAAAAATAGAAAATACCAATGTCCCAAGGCTCCCTCCCGGAAAACCAGTCAGTAAGTTCTATTAGATAAAAGACTAACATGGAAATCCCATTTACTCAATCAATCAAATAAAGCTTACGATAAAATGAGTAAACCTAACCCTCTAATCAACTATAATTCATAACTCAGTATCAAAAAGTGTGTATTATTATTTAAATCAATAATTCGTCCTACACTAACATAAGCCTGCTCTGTATGGCCCAACTCCGCACCGAGTCGCATCAAATGTTTACAAACAGTTCAAAACAAATTTTTACGTAAAATCATTAAAGCATCTTAGTTCATTATAGTAATAATAATAATAATAATAATAATAATAATAATAATAATAATAATAACAACTACAATATAGCTTGCGCAAGTCCCTATTGGTCAAAGGCGTCCGGTTTCAGAACAGGGATAGCTCATATTACACATCAGATGAGCTATTTCTGATGGTAATTGCTATAGTTTTGTTTTAACATTCATTTAACCTAGTCTTATACTTTTCTCTTTCCACCTCAGACTGTCTTGAGCTACTCGTATCCATTTCTTCTTGCCATTTTCTGGAGTTCAACGCACCATCTCGTTTTCGTCTTCCCACATTTCTCTTTCCTTCTCTGGGATCCCATATTGTTGTGGTGTTCCGCTTCAGTTTATTAACCACTGACTGTGCGTCGACTATGTTTGTTGTTTTATTTCGTATATTATTGCTTCATTTCTTATTTTGTCCCTTGGTTTATTAGCAATAGTCAAATACACTGAGAATTATCAATTGATACAACCACTGAATTTCTAACAAAATTATGAATAATTTTGTTCCAAACTAAGTTCCTATCTTGCACCCCTATTTTCAACCTTGACAAATCCACGAAATCAAGAATCAGAATCTGTTCGCGTGTCTCTAAAATGATTTTCGACTTTCATAGGCATTTGTATTCAGGTCAATGGACAAAAAAATAAATAATAAAGAACATGTATTCAAAGCCTTTTAAGAAAAAATCTCGACAACATTACATGTGCAAAAATTAGAAAATACGTTTAATCCCCTAAAAAGTTAGCTAAAAGAAAAACAGCAAAATTTAAGATCAAAATCCAAAAAGTTCATATCATATGTCAGTTCAATTCCCTGAAAAGCATGATCTGCTTAACAGGAAATACATAAATAAATTAAAAAATGAAGTTTGGAATAAAAATAGAGTGAATATTCAAAGACACATTGTAGCTACTTGAAGTGCACGAGTTCTACTGGATTCCAATACCATTACGCGCATATGTTTTTTTCGTTCAATACTAGTCGTCGTTTGATTACTTCGTTATTTTATAGGTTCCTTGAATTTGCAAATATACGCCAGCCATGAAAGCTCTAATTCATTTCTGTCAAAATAACCATGAATGTACCAATGAAATATCCACTTCCTGTTTCTGAATTGGACACCGAAAACATTATAAAATACTAAAATACTATAATAAAAATTCATGTGATAAACACTGCTGTGCTATATCTAATACCATGGAGATATATTACAGTTACAGGGTGAGTGCATGAAAACATAATAGTTTAATACATAAAAATGCAATAAATAGGACCTCCCGATCAGAGGCACTGCAGTAACGTCAATCGAAGCACTGAGTCACCGCTCCCGGTACATTACACGGTCATCACAGATTCTTGGATTAACACAATTTTCCTATAATAATTTCCTGCATACTGTATTTAGAACAAGAATAAGTGAACAATAATACATCATTGCTAAAAAACGTTAAGTTATATTTCACTTCATTCAATTTCTATTACGTAATATTTTTTACCAACAAGTGAAACAAATGATTCTTTCAAAAATGAGTTTCAACACGTAGCCAATATTAGAAGGCTAACAATGAAGTCGTGAGGTGTGGCAGTTTATTTACTCCTGTTTCTGCCGCGTCAGTTCATTGAAGTTTGTTTTGAAGGCGCCTTGACGGTGCGAAGACGGAGGCGGGCGGCGCGCCGCGGCGCCGCGGCTTCAGCAAGGGGAGTTAGCGCCCTCTGTGCGTCGGCTGTTTGCAGGCGGCGGCAGCGCACACGGACTTGTTCTCGGCTCGCCCTATGACGCGCGTCTCTCTGCTGCGATTAGAAGCCCCCCGTCTGGTCGTTGGCGTTACTTTTTTCCTTACTCTCACCGCTCCGCTTCATCGTGGTAAATCATGTACCCTGTTTCTGTTTACCGCTGACCATGTGCACAAATTCATGAGCACAAATTTATGAGGGCCAATGATATATTTACTCTTTATTTATTTACTCTTTATTTATTTACTTTTTATTTATTTACTCTTTATTTATTTACTCTTTATTTATTTACTCTTTATTTTTTATTTATTTACTCTTTATTTATTTACTCTTCATTTATTTACTCTTTATTTATTTACTTTTTATTTATTTATTTATCTATTTATTTTTTATTATTAGAGATTCCAAGGGCACAACTGCTAAGGTAATCAGTCCTCGAAATGTAATGCATGAGTTTTTAACACGGGATGTGGCAGTGATCTTTCCTCGCTAGCTGGCGAGAGCCAGTCGGGACGATCTGTAAGCCCCTGATTGGTCTACCGAGAAGTGTGGTAATGTAATACATATGAGTAAGTGTCTGTATGTAAGGGGGTGAGGAGAGGACAAGATAGAAGTCAGGAGTGGACAATCGCCTACAAACTAGGAAGTGTCTAAGAACTACATCAGAACCAAGATACGTTCCTGATATGGAATTAATTGACTATTCCTCACTCTTGAGAAGCCAAAATTTCTTCCGAGTATGAATGATAAAAAAGATGAACATGTAGACAATCATTAACGAAAAGAAAATCAATTAAAAGTAAAACTGAAATTTGCGAACAATTTTTTATTTTACATTTTGTTTTACTGGGAGCTAAGCGCAAATTTGCGAACTGAGTTCATTTCAACGATTGTCCGTCCGTTCGTCTGTATGTTATTCAGTGTTTGTCCGTCAGAGAATTTTGTCGTAAATAAAATATTCAAAAAATCAGATCTTTAAATAAGATCATATACCATTTTTGAAGAAAAAGTAGTTTCCACCCAATTTATGTTTGAAATTCATGCAAATTATAAAAAAATCTCAAAAACTGCTCAAATTTTTTTCTTTATTTGTTTTCAAATTATGCTTAAAAGACGGAATAAATTGACAAATTACGACTCTTGACCAGCCAAAAATCAGAATATGAATGATAAATGATAAATAAACATGCAAATTCACGAAAAGAAAATGAATTTAAGGAAAAACTGCAACTTTTTTATCGAACATTTTCTTTTACAGAGAGGTAAGCGCAATTTCGCAATACGATTCTATAAAAAAACACCATGTACAATTTTTGAAAAAAAAAACAAAACAGAATGTTTCGCGCAATTGCCGCTTGACGTTAATGCACATTATTTTAGAAAACATTTTCTAAAATAATTCACCACATTTTTCTTTCATTTTTTATGGATAGAACAAGAGACACTTAAAAGAACGTCTCACTTGCATTGAACTCACTGAATTTTCGAAAATTACGAAAGTTAGCAAAATGCGAGAACGTGTGTGTGCTGTTGTAGTGCCACTATTTTTGTTTCTTGCTTTCTTTCTAATCCGCTCCGGGCCGTAAATCTACCCGATCACGCTCACTACCTCCGTGGATAGCTCTTCCGGCTGACAGAGGTGCAGCTCTTACGGGAACGGAAACGCGGAATCCGGCGGAATCCAGAATCCGGTCAATCACCGTAACTCAATATGCGCAACATGCGGCGGCACAGGGAAGCCACACTAGCACGAAGAAGTCGGGTGATCGCAGATGGCGGATGGGTGGGAAAGATTCGACGAAGAGAAGCGCCCTCGTGCGTAAATCTCTTTCGGCATACTTAATTCGCTTTCTAAAGAAAAAGAAAACAATATTCCCCTTAATCAGACTCGGTTTAAATGATATTTTGAGCTGAAAATAATTTCCGTTGTCTTGTTTCAGTTACATTTACATTGATTGATTGATTGATTTTTTCGTGTTTCCGGGCGCGTCAACTGCTTTGGTCATTAGTCCCGTTAGTGTAGGGCATGTTTTTTTTCGCGGGAGTTCGCGATGATCTTGTCCCGCTGGATGGCGAGATCCGGCGCCGACCTACCGTCGGCTAGTGGGGTTTCCCCCTAACCAGGACTCTCCCACCAGCGGGACATCGCCCCAGCCGGGACAAGCTCTAAGCCCCCGACTGATCTCCGGGAATATGTGGTAGTGTAGTGCATGTTAGTGTAAGTGTGTGTGTAAGGGGAGAGGATAGGACAAGGAAGAGGAAGGACAGATCGCGCGCGGTCCGTGGCCTGTTTGGTAGGGTACTGCTCCGGCATTCGGCTAGTGTTAATCGGAGAAACCACGGAAAACTACCGATCAGAGCAGCCGGCCGCTAGAATTCTCCTCCAGACAGCAACTGAATTCGGCCTAGCTGAAAAGCTAGTGTCGAAAATCCTGCCACCGTCAGGTCTCGAACCTGGGACCTCCCGGTCAGAGGCGCTGCAGTGGCATCAGTTGATGCACTGAGCTACCGCTCCCGGTAGTTACATTTACAGCTGATGTATTTTTCAAGGAGAAAAATATTTATAAATAAGAAATAAAAAATTAAACTAACGAAATTGGCATTCGGAAATTTGGCAATTGGAAAAACTTCTCTTGTTAAAAGCGTTTACCAAAATAAGGGTCTAAAGTAAGTGACTTCAATTGTTTCACAATAGGTTGTGCATGGTGCATGTAGAGAATTCTCTTCAATTCCTAGGCTTCGGCCCAACATGGAATTGATGTTGTCGATTCGTTCATCACTTTGATATCTCTCGGTAGTGTAAAGTCTGAGAGAAGACCTAAAAGGTTCGGACCAGAAGATATTTCTGTATACACCATATTGCGAATTGTGATCCATAGTCTACAGGGGTGGCCAAATTATTAAAGCAGAATTATTGAATGAGAAAAAAATGTATAATAGACCTTCACAATAAACTGGGCGTGCAGGTATATAATGTTTAATAAACATGATCGTACTCATAACAAACATATTTGTTGTGAGTCATGTTGAAAATCAATTTTAATCCATTCTTTCAAATTCAGTCTTTTCACAAAAGGCAAACAAGTTCTTTTATGAGCTAGTTTGAAAGGGCTTCTTTTCTTCAGTCCTTTTTAACTATAAATTGAATATTTCCTTTGGGAGTTGTCAGAGCTATTTGCAGCCCATTGAAGTACAGACTGATCAATGTCTAACATTTTCCAACTTTTTTTTCCTATTGTAGCATGCAGCAAAGTTATGAATGAATATCAATGAATTTTCCCATACCACTCATTTGTTTCTGTGGATTTGTTTCTAATAGATAATTGGTTCTATGTTCTATACGAGTTTATTGGTCATGCCTCATTATATCATTAATTGGTGTGTGCGTTTCCAGTATCATTAACAGCGTTACACTTGAAAAAAATTACCTTTTACAGGTGGTTTCAATTATTCAGCATTCAAAGATCGTAATTGAGAATGCTCAGTAATTCAAATGTTACTTCTGACATTTCATCAACTCAAACGTTTTAATAGATTACCTAACTCGAAAGAGTTTTAGGCAAAAATATTTTACTTTTAGTACGTACATAGCTTATAATAATAATAATAATAATAATAATAATAATAATAATAATAATAATAATAATAATAATAATAATAATATTGACTTTATTTGTGGCGAGGCACAGGCCTTAAGACCTGCTCTTCCGCCTAACCACTTTAATTAATTTACAATTTTAAAAATTACAGTTGAGGAGTTCGGATGTAATTAATATTAACTGACTTTTCATGTCGCAGAAGAAAATAATCAATTTGTGACTACCATTTACATCAATTTATCGGTAAGAGCCAAATGAATTTATTGTAATTTTTTGTTTATTCTTGAAATTTTGCAAAATGGAAAGACATTATGTAAGGAACATTCTTAAAAAATAAGATAAAAAAGAGCTCCCACTTATTCCACTTAGAAATCAATAATTCAAAATTCACCCAAAATGTCAGTTGTCATTAGCCGACATGCCTCAACTGTGAACAATAAACAAAAAAGGGAGGTTTATTTTACATTTACATCTTGGATGCAATACCAGGGACCATCCCGACATTCGCCTTAAGCGACTGAGTAAACCCAGAAAAAACCTCAATCAGCTTATGGTTCTAATTAATAACATCCAGTTGCAGATTCTTTTCTGGTTAGTAGTTTCCCTAAATTACATATTTTTACACATCAAATTTATCACGAGTGATGTTTGCATCATCAAAATCACCACGCTTGATCCAGCGAGAACCGACAAACACCCGGCGACGCAAGTAACCTCAGAACCCTGTTGTTCCTCGTAAAGAGAATAAACAAGAGAGAGCACTCACTCTCTACCCGCGCCATAAAATGGGTGCGGAAATAGAATTATGAAGGCGATATAGCTCTCGTGCGATCGGTGGGAGCACTACGAACCGCTTGTCGAGCTGATGGCGTTTATTGATCTTGGCTGAAGGAGTCGAAGCGGGAATCCCGACTCACCGTACTGGCGACACTTTGTTGTTGCTGTTGGCGGAAGATGGTCGTGTGTATAATCTGACGCAGGCGACGAGGTCTGCAAATGCGATCGGTTCGTTGGTTAGTGATTCCGGGCGCGTCAACGGCTTAGGTCAATAGTCCCGTAAGTGTAGTGCATGTGTTGTTCTCAGGAGATGACAGTGATCTTCCCCCACTGGATGGCGAGATCCGGCGCCGCCCTACAGGGCCGGACTAGCGGAAGCCGGCTAGCAGGGTTTCCCCTAAGCAGGACTCCCCCACCAGCGGGGCACCGCCCCAGTAGGGACAAGCTCTAAGCTCCCGACCGGTCTCCCGAAATATGTTGTAGCGTAAAATCATGTTAGTGTAAGTGTGTTTGGGTAAGGGGAGAGGATAGGACAAGGAAGAGAAAGGAAAGATCGCGCGTGGTCCGTGGCCCGTTTGTTGGGGTACTATTCTGGTATTCGCCTGGTGTTGATCGGAGAAACCACGGAAAACTACGGATCAGAGCAGTCGGCCGCTATAATTCTCCTCCAGACAGCGACTGAATTCGACCTAGCTGAGAAGCTAGTGTCGAAAATCCTGCCGCCGTGGGGAGTGGGAATCTAGAACCTCTCGGTCAGAGACGCTGCAGTGACATCAGTTGATGCACTGAGCTACCGCTCCCGGTGCGAATGCGATCGGGAAAGAGAGCAGATCCTTTGTTCCAAATTGTTCTATTGAATATTTCCGTGATTATAGATCTTACGTGATGAGAGTCAACACTACGGCAAAATGACTAGGTATGTTTTTAAAATATCGGTGGTCATTCTTCAGGTTGGTCTATTTGGGCAGAGACATTGATGTTTTGAAAAAAATCTCATGATACACATATAATTTCCAGTATGTATTTAATTTGTGGATGGCTCGCAATCAACAGCAATTGATAACAGTCACTATTGTCTATTCCCCGGCGGCACAAAACCTTTGTAAAGTGTTGTTACCTTTTTGATTATTTTGCTTGTGGTAATATTGTTAAACTGCAGTTTGTACCTTGGCTAAATTGAACATTGATTATAAAATTAAGATGACAGTCAAATTTAAGGCAGAACACACTTTAAACTAATATTGACGTGTTATGTATCACATTAGAACAAGGACATTTTACTTCGAAATATTAAAACATCATTGTTTTGTCGACATCGAATGTCGACATATCGACATAAAAAACCTTTCGGCTATATATCGAATTATCGATGTTTTGGTAAACTTTGCTATTATTGCATAGAACTCACTGTAGACATTCTACAAACATTACTACAAACAAACTACAAACAAATGAAACTGGTAAAACTTAATAGGTATCCGAAGGCGCCAACCCACTAATATTTTTAATAAGTACGAAAACTCGATGTAAGATTTATATTTAGCATTACCTCAAGATCTTTCTTGTTTCTGGACTCTAAATCGGAACAGAAAGGCGAAAGTAAAAAGAATCGCAATGGTTGATTGTAATGCAACGTTAGGAAGTTGAAAAGGAAGATATAAATTTGATGTTTGATCTTAAACAGCTTAGCCAGTGTGACAAAAAACATAAATCGTGTTTATTACTGCGGAAATTTGGTAGTTAGGTCTGAATTTATGCGAGTGATTGAATATTTTAGACCAATAAAATTTTACGCTTCTGAGAAATATTTGCATATTTGGAGCCATAAAATTGAGAGAAACTACAAATTGTGGTACGAAATATGTTGTGTTCTCCAAAAGAAAATTGAAATCTTGGAACTTTTATGTATTAATAATACAGAATTTATATTTCTGTGGGTGAATATCTATTTATAACTTTGCAACCTGCACGTGTAACTTCAGTCCCACAGTTCTTGGAGAATGTCTTGCAAAGCAAACACAACACAGAAACTTGGATAAAATATATTCAATTATTTCGAGTTTATTCTCACACTACGTAAAATCTCACTTCAAATTCATGCAACAAGTTGATAATTCATATTTTTCTCAGATAATGTACGAACAACCTAACTTTCAAACATTGAATATTGTAGGTACAATTAGAAAGTGAATAAATATCCTAAATTATAACTAGAGCCCGGAAGATTGGAAAAATCCCTATTTGTTATTGTCACAATTTTATGACCTTAACAATAGGAATAACTTAATTGAACTTCTGGGAGTGTTTTAGTTGATTTTTGAGTGTTTTTTGCCTATTTTAGTGTCTGTTATGGGGACCGGTGGCTCAGTGCAGCAACTGAAGTCACTGCAGTGTTTCTGACCGGAAGGTCCTAGCTTCGTGTCCCGACGGCAGGATTTTCGACACTAGCTTTTCAGCTAAGTCCAATTCAGTCGCTGTCTGGAGGAGAATTCTGGTGGTCGGCTGCTCTGATGGGTAGTTTTCCGTCGTTTCTTTGACCAACATCAGGCGAATGCCGGAGTAGTACCCTAACAAATGGGTCACTGACCGCGCGCGATCTATCCTACTGCTTCCTTGTCCTACCTTCACTCCTTACACACACACACACACACACACACACTTACACGAACATGCGCTACACTAGCACACATGCCGGGAGGGCGGTCGGGAATTTAGAACATGTCCCGGCTAGGGCAGTGCGACTGCCGAGAGACAGAGAGAGAGAGACAGAGAGAGACAGAGAGAGAGAGACACAGAGAGAGAGACACACACAGACACAGAGAGAGAGACACACAAGAGAGAGACAAAGAGAGAGAGAGACAGAGAGAGAGACAGAGAAAGAGAGACAGAGAAAGAGAGACAGAGAAGAGAGACAAAAAAGAGAGACAGAGAAAGAGAGACAGAGAAAGAGAGACAGAAAGAGAGCAGAGAAGAGAGAAAGAGAAGAGAGACAGAGAAAGAGAGACAGAGAAAGAGAGACAGAGAAGAGAGAGAGAGAAGAGAGAGAGAGAGAGAGAGAGAGAGAGAGAGAGAGGAGGAGGAGGAGTGCCTGTTCTTCTGAAATGGATGGAATGACTCAGATAATAGTGATGATATTACACAGGGAGTCGTTATTTTTAATACGTTGGAATTAATTCAATCTCCTTCAACCACAGTTTTAAAGAAATATTACCCAATTTCAGAGTAATTAAACCGTAATATCCCGTTTATGTCTCAATTTTTTTTTACATTCGCCCTATAAAAACGTCCTTTCCTTGTGCTGTTAATAGTTCATAACACTAAGATTTCTCGGACTGAGTCGGTGAAAATTTGATACCAGTCGAATTCAGTAAAATTACTCTGATGTGATACGCAGTGATACACAGAAATATTTGAAGACAACCTAAGGTTCACAATACGTAATAATTCATAATACGACAACATAAGGTACATAATAAAAAACACGGCAGCAGTAGTTAATAGTTATATTTTATAACAATAATTAAATTTTCATAAAAATTTAGTTGTAGTTATATTTTCGTCGACAGAAAAAACACTT
Source organism: Teleogryllus oceanicus (assembly GCA_964035755.1). Classification (NCBI taxonomy): domain Eukaryota; kingdom Metazoa; phylum Arthropoda; class Insecta; order Orthoptera; family Gryllidae; genus Teleogryllus; species Teleogryllus oceanicus. The sequence goes on along the minus strand of CAXIVR010000014.1, from coordinate 4,155,948 downwards.
TTAAATCACTTCATTACAGTTCACAAAATGCTACTTTAAAAGGGAAATGTACAAAAACACATTGTATGCAGCTCGGTCGAAATGTTAATGTTTTTGGAGTCTATCATTTATCATCCTCAGCTCCTCGCAACATCGCAATATCAAACATCGCAACCAAAAATCTTCACATTTCGGCCTTGATACATGTTTTATTATTAAAGACACAAATACTGTGAGTGTAATCACTAGGGCTGTCTTTATATGCAATAAAAACAGCGAAATATGCACATAGTATATATGTAAATATATTTGGTAATATATGAAATTAAAAAGGAAAATATGCGAAATAGTGTAATGTAATACGTAAGTGTAAAATTAATAAAAATATAATGTGGAAAATATGCTTACAGCAAAAAATAGATCAAAAATTTAAATTGTCACAAATTTAAATTGTTCACAATTAATTTTGAAGAACACTAATTTCTTAGGAAAATAAAGGGTGATTCAGTGAATGTTCATTTCACGAAATAAACTAAACCATAGATATTGGAACAAAAATATGAATTTCTCTCAATTATAATAAAATCTTGTGACTACATAGCACGTGGCGAGAGAACTGTCACAGCCGCTTACACACTGACGGAACTGTAACTATTAGGCTTCGTTTCGCGGATGAGGGGTGAATATGCAACAAAAATATGCAAATATGGCTCAAATATGTAATTATGGTAATATATGCGAAATAAAAATAGCTTAAATTGGTTCTAAATGCCTCAAAACGTATACAATTTGTTGAAACGGGATGTTTTAGTTAACAGAAAAAACATCAAATGCATATAAATCAGAGCCGTCATAATCACATTTATGAGCATTAATGCTTGAAGCTACAATCAGAACTGTTTTCACGCAAAAATAAAATTGTTTATTAAAAGTGCCGCTGGAACCAGAGCTACGCGGCCTTCATAGAAAAATCGCAGATAGACGAGTAGTCGCAAAATGCCGAGTATAATAAATAAGGAGCGCTAAGAAAGGGGGTGGGGATGCCGGATTATCTTGCCTTACAATAACACATTATCACATTATTAGTATCTTGTCCCGACTTAATTGGGACCAAACATTTTTTTGTTTGTTTTTGAAACAAAAAATATTTTTACTTCTAATTCAAATTATGTTGTCTGAAGAAATTCACTCTGTTTATATGGTGTGGGGGTAAAACCTTTCTTCGAAACAAGTGGTCATCCTGAATCTACTAACCCAGGCCTCGTGTTTTCACTGGATGCACATGTAACATTCACAAATTTTTACATGAAATTATAAAAAGAAAGGTCCAAACTTGATTTATTGTGATACAATTTAATCTGTGATACAATTTAATCAAATACATAAATGACGTTTCGGAGGACAATTGTGGCATCACTATTCTTTTATTCGCTGGTATTCTGCTTTCGTTCTCGCATTCATGACAATGTTTTGGTTTAGTTTAGTGTACTTTTATTTTAGTTGTTTTATTCTTTCATGTTTATTTTATTTTAATCATTGACTGAGTGTAACATAGTTTATAATTATCTCCAGAAATTTTGTAATTTTAACTATTCTTGATTACGCGATTGTATTAAATTTATTGAAGCTTATTTTATTTTATTGTAATCTAGCCAATGTAGACCACGAGAGATCATGCTTCGTGTTCTTGAGACCCTGTCATTCTACTATGAGGACAGCTTTCCAACGATAATGAGGTTGTAAATTATATTCGGCTCAAGCTGACTATGTAATTGTTATTATGTATGTATTTATCTATTTTTGTCTTTAACCTAACTATTGTACTGATGACGATTCTAAATTGTTTTATCTTGCTATTTCAGTGTCTGAAGATGGAGGCAATTGTCCTCCAAAACGTCATTTATGTATTTGATTAAATTGTATCACAGGTGATTGTCAATAAATGAAGTTTGGACCTTTCTTTTTATAATTTCATCTAACGTAGTTAATTATTGTTTATTTTCCCCTTTTTTAACTTTACCTAGAAACATTTAATTTAAATCCTACAAAATAAAATTGGAAGCTCAAAAGACCTATTCCAATTTCAGTAAGGCAGGGCCTGCAAATAAACTTCACCGCGTTGCGACGCGAGTATGTGTCCCGCTCTTTTGAAGTTGTTGATTTACGTCCACGGACGTTATTGCGCCTCAGTGGATTCTCTGGAGGCGACCCTTCACTTCAGTTCTTGTCGTATGCGGAAACAAGACAAGAAACGTCCTTTTTTATTTCCCTGGGGAGTACGGCGACTTTCTAGTTTCGTTCTTTAGAAGCCCTCAATTTCAATACATAAATATTACTTCTCGGTTCAAAGCAAAACTTCTCTGTCACCCTCTCTTTAAATACGCAAGTGATTTATTGAAGCACTCAGTAATTGTAGGTCTTTCTTAATTTAAAATATGATCAAACTGAATTTTATTTAGTTTATTTTAAACGAAATAGTCATAATTAGAGCTCGGAAGTTCAGGCATTTAATTTTACTAACATAGGCATCCAAAAAGACATTTATTCTAGCTTAAGTATGGGGTGAAAAAAAGGATGTAAAACATGAAAACACACAAGTAAAAGAAAGGGTAAAAAATAATAATTAAAATTATTCCAATTCTAAAATTTACATTATCACTTCACGAGTAAGAAAACGATTTTTTTAAATATTGATTTCTCATGACCATGTGGTATGATGGCTACGAATTTCTTTTGCTCGAAACGCTGTCTCTTCAAAATGCTATTGTGAACCCCCATTTGAATCTTGAAACGCATTAGTGAAAATGGAATTATATTTTTCGCACTTGTGTTATCGCCTACCCTGAGCTTCGTATATAGAGAGCTGTCCACAGAAGGATCTCATACTAAAAAGTAGAACGTGATTGCTCGTGAGCGAACAAAGCCTGACGGATTCATTGAAAAAAATCTCGATCAATGCCAGGATAAAAAGTAAGTAAAATAATGAAGAAAAGGGGAAAAAATGTATAAATAGGCATCAGAATTTAAAATATGTAAAAAAATGGCAAAATGAAATCTAATAATTAGAAAAAAAGCAAACATAAGGCAAAATGTCAAAAATAGGCAATTTATTTATTGATTGTTAGTGATTCCGGGCGCGTCAACTACTGAGGTCATTAGTCACGTAAGTGTAGTGCATTGCAAGTCTCTCCCTCTCTCTCGCTCTGTCTCCCTCTGTCTCTCTCTCCCTCTGTCTCCCTCTCCCTCTGTCTCCCTCTCCCTCTGTCTCCCTCTCCCTCTGTCTCCCTCTGCCTCTGTCTCCCTCTCCCTCTGTCTCCCTCTCCCTCTGACTCCCTCTCCCTCTGACTCCCTCTCCCTCTGACTCCCTCTCCCTCTGTCTGTCTGTCTGTCTGTCTCTCTCTCTCCCTCTCCCACACACACACACACACACACACACACACACACACAGTGTTACAGTCTGGATAGATCGCGCGCGGTCCATGGCCTGTTTGTTTAGGAAGATGCTCGCATTAGCCCACCAGTGATCAGCGAAGCCACGTAACAACCACCTTCAGAGTAGTAGAACTACGGAGAACTCGATCCCACCTCGGCACACTGGATGAAATATTGTCAATGACGTATACTCCTGATGCTATCTTGCAAGGCCCCCACGGCCTCTCCATGGAGTCACCTTTGGGTGGGGAATTTGATCATGCACTTGACCATGTCAATGTGTACTCGATTCGCGTCAGCTTTTCCGAGGGCCCCCATCTCATTGGTGGATCCAAAGGGGGGGGGTGCATGGTCCCAAGACCTACGAGTTTTCGTTTGTTACCATCCTTTATTTGGTAAAATACACACAGACAAAATATTTATTTATATTTGAATTAAGTAATTATTTAAAAAAATAATATTGTACAGTATGACTAATACACTACAAAAATAAAATATCTGCTAATAAATAAGTTTAAAGTTTACAAAAATCTACGATGTCGTCCCCTCCCCCTCCCAAATGATCGGCTGGATCCTGCTCCTCCTAGCCAATAAGCATCTGAAAGGGCGGATGGGGGCCATGTACCCCCTCCCAAAACCTGAAGTTTTCGTTTGTTACCTCCCTTTATTTGGCAAAATTTATTTAAATAGACCGGGAGTGGTAGTTCAGTGCATCAACTGGTGCCACTGCAGCGCCTCTGACCGGGAGGTCCTAGGTTCCCACTCCCCACGGCGGCAGGATTTTCGACACTAGCTTTTTAGCTAGGTAGAATTCAGTCGCTGTCTGGAGGAGAATTCTAGCGGCCGGCTGCTCTGGTCGGTAGTTTTTCGTGGTTTCTCGGATCAACACCAGGCGAATGCCGGAGCAGTACCCTACCAAACGGGCCACGGAACGCGCGCGATCTGTCCTTCCCCTTCCTTGCCCCATCCTCTCTCCTTACACATACACTGACAATAACATTCACTACACTACCACATATTCCGGGAAACCGGTCGGGAGCTTAGAGCTTGTCCCGGCTGGGGCGGTGCCCCGGTGGTGGGAGAGTCCTGGTTAGGGGGAAACCCCACTAGCCGACGGTAGGTCGGCGCCGGATCTCGCCATGCGGCGGGGGAAGATCACCGCCATCTCCCGAGAAAAAACATGCACTACACTAACGGGACTAATGCCCGAAGCAGTGAACGCGCCCGGAAACAAAAAACAAATCAAACAAAATCAATCATTGATTTAAATATTTACTGGGGAAATGACAATGTCGACAGGCACCGAACGCATGGCGACACCGCGATGCACGGCTCGTCGTCCATCGCGGTGCTCACCCAGCTGGCCGAGGCCACGCGACCGATTGTGATCCAATTCGCGGCTGTTTATTCGGGCGAGGCGGCCACGCGGCTGTTTGGCTTGTCCCTCCCCACCCCACCCCGAAGCCAAGCAAACATGGCGGCGACCCGACGCTGGCCACCGGGTGCGCGCTGGTGGCGCAGACTAGCGGGATTTTTTGGTCGGTTGGCGTCTGCAAACGCGAGGTTTCACACGTTCGCTTAATTACATAAACCGACCGCGACGAAAATACACTGTCGTAGTTGCCTGTCTTTGAAACGTCTCGCGGAAAAATAATTTCGCACCGATCGGTCTCCGATGCATTATAGATAATTATTTCAAAGGTTTTCTTGAAGGCTTTGTTTGTTTTGTTCCAGGGTCGATCGATTGGCTCGAGAAGTCGGTCGGTGGGTCAGATTGACGATAAATACAGTCACTCGGAAATCGATCGTTGGATTTGTTTCGCTGTTCTCTGTAGGAAACATAAAAGTTACACTTTCTAATCAAATACCTTTGTCGTAGACCTATTAAACACTGGATGGGCTAAGTAATATAGAAAATAAAACAAAATGTAAACGTCATGCGATTTAATTTTTAGGCATCATCACTATCGTCGAAATTGCGATGAAATTTATTTCAGATAGAGTAAATGATCAGCAATAGAAATTAGTATTAAATGTTCCTGTAGAACATGAGCGAGCAGGGAAATGGATTTCGTGAACGTAATGAAGGTCTTAAGAGTTCATGTCAAAGCATTTGTACTCGTGAAATACTGGTAAGGATTTATTGATTGATTGATTGTTAGTGATTCCGGGCGCGTCAACTAGTATGGTCTTTGTCCTGTACGTGAAGTGCATGCTTTTGTGCTCGGGAGGTGGCGATGGATGCCGCTGGATGGCGAGATCTGGCGCCGATCTACCGTCGGCTAGCGGGGTTTTCTCCAACCAGGTATCTCCCATCAGCGAGGCACCGCCCCGGCCAAGACAAGCTCTAAGCTTCTGACCGGCACGTGTGGTAGTGTAGTACATGTTAGTATGTGTGTGTGTAAGAGGTGAGGATAGGACAAGGAAGAGGAAGGAAAGATCACACGCGGTCCGTGGCCCGTTTGTTATGGTACTGCTCCGGCATTCGCCTAGTGTTGAACCACGGAAAACCACCGATCAGAGCAGCCAGCCGCTAGAATTTTCCTCCCAGCAGCGACTGCCTTCGGCCTAGCTTACAAGCTAGTGACGAAAATCCTGCCACCGTGGGGAGTCGAACATACGACCTCTCGGTCAGAGGGACTGTGGTGACATCAGTTGATGCACTGAGCCATCTCACCCTGGGAAAAATTACCGATTATTGGTCTGAATAAATGTAATTTATATAATGTAACGTACACTGCAAACGAGTCGGAAGGTAGGTTATGGAAAGAGGTAGATTTTTATTGGGGTTTGATTTATTGTAAAACAGTGGTGTCGACGTCTCGGAGACCCCGAACCTACGCGACAACGTAGATGATTATCTCCACGATTCTCTAAAAGTGTTTTCTAACTGGGCGGTCACCGTGACCGCGATCAGTAGTGACGGCCCTATTAAAGGACTGACCAGGCAGAGAGTGTTGTCTTGGAGGGCACCGTGGTGTTGACTCACTTGTAACTCGAATCAAGTGCGAGCAAGACGGGAGAAAGCAGGACTGCACCCGGCTCAACCCCAGCGGACTAATCAACATAACTCGCCTTTAATGGAACACACCATCCAAAGCCTGTGCGGTAGGCCTCTGAGGATAATGTACTGACTGGATACATAAACATGTCTCCTCCTTTGAAACAGGGCTGCCCAACGGGAAGTAGTACGAGATTTTTACACATGCTGCAAAATCGTGATAGATATTATGTATTTCCCTTCACTGTCGTTGATATTGAAAACAAATTGTTTTATCTAGAACACAGTATTATTTGGTTATTTTCTTCAGTGTGATGTATATCATCTAGTCAGCACAATGTTTATAGTAAAAATTTTCAGAACAATAGACCTAACAAGCAATGATAACAACAACGCAATCAATATTAACAACAATAATAATTATGCACTGTTGTTACTTGCAGCATCTAATTCCAGAGCAGCGCCTCTGACCGGGAGGTCCTAGGTTCGAGTCCTGACGGTGGCAGGATTTTTGATTCTAGCTTTTCAGCTAGGTCGAATTCAGTCGCTGTCTGGAGGAGAATTCTAGCGGCCGGCTGCTGTGATCGGTAGTTTTCCGTGGTTTCTCCGATCAACACCAGGCGAATGCCGGAGCAGTACCCGATCAAACGGGCCACGGACCGCGCGCGATCTGTCCTTCCTCTTCCTTGTCAAATCCTCACCCCTTACACACACACACACTTACACTAACATGCACTACACTACCATATTCCGGCAGACCGGTCGGGAGCTTAGAGCTTGTCCCGGCTGGGGCGGTGCCCCGCTGGGGGAGAGTCCTGGTTAGGGGGAAACCGGTAGGTCGGCGCCGGATATCGCTATGGAGCGGGGGAAGATTACCGCCATCTCCCGCGAAACAAAATGCACTACACAGACGGGACTAATGACCAAAGCAGTTGACGCGCCCGGAAACACGAAAAAAGTCAATCAATCTAATTCCAATCTGGCCTCTAAACTAAGTGATTCCTCATTTTTCGCGAAAGTTATGTCACACACATTTCTTTTCTTTCGGAAGCAATTTTGTCAACCTATAACGAAATCTCTAACGATTGTTTTACGTACCTGGTATTACCCATCACACATCTCTAAATGAAGGTAATAAATTGAGTTTGTTTTTAAATATTGCTCGTAATATAATTTAGAAATTTTGAAATTATTAGTTTGAAAATATTATTCAAACAGAAAACTGTTTTAAAAACCTAATGTGTAATGTACAGTCATATTTTATGATTGTTAATACAAAATACAAGTATACTTCAATGATCTGCACAAATTTATAAAAGAAAAATATTAACATGAAATATTTTCTGAATCAAGTCGTCTGTGGACAATCACATTTATAATAATAGCCCCCAAAAAGAAGTATCCAAAAAAGTCCTGTATGATCTCTCGCAGAACATTTACTAACGGTCGCACATGGCTTCGAGAGCACCATTTGGACATCACTGCTATTGAGTTTCTTTGCCTCTCTTCTCGTGTGTCAAGTCAAATGCTAATGTTAGTTGAGAAGTTAGTTATTTAAACCGACCCATTAGCTTTCCTGCGAGTGAGGTAGGGTGCGTGTTATAGTTGCTAAAAGGTTTCACACAAGTTCCTTAATGTTCGGCATGCACCTGCGACTGTATGTTTAAAGTCTTAATGAGAAGTCTCAAGGGGTGGAGAGAAAGTTGTTACCCAAAGTACTGTTGTTGATAGATCGCAGAAAAGCAGTTTAGTTGGTTTTCTACGCTCGTTAAATATACATAAACGCTAACTGCGCGCAAATGAATTTAGATGCAAAGTGGTAATGAAAGAAATAGTTCTGGGGTGTACAGGTCGGGAGCAACATAGTAAATGAAAAGTATTCTCATTAATATTGTAAAATGATTTATCACACGAGATTCAAGGTACATCGAATTGAAGCGTTGGTTGGATAATAATTCTTGCTACCGGCTGCTCCGATTTCCGTGGTTTCTCCGATTGATTGGTTGATTTTTTCGTGTTTACGGGCGCGTAAACTACTTCGGTCATTAGTCCCGTTAGTGTGGTGCATGTTTTTTTCTTGGGAGATGGCGGTGATCATCCCCCGCTGGATGGCGAGATCCGGCACCGACCTACCGTCGGCTAGTGGGGTTTACCCCTAACCAGGACTCTCCCACCAGCGGGGCACCGCCCCAGTCAGGACAAGCTCTAAGCTCTCGACCGGTCTCCCGGAATATGTGGTAGTGTGGTGCATCTTAGTGTAAGTGTGTGTGTGTGTCAGAGGAGAGGATAGGACAAGAAAGAGGAAGGACAGATCATGCGCCGTCAGTGGCCCGTTTTGTAGGGTACTGCTCCGGCAATCGCTTGGCGTTGATCGGAGAAACTACGGAAAACTATCGATCAGAGCCTCCGGCCGCTAGAATTCTCCTCCAGACAGCGATTGAATTCGACCTAGCTGAAAAGCTAGTGTCGAAAATCCTGCCGTCATTAGGACTCGAACCTACGACCTCCCGGACAGAAGCGCTGCAGTGACATCGGTTGATACACTGAGATACCGCTACCCGTGATGCCTCCGATCAACTACAGGAGAATACCTGAGCAGTACCCTAACAAACGGGCTACGGGTCACGCGTGAGACCAGTCGGAGCTTAGAGCTTGTCCCGGCCAGGGCGGTGCCCCGCTAGTGGGGGATACCTGGTTAGGGAGAACCCCGTAAGCCAACGGATAGGTCGACGCCGGATCTCGTCAACCAGTGGGATAAGATTACCCCCATCTCCCGCGATAAAACATGCCCTACAGTTACGGGACTAATGACTTTAGCAGTTGACACGCCCAGAATCACTCATCAATATATAAATACATAAATCGATAGTGTGATTTAACAATGGGACAGTTGAGATATAATAAACGCCATTCATTTAAAATAACAAACATACAATAGTCACGTCGTTTTATTTTGAATGTCACTAAATAATCTACAAATATAAGAATGTTATTTTTCTTGGCACAAAAATTGGTTATTGAAAACTAGGAAACTACTGTAGTGGGACGAAATTTCAAAAATATTTTGATACTTTGGAGAAAAAGGGTGTGAAGGTTCACGTTACACGGAAACCTAAAGCAAGTCCGTCTCCTCTCCAGCGAACAATAAGCGGCAGTGCTACCGCCCCTCCCCCCACCAAACCCACTCAGCCTTTCCAAACTGTGAGGTCTCAAAGAGTGGAAGGAGACAGCACACTGGCGCTCTCCTTCTCTCAGTGCATCCATTTTGACTTTCAACAGGAACGTACAGTATTCTCTGTCTGAACTACGGCTGTAGTTACATGATTCGAATTGAAGTAATCATGTTTACTGCATTCTTCCTACATGTCTCTTGTCGCTTTGGGCAATACAAGCCACCTGCAAGTTTTTCGTCACACAAACATTGATAATTAATGTGAAACGTCCTTTTTATTTTTAGAATGTATTTAACCACAAGAAAAGTTAAATGTGTGGGTGTCTACTAGGAGGGGAGAGGAGCAAATATGCGTCGGTTTTCTTCAGCTCTGGAAACTCTATCCCAGACTTAATACTACTAAACGAAGTTGAATTAAGAATACAGATAACGGGCCTTCAAAATCGATCCGTATTTTCATTTCTTTCGAATATTCGATTCTATAATATCCATCCAATTTCAAAAATCTAAAAAAAAAGCATAATAGTAAGATATAAAAGGCTTTTATAAAACGAGGTTATTTGTTAGAATTGTCAACTGGTTGATTGATTGATTTTTTCGTGTTTCCAGACGTTCGTGTTAACTGCTTTGGTCATTAGTCCCGTAATTGCAGTGCATGTTTTTCTGAGAGATGGCGGTGATCTTCCCCCGCTGGATGGCGAGATCCGGCGCCGACCTCCCGTCCGCTAGTGGGGTTTCCCCCTAACCAGGACTCTTCCACCAGCGGGGCATCGCCCCAGCCGGGACAAGCTCTAAGCTCCTGAACGGTCACCCGGAATATGGTAGTGTAGTGGATATTAGTGTACGTGTGTATGTGTTCAATTTTATATAATTTCGTTATGTGTTCAAAAAGCAACGAGGAAATTAATTACAACTGTTCAATTTCATCTTCAACCATATTCACGTCCCGACTCTTTCTGTTTATATTTGAATCAAGCAAATTATGAATCTACGTTGATGAAGTTTCAGGGAAAAACGTTATTTTGCAAACTTTCGTAACTCGCTAACAACAAAACTCATGAAAATAACTTCTTCAATTAGCAAGTCGCTTCATGCAGAAACGTTAACAGACGGAACTTTAACAACGAGGCTATTCATAATTGCTGCAAACACGACTCAGGCCGAAGCGCTTCGCTGTACCTGAGAGTCGTTGCAGCCCTTTTCGGTTTCACAAAAGCTGTGCGTGCCCTGCTACAAATGTCGAGTATAATTGTAGGGCAAGTGACGATTCCCTTTTGAAGTCTAGCGACACAGTATACCTCGAAACTTTTGTGCTTTGAACTGGGAGTTGAGGTACTATATTGGTCTTTCATAACGTCCGCCATTCATGTACGTGATTTCAATGATAAAAATAACATTGGATATAAGAATTTATTGAGACGAATCTTAATTTGGGTTTGGTACAAATTTTAAAGAAAGATGTGAAATATTGTGATAAGATGGATGAAACTTCACTTCTGAATAATATTAACGTATTTTGAAATTGCCTTTTTGATTCTTGTAATCGTAATAAAACGATATTGTACTTATATTGATACCAGAAGATTTGCAACCACTTGTCATCCTGTGATGTGAGCGCTATTGATTAGAGACCAGATTATAAGCCAGGCATGTCAAAATTTTTGGCAAGATAACAAGCTTGAGGTGTTTTTCCGAAATTTCACTTTACGCCGCTCCTATTCATCCGATTTGCATGATTGGCACGGCGTTGGATTCAGGAAGCACGCCGTCATCGCACTATAAGCCCACATTTTTTAATTTCTTCACGGAACTATGAGAAAAAGTTTTTAAATTTTTTTTTGGAAATATTTTTTTGAAAAAACGGCTCCATAACGTTAATTCTATTTTAAAAATGAGTTCACTGCCGTTTACAGATCTACACTATTCACCGCCTCGCACCACTCCTGTTTTCGAATGTATACTCCTCTCTGGATTTTAAGGGGAAATGAGTGAGGAATGAGGGGAAGTTGCCCGTTCTCGTAGGAGGGCCGGGCTTCCCAGTCGGGCAAGTAGCTCGTGCGGGAGCGGTTTGACGCACTTGTTAAAATTTATTCAATAGCAGCCCATTTGTGCAAATCTTTTGTTTCTTTGTACCTTTCGGTAGCACCATTCATACAAATCACGAAATGTATTTCCTGTCCTCTACAATGCTATTGCAATTTTATGAACAAGCGAGGTACAGTTGTGAAACCCATAGCTATCCCTTTCTTGGATGTATAGATTGGAAATACCTGTGATTGCAACTACTTCTCCGAGTTGTCAAGAATTTCATAATTTCGTGAACCAAACTCAAAAATCTATAAGATGATTATGTTCTAAGATCGTATTTGAAAACAAACAGAGAATGCGTTTCACAACAAGAAATAACCAAATAAAATAATTACATTTACATTAATTACATTTGTATTAAGTTAAATAATAACTAAATTGTGATATCCTTCTGTTTCTATGTTTTGATTCCATAAGAATCTAATAAAGCATAAAAAACGCTGGAGTTTAAATGTTCCTTTAATGAAAGAGGCTTTATATAAATGGGAGGAGAGTCCCTTTCAGTTCACAAGGCTCAGACAGAGCCGTGAGAGAATTTCCCAGGACAAACACAGGCCAAGGCAAGGAACAAGGAGCGCGAGTGTGTTCCATTTTCTTGACTCCAGCTGTGGTGTCAGAGGAGGCGAGATCTTGTAAATACATCAGGAACGTGTCTTGTGACGGAACCGAGTCTCCGCTGGGTCGATAGGCGAGGAGGAAGGGGCAGACACACGCGGCACGGTGGTTGGAACTGACACAACAGCTGATGGTTGGTTGGTTGTTAGTGATTCCGGGCGCGTCAACAGCTTAGGTTATTAGTCCCGTAAGCGTAGTGCATGATTTTTCCTCGGAAGATGTCGTTGATCTTCCCCCGCTGGATGGCGAGATCCAGTGCCGACCTACCGTCGGCTAGCGAGGTTTCCCCCTAACCAGGACTCTCCCACCAGCGGGGCACCGCCCCAGCCACTCTCCCACCAGCGGAGCACCGCCCCAGTCACTCTCCCACCAGCGGGGCACCGCCCCAGCCACTCTCCCACCAGCGGGGCACCGCCCCAGCCGGGACAAGCTTTAATCTCCCGATCGGTCTCCCAGAATACGTGATAGTGTAGTGCATGCCAATGTAAGTGTGTGTATAAGGGGAGAGGATAGGAAAAGGAAGAGGAAGGAAAGATCGCGCGCGGTCCGTGGCCCGTTTGTTAGGGTAACTGCTTCGGCATTCGCCTGGTGTTGATCGGAGCAATCACAGAAAAACTACCGATCAGAGCAGTCGGCTGCTAAAATTCTCCTCCAGACTGACTGAATTCGACATAGGTGAAAAGCTAGTGTCGAAAATCCTGCCACCGTCGGGACTCGAACCTAAGACCTCCCGGTCAGGGAGACTGCAGTGACATCAGTTGATTCCCTGAGCGATCTCTCCATCTCCTCGGTCAGTCATTTGAACAGAGAATAACTTTTTGTGGGAAAAGTGAACGTAATGAAACTTTTTCCGAAGAAGTGGGAGGATATAATCGTTCAATAAGATGGCCGTCTATTGAAGTGTTTTTACGTTGAATGTGTTTGCTGCCTTTACTACATAGCTGAGTTAATTTGATCACAATTTTACTTCTACACGAATTTGAGAAATTGTAAAATATACGGGATGTCCGGAGAGGAAACGTCGAACTTTCGAAAATAATCTCTTAAGACAATTTTAAGCATATTTTGTTTAATAAACTACTTGGATATTGAACTATTTTTGAATTTAAAATATGTACATAATATCTACAAACCACTAGTCTCAAGATGTCGGTCATGAAATTCTTATTAAATACTGAATTTTAAATGCGCACTTCTTCCCCGGAGCGCATTTAAAACTCAGTATTGAATAAGAATTTAATGACCGACATCTTGAGATTAGTGTTTAGTAGATAGTGGGGGTAGATAGTAGATCTTGTTGAGAATTCACTTTCCTTCACGCGTTCGTTTATGAATGCACAAAACGTCCCTCCAACATCGCAATTATGAGGGCATCATTTATTACACGAAAATGGGGAAAGGAATTTGGAGTTTCAAGAGGGCCATGAGGCTGTGCAGCTGACAGCTGACGTCGTGCGTGATGAGGAAGCCGCCAGGAGGCCGTGTTGACGACGCGTCGCTAATTGGTAATCCGTTGCTTTGTGCGAAGACCGGCGGGGTCCTTAAGCCCTCCTCCGCGCGACACAACTACTTCCCGGTTGAACTAAGTTGGAAAGTAGTGAAACGAACTACACGCACAAAAGAATTGCGACGTATTTTGTGTATTGTATGCAATAGAACGAACAGAAAATATATGAAGACCTCGGAGCAATAGAGTTTGTGCACCCTCGAACGTTAAAGTAACCGGCAGCGGTAGCTCAGTGATCAACTGATGTCTCTGCAGCACCTCTGAGCGGGAGGTCCTAGGTTCGAGTTCTGACGGTGGCAGGATTTTCGACACTAGGTTTTCAGTGAAATCGAATTTAGTCGCTGTCTGGAGGCGAATTCTAGCGGCCGCTGCTCTGATCGGTAGTTTTTCGTGGTTTCTCCGATCAACACCAGGCGAATGCCGAAGTAGTACCCTAACAAACGGGCCATGGACCTTGTCCTATCGTCTCCCCTTACACACACACACACACACACACACACACAGGGAGAGTAAGTTCCGGTCGGGAGCTTAGGGCTTGTCCCGGCTGGGTTTAATTGATTGATTTTTTCGTGTTTCCGGGCGCGTCAACTGTCGGTGATTAGTCCCGTTAGTGTAGTGCCTGCTTTTTCTCGGGAGATGGCGGTGATTTTCCTCTCGTTGGATGGCGAGATCCGGCACGGACCTACCGTCGGCTAGTGGGGTTTCCCCCTAACCAGGACTCTCCCACCAGCGGGGCACCACCCCAGTCGGGACAAGCTCTAAGCTCCCGACCGGTCTCCCGGAATATGTGGTAGTGTAGTGCATGTTAGTGTAAGTGTGTGTGTGTGTGTGGTGTGTGTGTAAGGAGAGGCTAGGACAAGGAAGAGGAAGGACAGATCGCGCGCGGTCCGTGGCCTGTTTGGTAGGGTACTGCTCTGGCATTCACCTGGGGTTGATCGGAGAAACCACGGAAAACTATCGATCAGAGCAGCCGGCCGCTAGAATTCTCCTCCAGACAGTGACTGAATTCGACCTAGCTGAAAAGCTAGTGTCGAAAATCCTGCCGCCGTTGGGAGTGGCAATCTAGGACCTGCCGGTCAGAGGCGCTGCAGTGGTATCAGTTGATGCACTGAGCTACCGCTCCCGGTCCCGGCTTGTGTTGTGGGCCGCTGGAGGGAGAGTCCTAGTTAGGGGGAACCCCCCTAGCCACCGGTAGGTCGCCGCCGGATCTGGCCTTCCAGCAGGGTCACCGCCATCTTCCGAGGAAAAAACATGCACTACACTCACGGGACTAATGACCTAAGCTGTTGACGCGCCCGGAAGCACTAACCAACCAACGTTAAAGCACTATCGACGTTTTGCGCATGCGCACTTCAAGTCTCGCATCACTTTGGTGCATTTGCGCATGCGCAGAAAATCGATAGAGCGGTCCGCTAAGGCGGGTAGAGACTCTCTAATAACATGCTACGCCACTATTCGAAGTTTTGAGGAAAAGGAAAGTAAAAGTTTAAACATTTCCCTAAATAAGACTTAGGCTTAAGAGGTAGGTCGGCGCCGGATCTCACCAACCAGCAGGGGAAGATCATCGCCATCTCACGTGGAAAAACATACACTACACTTTCGGGACTAATGGCGTAAGCTGTTGGCGCGCCCGGGATCACTAACCAACCAACCACAGCCACAGCAATGACGTCAGCCAATGCACGTGCAGTGATAATTAACGACCAAGGCGGCGGCGTCGGAGGCAACGCAGGCCGCGTCATGGCGGCTCGCGTGCGAGTCCCGTGCGTTGGGCAACGCCTCCGCGCTTTCTCCGCCGGCCACGCGATGGGCGCTCGCTGCTGTGCCGCTCCGTTAGCGCAGCTCCGTTAGCGACTGCAGCGGCCTCCAAGCACAATTTGATAAATTTAAATATTAAGTAATTATGACTTCTTCTTCGCTGTCCGGGTGACGCCGCGTAGTGGGCTGAGAGGCCTCTCAGCCCACTACGCGGCGTCACCCGGACAGCGAAGAAGAAGTCATCGACTCGAGCCGCGGAAGCCTACGCGTACATTAAGTAATTATTTTAAGTATTGAATAATAAATGTAAGCATTAAATAATAAATGTAAGCATTAAATAATAAATGTAAGCATTAAATAATAAATGTAAGCATTAAATAATAAATGTAAGCATTAAGCAATAAATGTAAGTATTAAATAATAAATGTAAGTATTAAATAATAAATGTAAGTATTAAATAATAAATGTAAGTATTAAATAATAAATGTAAGCATTAAATAGTAAATGTAAGCATTAAATAATAAATGTAAGTATTAAATAATAAATGTAAGTATAAAATAATAATGTAAGTATTAAATAATAAATGTCAATATTAAATAATAAATGTAAATATTAAATAATAAATGTAAGTATTTTATAATTTGAAGCCAAATTTTATAAATACATCTTTATTTTCGTTTTCGTATGTTTGTATGTACAGTCGACTCCGGTAATAACAAACTTCGGAGGACTATCATGTTTGGTTCACTTTATCCGAGGTTCACTATATCCGATCATCCGATGATGCCAAAAGTAAATAGAATTTCTTCACGTCGATGGATTTTGTTAATATAGAGAGACAGCAAAATTCATTATCAAAATGAACTGAAAATTTGAATATCTTTATTTGCCCATAAAAAAGCAATTATTTTCAATTTCTTGCTTTTCATTTTTAATTAGGATTTTCTCTAGATTCTTTTCGTATCTCAAAAATATCATAAAGACGCCCGGAGGAATATGAAGAAAAGTGCCTGAGGGTCTTAGAATTAGTAACAATGTAAATTAATACGCTCTTGAGCCAGTAGTAAGTATATATCAGTTTACCAGCAATGCAAGCTTAATTTGAAGACCTAACAAAAGTCGAATCGTCTCGTCGAATCGTTTCGTCTTCCAAAGGGTTACTCGTGCAATAATAGTATCGTTTTTAAGAGTAAAAACTTTCTATTCACCAACCTTGTAGAATTAAGAGAAAATGCAGAATATTCTGGTTATCATTCAGAACCCTGACAGCTGCGCAAATTAACGGTGAGTAATACTTTAATTTCTCAATTTAAGTGCTCAGTAAAAATGTATTTTGGCATATAATCGTTTCATCTCATTTAACGGTTAATTTATTTTTTCTATCATTCCAGGACGCATCTACCACAACTACTCTTCTATATATGTTACGGTGGTTTTACAACCAACCTATTACACTATTACAGCCAGCGATTGTATTACAATCTTCTATTATGTAATGAAGCACTGAAATTATCCACAGTGAATGCAAGGTTAAGATTAATTTCACAATTTATATGTATTAGGTACTCTAAAATAAACCCGTGATAGAATTATGAATGTTGTCGGGGTAGAAAGAAGATGAGCGAATCTACGGCTTTAATATTAAAAATAAAAGTAGTGGTGTAGCAGAATGGTACAGAGTTTCTCGTAGTAAAGTTTTCTAATTTCCTTGGTGTGGTCTGGCTTTTCGGTCTTGCCCCATTCTCTTGCCAGCTGCCACCTATCGTCGCCCCAATTACATTTTTTTGACATTTCTCAACTTTTCGATTTTCCAATGGTAGAACCTAAATTTTACTTCAAGAATATTGAAGAAGAGTAAAACATCGTCCTAAACAGAAATTTTCATTGAAAAATTTGCAGCCGTTTTTAAAAAATTGGCGATTAAGTATTACTCTAAATGTGAAATTTGAAGCACCATTTCTCAGGAATCTATTGAGTTTTCGAAAAAATTATTTAAAGTCATTTGAAAATTTTAAATGGAATAATGTATACGAATTGATGGAAACGCGCATATTAACGGCGTGAGAGATATTTAAAGGTAATTACATTTCTGTAATTATTGAAAAAACAAACGAATACAGCAAAATTAACATTCTGACTTATTAAAGAGTGCAATTAGCACTATCCGTACGAAAAGTTGGAAGAAAAAACTTGAAGCCATTTTTGAGAAAATTTCTTCTGAGAATGCGGTATTTTGATCTCATTTTAACAGAAAATTTTAAGTTTTCGAGAAACTTTATATGACTAATGAAAGCATAAGCACTCATAAATACCATAATATGAACAAATAGTCTGTAATTTCAATATTAAAGACGTGAGAGACACGTCCATAAAATTATATATTTGTAGTTTTTTTAATAAAACAAACAAACAACAACAACAAGTAGAGAAATATGGCATATATGCTGTCGTATAGGATACATTTGGCACTACTTCTATAAAAAATTTAAAGAAAAAAAATTGCAGCCGTTTTTGTAATTTTTTAAAATTGCAATTATTGCACGAAAAGAACAGACGGACATTTTGAGGGAAAAAAACAACACTTTTTTGGTGTCAGAAGACCCTAACCCGTGTATTTCCGTTGAAACCTCGAAATCAATTTTCCGCAGCATTACATAACCTTCTTTATACTACATGTACTATTACTCACGTGTATACGTATGTATACGAGAAAATAAAACTGGTGCAGAAATAGCTACACAACAGTAATTTTAAATAAAGAATATTGCGATTTTCGTGCTTGTAATATGGTAGGCATACTTGTAGGCATACTTCAAAATCACGTTACGGAAGATAAATTATCACGTTCGTATTTAAAACACATGCACAGAAATTTCATACGCAAAGAGTAAGCTCTCAGCTAGTTCTGTTTTCGTATTTGCGAAAGCCGGAACAACTTCCAGAGTTTATGTTTTGTAATCCCGTTAGTGTTTATTGAAAAATAACCAAACAACTGTTCATCTTAAATAATGAATAATGCGATTTTCATACTTATAATATGGCAATATTAACGTAATTAGCGAATTAGCCATACTCGCAAATGACATTAGGTAAGAGAAAATTATCACGTTCGTATTTAAAACACTTGCACAGATATTCCCTACGCAAAGAGTTAGCTCTCTGGAAGTTCTGTGTTTTCGTATTTGCGAAAGCCAGAATACCGTCCAGAGTTTACGAAAGCGGCTTATTTTGTAATTCCTTTTTCATTTATAGACAAATAACCACATAACTGTTCTTCTTAAGTAATGAATAAAGCGATATTCATGCTTATAATATGGCAATTTCAAAATAATTAGCAAAGTAGGCATACTTGCAATTGACATTACGTAAGAAAAAATTATCACGTTCGTATTTAAAACACTTGCACAGAAATTTCATACGCAAAGAGTAAGCTCTCAGCTAGTTCTGTTTTCGTATTTGCGAAAGCCGGAACAACTTCCAGAGTTTACGAGTGCGGCTCACTTTGTAATTCCGTTTGTGTTTATTGACATCGTTTCGCAGGCACATAAAATGAGCGGCGGGGGCGGGGGCGTAAAACACAAAGGAGGTGCGAAACACGAGGGACCGCCTCGCGGCTCGCTCCAACCCGAGAAAGTCCGCAAACCGCCAGTCGAGTGCAGCCGTAAAATCAGGAGTCATGAAAGCGAGACCTTGGCATTAGGCGGAGAAACAAACCGCTGCGCTCCGTTAGAGACCGCACAGACTATGGGGGAGATAGGCATATCCATGCGGCGCTTGAACCCTTTGGGCTATTTGCGACTGGGTCCATCCCGCGGCGGGGGCGTCCGTCTGGTTAAATTGATTGATTTTTTCGTGTTTCCGGGCGCGTCAACTGCTTTGGTCATTAGTCCCGTTAGTGTAGTGCATGTTTTTGCTCCGGAGATGGCGGTGATCTTCCCCCGCTGGATGGCGAGATCCGGCGCCGACCTACCGTCGGCTCGTGGGGTTTCCCCCTAACCAGGACTCTCCCACCAGCGGGGCACCGCCCCAGCCGGGACAAGCTCTAAGCTCCCGACCGGTCTCCCGGAATATGTGGTATTGTAGTGCATGTTAGTGTAAGTGCGTGTGTAAGAGGAGAGGATAGGACAAGGAAGAGAAAGGACAGATCGCGCGCGGTCCGTGGCCCGTTTGGTAGGATACTGCTCCGGCATTCGCCTGGTGTTGATCGGAGAAACCACGGAAAACTACCGATCAGAGCAGCCGGCCGCTAGAATTCTCCTCCAGACAGCGACTGAATTCGACCTAGCTGAAAAGCTAGTGTCGAAAATCCCGCCGCCATCATGTCCTGCTAATTAACACACTAGACTATGTTATTTAAATTTTTGTGAAGAATGTTTTTGTTAAAATATATTATTTATTGCTGTGTTGTACTAGAGTAGTTTAATTGTTCTTGACCAGTATGCATGTTACATTTCGGAAAACAATTTTGTGTGTTTTTTTAACCACATTTATTTGTTTTCTTGTGGAGTACATCGTTCAGTATTAGCACTTTATAGATGTGCTTTCAGGCTTATTCTAGTAAAAAATTTAAGCTAACGTAATATACACATTGAAGAGAATATTCTAGGAGAAAACCTCAGGATTACACATCACGGTTGGCTAAGATTTTGAGAAGGCTTCGAATGAAAATTTACTTTTTATTCGAGTGTGGGTAGAGTTTTTCGCTAGTTTGAAATGTGATGCTGTTGGTATGTCTGATAAGATTTGGTAGAAATTGTGTTATATACATGGTATTTGTTGCAACATTGTATTGACGTTTAATTAGAAATGCAATTGTTTATTACTTACGAACTAGAAGTATTTATGATTAATGTGATATATTAATTTTTGAATTATTTGGAGTTTGTTGATATGTTCCTTTTTATCCATTTTGGGCATGTGTAGAGCTTTAGTGGCCACACTGTTTAATATATTGTTAGAGAGTTTGTATATATCAAGGCATTGTGTTTGTTGATTTCAGTGTGGTTTTCTTCAGTAGCATGTTTGCGACTTGTTTGGCATGCCTTTTAGGCAGAGATTCGAGGATAATAATCTATTTTATACAATTGCAAAGATATATTACTACTGATGAAAATGCATGTTCCAAGTTAATGAAACAATATCAACGGAAAAAATCCCATGAATGGAACTCAAAAATTAATATACAGAGCGTAATGCGATACAGATTCATTTTTTCACACGGGCAGTGCTGGGATATGCTCAGCCTTTAAGTTATAAACATATTTAAAATTTATTTTTCTAAAAACACAAGAAAAAATAATTAAATAACAATCATGAGAAACTTTATTTTCTCTTTTCCTGACAAAATTAGAATACCTCCATGTATTCACAATTACCATGAAAATTTTCTCCATTAACCTAGGCAACGGTGAGACGGTCCCTTCTTGAAACTGAATGTTTAGATCCTCTCATGGCTGGAGAAGCATTAAAGAGGGATATCAAACACGAATCTGGAGGGCAATTTAACACCATTTTGCTTTCATCTCGTCACGAATGAAACCTTCAGCCTGGTACAACATAGTAATGTCTAGGGAAGTAACGTTTTTGGTTTGTGTTGAATGATTGTTCTTGTTATCTTTTAACTTCATTTCCTTCACAAAGGAGCAAGTCTTTAACACCAAAATAGAAGAATATTTATGTATACTATTTATTTCCAATCTTATTTCATCTATCAACGTATTAAACTGTAATAAAACGATATAATTATAAACTATTTTCCTTAAATTAATACATCTTCTGTCCTTCATTTCTATCCATGCATTGTCCCATCTCTATGTCACAAAAAAGGAACTGATATTGGATTTTCTTCTTCTTCTTCTTCTTCTTCTTCTTCTTCTTCAAATAAATATATATTATTTACTTTTACTATTGTGGCTTGATTCTCCCCACTTCTCCCCATTCTCCCCATGGATTAGCACAAAATCAGCTATCACCACGGAGTACGTACGTTGTTTCTCTTCTGCCAGATGGGAAAACAAATTTTTGTGCGAGTGTTCTTGCAGTATTGTTTCTATTTTATTTCAGAATCATTTCAGTTGAGACAATTGAGTGAGATTTTCAATTCTATTCACGCGTTCAGACTTCAAAATACAAGTCAAAGGAGGAAGAATGTTCTCGTTTCTTCCCTCCGGAAAAAAATGGATCGCGCGAGCGGTAATTTCCGGGTGGAAGAAGCGGCGGCATCGGCAGCGGAGCGTCGCCCCTCCCCGGGGCCGGCCTCCTCCGGCCCCGGCCCCCGGCCCTGGCCCCTACCTCCCCGGGCCCCTCCCCCACCCCCCCGGCCGCCCCCGGCCCTGCCCCTCCCCGGTTGGCCCGGCCCCCTCCCCCCCCCCCCTCCAGCCTCCTCCCGACCCCTTCCGGGTCAGGCCCCCCCTTCTGAACCAGACCCCGTTTCACACGCAGCTCCAGTCCCCGCACCGCTCTTCGCTCCAGCCCCCTCCTAGACTGTCTCTTGCCCCCCTCCCCCTTCCCCCTTCCCCCTCCAGTTCCATCTCCCCCCCATTTCCGCTCCAGCTCCTTTCCGCTTCCCCTCCACACCCAGTTCCAGTTCCCGCTCCACTCTCTGCTCCCGCCTTCACTTCATCCCTTGTTCCAGTCCTTACTCCGGCCCCGCTCCGGGCCCTGCTCCCGCCCCGGCTACCGCCCCTGTGGCCGCCGCCGCCGCCGCCTTTCCAAGAACAATGGCAGTCGCCGGCGAGCGCTCGCGAGCGACAAAGACGGCGCTGGGGCGAATTCCTGCTGTTCACGACTCTTCCGGTCCCAGGAGAGCGCACCGCGGCCCGCGACGGCCCCCGCCCCTCGCTCCGCTCACCCGGCAGCCAGGCAGTGGCCGCGGACGCTCCCCGCACGGGCAGAACTCACTCGGTTCTTAATGCACAATAATAAATAGAGAATAATCAAAAATAAACCAAAAATTATAATAAAATAATTTGGTTCATACAGATAAATTAATGTAAATGGTAGTCACAAATTTATTTTTTTCCTCTGCGTCATGCAATGTCAGTTAATATTAATTACATTCGAACACCTCAACTGTAATTTTAAAATGGTAAATCCATTAATGTGGTTAGGTGGAAGAACAGGCCTCAAGGCCTGAGACTCGCCACAAATAAAGACAATTTTATTATTATTATTATTATTATTATTATTATTATTACTTTTATTATTATTATTATTATGTACTGATTGCAAATAGCTTCAGGAAACGATTTTTTTACTCTGCTGTAAACAATAATTAATTAATCGCATCTGGAGGGGAATCGCGAGAATCCATTGAATCAATTCTTTTTGACATATCGAAAATGATGACCATTTAAGTAGAGAATTTAAGTGTAAATCGGGGGAAAAGGAAGATGAAAGAAAGATCGCGCTGTCCATGGGCCCCATTTAGGGTACTGATCAAGCTTTCTCCCAATGCTGATCGGAGAAATCACGGAAAACTACTAAAAAACACCACTATAATTCTCCTCCATACAGCGGTTGAATTCGATCTAGATAGTGTCGAAAATCCTGCCACTACTGGGGCTCGAACCTGCAGTGATATTAGTTGGTATCCTGACACATCTATGCCTTTTTTTATTAGTTTCGGAGATTACGAACTTTGTCATTGCGTCCGAAATACATGACGAAGATAAATGTTTTGATTGATCGGTTTTTTCGTGTTTCCGGGCGCGTCAACAGCTTTGGTCATTAATCCCGTTAGTGTAGTGCATGTTTTTCTCGGGAGATGGCGGTGATCTTCCCCCGCTGGATGGCGAGATCCGGCGCCGACCTACCGTCGCCTAGTGGGGTTTCCCCCTAACCAGGACTCTTCCACCAGCGGGGTACCGCCCCAGCCGGGACAAGCTCTAAGCTCCCAACCGGTCTCCCAAAATATATGGTAGTGTAGTTCATGTTGGTGTAATGTGTGTGCAAGGGGAGAGGATAGGACAAGGAAGAGGAAGGACAGATCGCGCGCGGTCCTTGGCCCGTTTGGTAGGGTACTGCTCCGGCATTCGCCTGGTGTTGATCCGAGAAACCACGGGAAACTACCGATCAGAGCAGTCGGCCGTTAGAATTCTCCTCCAGACAGCGACTCAAGTCGACCTAGCTGAAAAGCTAGTGCCGAAAATCCTGCCGCCGTGGGAAGTGGGAACCTAGGACCTGCCGGTCAGAGGCGCTGCCGTGACATCAGCTGATGCACTGAGCTAACGTCCCGGTTGCAGAATCGGGAGAAGACTAGTAAATGAATTTGAGGCTCCGGGAATAGTGATGAGGGCATGTCTGGGAAGAAGGGATCATCCGGTCCGTCGCCCATTGTGTATGGCCAATATTCACCTGAAAGTGATAAGAAAAACCTAGAAAAACACCAAACAGAACAGTTGAACAGACGACTAGATCTTGGAAGGGGCCGCAAAATCGATGATATTGAACGCATCAGCCAATTCCACCCCGAAATCAAAATCGAGGTCTCATACAGAACAACCGTGGATTAGTAATCGGCGACTTTGCTGGGACTTTGCTGCTGCCACGGTCGTATCTATCAGAAGAGGGGATTTATATACGGTTTTCGGGCGTTATTTACTTGAACATACTCCCATAGAAATTTTAATAAACGATATTGTGACAGAAAGGAGGGTCCTTTTTAATTAAAAAATAAGGAGAATATTTTTCATTATCAAAGGTTTATTAACAATTTGGTTGGAATTTCAATTACATACTCTTATATCTCGCATCGGTTATATCTTCTCTTACAACGTAAGCGTGATATATAATACAAGACAGATCTCAAGCTTATATCTCGTACATTTGGCATTATATAAGAATCTATCAAACCGCACGTGGTATATGAGACTAGAGTAGCGGGTGGCTAATGCCTGGTATTAACATACTGAAGCACCGGCATAATATTTATTAGACAGTAAATAAAATTAAAATCTTTATTTTATTACGCTGTCAAAATATTTTATTCAAGGTGTCTTCTAATTATTGAGAATGTAACTGCTCTTGTCACTGGCCGATTCGTCTGTTAAATTAATTACTCGACAGAAGGCCGTGAATTCTCGAACTTGCAAATTTATTTCCACCCCTTCCTCAGTGGCATTCTCAGCCACTGTGCGCAGCGGCGGGAGGGGGGGGTGAAGAGGGAAAGGTTTACGAGTTCTCGCCGCGAGACGCTGTCGTATCGACGTATCGAACGACGCACCGGCGTCGGCGGTGCAACGGAAATAGCCCGAGCACGCCCCGACGCTCCGCCCTCCCTGTCCCGCCCTGTCCCGCCCGGCCGGGCCCGCCCTACCAGGACAGGCCCGCTCCGCCCACCCCGCCCGTTCCGACCCGGCCCGCCCCCCGGCCCGCCCCCCGGCCCGGCCCGGCCCGACCCCCGGCCCGGCCCGACCCCCGGCCCGGCCCGACCCCAGCCCGACCGCCGACCGACCCGACCCGACCCGACCGACCGGCCGACCCGACCCGGACCGACCCGACCCGGACCGACCGGCCGACCCGACCGGACCGACCCGGCCGACCCGGACCGGCCGACCCGGACCCGACCCGACCGACCGACCGACCCGACCGGACCCGACCGACCCGACCCGGACCCGACCTGACCGACCCGACCCGACCCGACCCTCCCCGTCGCGCCCCACCGCGGCCTGCCTCGCCCCATAACCACATGACCAAAAGCTAGACCCAACTCACTTTGTTGAAATTAACTTAGATTTCAAATAATCCTGTCTGGTATAATTTTTTAGTTTATTTGTGACATATAATCTGACATATTGTCATACGAGACACATTTTCTAGCTTATTACTCTTGTGTCCTTACAAATATGCATATTTTATGTTTGGATATTAAAAATATGCATACATGTGTCATGATACTTGTATGCGTTTGGGCAAAATTTGGCCAAACATGTCCATTTACTGAAAACGGTCCATAAAAATATGACAAATATGTTTTTATGGCAACATTTTGCCACATACGACCTTTTACTAAACACGGAAATTTGCACAATACAACGTTTTTCTATTGGAGAATACCTGGATTCATGCATAAATTGTTTTAAAATTCACCCGAAGGATCAGAAAAAATATATATGCCTTGTCATGAAAATCCGGGCCCTAAACATGACGATGCAACATTGTCTGAAATATTCAATTCATGTTAATCAATATTTCTTCTTGATTGTCAATATATGTTTGCAAATAAAAGTATCCAAAGTTTTTTATGACAATCATCTATTTCAGCAATTGTACAACGTTTCGTAACTAGTTTTAACTAGTTTCGTAACTAGTTATGAAACGTTGTGCAATTGCCGAAATAAATGTTTCAATTCATGTTGTACTAGTGCGTCTAAATACGTTCTGTGTACGTTGTAGGATGTATGTTGAATCTGTGATGATGAGAAGGTAACCCCGTAAGTGCAGAACCCTGTCTTGTAATCGATTCTGTGTTAGCAGTGACTAGCGTGATAAACCGGCGGTATGGTGTTGATGACTCGGTCGATGTTATAGTTGATGAGAGCAGAGAGAATATGGTAAGTTAGGAGCTTGTTATTGTGATGATGTCAGTCAAGTTTCGTGTTCCAAAACGTCGGATAACACACTACCATACATGATTCCATCAAAGAAGGAAAGACGAGTGTTAATGTGAATTAGTACGGTCGATAACATGAGCAACAGAGTAATGAAATAGGGTGCGGTTACTGTAGATTTAGATTTGAAATCATGATAATCGAACATAAAAACACCGTTGTCAGGTAGGTTATCCGTAGATTAATTATCACCTTTGTTCACTATCGTCTAATGATGTATGACACAAATTTCGATGAACTGATGTTACTGCTAAAGAACCGAAGCCCGATTAGTAAAAAGTGGAAAAACAATGTTTACATTCTATGTTTCTAAACAATTTAAATGGAAATATATTGTTTGTTTTGAAGAATATAACCATCAATTAAAAGAATGAAATTGTTATGAGGATCAAAAAGTTAACAACAGCCTAAAACGTGTTATTTAGGGAAAATAAAATTCAATTATTGTTCTGTATCAGCAAAAGCTACTTGTATATTGAGCGACATATTAAACATACTAAAAAACATATTTTCTTTCTTTCGCAGGCGCTACAGCTCTGACACCTACTTAATTACACTGTTTTTAGTTGTTCAGAACGAGTTGCTGGTGCGATTCGATTTCTCGCATACTGTCACAGAAAAACAATAATACAATCGCAAGAGTGAATTTATAAGGTTATTTTCATATTAGCACCTTTCTTGGGTTAGTAACGTATCAAATGAAACCTCCTCCACTGCCATAGTAGCTCTAGTTAAGCGAAAATTTTGCATAAGCTTCGGAATTACACACACACACACACACACACACACACACACATACACACACATACACACATACACACACATACACACACATACACACACACACATACACACGAACTAAAGGGGAAACATCCATTATAAAATTTTCTAAATAATACGTGGCAGTCAATCCAGTGTTAACTCAATGATCAGCATGGAAAATCGAATTAAAACAATACATCATGCTATTTTCGTTTATGGAAAACCCAAAAGGGGTTCCAACAAAATAGCGTAAACACAATGGTTGTATACTGCAACAGCCTAGTCAGTACGGACCAGCTTGCACTCTTGTTCTGTGTGAGGTATTCGTGTGTATGTGTGTGCAGGTAAAGAGATGATCGCGTCTAAAGCGAAAGATATTCGACCCCAGACACGAGGTTATCGGATGTGGCAGAAGGTGGGAAGCCACAAGATGTAAGTGAGAAGGGGAGAATTTCTCGGAGTTCGGGGGCTATCCAATATACGATCACACTACATGTGGGGTTTGCTTGTATTTTATCCAGGTCTCTGAATTTACGACTATACTATGGCTTCGTCCCATACATCTGTTTTCCTTTTTATTGAATCGTTGTGAAGTTGGTGTCAGTCACCTCACATAAAACTGGTGGTAAATTCCCGGAGTTCTGCACGATCTGGAACTGCTGTAGAGTGCACATTTATCCCGATTCAAAATGTCTCCTATCATTCTGTTATCAGCAACGATTTTAGGCCACGTTGAAGGCTCTAAAAAATGAAACCGTCTAAAGCACAATGATCTTCAATGGCGAATAATTGCACAACCAATTCCTCAAATTATTTGCTTCGTGAAATAGGAAATTTGTAGAATCTTTCTTTCTTTCAAAAATTTAAACATTCAGGCAAACAACAAAGTGAAATGACAGAGCATATTGCCAGAAAGTGTCTCAATATGAACAAACGTTTATCTAATAAAAGTGATTTTATTAGAGTGATAAACAACATACAAAAACTGCTTTTTCGGTTATAATAAAACTAATGTTTTTCTTTCTTCTTTAAAATACATGCCATGAGGCACATCTCAACGAATCATAATTTAAAAGGGGACTGAATTAATGTTTTTAACATTACGCACGAATTTAGAAGGCGCAAACATTGAAATTCCTCACATTTATTCATCTTATCTTCTAAAACCCATTTCCCTCTTAATAGAATTATGATACTATTTTCCATATTTAAACCAGTCAATATTGACTCTCACAACTTTTCGTTTAAAATGCTCTAAATAATAATGATATCGTCAACATTGTGAATTACTGTAAAATATCACTGAATAAATTTAGCTGAGACACCCTTAGTGAATGCAGTTTACACAGCCTTCCCTCACCAAGCGGACGCCCCACGCCATAAATTAGGAGCGATCTCCACGGAACGAGGCGCTAGTCTCTTCATAAAAGTAGAGTTTTCATCGTGGGAGGTGCGAACTTGTGCCAACGCGCCCCAATTTGCATACTGCAGGCGTCCGCCCACACATCAGGTCCTCGACCCACGTCACCGCCAGCGCCTACCGGCGGCAATCGATACCCGCCCCCGCTCCGCCCCGCCCTGCTCAGCCCCTCCCAGTCCCTCCGGCCCCGCCCCCTTCCTTCCCGCCTCGCCCCTCCCCGCCTCGCCTCGCCCCTCCCCCCTCGCCCCTCCCCGCCTCGCCCCTCCCCGCCTCGCCCCTCCCCGCCTCGCCCCTCCCCGCCTCGCCCCTCCCCGCCTCGCCCCTCCCCGCCTCGCCCCTCCCCGCCTTGCCCCTCCCGCCCCCCCCCCCCCCCCGCGGCTTCCTGCGCCCCCGTCCGACGCTCCTAGGCTCCCTCGAGAGCCCATTGCGCGCCTACGCGGAGAACCGCTGCCCCCCCGCTCGCTATTCCACACCGCGTGCCAATTCGCACTCTGCTTCCATGCTTGCTAAATTGATTAGTGTTTCTGGGCGCGACAACGGTGAAAGTCATTAGTCACGTGAATGTAGTGACAATATTTCGCGTGAGGTTGCGCTGTTCTCCCCTCTCACCATCCCCTTTCCCTTCCCCTTCCCCTCTCCTGTCACCTTCCCCTCCCTCCCCCTCCCCAAGTCTTGGAAGAGAATGCGTTGCCGCACTCGCCAGCCCTTGCCACGTGGGCGCTGCCTAATATTTCGAGGGCAATCTAAAGCGACAACAAAATTTCAGTCCTACGCTTTTCATACTTTCCTCTCCGAAACAGTCACTGTCCGGATACTTATAATCAGGTTATTTGGGTATTTGGCCTCATAAAAGCTTCGCAGAAACGCTCATCTTATACACTTCATTTATTCATTCCGAGTTGGTGGCAACGAGTGTAAATTACACTATAGTTGTCAGTGAAAAGTCTGCTGCTATTGCATGCAGGTAGGAAACCGCAATCGGCATCATCACGTGACTCGTTGGTCAATGGTGTAGAGGCAACGATGTGGCCGTTACTCACCTTTCATCCGTCCGTTACATCTTCCGGTCCATCAGTCGGGGCAACGGAGGAGTCGGACATGGCCAATCCCAGGTAAACAGTGTCACATATGTTGTTCTATTTTTTTTCGAGATCATCTCATCTTATGTTTCATACATATAATTCTTAGCCATTAGCTCAGTGCTATTGTTTAAGAGCTGGTTTAGCGCTTCTCTGCTCACCTCCCGCTTTCTTGTCCAACATGCGGCTTCCCGTGTGCGGTTCACAGAAATCAATAAACGGCAGTGTCGAACATCGGCCAATCTACCGTGGCTTCCCGGTGGATTCCATATTTACACAGTTTTTACTAAAAGGTCATAATTTACCACAATTTTGCCATAAATGCACATATGTCATATTTTTAATGACAGTTTTTAGTAAAAGGTCATACTTTGGCCAAATTTTGTCCAAAATGCGTACATATGTCATATTTTTAAGAACACAAAACTAAAAGGCTTGAAAATATGTCTCGCATGACAATGTAATAGGTAATATTGTCACAAATAAACTCAAAAAATATACCACAAAGGATTATTTGAAACGTAAGTGAATTTGAACGAAGTGAGTTGGGTTGAGCTCTCGATCATGAGGCTGAAAAAGTGTACAACAAATTGCTGCGTGTTCTTCAGCGAAATCCAGGATATTCTACAATGTGCAAAATTAGCGATATAATTTCTGGAAATTCCGCATCATTTGAAGACAATAAACTAAAGCTTCTCTGCAGTGACATCCCCGCCTCAAATACGCTCCCGTGACGTCATGTGATGTGGAGAGGAGCCTTCCCAGATACAGTACTATCCTCAGCGACAACCGTAAGTTTTTTAAGATTGAAAACCTGTAAATACACCTTGTGATCCAATGCACCTATCTAGAAACTGAAGACTTTGGGAATATTAGAAAACATTAGACAAGAAGTATGCAGTAGTAAAGCAAGGTCTTTTTGTTTCATGGGTTTTATTGTACTGTACTTAATTTGTTTTACAGACACATGCAATTTTTTTAAAATGCTATTTAGTTTCAAAGACTGCAAACCGTATGTACCGCACTCATAATCAGTTCTTGAGTAAATTTGTATTTGTTATACCAAAAAATCAACACAAATTTTTAAAAAATTAACATGTACAACGTCATTTTGAAGATCATATTTATATAGGTTTTAGGTCATAAATGCTTGCATATTTCGCTCTGTGCGACCAAACACTACCAGTCTGCTACGCTCCAGCTACTACTAGCACTTTAAGCAACATTATTTACGTCAAAAAAGTATGTGCCTCTTTTACAACAGTTGGTTTATTTGATGTGAATAAATGTTCTTTTTTCTAATCATATTTGTGGGCATGAACATTGAAGTAATCCCCAACACACGTTTCATTTCATCCTGCCCTACTGAGCTATCTTAGAGTTCTGGCTAGTGTATTCAATACTAACTTATCATACATTCCACTCTTTATCCATGAAGAACGCCAAAAAGGATGCTTAAACCAGTTTCCCAGTGTTTGAAAGTACGTTTAATGGTGAAAATACTATGATGTGTAGTTCTTTTCCGGAATAACATGAATTGTTAAGACTTAATTCATTAGACTGATGATAATTAAACATACATTTGTAAATGCAACATAACAATAAAAAATCTATCGATACTTTTGTATGTAATTTGTATTTCAGAGAATGGATGAACATGGCAACAATATTATGTTTAATTTATATTTTACTAGCAACTTCCAAGGCCTCAAGAGCCACTACAAAAACTTTCAATATGGTTGCGGGTATTATTTTCACTACTCGGTCGATTCACACGTGAGCCCGTATTGTTGAACTCGGCAACCTTCACACTCGCAATTTTCACGGCACACGCATTTTGTGTAACCGATGAGACGAGTGGTCGATATAACACTGAGATCACAAGTTACATTTCAAAGGATGGATTTTTGATGGAAGTTTTTTAATATTGCTTCAAAAGTGGAACGGTACAGAGTAAAGGGAATGTCAATAATTTCATTACCTGAATATCGATACAATCCAGACTGCTGCATATGTATTTCAAAGGAAAATGATGAACATTGAATATTGCGCATATTTGGCAATTGAAGGTTGGATACAAGTTCCCCCATCCACAACTCTCCCACTAGCGGGACACCGCCCCAGCTGATGCACGAAAGTCGACAATTGTGATTGAAGAGAAACGATATTAGGAAAAAATAATTAGAAATTTAAAAATAATTAGATATAACACGAATAATTTCCCAAAATATCTGTAAAGAAAAGAATACTATGGAAAATGTTAGAAAAAGAAGAAAATAAAGAAGAAAACCACCGGGAGCGGTAACGTAGTGCATCAACTGATGTCACTGCAGCGCCTCTGACCGGGAGGTCCTAGATTCGAGTCCTGACGGCGGCAGGATTTTCGACACTAGCTCTTCAGCTAGGTCGAATTCAGTCGCTGTCTGTAGGGGAATTCTAGCGGCCGGCTGCTCTGATCGGTAGTTATCCGTGGTTTCTCCGATCAACACCAGGCGAATGCCGGAGCAGTACCCTATAACACGGGCAACGGACCGCGCGCGATCTTTCCTTCCTCTTCCTTGTTATATCCTCTCTCCTTACACACACACACTTACACTAACATGCACTACACTGCCACATATTTCGGGAGACCGGTCGGGAGCTTAGAGCTTGTCCCGGCTGGGGCGGTGCCCCGCTAGTGGGAGAGTCCTGGTTAGGGGGAAACCCCCCTAGCCGACGGTAGGTCGGCGCCGGATCTCGCCATCCATCGACGATATTTCATTTTTGTGTGTTTGTAAAAACTGATTGTCAGGTACAAAAATCGACATAACCAAATATGCTGAACCAAAACGTTTCGGAACTTCTTCAGCATAACCGGAAAAAATCCATCGTCATTGTATGGATAATATCTATTAGATATAATTTTATTTTTCATTTGCTATTCCAACAACCTGACGTTTAACTTAATCAAACACCCTATGGTTTTTAATAATAATAATAATAATAATAATATAGAAGAAAGATGGATCTTTTTAAACTTATTGAACCAAATAGGATCAATCAATGAAGATATCAGGAATTAAGACGTATAATTCATATAAGACATATACATTTATTTATTGCTTAACGTTTCGCACATTTAGCATGTGCCTTTTCAAAAGCATTTGATAGAAATTTATAACTTTTTAAAAAAAAATTAAACATACATATTGGAATAATTAACATTTAACCACATTCTCATGTAAAGTAGTTCTATAATATGCCGAAGTTGGCGTCTAATTTGGTCGATAAAACATTCATATGTATGCAGCACAATAATAATTCTAATAATAATAATTCTAATAATAATAATAATAATAATAATTTATTATTTTATTATTTTATTTATAACACATACGTCAATAAAGTTTATTACATAACATTACGTCATTTTGTTTTCGTTGTTTTATATTTCTGCGACATGTTTTCCCGTCATCTTAAAGTAAAAAGTTTTTGTTTTTATTACGTTATATTGTGTTTCTCATCAATAATTCTCATTTTAATGTAATTTAGATTCGAAAACTAAAAGATAATTTTCAACAATTATTGTATAGCCTTGTTTTTATTTGTTGCAATTGTTGCATAGCCTATATTGTTCTATTTCAATTGGCTTCCGCTTCAATTGAGAGAGGAAGCGCCCACGCCCGCGCGGAGCTTCCGTCTTCCGGCGGGCGCGGCGCTAGCGTCTGGTCGATGGCGCGGGCGGACGGGTCATTAGTCGCGCGTTTATCTTCCGCGTCCGCTGCCACCTCCGAAGCCGCGTGTTTGCGTAGCGGGGAGGCGGTCGATCACCTGGGCGACGGCGCAGTCACCAGCAAGTGGCGGAAGAGGCTGCCTAGTGCCTGACTTTGACTTATGTGCGCCCTGGGCTGTCAAATGTTTTAGCGCCCTTTTAATTGCCTTTCTTTTTTCAACATTAAAATCAGGAGCGGTAGCTCAGTGCATCAACTGATGCCACTGCAGCGCCTCTGACCGGGAGGTCCTGACGGCGGCAGGATTTTCGACACTAGCTTTTCAGCGAGGTCGAATTCAGTCGCTGTCTGGAGGAGAATTCTAGCGGCCGGCTGCTCTGATCGGTAGTTTTCCGTGGTTTCTCCGATCAACACTAGGCGAACGCCGGAGCAGTACCCTTCCAAACGGGCCACGGACCCCGCGCGATCTTTCCTTCCTCTTCCTTATCATATCCTCTCCCCTTACACACACACTTACACTAACATGCACTACACTAACACATATTCCGGGAGACTGGTCGGGAGCTTAGAGCTTGTCCCGGCTGGGGCGGTGGCCCGCTGGTGGGAGAGTCCTGGTTATGGGGTAACCCCACTAGGCGACGGTAGGTCGGCGCCGGATCTCGCCATCCAGCGGGGAAAGATCACCGCCATCTCCGAGAAAAAGCATGCACTACACTAACGGGACTAATGACTAAAGCAGTTGACGCGCCCAGAACACGAAAAAAACAAACCAAACCAATCAATATTAAAGCTATTAAAAGAATTGCTGTATGATATTTGTAACCGACGCAAATATTGTTTATTTATAAATAATTGATTATATGCATACGTATAAATAATTCTCACCGCGATATTATTTTTCTAACGCTTTATCCAGCCAACAGCCGGTTACCCTTTACGTCCCGATGGGACGTATATTCTAGACCATTACTACACCAACACACTGACGGGCTCCTCTGATCTGGGGTCAGCAGAATGCGAGGCCCTCCGCAACAACGCATATAAAGTCAAGGGGCAAACAACCATGCCCAAGGCGGGACTCGAACCCGCGACCCTTTGGACCGAAGCAATGAGTCGGCACTCGCTCTTAGCCACCTCGGCCATCCAAGTCGGCACCGCGATATTAATTTAATAAATATAGGATATTTTTGTATTCATTTTGTCTGAATATCAATGGACATATTTGATCAATTTACACTTTCTTTTGTTACAAATTTCGAAAGAAATATTTATATAAAAATGTTCAAAAGTTCTCCTTAAGACATTTTGCATCCGCTGAAATTCGTCCGCCCCCAAAAATTCCGCGCCCCAGGCTGCAGCCTACTCAGCCTGGTCGGTAATCTGGCACTGGGGCTGCCCCTGATAGCACATGCCGGCAAAGAACGCCCACTGATGACACTGCAGTGAATCTGACCGGAAGGTTCTAAGGTTGGGGTTCCGTCGGTGGCCGGATTTTCGTTACTAGTTTGTCAGCTAGGTCGAATTCAGTCGCTGACTGGAGGAGAATTTTAGTGCTCTGATTGGTGGATTCCGGTGGTTGCTCTGACCAACGCCAGGTGAATACCGGAGCAGTACCCTAACAAATGGGCCACGGGCAGCGCGTGATCTTTCCTTTGTACCTATTTTCCTATTCTCACTCCTTACGCACACACACTAAAAAGCACTACACTACCACACATGCTGGGAGACCGGTCGGGGACTAAGAACTTGTCCCGGCTGGGGCGGTGCCCTGCTGATGGGAGCTATCTGGTTTCGGAAAACCCCGTAAGCCGACGGTAGGTCGGCGCCGGATCTGGCCATAATAGAAGAACGTGTTTGGTCAAAACACTTCCAAAATGATTGATTGACAACAATAATTAGCAGTTTCCGAACGCATGGAAGTTTTAGGTTAATTAGCATGTACTACAGATTTAATTATTTTATTTTATTATTCGAGGAGCTTACAAAACATTCCAATCTTATACCTAGTAGTTATAAATCAGCGATAAGTGAAATGCTCATTTTAATAGTTAGATCGCACGTTGGATTTCAAAGGCGGAATTTATTGTTAATAATAGAATAATATTATTTCATCTTTCAAAGAAACATATTACACTCAGGCTGCTACAATAACTAAAAACTGTGAAAACATGTGGCATTTTAAAGATATTTTTATTTAATAACTTTCTAGATGCATACTGTGATAGTCACTTCTCAATAACGTTTCAGTAGTTAAACGCAAGTCTGCTTTCCGTGTGTATGGTTGACATTAATAGTTAGGTGCTTGGTTAAGACTGAAGGTCGATGTATTGAAGAGAACGGCCAGTTGTTAGCAACTTTTCTAGTAGCCCAACAAACTATTTAATTATTTATACGACCTCGAAAGGGAAGTTGTGTAGAGTTTAAAGCCGTCTAATTACTATTTAAAGTCCGAAGAAGTCTGTACAACACAGCTCTTAAAGCAAATTTATTTCTCCTGTTAAGATGCCAACCCAATTTAATGTTACGACTGCTCTCGTAACTAGGAGTAACTTCATACTATCAAACAAAGCCACAGTCAATAAAGAGAGGTTACTGTTTCTTGCACAATGTGCGTTGCTATGTTACGAAACCACTTTCATAACAAAATAAAACTTGCTCACTTAGAAACATTTCGAGGTCTTTTGTTTGATAGAAGAGGGATTTTTGTATCAAATTAGTAATATTATTTTATAATAGTGTGCAAGACATTTGTGTACGCAAGTCTTCGCCACAATATCTTTCTGAAATATATTTCTGATATGTCATAAAATTTGAAACAAATGAAACGAGAAGAGAAAGAAATCAAAACTTACGAGTTCAGTCATACGCAGGCTCATCATTTTTGCAACCAACACCACAGGTACTCAAATTCGTACCTCATTCACAGTTTGGGTTTGCAATATATACTTTTGTTGCCAAAATGATATTTTTATTGAAATATGCCCACAAACTGCTCACAATTATTGGGCGTTTCGTCGTAACCCGTTTCCGAATTTATGTTAACATGGGCGCCAGGAAAAAGGTTACGATAATATTTTTAGCTATTATTGCTTCAACGAAAACTAAATATTGTCCCGCTAGCTGGGTCGATGGGTTGCGTCTGAAATAATCGCTATTACCTTTTGATAGCCGATTACCCGATCTGACATCCATACAGACTGGCGAGGAATCTGAAAACAAATATTTTATCTAGTTACTTATTAGCTCGAATTGGCCAATGAAAATCTTTTTTTTTCTTTCAAAAAGAAACTTAGGATTTATTGCTTATTGCAACCAAAGACTGTCCTTTGGCCATGATCTTGTTAGAACCTTTATACAGCATTATACTTCGCGCGCTCTTTATCGACGTCGCCACGAAGGACCATCTTCTCTTCTACCCGGTGATGCGAATTCCAGAGTCGATGTACCGCGTTCTTCTCCCCTGTTCTTCCACGCGAACGTTACCGAGCCACTGATCCGCCCTACTTCAAATGTTCGTAGTTCTAGTTCGATTAAACTTGCAAAAATAATACTTCTAACTATACTTCTAACACACTGTAAATTATTCGGAGTCCGACGTTCCTCAATCTCATGAAAAAATTCCAAGTTCCATTTACACAAATTATCTATCCGCGAGCGACCCGCACAGCGTCACCACATATGGCAGAATGTCCTTTTTCTCATTACTGCTCAGCCCTCCAAACCTCGGATTCCCCCTTTCTACTGTTATGTCTCTAAAAATCAGACATACTTCCGCAGTAGTAGACTATCGTTGCTCTCTCCAACCAATCCCTAAATCGTTTTTAAATCTGACTAGCCACGTCGTCACTTTAAATGCCAGAATGAATATTTATTTATCTTGACATAGACTTGGGCGCCGTTGCTAAGGTGCCATATTTCTATTTAATTAGCCTAGCATTTCCATCCATTCACGACAAATAACATTTAATAAAACGACTCACATATTGGTATGTCACAATATCATGTACAAGTTGTCCATAAAATTATAGTTCATACAATGCTTTTTCCTTGCATGCGCTAAGACACGTGCTTTGAAATTAAGGTTCATTCTTCACAACATTAGGTTTCTTTAATAGAAAAATTATTCAAATAAACATGGGGAGTATTTAGTACGGCTTGTGCTTGGCTCCACAGATTAGTGGTAATGGCAGAGGGCTGAGAGTTCAGAGGTGTGCGGGTTCGAATCTCGTTTATGTGTCAGCTGATATCCGAAAGCTTAAATTAACGTAAAACGTACGATGAGTATGATACTTCGAACGACTTATAAGGTTTTCATAGCCGTTTGTTGCCTTCGCTCTCCTTCAGCAGGCAAGTTTAAGCTTAAGGTGAACGCTGTCGCGTTGGCATGGCCTCGGAGACCAAGTGACGACCACTGCATTCAGCTCAAACGTACGTTGCAATGGTAGATTAAACAAGGGAAGGAAAACGGGACATTTGCTGGTTTCTGGAAAACAGTTGCTTGAGAAATAAAGTTTTGTAATAGTCAAGAATTTCGGCAATTATTATTTTTTGCATTTAACTAGCAAATTTACACTTCAATTATTTTCGTTTATCATCTGCATACATAATACACCAAGAAACGATTACAGTTTTGTAAGGGGTTTCGATGTCCATAAAAACATCCACACGAAAACATCGATGTTTTAAATTATAGACTAATAAACATGCTATTTTCCTATCCATTTTTAATTACAGTATGTAAAAGGGATATATTTTATTGTTTGGTTACCAACATGTTAGTAGAATGTAAAAATTATTATCGACTGCAAAAATTAAAAATTAACAATAAAGGACATCGTGTTTTGCCACCGATTTCGTGTATCACTGTCGATTCAGGCAATGACCCTCCTGGCGATAACATGCATTCATAACACGAGCAGCTCCCCAACTTCCTCAGTTTGCACAGTCAAAATGTGCAGCGTGGTAAAGAGGATGACGTGCAACAAGGATATTACTGTGGATTGCTGCTACTCTACAACGTGCTAAAACCCCTTTATTTAAAAAAATAAATAAAAACATCCATATTTTTGCAAAAAAATATCGATGTGAAGAAAACATCGAAAATAAAACGATGTTTCTGGAAAATATCGACGTTAATACATCGATGTTTCTGCTGGAAAACATCGAAAGCAAAATATTGATGTTAACACATCGATGTTTCTGGTGGAAAATATCGAAAGCAAAATATCGACGTTAATACATCGATGTTTCTGATGGGAAACATCGATGCTTTCAAATCATCGATGTTTTTTGTGCCATCTCCAGTTACACATCGCAGAGTGCTTTCTGCCTCGGCGTTTCGTGAGCTCGCGCGGTCAGTCCCCCGCGCGCCAGCGCTCGGAGCCGAGCGGAGAGCTGGGAGGTGGAGTGAAGGGCGGGGAGCGAAGCCCCGGCGCCCGCCTTCAACTCTCCCGTCGCTCCTTTGGTCGCGCGGGGGCCCCGCCCGCAGCCGCCGCCAACGCAACCGCCGCCTTCCCCATCGCAGCCGCGACCGCCTCCGCGGCGCCCGCCGCTACCCACCCGTCCCGTCTCCCTGTCCAGCCTCCCCCCCCCTTTCCCCCCCCCCCGCCCCCCCCCCCCCCCCCCCCTCACCTTTCGCAACTCCTCCGTCTCCGCTCCTGCCCCTGCCATCGCCACCACCACCCGTCGTCAGTCACCGCCCCGCCCCGCCCCGCCGCGTTCTTCCCCGCCCCGTCCCGTCCTGCCCCTCCCCGTCCCGTCCTGCCCCGCCCCGTCCCGTCCTGCCCCGCCTCGTCCCCCGTCCCCGTCCTCCCCCCGCCCGCCCCACCCCGGCCGGAATGCGGCGGCGCCCACCGGCCGGCCTTGGAGGAGCGGCCGCATCGACGCCTCTTAGCGGCCCGTGATTCACGCGCCCCGCCCACGCTGCAACATTTTCTTGTTGGCGACTAGCGGACCCGGCAACGACCCGCTACTGCAGTGGATTACACATCACTGGGTCTGCCATCCGGCCCTTCGTTACGTATGCATGTCCCATCGATATGGCCAGGAGGTGCACTTTCCTTACGTAAATATTCCAAAATAAAATCCTTCGAGCTGCCGTTAGAGCGCCTTGGTACGTGTCAAACAACCAATTCCGCAGAGAGTTTGTTCTTCACCCGATTGACGACTATAAGAAACTAAATGTAAAATAACCCCCCCTTTTTTGTGTATTGTTCACAGTTGAGGCATGTCGGATAATGACAACCGACATTTCGGGCGAATTTTGAATTATTGATTCTAAGTGGAATAAGTGTCTTTTTTATCTTATTTTTTAAGAATGTTCCTTACATAATGTCTTTCCATTTTGCAAAATTTCAAGAATAAACAAAAAATGTCAATAAATTCATTTGGCTCATACAGATAAATTGATGTAGATGGTAGTCACAAATTGATTTTTTTCTTGTGCGACATGAAAAGTCAGTTAATATTAATTTCATCCGAACGCCTCAACTGTAATTTTTAAAATCGTAAATTAATTAAAGTGGTTTGGTGGAAGAGCAGGCCTTAAGGCCTGAGCCTCGCCACAAATAAAGACAATTTTATTATTATTATTATTATTATTATTATTATTATTATTATTATTATTATTATTATTATTATTATAAGAGTTACGAGTCCAAAAAATTCTTTCCTCACCTTTCTCCCCTGAAACTTCTATATTCATCCTAGGAAAAACCTATAACCAACACCGAAGAATCGAATCTAGATTCCCAAAGGATAAATTTAAACCACCCTAAAGAGAAATGCATGCTTTCACAAACTCACTTTTTACTTTCATTTCTTCCTGTATTTGTCCTATTCTCCCATACATTATCCCGTACAGAACTATCGATTATTGAGGTCTCCAGTGGCAGTATCTTTGCTCTCCTGTAACACTTACTTCTAAGCTTGCTAGGTTAAATTCATATACAATATTGTCAAGCACTTACTTCGTTATAGAAGAAAAAAATGAAAACCTTGAGCTGGGAAGTTGTAATTTTTGTAAATGGTCTGTAGATGCTATGAATCTATAGATGTTATGAAGACAAAACTTCTGTTGTATCCAATAGAATTTGGGGTCGTATTTAAGTGACCAACAGATATAACATCGTGGCAGATTAATTCCTTAATACTTATAAGCATACATTTGAGATATTCAAACCGAATTCAATACCTTGTTTATAATGTTAAAACCTTATTCACATTCACTATTAATGTATCTGTAAAATGTATTTAATGACCTTCTAAACTCATTGAACAAGATTATCACACATGTTACACGAATTCGTTATTATACAAATCTTTGAAGACAAAAATATCAGCAGAGAGAAAGAAAGAGTTGAGAGTGACGTAGAGAGGGTAACGGAGCTGAGAGCTGACACAGAAGAAATGCAAATACAGACATTGAAAAATCATGAACTTTGAAAATGGATGACGAATCCGAACGGGACTAAAGCGGTTACGGTGCACTACCATAACCAATTTGAGATTCTCTCAGGGTTCACATTGACAACAACATCGCCAACACACCGTTGTCCGAGATTTATCTGCTTCTAATTGTGAGAAGCGTGCAGTGGTGCGGACTGCTGGTGTACCGAATGACACGAAGGAAAGAAAGCCGTTAGAGGATACGAAAAGAAACTGTCAGCAGAAAATGCGGTATTATTTCCGTTGCTAAATTGCTAGCCACTCGAAAGACTAAATTACTTTTCCTTTTAAAAACTCAAGAGCTGATTCATCCACTAGTCTTTAGCATTCCAAAGCGTCTACAAGGAGAGACCTGTTCTTGAGTTACCGTTAAGTTTTCGTATACTGCATTGCGCTTACGTGCTGCTAGCTGATATACTAAAAAATATACAGGGAAATAAATTCATTGATTGATTTATTGATTTTTTCGTGTTTCAGGGCGCGTTAACTGCTTTGGTCATTAGTCCCATTAGCGAAGTGCTTGTTTTTTCTCGGGAGATGGCAGTGATCTTGCCCCGCTTGATGGCGAGATCCGGCGCTGACATACCGGCGTCGGCTAGTGGGGTTTCCCCCTAACCAGGTCTCTCCCACAACCGCCCCAGCCGGGACAAGCTCTAAGCTTCCGACCGGTCTCCCGAAATGTGTGGTGGTGTAGTGCATGTTAGAGTAAGTGTGTGTGTAAAGGGAGAAGATAGGAGAAGGAAGAAGAAGGACAGATCGCGCGCGGCCCGTGGACCGTTTGGTAGGGTACTGCTCCGGCATGCGCCTGGTGTTGATCTGAGAAACCACGGAAAACTACCGATGAGAGCAGCCGGCCGCTAGAATTCTCCTCCAGACAGCGACTGAATTCGACCTAGCTGAAAAGCTAGTGTCGAAAACCCTGCCGTCGTCAGGACTCGAACCTAGGACCTCCCGGGCCGAGGCGCTGCAGTGACATCAGTTGAGGCACTGAGCTAACGAGAAATAAATAAATTAAAAATTTTCAAAATAAAAAACTCCATATGACTTTAGTACTTTTAACAACGTTGTTTAAAACTTACATTATGAATACTAAGTGTTTCATGGAAACACAAAGCCTTTAAAAATATATTAAGTAACATCTGAATTTTTATTTTCTTCAGCTTTGAAAGAGGCATGTAATTTGAGGTATAAAATTATACATCGCAATACAATGCATATCTTGAGATACAGGGATTTTCAAACTCTCACAGTCAACTTGTTGCTGAGAAGGTATAAAGAAGACGTAATTACGTTTCCCATGAATACACCGAGACTTGAACAGAGCTTCTTCCTTTTCCTCAGAAGTCCCTGTTTCTTCCACTTCGACTGGCAGAGACAAGCTTTCCCTTCTCGAACACGCACGCACATGCGCCCCACGTGAGGGGGGGGGGCAGGCGATTCGGTGAGAAACAGATGCTCCTCTCGGAAGGACAAGAATCTCGGGCGAAAACCAACGAATCATTCCCACATATATCGTCCGTTCAAATTCTCACGATCAGATAGTTGTACAAAGCAAAATAAGGAAAGCAATGGGGATGAGTCGTAAAAATGGTAAGTAGGTTTTCTGTAACTGATTTGGCGCTAATTATGTTCAGCATACAATTCTATGTTATCCTAGTTTCAAATATACACTTCATGTTCAGATATTTCTAAAAATAATAGTGACTAATCATTAATACAGTGAAAGAGAACAGAATTAAAAGGCGGAAAAATGTATACGTTAAGTTGAAGTGGCCAACGATATGTTTATTTATCGACTTTATTAACTTAACTGCCCTAATTAACGCTACACATAACTGCCCTAATGAAGAGCAATGTGTACTAGGATGTCAAAAGTATCTCAAAGAAGCACGAAGGTTAAATTTGAAACGTTTACTACATTTTCTTGATACGAAGATAAAACTAATAAAATATGAAACTGCATAAACACATTCTTATGTAATTCTATTTTACATTTTTGTACGGAGTATTAAAGGTACTGAGAACTAGAAGAATTAAGTGGGTAAGACTTCCTACTCGGAGGAATAACTACGCAAATTATACTCTTATACTAACTAATATAAACTTTTCGTGCAGTGCATGCATATTAGAAGGTAACTTACACAGAATGAGCGAGTGGATTTAGAAAGTATTTCAGTGAAGATGGAGATTTATTTTAGCGCTGTCACCTCTTTTCATAAATCCAATGAAGAAAACAACAACTTTTTTCAGAACGTGAATTTCAACTTGAAATATCTTCTCAGGCTTAATGAAAAAACCCTTGTAATGTGATGCCATCAATAAGTGTTTATTGTTTTGAATAAATAGAGTAAAATAAAAAAAATTGGTTGGAGAGAGACCCTCAAAATGAAACGCTTGCGTGGAAATCATCGCAAGTGCAATGGCGTTTCGCGTGCTGTGCCGTGAGGTTCGGCTGCTGCGGCTCGCTCAAGAGACCCCGCCCACACCGATTCGCATTCCGCATTACGAACGGAGCGCAATAGGTAGCCCCGCTCCCTCCGTGCGGTTTGAAAGTAGTGATGACTGTTGTCGGCAACACACCATCGATGTTTCTAAACATCGAATTTCAAAAAACAACATCGATGTTTAGAAATTACAGCATTAATGTTTAGAAATTACAGCATTAATGTTTAGAAATTACAGCATCCATGTTTAAAAATTACAGCATCCATGTTTAAAAATTACAGCATCCATGTTTAAAAAGCATCCATGTTTAAAAATTACAGCCCATGTTTAAAAATTACAGCATCGAAGTTTAAAAATTACAGCATCTATGTTTAAATGTAATAAACATCGATGTTTAAAAATAATAAAAATCGATGTTTAAAAATCAAAACATCGCTGTTTAAAAATCAAAACATCGCTGTTTAAAAATCAAATCATCGATGTTTAAAAATAATAAAAATGGATGTTTAAAAATCAAAACATGAGGTTTAAAATCAAAACATCGATGTTTAAAATCAAAACATCGATGTTTAAAAATAAAAAATTTTGAACAAGGATGTTTTTAAAACATCGATGTTTAAGAATCAAAACATCGATGTTTAAGAATCAAAACATCGATGTTTAAAAATCAAAACATCGACCACACAAACTATGGGTTATTTTGAACAAGGATGTTTTTAGAACTGCATTAGTGATAATTAATGATAACGGTGGAAGGGAGTAATTTCACCGTTGTCGCATTTATTAATTTGCAATTCAAAATTTAACTGATAAAATAATGTAAAAAAATGATCAGGACAATTATCAAAAGTTTTATTATCTGAATAATTCAACTTGCATAGACTTCATTTATCGACGAATTAATGGATAAATTAACTTACATAGACTTCATTTACCGACGAAACCTGTATTTTAAATATTTTCACTCTCGGTCACTTTGGTCTGGAGAATGTCCAATGCATGGATATCTCAAAATTATTACAAGTGTTTATTATGATAGTGCATATTTCATTCAGATATAAAATATCAACGAAGTAGAAACATCGATCACAAAACACCGACGGTTAAAAAAACTTCGGAATCAATAATCGATGTTAAAAACATACATCAGGCCCGGATCTACGGGGGCAAAAAATGAGGTAAAT
This sequence comes from Teleogryllus oceanicus, assembly GCA_964035755.1. Taxonomy (NCBI): domain Eukaryota; kingdom Metazoa; phylum Arthropoda; class Insecta; order Orthoptera; family Gryllidae; genus Teleogryllus; species Teleogryllus oceanicus. The sequence goes on along the minus strand of CAXIVR010000014.1, from coordinate 4,111,740 downwards.
TCCCCCCCCCCAAAAAAAAGTGTCCGTAAGTATTAATTTTTAATTTTCGTGTAACTTTCAAGCAAAAATATTTTTGAATAATCATTTAAACGAATAAAATCGTATCGCAGCGTGTGCTGAGTTCAGCCTGCGTCATTCTACATAATCTGTAATATGAAAACATTTTGAATTCCCTCTCCCCAAAACAAAATTCATCTGTGGATCCGCCCCTGAGTACACCGATGATTTTATAAAAACATCGATGTTTTGAAACCTTGGACTTCGATGTCGCTATTTGAAAGGCTACTCCCCAATCTGCCGCCCCTTCACCGATCCCCCCCCGGTCAGGCACCCTCCACCCTCCCCTCCACCCGCCATTCCGTTCAGAGCTCACCACATACTCAACGTGCCTCACGTGATATGTTCCGCGTGGCAGTCACGGAAATGCGTGGATCAGTACCTATCCAACTGTTATTCTTCATTAATAGTTTGATTACGCTTCAAACCCGTGATTTTGTTTCAGAATAGAAGTTCTCTGGTCGATCTCAATTGAGGCTCAAACCACAACGTTCTACTCGGCAAAGAGGCTCTTTAACCACTAGGCCACCCACGTAGAAATACGAAACCCATTAATTTTCTAACCACAAATCAAGAGGCACAAACTGGGCTTCTTATGTCCTCGATCAACCTCGACTAGATCGTTCACGTGATTCATGGATCGCCTAATTGAAAATAAGGCATTAATTACTTCGTTGGAAAAAAATTAATAACACAATGCGCACGAGTGTACTCTTCGTCAAAATTTCAGAACACAACAAAAGCAGTTGATCTGGCTAAGGTCATAAATGAAATGTCAAAATAAAAATTAAGAATTTTGTGTCTATTTTGTTTTCCTTTTTACATTTGATTTCTGTATGTTTTAAGAGATCAAATATATTTTAAAAAAAGCTGTATTTGTTTATAGTAGAGCTTTTTATTATATAATTGGCCCAAATGTAGGCATTTACTTCAGATATCATAACTAACACAAATTGATATATTTTGATAATTCTTTTCTTAAATCAATCAAATTTTATATTCTAGTGAACGAACTAGAACAGCGAAGGTATTGTGAAAGCGGAGGAGTCAGGAGTTGATTATTTGTGAAAAAATAATTGTGTATAATTTTTTCTGAACATTTCAGTAAATATTACTCAAGATTTTAGTGACACATTAACTATTCTAATTCATTCACTAGAGCAAATCATGGACTACATGCTTCAAAAAGAATTATATTGTTATATTTTATAGTTAATGATTTACGATGTTTGACGTGTATGAATGTGCTAAAAATTCCCAATTCGAGAAAATGCATCTCAAGTTTATTCACCAAGAGCAGTTTATACTCCTTTCGAGAAAAAAATGCTTAAAAACTAAGAAACGTACCAAGGAACGGTTTGAGACATTTAAAAAGGAATAAAACAGAACATACGACCCATTAAAAAATGAAAAACATGAAATTTCCCGATTTATCATTATTTTGAGGTAGACAGCTACATAGGACAACGCATTACATGAAAATTAAGCGCACTGTCAAATAGGGGTCTCGAGTCCTAAAAGCTACGAGTCCCAAAAGCTACGAGTCCCAAAAGCCACGAGTCCCAAAAGCCACGAGTCCCAAAAGCCACGAGTCCCAAAAGCCACGAGTCCCAAAAGCCACGAGTCCCAAAAGCCACGAGTCCTAAAAGATACGAGTCCTAAAAGATACGAGTGCTGAGAGACACCGCTGCGTGCAAGGCCTTAGCCATTTCGCTTGATCACCGGTGGCCGGCCTGTCGAAATCCGAGAGCCATGAGCGGTAATGTGCTTAACCGGCGCGGTACAGGCCGTGTGTCTCCATTGGCCAGTGGCCATTGAATTGAAAGCGGTGACTGTGCGCCGAGGCTGGAGCGAGAGGGAAGTAGGTCGTGGGTTAATGAAAATGAATTGATTTTTGATGAAGCACTGACAGCCCGTATGGTTTCTCCTTACCTCTCCAAACACGGAACTTGAATGAATTGCTCCCGGGCCAGACCGTCTGGAATGCAGTTGGATGACCCAATCACGATTCTCATCTTTTTTGGGTGACTCAAGTGGTTACAGGTTTTGACCAGATACGAGACCTTTCGCGCTCTGTATCACTAAATTAAACGTGATTTCAGAGAGGAATAACTTGACACTTTAATTTGGTGACTGCAGTTTACACCGCCATTGATATTCGTTATCGTTACGTGAATATCTTGGAAATGAAAATTAATTGGCTTTACAAACCACATATTCCTTTAAATAGCGGGTCTTGGTCTTTCGTCTCGAGACATCAAATTACATTTAGTCGTATATTCGTACAAAGAGCGTCACCGTGTGAAATTATGCTTCAGCATCTAGAAGATTTACATGAACGATTTCTGTAGTCTCAAAATTGCCTAGTATTATTTGTGGAATGGAAAAAAATATTTGTGATAAAATTGAAACACTGGTTTTCACAGTTTGTTCCTCGAGTATGGTAGGACGTCGACATTTTCCCCATCCAGGTATCTCCCACCAGCTTGGCACCGCCCCAACCGGGACAAGCTCTAAGCTCCAGACTGGTGGTCTCCCGACATATGTGGATATGTATTGGATGCAAATAAAAGTATCCCAAGTTGTTTTTTTTACGACAATCATTTATTTCAGCAATTGCACAACTTTTCGTAACTAGTTTTGTTACATCATCAGGTGCTTAGTGAGGGAAATGCTATCCCATTGAATTACCTCTGCAGTAGAACAATCGAGGGACCATTACGAAATTAACTCACACTCACTACAGGTGATATTAGATTATTGGATGTGTAAGTAAGGGGTGAGAAGACGACAAAAAAGGAAGGAAAGGTCGCGCGCGGGCCGTCACTTAAGGTACTCCTCCGGCATTCGCCTGGTATTGACCAGAGAAACCACGGAAAACTACCGATCAGAAAAGTCAGCTCATAGAATTCTCTTCCAGACAGCGGCTGCATTCGACCTAGCTATTTCGTCAACGTCGAAAATCCTGATCACTGCCGGGACTCGAATCCTAGGACCTTCCGGTCAGAGGCACTGCAGTGACATCAGTTGATTGATTTTTTCGTGTTTCCGGGCGCGTCAACTTCTTCGGTCATTAGTCCCGTTAGTGTAGTGCATGTTTTTTTCTCGGGAGATGGTGGTGATTTTCCTCTCGCTGGATGGCGAGATCCGGCACCGACCTACCGTCGGCTAGTGGGGTTTCCCCCTAACCAGGACTCTCCCACCAGCGGGGCACATCCCCTGTCAGGACAAGCTCTAAGCTCCCGACCAGTCTCCCGGAGTATGTGGTAGTGTAGTGCATGTTAATGTAAGTGTGTGTGTAAGAGGAGAGGATACGATAAGGAAGGAAGGACAGATCGCGCGCGGTCCGTGGCCCGTTTGGTACGGTACTGCTCCGGCATTCACCTGGTGTTGATCAGAGACTCAACGGAAAACTACCGATCAGAGCAGCCGGCCGCTAGAATCCTCCTCCAGACAGCGACGGAATTCGACCTAGCTGGAAAGCTAGTGCCGAAAATCCTGCCGCTGTGGGGAGTGTAACCTAGGACCTCCCGGTCAGAGGCGCTGCAGTGACATCAGTTGATGCCCTAAGGCACCTTCGCCGGTCGCAGTTCGAAGCTACACTTCCACCGTCGCTGCTCTTGCCGCCGCAGGTGCTGCCGCGGGAAATGCGCCCACGGAGCGCCGGGTGGTTCTAGTCGGGTGCCCGCGAGAAATGCAGAGGAGCAAGGTCGACGCAGGCTGCACGGCGTAGGCGGCAACCGCGCTGCTCAGCTGCCAAGAAAACGGGTTGGTGCTGCGCAGTGGCGTATACTGCTTTCATGCCCTGGGGTACCGCTGACCTTAGAAGTGAACTTCGACTATATATATTTATAAAACATGTTCATTTTTACAATTTCTCGTTATACGAACGACGATTAAGGGGACCCGGAAAGCCCTATACCTACAATGTTCAATTCTAGGAACATTTTGTTTCAAACTATATACACTTATGGATTGATTTTTTTACTGAATTTTTGGCTATGCTTAAAATGTTTTATAATAGAATTTTTAAGAATCTTAAATTTTAGTGGTAGATATGCATTTTTTAAAGCGTAAACTATTTATACCCGCATATTTTATTACTATAATGTACATAATTTGTTTAAATAATAAGATATAATAGAAAGGGTATGATAAAAGTTCGATTTGGTAAAGAATGTCTAAAACTTTGAAATTAGTCGCTCTAATTGTCTAACGGGACTAATGACCGAAGCAGTTGACGCGCCCGGAAACACGAAAAAATCAATCAATCAATCAATCGACAATCAGTCCGACCATAAGTTACGTGTGTAAGATCGTTAATAATTGAATTTTTTACTGGTAAGTTATGGTTTGTCATTACTTTCCATGCGGAGCTCTATATACATTACACATAACTTCGATCCTGAATTGAGAGGATCATGGTTACGTGGGAAATACGAAAACAGTTGAATGACGCTACTTTTCCCCTACGCAGGGAATTATGGGATATAATTAGGGGATGAAAATACGAAAGTATTAATTACAAACGAGTGGTCTGAAGCAAAAAAAAAAAAGGCTTCCAAAGAAATTAACCATTTACTTTCCGGGTAATCACGTTTTAGTGGTGTTTATTTTGCTATTCTTTTTCGAAATTAATATACTTTTTTACGGGATTTTGGATTAACATCGTTAGGATAACTGACTTTTGTACAAGTTCCTTGTGTATGATCTCAACTATAGTTAAAATTCATTAATATATTCCATTGTCACGAACAATAATTTAAGCTAACAAAATTAACAAATTTTGAACAGCTAGCGGGTGGGTATCATGCAGGAAAAGGTCTTCTCTTCTACAGTTGATACAGATGTACAGCTTTGATTGATGATTACTTAAAACCACTGCCCTAAAATACAACGCCATAGAAGAAAATATGTGGTAACTAAAAATTTATCATCAAACATTCATGTGATATTTTGTTCGATAATTATTACTGTAAAAGAGATCTCAAAAAGTACCCCTAATATTGAATGGGTTTCGTTTCTTTTTAATAATTTTAACTTTCTGGCAACAGAATTCGAATCGAAATTTTTTTACAAATGATTAACATACTATTCATATGACTGAGTTCACTACTTAAACATTTTTCGACCAAGGAATAAATCTTCATAATTGTGAAAGGATCGCATTTGTAGTAGGAACTCGAGGTGCTACAACAACACACACTGTCGCAATATTATAATATTATCGTTAAGTAGTATGCCATAATTTTTGCGTTTCTTACACTTCAAATATTACTTTATGTCGTAAATAAACGAAGCGCGAAAAATAGATATTTTATTCAAAAGTTTAAATGAAAGTATATTGTCATTGAATTCAGTGTATTAAGATATTCAGTGTATTCGAGAACATATCCGAAGCGTATATGTTCGGATAGCCTTACAGTATGCAGCGTAAGCAGCATGCGAACATGTTAATAAATAACATGTTAATAAAATGTTAATAAATAATACGACTAATCGGCGGCAGAGCTTTTAGCTTACGCTAATGCGCATTTGCACCAGGAATGTGAGTTTTTCTGTCGAAATTTCACCTTTTTTCCACAGCATCACAATAATTTCTCTATACTCCGTAAGCAGTAGCGGGAAAGTAAAAAGAACCCACTTAACATTCGACTACTGGTTACGGTTCAGATACAACTTACTGCCGATAATTTAGAACGACCTTCACTGAGTTGCAAAACTCTTGTCACGACATGTTTCGCAGTTTTGTCAGGAGAGTAAGGACATCCAGAATTTTGTGGGAGACCTCGATCTTATAAGTAACTCTCACAAGCAGACATTCTGTCGCAAATTTTGTTTTCTTCCCTTCCTGGATTACAAATCTCCTCTCTTACTCGTAATAATAAACTCCTATGTCGCATATGGATATAGTGCACTCTCTTACTCGTATATGGAACTCCACGTTTGTTCATAGATTTGTTTAAGTAGTTAAAATTGAATTAACAATGAAATATATCATAATCAACATTGTGATCAATATCATTCATGTTAGCATTGTCAATAATATTCACAAATAACACTCCGTTCTTGTGAATTGGCGACTAGTAGGTATTATATAGTTGATCATTTGTAACATCTCCGTCGCCTTTATGAACGTCGAAAGGTGGCTTAGATCAAATAAATAATAAATATCGAGGTATACAATGTATAATCATTTCTAAAATGGCGAATACACCAAATCGCTTTTTTTTCACATTCTTTAAAACAATACTTGATGAATGTAGATATTCACTTAGCAATCGCTATGGAAATAGTGTCTTTCAGGTTATCCACATTATCCTCTTGGATTTTCGACAAATATGATTTGAAGCAGTTCTAATATGTTGTTATCTGGCAATAGAGTGTTTATACATGTAAAATTATCAGTTTCGCCAAAACTATCGTATGTAACCTTAATATTGTGAGGTCGATATATCATCATCAATCCAATACGTCGAAAATTACACGCTTGTAGTTCACGATTTATCCAACTCGTAATGCCTATTTCGGAAGAAACTCAGTAAGAGTTCATTACGACTAGCAAAGTTACATTACATTTATTTAATAATGTTACGTCAACCCATCCTGTGATATGTATTCCCCACGGAAGTTCAAATTATAAGACTATCATATTTATAATCGATTATTCAAAACCGTTACTAGCATCGATAATCTGGAGGTGCTAAGATCGAGTTCCAACGGTGGGGGATTTTAGTTTTAGAATACGAATCACCATCTAAAGGAGAATTCCGGCGTCTCGCTGCCCTAATCGATCGTATTGTTATTTCTCTGATTAGCACCAGGTGAAAGCAGGAACAAATACAAATGGCTCACCATCTTTCCTCGATCATCCTTGACTACGTATCTCTAAACACATACACGCACATTCATTATACCACCACACTCGTCGGAAGTTTAGAGCTTGTCCCGGCTAGTCTCGTTGGGGAGATGCCAGAATTAGGGAAAACCACACGCGCCGACAAGCAGGTTGGCGTCTGATATCACGTTCCAGTGTATGAGGAAGAACCCCCCACCTCTCCAGATATATATTAGGCACTACAATTACGGAACTAAATACCTAAATAGTTAACGCGCTCGCAAACAAATACTCAATTGATTGGTTAGTGATTCCGGGCGCGTCAATGACCAAGGTCGTCAGCCCCGTACGTGTAATGCATGTTTTTTTATCATTCGTATAAGGAGGCGGTGATCTGCCCCCGCTGGATGGCGCGATCCGGTGCCGTCCTACGTGGGCGTGCAGGGATTTTCTCAAACCAAGTATTTCCCATCAGCGTGGCACCGCCCCAGCCGGGACACGCTCCAGGCTCCCGAGAAGTCTCCCGATAAATGTGGTTGTGTAGTGAATGTTAGTGTAATTGTGTGTAAGAAAGGAGAGAGGACACTGCAAAGAAGATGAAGGAAGCCGCGCGCGGTCCGTGACCCGTTTGGTAGGATACTGCTCCGGCATTCGCCTGGTGTTGATCGGAGAAACCATGGAAAACTACCAATCGAGCAGCCGGCATCTAGAATTCTCCTCCAGACAGCGGCTGAATGCGACCTACGTAGCTAGTGTCGAAAATCCTGCCACAGTCGGGCCTCGAACACTAGAGCCTCCCATTCAAAGGCGCTACAGCAATGTCAGTTTATGGCCTGAGCAACCCTTTCCGGTATATAAACACTGAAAACCTTTACAATCCTCTCCTTTAATTTCGAATTAGCGAAGTTGGGTGTATTAACAGCAGCCTCCGCGGCGCGGCGCGAGCATTCAGGCCGGCCACAGGCCCCGAGGCGGGCGCGGCGCGGCGCAACGGGATCTGCCATACAACGCCCCGCTGTAAAACCTCTGCGCGGCGCAACGCGACGTGGCGCAGCATGGAGCCCGGGGGCACTCGATCGCAGCCCTGCGCGCGCACGCCACGGCCGACACCGCGTGCTGCCGGAGCGGAGCGTGGCGGGCCGGAGCGGAGCGTGGCGGGCCGGAGCGGAGCGTGGCGGGCCGGAGCGGAGCGTGGCGGGCCGGAGCGGAGCGTGGCGGGCCGGAGCGGAGCGTGGCGGGCCGGAGCGGAGCGTGGCGGGCCGGAGCGGAGCGGGGCAGAGCGGAGCGGAGCGTGGTTGGTTGGGGAAAACGGGGCGGGGCGGCATGGGTGGAGCGCGGCGTGAAAAGAAGGGGCGGGGCGCGCCATGGCGGGTGGGATGGCGGGTCTGGGCGTGACATGGCGTTGCGCGGTGCGGCGCGTAGCCCGGGGGCGATCACTCCTAGCCCCGCGTGCGCACGCCCCGGCCGACAGGGCGAGCAGCCGACACGCAGCGCGGCGCAGCGTGAGCGCCACAAGGCGCGTGCCTTGTTGGCCCCGGCGCGGTGAAACACGCCCGCGGGCCAAGGCTTGCTAAAGCGCCTCTTAGCTTTCTAGCCCCGCCACCGCGCCAGCCGCAGCCAGAGCACTGCGCCTTGCTTATGCACGTTGGCGGGTTGGGACGCACGTGAGATGACTGCAGTCTGTGGAAGAGTGCGGGGAGATCGGAGTTTACGCGGAAACAGGAAACGTGTGTTAGTATTTATAGTTTCTATGACGGAACATCGCTCATAACAGTATATAGTATGTATTTTTGATTTAATTTATATTTTAGAGCAATCCTTACGTCAGTGTTCCCGTTACATGACAACTATCTTAAACTCTTCTCAATTCGTTTCTTAACAAAGCTGCCTCAGAAATATTTATGCAAATTCTGTCCATTTGATATGTCTACTAGTTGAAACATTTTTAATTTAATCGTACTGGAGATATTTTTAAGTATTGCCAAACAAACAATCTAACCTATTCGCTTGCGAACGACGGAAAATGAACTTTTGTGAATTAACGAAATTGGGGAGCATATTACGACAATCAAATATCATGCGCAGCCATGTGTTCGCGCACGTCCAAGGGCAAAACCTTTGTCAGCCGGCCGGTTGTGAGTGTTTCAGTGCAGACGTCGTTTGAAAATGAAGCTGATGATGAAGACCTGACGAATCTACAACAGTGCTTCGAGTCATGGAAATGTACACAAAGGTCTGGTGACACACACGCTGCGACAAAATTAGAAAATTACAAAAACACTTTCTACATTTTGTGTGGCAGCAACATTTTTGCTGATGTATGTCTAAAGTGTATTGCAACTTAAGTCTACCATTGGCCAAAAAATCATACATGTGTAAAAACAACATTATTTATTCTTTCCCTTACCACGTTTCCGTCCTTTCTTATTCGGGACCCTATTCAGATATGATACAAATTTCATTGTGTTTACAAAATAGGTTTTGTATAAAGCTTCTTCCATTTCAAAGAATATAATTGAAGTTTTAGTCCTTGTTTGAACGAGAAGAACTGAAGCGTGTAAAGAGTGAAGTGATTAAATTATATTGATTTCAACAAATATCTGCTTCTTTAGCCAATGAAAAGACGACTGAGATTCAGACAACTAAATTCAACAACTATTGTTCATGTTAATTTTACGAAGAAAAAGCTGGAGCGTTTTGTCATTAAAATGACTCATTCGCTATACTGCGTAAACAATAAATGGAATTTCCAGCTGTAGTTTTATTGTGTCGGCCCGGTGGCCGAAGTGTCACTGGTTCGAGTCCCGCCTCGGACATGGTTGTATTTGTGTTCGTCCTTTCACCCCTTATCATCACCATTAAGTATTAAATCCTGTAAATTAGTTAGTAGTAAGATACAAGATGTGAGAGATTATATATGCTCAAACGTGAATGCTCAAAAAACGTTATGTATTACAAATAAAAATGTTCAAACCCCTGAAAGGCAAACTTGACGAACAGGAAGGAAATAATTTTAAAAAAAGTTTTATTGTAATATTTTAATATTGTCAATAAATGTAAAAATCTTTGGGATCATATATATATATATATATATATATATATATATATATATACACACACACACACTTAACGCATATTGGCATGAAGGATTAAAATGACGCCGTTGTAAAAGACAGCATCGCAATTTTGGTCCTCTCGCTGCAAGGAAGTTCAAACCTATTTCTTCACGAAGTATTGTGTCACCCCGACCACGCGATATCGCATGCCCCCGGGGGCGATAGGATCATGCGCTACCGATGTCGTCGTGTTGCGTTCTATATTCTTCTTCCGAGTGGCACTTCAGTTCCAGCACTTATCCTCCTCCTTGGTCTTGCGGTAACCTCCTTGGAGTAATTAAAGGGTACCGGGGTCAGGAATTCGTTTTTTCCGCGGTCGCTGGAGGTTCGCTGGCCCCTCCCGTTTGCGCATCCGTTAACGGAAAAAAGGAAAGCACGCAGGGAATGCAAGCTATCCACGTTGTTGCGAGTTATTTCAAATTACGAGGAGTGTTTTGTGAAATGGCATTTACATCTGTTGTGAGCTGAAACGATGTGCTCTTCATGAGAGAACTAATTTAAGCTCTGTAATACAACTGAAAAAAAATGTCTTGTTTACTCAAGTTTGGTAGAATATTCCGCTCTAAACTAGCTATAAAGCTACGATGGATTCAACCGCTATCTGGAGGAGAATTCTAGCGACCGGAGGCTCTGTTCGATACTTTCCCGTGATTCATGAGAACAAGGGAGTACACGCTGGTTCATAGAACGTTCAAAGAATAATTTTGCACATATAAGAATTTTCGATAAATTAAATTCTTCTGCAATATACCAGGGCGGTCACAGGAGGTAACAGGCCAGAGGAGTTTTGAAAATATTAGACCTAGAAATAAATTTTCTGTGATTTCTCCGATTTATATCAGGCAAATAACGGAGCAATACACTAACAAATCGGCTAAGGACCGCTCGATCATTTCTTTCTCTTTCTTGTTTCATCCCCTTCCTTTATACACACACACACACACACACACAGTTACGTGCAATACACTCCCACGTGTCATTCGGGGGTTTGAAGCTTCACCAGCCTTGAGCGGTGCTCTACTCTACTATCTCCTTACAAAATTATGTTTTGCTAGCTCAATTAATTGGGGTTCGAAGTTCATAATTGTTGCTACTTACTCTGCAATCTATTATTTAATCTGCCATCAATACGGACTGGCGAGGAATCTGAAAATCGTATTAAAATGCCGGATCGCATGTAACGAACAATGATAATCAGCTTTCTTTCAACTTAACAAATTATAATTTATTATAATGATAATCAAAATAATGATTTTTCCAACAGAAAATCAAATTTTTTTAAAAGTTAAAAGCTAATTTTGCTTTGCACAAGAAAGACATGTCTATGTGTCACTTCATTCTCACTGCTGTGGTGTGGAGGGGAAAAATAGTAAAAATTTAACTGCTGTAGGCTGTATCTACCCTCTTAAATGAGGCAGAGCGGAGCAGGGCGTCGCTCCCAGGCACATCAAGGCCACCTATAGACGGCAGCCCCCACGGACCCCTGTGTCAGACGGGCGCTGTCTGCCCCGAGGGGTCGGAAATCAGGCAACCGGAGCGCCTTTGTCCGCGGTCTTCCACGATTCCCAAGGAACCAGCACCGAGGGGTACCATTCTCTGCTCGTCTGCAGGCGCTCGCGGCTCAGATTACAAATTAGGGTCGAGGAAATCTGGGCTACGGGCGCAGTGGATATCATTAAGAACACTGTACTTTTTCTTTGCGTTCAGGTAGATGTGCCTTACTGATCGCACAGGTCCAAGATTGCGGGTTCGTTGTGAATCAAGTAAGGTGCATACATCGCGAGTTGGCATTTCAACGAGTATTTTGGGAGAAATCAAGTTGAATGGCTCAATCTCATGTACATCTCTAGACCAATCATTAAGAAGAACAGTGCTTCATGCAGCATTATCTTCACTTAAAGTGAAATTTATTTAGGCCTATATTTTATATTGTATCGGGAGCGGTAGCTCAGTGCATCAACTGATGTCACTGCAGCGCCTCACACCGGGAGGTACTAGGTTACACTCCCCACGGCGGCAGGAGTTTCGACACTAGCTTTTCAGCTACGTCGAATTCAGTCGCTGTCTGGAGGAGAATTCTAGCGGCCGGCTGCTCTGATTGGTTGTTGTCCGTGGTTTCTCCAATCAACACCAGGCGAATGCCGGAGCAGTACCCTACCAAACGGGCCACGGACCGCGTGCGATGTCTTTCCCATTCCTTGTCCTATCCTCTCCCGTTACCACATATCCGTTCGAGACCGTTCGAGAGCTTCGAGCTTGTCCCGGTTGGGGCGGTGCCCCATTGGTGGGAGAGTCCAGGTTAGCGAGAAACTCCATTAGCCGACGGTAGGTCGGCGCCGGATCTCGCCATCCAGCGGGGGAAGATCACCGCGCATATCCCGAGAAGAAATAATGCACTACACTAACGGGACGAATGACCAGAGCAGTTGACGCGCCCGGAAACATGAAGAAAATCAATCAATCAATTTTATATTGTCGAGTATGTCAGTTCCTTGAAACGTTTTAATTGACATATCTTATCTTTGAATTGTTCAAACTTCAAATATCAATTAGAGTAAATCCTCATTAATACGAATTCCAAGGGATCGAAATTATCGGAGTTTGTGTTACAAAAATGTATGTAATCCGAATATTATAAATGACCGTATTACCGCAATCCCTCGCCGGGACCGACGTTTTGTTCGTATTACGGCGAAATTTGTGTTACGCTAGTTCGTGATAATGAGAGTTTACTGTATTACTAACGCTCGGGAGCATGTACTTAAAATGAATAAATGTATTCTTGATTAATTAGCGTTTATTTTTTAATATTTTTAACCTTAAATTGAAAACATACACAAAATATATATATATATATATATAGCACCACCCGAGTGCCTTTTTCAAAACTACAAAACAATAGAAAAATCATGAAATTCAATTTCAAAACATAGACACAATTGGCGACTACTCACCAGATATTATCGTCACAGAAGTACAAAGAAAAGGCATAGTAGATTGCAGTTCAAAATGAATGCTGCAGAAGACAATTCCTCAAAAAGGGTGTTCCTGTGATAGAGTTTTGGTTTTATTTATCTGATATAGCGACGACATTCCTCTTCGAGCATTCCTGCGGAACTGAAACCAAAATAAATTTTATTTTTAATGACATTATCTCCAGATTATTAGATCCCGCAAAAAATTATCAAATATTCTCAAAGGAAATACTTTGGATGAAGCACATTATTAAATTTTAATAATTTATTCCATTTAGAAAATGAAATAACATACTTTAATTACCGGAAGATAAGCATTTAAAAAGTATTTAGTAACATAATAGCATTGGGGAAAATTAGATTTCTTCACAAAATAGTGTAACGTATTACGGGGAGGTATACCGACAAACTGGCTTCTACCGTATCAAAGGGCACAAGGAATATGGAGAATTTACAGAAAGACGTAATTTTAAGTAAAATGCACCAAAAATGTAAAAACTAATAATGTAAGTATGCGGAGTTACCATACAAGTTGAAAAGAATGTACCGCTCTCTTTTACTAGAAGATAGTTGAACAAAATACTATAAACATATACAAAGATACAAAGCTATAAAATATAAAAATAAAATCTGACATTACAACTTTTCTGTAATAAAAATTTCATGCAGTTTGGTAAATTAAAAAATGTAATTTTTGACAATTATTAACAAAAAGAAGACAATCAAAATGAAGTTGCTCAAGTTTAATTTCAAATTAAATATTCTACTTAAAATATCGTACACATGAAGTTTCGGCAAATACAATTACACTGATCATTAGTAGCTATAAGGTCGAGCGGCCTGCCTAAGAAACGGCGGTAACCAGGCCAACAGAGCACGTAAGCACACTTGGCACGAACACAAGAACGTTCTCCGAATGCAGAGTGTGTGCAAACTCACTCTTGCTCCAATGATTGCAAGTTCTTTAAGAAAAAGAGCAAAATAAATAGGTTAACGTTCAACTTACTCCTCTTCATGCAGCAGTAGCGAAGCCTAATATATTGGATTTTCGAAACGTTTCGAGGGTCAGTATTAAATGTCTGACGCTAATTAAACCTTAATATTTCACTTTTCATAAATGGTAGATGCACGTCAATAAACAATAGTACAGGTTTTTAAATATAAAAACAATTTCCTGCAAAATATTTCAGTTTAAAAAATGAAGTCTGCATACATTTTTACATCTAGTGTATCCATGCGAGAACTCTCCCGAGATGTTCCAAGTCCCACCGTCTACCCTATTTTTTCCATTTCCATTTTAGGCCTGTAATATATATTTTTCTACAAGACCCTCTTAACCTCCGTCACTTTCTATATGCCTCCTTGTAATTGATAACAATACAATACACTCTTGCCAACACAAACTATTCTTATTTACATTTATTGCTGAGCAGAGAGGTACAACCGTGTAATTCAATAGCGTAGAATATCAAGTAATAAGTTTAATTTCACATTCAGTTGCACATTCTACGGGATGTGAACAGGCGGGGTAGAATGGAGATGCGGCGGACCAGCATAAATGTAATAGAATGTTCAAGAAGATCTCAACCTGTAGATTACGCTGTGAGGAAAGTTAATTTGAGACCTTTGGTCTCATTATTTTAGTTTTTAAGAGCCTCAAACGCTTCGTTTAAGAGTTATTTAACGATATAGATTTAAAAATGCGGGCGAGTGTTGTGGGTTGCATTTCACATGAATATTTAGATGCGTTTTACTCAACGAATCCTTCATATTTTTAAAGTGAAAGTGCAATTACTCACGTCTCCGTGAAATTCTCTTTCTTTAGAGACCTCATTTATAAAGATTGGTTGCGTGTGAGAGCTGCAAAAAGGTATGTACACTACTGAAATAATATAGGTGATGATGGGTGAAGTGAGAATTTCATAACCGAAAGTTTGTCACTACACAGATTTCACTTGCCCGATTGTAAATCAGATGCCCAGCTTCTATTGCAATACATGTAAATGTATTCACATAATTAGGAAACATTCAATATTTAAAAAACAGATTTTAAGTAAAGATCTAATTTAGAGAATTATCTTCCTATGAACTGAGGTTGGTTGTTGCTTCTATTTATGAGGCGGTCCACATAGAAACTGAATTTTATTTTTAATAACGATTAAATATTATATGTTTCAAGTCATGTTTTCATTTTCTTTACTTTTTAAAAAGTTTTCAACTAATCAAACAGTTGAAATAATAAATAATAAATAATAATAATGCCATAATGCCATAAAAATATTTAATGGCAGATTCTGGAACTATCGAAGTTGAAAGAAAACGACAAGTCTGCTTGATCGTAATTTTTCTGCATTGTTGCAAGTTTTAACACAAATCCTCTTAAAATGGGCACGCATGTAAGCACTAAGAGGATTGTTACTGACCCCCATTTACGATTCCAATATTATTAAAAAAAAACGTTTAGAGTCGTAATTCAAAATCTGGAACTGAAAACGTCTCAAAGATATGATTACGTAGGCTTCTGCGGCCGGAGTATGTCCCTTGGCTGTCCGGGAGAAGCCGCGTCGATTTTCTCGTAGCTGACGTTTCGGCCAACATATTGTGGCCTTTCTCAGCAGTACGTTTTGAGGAAGGCCACAATATGTTGGCCGAAACGTCAGCTACGAGAAAATCGACGCGGCTTGTCCCGGACAGCCGAGAGACGTCTCAAAGATATGACCGATTCGAATTGTAAAACGTTTTTACGACTCGTGAAGCAAATTTTTGGCTGCGATGACCCCTGTCGAGACTATTTCGTTGCTTCGGATGCATCACCCGTTGATCGCACTGGTCGAATGGACACCGGGGCATGGTGCGACGCGCCGTGACAATCAGGAACGCTAATCGCTAGGTGCTTCGCAATAGGCGCGTAGCTAAAGCGGACCAACCACGGACAAGCGAGACTTGTCAAGCCTGACCCGCGACGATTGTAAATCCATCACTGTCCATGCTGCAAACAATGAAGGAAGGTTCTGCCGTTAACAGATTTACAACCAACGCGAGCAAGCTTAATAATCTTCGCTTGTTTGTGGATGGACCACTTAAGAGAGACGGGTTTGTCAGGGAAATAGGTAGTACTTAGCTGATGGTGTGAGAGAAGTAAGCATGCCTGCGTCTGATTTAATTTATCCGTCGCCCTTTTCCTGGAGATTTTTGGTTTTATTAAAAAGAATAATATTCTGAGCAACAAATTCGCAGAGTAATGTAGATGTTCCAAAGTTTGGTTTGTGTGAGTTAGGAATACGATTGTTTAATAGGGACCAAAATTCAATACTGTATCTCAATTGGTGAATCCTATGTTATGCAACTTACAGTATCTCTTCTGGCGATGGCACATGGAAATGCTATTTAAGTACTACCTTGGAAGACCGCCAACCACTTTACCACAACCGTAAGCATCCTTGCCAATTCTACGCTGTAATCTCTGCAGGCGCTGTCATTTTCGTTATCGTAAGCGTTTCGTGTCCACTTGTTCTCCGATTTCCTTCCTGAGTCTAGACATCGTGACTGAATAATCACTGCAACTTCCAGCGTGCTCGGCTCACCACTCTTGGATCTATCGTCAATGACTTCATCGCTCTCATTCATTGACATTGCCCCCTCCTTTCTTGCCATTCGTGATCTTTGCTCAGATCTCCGACTTTTGTCTGAGCTTTCTGCGCTGGTGGCAGACAGTGCCACAGGAAGTCATTCCATGGTGGTGTCGCACTACGTAAGATCTGTCTTCATCGCTTATTGACATCGCTACCTCCATTCTTGCCATTCGAGTTCTTTGCTCAGGTCTCCGACTTTTGTCTGGGTTTCCTGCGCTGAAGGCAGACAGTGCCACAGGAAGTCATTCCTTTGCGCAGACGCACTAGGGAAGATCGGTACAGTCCGGGATGGCACAAACCCAGTGCATACGACTTATGCACGTCAAACACGGTCGACTTCAACCCCTCTGTTTGTTCGCCAACATTAATTCAATAAACACACTACGTCTATTTCTTTTTCCATCGCTGTATTTTTAAATAATATTTGGAGATTAGAAATGATAGAATGCTCCATGAGAAAGCGAGATACTCTCGAAACGCTACAGAATAGATTTACGAACAGTCTCGTGGATCGGATGATGCTTCTTAAGAAAAAAAATGTTCAAAGGTCATGAACACCTAAACAGAAAGAAAGTTGGAATAACAGTGTTTTGTTTATGGTGAAGTCTTTGGTAAAACCTAAAATTTGAAATAAAATAATTCACACAATCTAACCTTAGTCATTTTAATACATCTTGAAACAATGTACAAGTACATACTCGTAGTATGTATCTTTTGATATTTTACATTTGGCTTCTACCAGTATTTCCACTCGTCCGCATCCCCGGCTAAGACTTTTCTCATGCACATGCGACCACTGTGGTACATATCCAGCTTTCCATTCATCGCACCGATTTAAAAAATATCTAATGCGCCATATAAATGTGATTTAATGCTAATTCTAATGTGATTTATAAAAATTCTAAGGGCATGTGTGTGTAAGTAAGAGGTGTGTATACAACAAGGAAAGATCGCGCGAGGTCCATGGCCCGTTTGTTAAAGTACTGCTCCAGCATTCCCCTGGTGTAGATCAGAGAACCCACGGGAAACTACCGACAGAGCAGCCGGCCTCTAGAAATCTCCAGTGAATTCGACCCAGCTATTCAGGTAGTATGGAAAATTCTGCCAGCGTCGGGAGTGGAACCCGAGGACTTTGCGATCGTAGACACTACACAGACAACAGCTGATGCCCCGAGCCAGCTTAACCGGTAAATGTTAGTTTGAACCTTGTGTAGCGGAACGTTGGCGGCCGTGGGTGGGAGGAGGAGCGGAAGTATCGCATATCTGCGGGCATGAATAGCTGGGCGCCCCGGCGCTGGGATACAGTTAGACAAAGGGGACGCCAGCTTGACCGGGAAGGTCACGTGGTAGACGCGAGCCTCCCTCCTACACCTAGGACGGTCACGTGACGGCTACACTCTGGCATAAAATCGAGCCGACGAGCTCTGACGGCGGGTTTTAATTCTGGAAACCTCGCGCGATGCACAAAACTTTACGCCCAGGCTGGAGCGTGTCGTGCCTGCTGCACGGGTGACGAGGTCACGGTAGTGGCGCGGGAGTAGCGTCAGAGGAGTCGGGGCTTCCCTAGCTATGTGGGGTATCACCAGGGAAATACTTACAAGGGTGTAGTTTCGGAGCAGAAGTTAGTTATTGTACATACTTGTAAATAAACTTGTGCATACTTGTAAATGTCTTGTGTGTTTTTTTTCCATGACACCACACTTGTCATTGCGAAGGGTCTAAGTGAGCTTCTCTTTAGAAGCTCCTGCCGGGGTGGAGAAAGCGGGCGGCGGGCGGCAGGCTAATCCGGCAGCGTCGCGGCGCTTGGCGTCGGCACAGATAGTAGGAACGTCCTCGCCCGAAGCGCAGAGAAATTAAGATATGGAAATTGCACCTGGCGCGATGCGAGGCGGCGATACACGCTCCAACCGCACCCACTGTCACTGCTTCGTACTACCACGTGGGAAAGACATCGAGGACGATGCCTACCAATTTACAAACATATAAAGAGGAAAAAAAGACTTTTTGATTGCATTTTCGCGGTTTTAATTTGATTCACACACACACACACACACACACACACACACACATAATATATATATATATATATATATATATATATATATATATATATATTTATTTATTTTAGGTCGAATCAACATATATGTCATTTGCGACCACTATTGGAGTTTACGTTATGGTAACTGAAGACGAAGCGGTATGGTGATGAAAGGGCGAACACAAATATAACTATGTCTGAGGCGGGACTCGAACCCGCGATCCCTTGCTTCGAGATTACTACGACACGACTGTCTTAGCAATCTCGGCCACCGGACCGGCTCATTATTTTTATACCCATTATAATATGCAGATTACAAAAATGTAATGGATGTTTTGTACCTTTATAAATAAAATCAATTAAATATGTCATTTTCTTTGTAACCAATAGGAACTAATCTACTAACCACAATTGTCCAACATTTTCGACATTCGACCTTCAGTAGATCATCACTGACCCCCTCTCAAAACCCATCGACCCCAGTGGGTCAATACCCACCCCTTCCATAAACTGCATTAGAAGCACTTGCTGGGGCGGAAAAAGCGCACGACGGCCAGGCGGTGATTATCGACCATTTTATCATTGACCCTCTTTAAAATCCCAGCAACTCCCAGTGGGTCGACCCCATCCAGAAACTACTTTAGACGCACCTGCCGGTGCGAAGAAAGCACCGCCGGCCGGGGGTTAGGGAATAGAAGCAATCTGCAGGGCGGAGAAAGCGCACGGCGGCCGGGCGGCGATTGCCGACCCCCTTCGACCCCTTAGATCGTCATTGGCCCCACTGCAAAAAATCCTGGGGTCGATACCGACTCAACACCCCCTACCAGTGGGTCGATAACGACTCCGACCGGAAACTGCTTTAGACCCGGACCGGAACCTGCAGGGGCGGAGAAAGCGCGGGTGGCCCACGCTGCGTGGGTGCGTAAATCCGGCGTCGCGACGCTTCGCGTCGGCCAGATAGCGGCGCCCCCGTGGCGCGATGCGCGGCGCCGATACCCGCGCGGGGCGGCGCTGCGCGGCGATACGCCCGGCGCGCTTTCTAAAACGTCGGGAAGCGAGCGAAAAGGAAAGTGGTCGGGTTCCGTGTTTCGCGTACGTGCAGATGATATTTTTGCGCATGTGAAATCCATGTGGAGACGACCGTTAGACTGTACTTGAAGGAAATGTTAATGAAATATTGTGATTGAGAGATTGATTTTTTCGTGTTTCCGGGCGCGTCAACTACTCTGGTCATTAGTCCCGTTTGTGTAGTGCATGTTTTTTTCTCGGGGAGATGGCGGTGATCTTCCCCTGCTGGATGGCGAGATCCGGCGCCGACCTACCGTCGGTTAGTGGGGTCCCTTCACCAGGACTCTCCCACCAGCGGTGCACCGCCCCAGCCGACATGAAGGTCGGCACCGGATGCCCCCATCCAGCGGTTCCATCGCAATAAAACGAACTATACTTATGGCTCTAGTGGTCATGATCAATTGACAGCCGAAAACTCTAATACGTCAACAAAAGCAATTTACTGTACGTTTGTTATTATAAACAACTTCATAGCAAAAAAACATTATATTGCATTTACTGATTGTTTTGCGTATGAAATCTGTTGTAAATTTTCGTTGCGTATAAAACTAAAATCTTCACATGATATATTTTACGTGATGTAGAAAGTGTACGTTGTAGGTGCCGCCAAGGCGCGAATTGAGGAATGGGAAGGAGAAACCCTTCCGCAGCTTACAAACCGACATTTCCGCCGTAGTGTCACCGCTCCCACGCCAACAGGGCCGCTACCGCCGAGTGCCCCATTAGCCGACTGCGCCCACCGCTGGCGGCGCCTCTGAGGGCTGGCGCCGGCCCTTATCGGCGGCCGAGGAAGAGGAGGTGCGCGGCGGCCATTACGCCCCTTTGGCTGCTCTCCGCCCACGCACGCTCTGCTGCCTCTGAGGCGATGGCCACCGGCCACCGAGACCCCACGGACGCTTCCTGTCCGCCGCCCCCCCTCCGCCACACACTGGTTCAAACCTATATAGTTGCGTCACTTGATGATCTCTCCCTCACGTTCCCGACCACACCTTTCATTCCTAGGTAAATATTTAAATAAACAAATAAACAACTAGACACCAACAAATAAACAACTAGACACCAACAAATAAACTAGACACCAACAAATAAACAACTAGACACCAACAAACAAACAACTAGACCCAACAAATAAACAACTAATCCAACAAATACACAAACAAATTAATGATCAAATAAACAACTAAATAAACAAATAAACTCAAACAAACCAATTTCAAATGTGAGAAACTACGGATGTCTACTGAATACATATTGGACAAATTTACCCAAACCTCTGTTAACCTCTGTCATGACGTTTCGCTAAGCTAAAACATATAACGACATCAATATAATTAATAGATGATCTGAAATATTTTTGAGATGTTAAACGATGATATTTACATGTACTATTCATGGCATGGATGTCTTAAGTGCGTTTTAGTATATTCAATTTTCAACGAGTTTGGTTCATTAACAATTTGTTTTATTGACCATTTTTAGTTTTACTTTGGTTTTGTAACACCCTGAGGGTTACACGTTGACTCATCTTTGTGATTAAGTTCGTTCTTCTTGCGACATGTCTCAATACGATGGATTTAGAGAATTCATTATATTAACATTCCAATCAATTTAACATCTGTTTTATAGCCCCACTGAGTCATTCATGGTTATTCTTTCCAAATACAACAATTTCTTCTTGACATTATTCTTTATATTCCATTCGGTTTTACACTCCTCACATTTTCAATATTACCGGCAGAGGCTGGACATAGTATGTCATTCAACATATGGGTAAACAATTAAAAAAATAGGAATCCTGACTGCTTAAGAGTAAATTTGTTATCCTATTAGTATTCCCAGATACCCTGAAATGTATTGACTTCGCAAAATTATTTCTACATATGTAATTCACGATATGAGTTATAGTATTTCTAAGTGCGTTTAAAAAACTTCAATATGTAAAGCTTCTTCTCGCAATTACTCAATGTTTCAACTCTAACCGGGAGGTCCTAGGTTCAAGTCCTGACGGCGGCAAGATTTTCGACACCCTGTTGCCCGACACCCGGCAAGATTTTCGACACCGGACGACGGCCGGCTGCTCTGATCGGTAGTTTTCCGTGTTTTTTTCGATCAACACCAGGCGAATGCCGGAGCAGTACCCTACCAAACAGGCCACGAACCGCGCGCGATCTGTCCTTCCTCTTCCTTGTCCTATCCTCTCCCCTTACACACACACTTACACTAACATGCACTACACTACCACATATTCCGGGAGACCGGTCGGAAGCTTAGAGCTTGTTCCGGCTGGGGCAGTTGTGGGGGAGTCCTGGTTAGGGGGAAACCCCACTAGCCGACCCCACTAGCTCGCCATGCAGTGGGGGAAGATCACCACCATCTCCTGAGAAAAAGCATGCACTACACTGACGGGAATAATGACCAAAACAGTTGACGTGCTCGGAAACACGAAAAAAATCAATCAATCCATTACGCCACTAAAACTTACATCCCGCATTCCTTTCATATTCTTGTACATTCTGCGCTGTGGGTCGTTTGAATTTAATCACTCCCTGGAGCATTAACTGCATTTCCTGAAGCACCGACAGACATGGGGAGGGGCATCCTCGTCGAAAGACCTCCCGCGTGGAGCCCCTTTACGCTTTCACCTGTCAAAAGGGCTGAAGCACGGAAACCCGCGTGCAACAACTTCACAATGGAGAGACACTCCTATGGTCACGGAATAACGAGATGTATGCGGTAAAAGCGTCTTCGCATTGTATTCATGTAAAACGATTTAACAGAACAATATACACGAGAATGACGTATATCTTCATTGGATTTTTTAAAAATTTTGTATACTGAAACAGTTTCGTTCACTCTATGGTACGAGATCTACGAGTATATAGTTTTCAGATTTTCAATCAGAATTGTAATCAATTTTTCTCAAACATACGGAAAGTATTTAGATCATTAGAGATTTAGATAATAGGTTATAGATAATTTAAATTCAATACGACTGTATGCATGAGAATAAAACTATTTTACATTTGCAAAAATGTCAGCTTATATGAAACAAATTGTTTATTAAAAGCCTGCAATAATGACTAGTCCGTCAGAAGTGTCATCATTCTTACCTGACTGCTAATTTTAGAATTAAATCTACCTGATCTATTGCACATGTTTCAGGATCTGTATACAGAAGCATCACTGCGTCAGTCGTGATACAAACACGTCCCAACCTAAGATGCCGTGCAATAAATATGGTAAAAGCTCCTGTCCTCCAATCTAGATCGAGGTACAATTATTCTACATCTCTGAGCATAACTTCTGCCACGAAATTCACTTTCCCGTGAAAATGCACGAGATGGTGCATCAATTGTCGCAAAACGTAACAAGTTTCACAATGAAGTGCGGTTTAACGAGCAAAAAATCTGAGTTTCACTCTCACACTGCAGTCTTACACTCATTGTTCTCATAAATTAAATTTCTACGTCTGCTTCGAAACTTATATTCAGAATTATCTGTCGCTTATTTTTAATTTCCAAGCTCATTAATTTTAAACAGAAAGAGGGAAAGAACAAGGAAGTGTTCAGGAAGGAAAAAAGAAAACAAGAGGAAGACGGTTTTAAATGAGGTAAAAAGGTACTCAAATTAGATACTCCTTTTTAGCTTTGCGGCAATTTTAATGAAGTTCCGTTGATTTTGTTGGAATGAGAGGAATTCTGTTGACAGTGAGACCGTCAATTTATTTATTTTTGTTCATTCTTAGTTTTATTTAAAAAATCAATTGTCTGTCATTATCATTCCACCCTCACCGTACCGTAATGTCGTAGTCATGTAAAGTAACTATTAATAGAATGTGTTTGCAATTATACAGCACGAAAAATATACAGTATGGTGAGAAGTAAACTGTCTAGTATTGTAAACGAATTGCTCTGGAACATGAGTTACTAATGGACAGGAGGGAGACATATACATACAGAATTGTCTCCAGAATTACTTTGGAGAAGAAAACAACATTAAATTGGCTTGTACAGAATTATCTCCAAAAATAAAATACGTAAAATACTTGAAATACGACGTAGAACTAATTATCTCTTCGTGAACCAATCTTTCAATGCAAATTCGTCGAATCAAGAACCGATATCTTTGCGACAATTATAATTGCGTCATCTTGTGACTCAAGATGACGCAAAAGAATTATCTCCAAAAATAAAATACGTAAAATACTTGAAATACGACGTAGAACTAATTATCTCTTCGTGAACCAATCTTTCAATGCAAATTCGTCGAATCAAGAACCGACATCTTTGCGACAATTATAATTGCGTCATCTTGTGACTCAAGAGCGAAGTCGCTCACCTTTCACCAAGGAGGTCCGGGTTCGTTTCCCGTCGAATCTCATGTAAAATTTGTTCCAACAAAACGAGTTTGGCTGCTTCACAAGGGGTAGTCCAACCCCCGGTGAATTGTCCTAAACTCTACCCTTAACCTTAATCTTTCCCAATTCTGGCCGCTGGGTAGTGGTGTGCGAGGCGCGCGCGCGGAGATGCTATCTGGTGGTCCTCTTGTCATCTGACTGTGACGAGACGTGACTGACACAAATATACAGTAACGGAGAATAACTTCAAATATTAAAAGTAAAAAGTAACGGAGGATGACTCCAAAAAGCGCTCAACACCCAATAAGGGGTTAGGAGACGCGTTGCGTCGTGAGTTGATGCAACGAACGTAAAAAAATAATAATAATTTTGAGTCCGTGCCCACCACCCGAACGCGAGAAAGTTCGATGTGAATGCACTGCGACGTCACCACCTAACTGTGACGACAGCGCACGCCAACTCCACAGCCGTCATGTGACAGTTCCCTCCAAGAGCAAAGTCTTTGGTGGTTACCGTTGCGGGCACGGTGTTGCACTCGGTGACATCTTCCAGGCTATGGTCCAAGTCAATAGCTTATACCAGGGTTGTCCAACTGGCGGGCCGCAGGGTCATTTATTGGGACTCGCGAAAGGTTATTTATCAATAGTGAAAGTCCCTTTCCTCCATGTCCGGCGAGAACATATTGCACCTAGTGCTTAGCAGCCCTGCCTCGGTGACATCTTCCAGGCTATGGTCCAAGTCAACTGCTTATACCAGGGTTGTCCAACTGGCGGGCCGCAGGGTCATTTATTGGGACTCGCGAAAGGTTGTTTATCCCTTTGGCGAGAACATATTGGTGACATCTTCCAAGCTATGGTCCAAGTCAACTGCTTATACCAGGGTTGTCCAACTGGCGGGCCGCAGGGTCATTTATTGGGACTCGCGAAAGGTTGTTTATCAATAGTGAAAGTCCCTTTCCTCCATGTCGGGCGAGAACATATTGCACCTAGTGCTTAGCAGCCCTGCCTCGGTGACATCTTCTAGGCTATGGTCCAAGTCAACTGCTTATACCAGGGTTGTCCAACTGCCGACCCGCAGGGTCAGTTTTTGTGACCCCGAAAAGATATTAGTCCATAGTGAAAGTCCCTTTCCTCCATGTCGGGCGAGAACATATTGCATCTAGTACTGAGCCATCCTGCCGACCTCAACATCCCCTTTAATGTAAAAATAGGTTAAGTTTAGATTTAGGAATTTCTTTTCTAGTCAATTTAGAAATTCAAATCCATCTCAAAGTGTTTCACTGCGTCATGCCTGATATCACACATGATTCCATCACCTCCTCCCCACAGCAGCTGGCCAAACTGCCAAAATGTTAATACGGAGATCATGTGGATCTCCCGAGTAATGCAAATATGGCCCGCAACCACATTGAAGGTTTTGTTGCGGTCCTTGAGGCCTTGCAAGTTGGACATTCCTGGTTTATAATATTCCAGTAGCTTTTTTTTAACTCTTCAGAAATTCATGAGGGCAGCCAACCATGAGGGCAGCCAGTGCCTGATATTTGAGATCGAAACAATGACAACAATGAAATCCTCTTAAACGGACCATCTTCATTTGTACTTTAAATATAAATCTGAAAATTGGGCCTTTATAGAGAGGTGACGTGGATTAGTTTAAATTCATGCAACGTAATCTACTGCATTATAGTCAGGATTATTTTTACTCGTCAGATGCAAGTTTCTGCTGGCAGGCAATTTTCATAGACTAATTTAATTAATTAGCAATTTAATTGAATATTAAGGTTGTAAAAAAAAAAAAACTTCTTAGACACACATTCTGCTACCTCTGGAAGCTGATGTATAACATAAAGCTAGGGTAACATTTTGTGATGAATAGATATTAAGAAAACAACAAAAATATATTCTTCTAGCGAAACATTTAAACAGGTAAACGATTTATATTTGAATAAAATGGGATTTCATTACCAATATTTTTATTAATTGTATGGTTTCGATGTCTTAGACATCACCAGATCTGCTTCTAGAAGCCAGAAATTCGTTTACAAACATGTTATTAATGGCACCTTTTATTCAAATATTTGGAATGCCAACAATCAATAAAATTAGATTCTAAAACTTATAATAATTTGCATAATTCTCAAAATGAATTTTTCGCAAAGAAAGAGAGCTAAGAAACTTAAGAAATCTAGAATTATAAGAAAGTCAATAATTCGAATCTTTCCGGAAGTGGATGTATTGTCGATGACTTCTGATCTTTTCGGTTTGAAAATTAAGCTGTGAAAGACGAAATACATAAAACACTGCCTCGGATCTCGATTAAATGATTGATTGTGATTCCGGGCTCGTTAACTACTGAGGTCACTTGTCCCGTACGTGTAGTGTTTGTTTTCTATCATGAGGTGGCGGTATTCTTCCCCCACTGGATAGCGAGATCCGGTGCCGACCTACCGTCGACTAGCGGGGTTTTCCCTAACCATGAATCTCCCACTAGCGAACCACCGCCCCAGCCGGGACAGGTTCTAAGTCCCCGACCGGTCTCCCAGCGTATGTGGTACTGTAGTGCATGTTAGTGTAAGTGTGTGTGTGTAGAAGGGGAGGATAGGACAAGGAAGAGGAAGGAAACATCGCGCGCGGTCCGTGGCCCGTTTGGTAGGGTACTGCTCCGGCATTCGCCTGGTATTGATCGGAGAAACCACGGCAAACTACCGAATAGAGTAGCCGGCCGATAGAATTTTCCTCCAGACAGGGACTGAATTCGACCTAGCTGAAAAGCTAGTGTCGAAAATCCTGCCGCCGTTGAAACTCGAACCTAGGACCTCCTGGTCAGAGACGCTGCAGTGACATTAGTTGATGCACAGAGCCACCGTTCCCGTTCGGGTCTCAAATAGTGGGGAACTAAGAAGAGATATCAGCTTATTTCTTTTCAAGTCGATTCCGCTTTCATTAAAGAGGAAAAATCCTCAAGACCTAATGTGTGTACTCTCGTCCTGGACAGGAATACAAGTTTCTCTTGCAGTTTATATGAGCCAGAAAAAGTAATTTCTCTTTTATAATTACACCTCATGATCTGTCTTCTGCAAAACGTGACTCCTAACTCAACCACGAAATCTACTTCGAGGGCTACTTAAAGACCCATCTACTTGGAAATAATCACGAAGATCGTCATGAATAATATTCGAGAAAAAATGAGAACAAAACGACAACGAAGATAAAAGTGGAGGGAGTGTACCAAGGATCCGAAATAGATTTTCCGACGCACAAACGAACGTTGCGTTTTGAAATGCTGTTGACGAATTTGTTTTGAATACTTCACATGATTCAAAGAGATTGATATCGTAACTCTTAGCATATATAACACGAATCTATGAGACTAGTATTACAGAATTATTGAATTGATTTTTGTCTTTGACCTTCTTAAGGAGCTCTTATTCCTTGAAAAGAGGTTATTTAGTTTGCAATGACAAGAAAAGAATGTATAGCAGAATAACCCTACACTCTAATCACGAATTGAAATAAGAGATTGAAATTAAAAGATCAGAGAACACGAGGAAGGAAGAAAGGGACAACGAATGAAAAGATGAGGCAGGAAATGAGAAGAAAATGAGATAAAAGAGAGTTAAATGAGTAGGGATAATAGAATTTTTACCGAGAGTGAAATAATTCTACTTTTAATTACTCATGGTTTAAACGTATTCCAACTGGATTGTTTCCCGGATGATAACTTTTTCGGAGTTTTCGTCTTCTTCTTATCATATTTCTCTTCTTTCATCTCGAGTTCTTATTCGTGTGTTATCCTATAATATTTCAACTCCTCTCCTCACTGAACCATTTTGTTAACAACTACGTACAGCAATGGTGATCCAATTTTCTAAAGCTGAGATAGTTCCTTATTTACTTCTGACCTGAAACCTTATCTCCTTACTCCTCCACAACCTCCGTATTTATAACGTACGTCATATGACCGTCAGTGAAGTAAAGCAGTAGAGAGAATATCAAGTTCGCGTAAACAGGAAGGTCTGAGCGTGGAACGCGCGGCGTCGGCCCTTATAAGGCGAGCCCTTGGCGACAGACGCCCAGCGCCCCTGCCCCGCGGGTCCTGGGCGTCTAATGTTCCCACGGCCGCAGCGTCCTGGACTTCCAGCCGCGTTCCAAGTACGGTCATGCCGCATCCAGGGCGCACCGATGGCTTTTTACTGCGGCGCGCGCCTCGCATTCCGCAGGGTACAGCGGTGGATTGTGGGATGGGACGGGCAGGTAGCGGGAGGTGCGAGACGAAGCGGGGAAGGAAAGGCGGGGAGAGCCGGGGCGGGGAAGTAGCGGGCGATGCGTGACAGGCGAGGTAGGGGTGGGGCGGGGAAATAGTGAGCGGTGCGTGACGAGGGTGACGCGGGGAGAGGCGGGGCAAGGCGGGCAACAAGGGGGTGGGGGGGGGCATGACAGGCGAGGTGTGATGAGCAGGGCGGGGTGCAGCGGGGAAGTAGCGGGAGTTGTGTGAGGCGGGAGAGGTAGGGGCGGGGAGGGAAAGGGGCGTAGCGGGGAGAGACGAGGCGTGACGGGGAAGTAGCGAGCGGTGCGTGATGGGCGAGGTGGGTGGGGCAGAGCGGACCGCAGCGGGGAAGTTGGGGGCGGTGCGGGGTAAGAGGCGGGTAAGGGGTCGGTGGAGTGAGGGTAGTGTGAGGCGGGAAAGTTGCGGGCGGTGTAAGGCGAGACGAGGGAGAGAAGAGGTGTGGCGAGATGGGGAGGAGTCGGGGCGGGGCCGGGAGTTGCGGCCCTTAGCGTTGTAGACCGTATGAGGGGCTGGCAGCGGGGCGGGCAGCGGGGCGGGCAGCGGGGCGGGCAGCGGGGCGGGCAGCGGGGCCGAGCGGAGCTGAGCGGTGCGGGGTGAAACGGTGCGGGGCGCGGAACAAAACGACACCACCTGTAACCTATATACGTTTTTGCGTCGATTGCGTCCAGCTCCTCTCGTCTCACGTCCTTGTTGCACATATTAGGGGATGTCGCCGTTTTATGTGCTTTTGTTTCGCGGGGTGCACCGAACCGGTTGAGAATGATTGCTCGGACGTCATGGCACAAAAGGAAGCCGACAATTAATGGCGATTACTCGGAAAACGTCATGTGTTCTACTGGTGTGTTTGATAGTATCTGAAACTTCGTACTTTCGAAGTATTTGATTCAGTTGATGTGGAATTTTACTGCGAAACAGTTCTGTAAAGAAGCAGAAATTGCGTGGATAAAACGATCAGTCGTTCTATCCTCATTATCCTCTAGTATTCTATCCTCATCTATCTTCATTACGTTCTAAGTGCTTGCATTGCTTGTACTCAAAATTCAAATATTTTAGCTGAGAGTATTCTATCCGAATTTTGGAGACTCTTGGTATGGGAAAGAACATGCATTTAAAAATATAGGAAACGAATAGTTACCCACGAGAATATAGTCGAACAACATCCGAAAATTCACCAATGTGTACAGGAAAAGAACTAGTAACCAGAATTCCTGGAAGTTTATCTACGCTCACAATATTTTTTTCTTTTAGTTTTCTATTGTCCCTATGTGCAATGAACTGGTTATTGCGTGTATGGCAATTTCGAAAACCGAACGATTTATTTTACGAATGCCACAAGGACATTGTTCCGAAATTGTCCGAATCGGGGCCACAGCTGAGCGGTAAGTGATTGAGAGAGTAAGAGAGACAGAAAAGAAGAGTGAGTTTGGACACACGCACATGTACTCTTCCCTTGCAGAGAAAGAGCTCGAAATAGAAGAAAGAAGAGCTTCTTTCTTCTATTTCTAGCTCTCTCTCTCTGCAGCACCTGACAATGTAACGTTCTATCAACGTACGATCCAAACCAACGAGACGCAAACATTCCATTTACAATACAGAAATACCCGCCATCCAATTCAATGCTTTTAGCGTGGGGTGTGCTTCAGCCTTGAACTACTAACCCGTAGCATCTCGGAATATTACCCTCCATATTTTTAGATAAAACGTCCGTAAACTCGCTTCACTTCGCTTCAACAGGAAGCAGCGTGCTGGCGAGTGCCTGCTCCGCGTAAAAAGAGAGCAATTACCAGAGGGCGCGCCGCCCGTCAAGCTGAAAGCATCTCCGCGATCGCCCGCTCGCCCACTCGTCTCTCCTCGCGAGACGAGCGAGCATGCGTGTGGAGGCGGACCCACGGCTTGTGCCTTCCGGATGGTAAAAAAACATCGATGTTTTCGAGCGAAAATATCGATATTTTAATATCGATGTTTTGTTTCATCATGTGCGTAGCGGCGGACCCACGGCTTGTGCCTTCCGGATGGTAAAAAAACATCGATGTTTTCGAGAGGAAATATCGATATTTTAATATCGATGTTTTGTTTTATCATGTGCGCAGTGATAGAGCCACGGTGTGTGCTGTCCGAATGGCAAAAATAAATTTAATGTTTTTAAAACATCGATTTTTTTTGTCCGCAAATATCGATGTTTTTAAATCATCAATACTTTTTAGCACAAATATCGATGTTTTTAAAACATCAGTACTTTTTAGCACAAATATCGATATTTTTAACACATCAATACTTTTGAGCACACATATTGTTTTGTTTTCGATGTTTTCTTCAGATCGATACATTTTTCAGATATATATAAGATAAAAATCTCATGATATAAATAAAATTTCCAATATATATTTTTTTTATTGCTGCCAAACTACAGACATTCACAACTTTCACTGTTCTCAATTCCCTGTCGGCACAAAACTGTTTACTATTCGTTATCTTTCTCCAATGTTATTATCTTTTTGATTATTTTTGTTACGTAATAATGTCGTTAAACTGCGTTTTGAACCTCGACTACATATAACATTGATTAGAAAGTTAAGATGACCGTCAAATTTAAGGCAAAATATACATTAAAATAATATTCACGTTTTATGTATCACAATAGAGCCAGGGCATTTTATTTCGATGTTTCATCATATTTAAAACATCTATGTTTTGCCGAAGTTTCCATCGATATCGGAAACCCTTTGTTGTTGTCGTCATAGTCAAAGTATCGATGTATAGTCTACTAGTCCGAAGATATCTTGATTGCCGCCGACAAAAATGACGCCGGAGAATATGCTCAACACTGGCGAATATAAATGTATGGGAGAGCATTTATTGTTCCCAGACGCGTTGCCTACTCACTACGTCATTAGTCCCGCAAGTGTAGTGCATTTTGTAATCAGGAAGACTGTTCGCGTTCGCGAGAACATGTTCGACATACACGTCGACTTGTGGGGTTTTCTCTATCCAGGTATCTCCCACCAGCGACGCACCGCTCCAGCCGGAACTAGCTCTAAACTCCCGACCGGTCTCCCGGAATATGAGGCAGTGTGGTGCATGTTAGTGTAAGTGTGTGTGTGAGAGGAGAGGATAGGACAAGGAAGAGGAAGCACAGATCGCGCGCGGTCCGTGGCCCGTTTGGTAGGGTACTGCTCCGGCATTCGCCTGGTGTCGATCGGAGAAACCACGGAAAACTACCAATCAGAGCAGCCGGCCGCTAGAATTCTCCTCCAGACAGCGACTGAATTCGACCTAGCTGAAAAGCTAGTGTCGAAAATCCTGCTGCCGTCAGGACTCGAACCTAGGACCTCCCGGATGTGTATGTATGTGTGTGTGTGTGTGTGTACGTGTGTTTGTATACGCGTGTGTGCGCGCTCGCGTGCGAATGAAGGGTTAAGATGGGAGAAGGAGGAAGGAAAGATCGCGCGCGGTCCCTGAAGGATTTGTTAGGATACTACTCCCCGTTAGCCTGGCATTGATCGGAGAAAACGCGTACAACTACCTGTAAGAGCAATCGGCCGCTAGGATTCTTCACTAGGGAGTCGTTGAATACCAACCCTGTTATTATAAAATTGTTCACCTTCAGGATCCAATTGAAGGACCTCTTGATCTGTGATTGGCGGATCCGAGGGAGGCGTGTCTTTTCCCTCGTATTTTATTGTTGTTTTTTTTTCAGAAATTTATTGAAAACATGTAATGCCATCCATCACTCCCACACATTTGCATTGCATCACATTCTAAGGGAAATTCACAAAATAACGATACTATTTATTTCAAGCTAACAATTTTTAAATTTCCTTGTGGTAGGATATGGATCACGGGATCGGTCAATTAATGAAACACATTAGTTTGCCAACGTTTCGGAATATTTAATTCCTTCATCAGAGTTTACTAATACACAACCTGGTCAAACATCATGTTCGCCTACAGCCCAACTCCAGTATAGAGTTGCTGAAGCACACAAGTTCATTGCAAGTCCGACCAGGGCCGTTGTTTAAAAGAAATGTTTAAATTTCCTTCGGTTTAATTGTTTCTTTAAATGTTGGGTTTGTGCAATTGAAATCCTTTTCCCCCAGCTCACCGCCTTACTTTCTGCATTTGCCCCAGTTACTTAGATTGCCAGAAGTTGAGAGCAAAAATTGAAGGGGTGGAAGGAAGTAAAATTGGAAGTTATGGCGATTGAGAAGGCAGTCACGGAGATGGTTTTGTCACAGAGCATTAGAAAGATGAGGTGATGTTTGTGGCGGTGAGGGTGATGTGGTCAGCCCCTGAGGAGATGCTTGTGGTGATGGTGGCGATAACACGTTTTAAGAGTTCGTTAATCAAGGCAAGCATATCAACATCTCAGATTGACTTTGGTTTTGGGAGGCAGTTGTTTGTGAAGCAAAGGATTAAAGATCCCATCTCGATCAGGTTTTTCGTCCAGTTTCCCTGACCCATTGAGCAAATGCGGAGATGGCGCCTTGTTTTGCTTCTGGACATAAATGTATCTTCATTTTCTGTGCACGTCTTTTAGAATTCTGTGGGAAATACAATTATTCGAATTATCGTTTCCATGTCGCGGCAGGAAGTATTATTCCGAAGGACAACAAGGATAAGAGCCAAACTTTATTGCCTTTTTATCCTTGAAAGTAGATTTTATTACATGGGAGCTTTTTTTAATTTTTTTTTATTTTCAAAATTTAAGTAGTATATGACTTAATGTAGGGACCACAGAGTTTTGAAAATGTGCACACAATTCACTTTTCCCCGTAGCACGTCATACGCAGTTTTTAACTGTTTTTTTACGTAAAATAAATAAATAAATAAAAATAAGAGTCGGTATGAAATAATTGTAAAATTTGTATGGTTCTGTGGTGTCCTTTATCGCTGAACTCAGGGTGCTTCATGTAGAGAACACAGGTACAATGTCGATTCATTAGGTGCACGTTCTGTGCATTCGATGTAAACGGATGCCGAGCATTCCATTCCGTACCGTAACTAGATAATCATAGGTAATTTCATGTTAATCATTGGCGAATGGTTAAATAATGAATAGTGAATGCCAGTGGAATTCGAATAAAAACAAAGTAAAAGCAAAATATCAAGTTTCGGTTACTAATGGACTGCATTTAAAGAGAAGAGGTTGAAATATATTTTGGAAAAGCAATACTCTTGCGCATTGTTGAATTAACTGACCAAGGGTCATTTATAATTCGTAGGGCGATCGAGTCGGTAATTTAAATACGATTAGTGGATCAAGCACTAGATTAAAGGTTAATTTTGTCGTCATACATTTTTTAATTTAAAAATTCCGAGCCAAGGACGAGTTTCTAAACTGTATCAAAAAAGATCAATTCATTCTCGAATGATTGATCGTAGATATAATTATGAACGTAAACAATGTTACCATGGAAAGAAATTTCAATAGAAATTCATTAACCATAACATAATTTGTTAATGCATTTCAACTTTAGTGGCCAGTGCCCAATCGCCTCCTAATTAATCATGTCCTTGAGATGTTTTAAAATGTTACTAAATACACATCCTAACCAACTTTACTTAAAAAAATCACACAATATTTGTCAGAAAAATCAAATATTACAAATCAATGCTCTCTCCCTCCAGACCAAGGTGCAGCATCGCAAGGCGCACACACATCACATTCATTTCCGTATCTCCGAGTAGGGTTGCCACATGTTCACTGTTAGAATGCACTCTTTATTGTTTAGATTATTGATCACTTTTTACAAACGATAACAGTTAACATGTTACGATATAAAAATATAAATTTGTTCTAGTTGAATCAACTTCTAAGAAAGAGATAAATGAGATTTGTAGGTTCGGATGGTATGGACGCAAGTTTGTTGGGGAGAGATTAGCTGGAGTTCGTCGAAATGGATGCCTAAATGTTGGTGGAGATATTTTAATTATTATTCTGGTTTAAATACCCAAATAGTAGAGTCTTCAAGAGATTAGAAGGTTGGTGAAACCTTGGGGAAGGATTTAAGAACATTAATCGGTGGTTCAAAAATATGGGACACTGTATCCCCGGAAGCGGAGCAAGTAATAGTTTGTCGAGTGATGGTGGCAACCTAAACTCACACCAATATACTTTCTTTGTGTTTAGCTTAAAGATTTTATTTAAAATTACCTCAAGGGAGAGGTGAACAGACAGAGACATTGGCTAGGTGAAAACCAACGGCAGCTAAATTTATTGGAGATCTCCACGATCGCGGACATCTACGGATGAATACACTGCTGCGGGACACACGTTCATTTGAAGCGTAACAAATGTAAACATTTTTATGAGTAATGAATTATGCAGTTCTTTGTGGTTCGTTCTCCATCACAATCAGAGCTTACTTCACACTTTTGCCACCTGGCTTCTAAACCACAGCGAAGTAACATAATGCTTCAAAAGTAATTTACGATTCGATGTAACCAAAGATTGTTAATGTAATGAAGACAGTTATAATAATAATAATAATAATAATAATAATAATAATAACAATAATAATAATTTTAGTAATAATAATAAACCAGGAGCGGTAGCTCAGTGCATCATATGATGTCCGTGGTTCTTCCGATCAACACCAGGCGAATGCCGGGCAGTACCCTAACAAACGGGCCACGGACCGCGCGCGATCTGCCCTCCCTCTTCTTTGTCCTATCCTCACCCCTTACACATACACACTTACACTAACGTGCACTACACTACCACATATTCCGGGAGGCCGGTCAGGAGCTTAGAGCTTGTTCCAGCTGGGGCGGTACTCCGCTGGTGGGAGAGTCCTGGTTAGGAGGAAACCCCACTAGCCGACGGTAGGTCGGCGCCGGATCTCGCCATTCAGCGGGGAAGATCACCTCCATCTCCCGACAAAAAAGCATGCACTACACTAACGGGACTAAAGACCAAAGCAGTTGACGTGCCCAGAAACATGAAAAATCAAATCAAAATAAAAAAACAAATCACAGCAAAGGATCATAATTTTTCAAAAGTAATTTAGAATTCGATGTAACCAAAGATTGTTAATGTAATGAAGACAGTTATAATAATAATAATAATAATAATAATAATAATAAAATTATTAAATTTAATCCTTATTGAGATAATCGTTATTAAAATAATCGTTATTAAAATAATCGTTATTAAAATTTTCGTTATTAAAATTTTCGTTACTAAAATTTTCGTTATTAAAATTTTCGTTATTAAAATTTTCGTTATTGAAATTTTCGTTATTAAAATTTTCGTTATTAAAATTATCATTATTAAAATTATCATTAAAATTATATTTTAAAATAATCATTATTAAAATTATCATTATTAAAATTATCAGTATGAAAATTATCAGTATTAAAATTATCAGTATTAAAATTATCAGTATTAAAATTATCAGTATTAAAATTATCATTATTAAAATAATCATTATTAAAATTATCATTATTAAAATTATTGAAGTGTTTTATTTACCACTGTTTTCCGCTTGTTCGGCATTTTCGTACAGCGTACCCGACAATCATCCCTTCCAGCCAGCCCTTCCCCTCTCCTGCAACGTCGCTTCCTCTCGCGGAGCTTCTTCCTCCCGTGCGCCGCGCGCCCTCGCGCGGGGCTTCTCCGCTCCCACGCCCCTCCCCCTCCCCCCCCCCTCTCCCTCCCCCTCTCCCCCGCCGCGGACACGGGATCTTTACGGCCGCTGCCCAATCAGGCGGCATCGGGGTCAAGTCCGCGCCCTACATCCCTCCAAGGTCTGTGCTCCTCCGCGGCGCCTTATCGCCCCCCCCCTTCCCCCCTTCGAGGGCCGCCGTCGGCCCTTCGTGACTGAGCGGTATCCCTCCGGGTGCCCCCGAGCCGACCCACGCACAGTGGGGGCAGAAAGGGGAAAAGGTGGCAAAAAGGATTTTTAAGGACTTTTTGGAGTTTTAGACAGTAAAAAGAACCACTTTTTTTAGTTAAATAATGACCTATTTAATTGATTGATTATTAGTTATTCCGGGCTCGTCAACTAACGAGGTAATTAGTCCCGTAAGCGTAGTGTATGTTTTTCATCGGAGGTTGCGGTGATCTTTCTCCGCTGGATGGCGAGATCCGAAGTCGATCTACTGTCGGCTAGCGGGGTTTCCTCAAGCAGGTACCTCCCACCAATGGGGCACCGTCCCTGCTGGGCTAATCTCTAAGCTCCCGACCGGTCTCCCTTCATGTGTGATTTTGTACTGCATGTTAGTGTAAGTGTGTGTGTAAGGGGAGAGTATAGGACATGGAAGAGGAAGGACAGATCGCGCGCGGTCCGTGGCCCGTTTGTTAGGGTACTGCTCCGGCATTCGCCTGGTGTTGATCGGAGAAACCAAGGAAAACTATCGAGTAGAGCAACCGGATGCTTGAATTCTCCTCCAAACAGCGACTGAATTCGACCTAGCTGAAAAGCTAGTGTCGAAAATCCTGCCGCCGCCGGGACTCGAACCTAGGACCTCCTGGTGACAGGCCATCACTCCCGGGAGCTCTCGGTACTTAATTATTTAATTGTTTACGTTAAAAAATAATTACATAACCGCAGTTAGAACGTTCTTCATTTGGTTCTTCTTCAAAAAGTGAATTGGTACTTTTGCCATTAACAGTGGTGTGACGTCTAGGTCCAAAGTCTTTGTGATACTTTTTCTCTGTTTCATTTGTGAAATCAGTGGGCTAGATGCAATTAATAGCCTGCGAAGCACTTCTTTTTCTTTCTTACATGTTGCATTTTTTTTTTCATTTTTTCTTTTCTGTTTAATAACGCCGTACAGATCCCTTCTTCGTCGTCATTGAATCGGGAGCTCCAATATCAAAAATTTAAGTCATAATGAAGCTCTCGATTGGATGACAAGAGTCCTTCCATTCCAGCTCTTGACCTTTGAGTGCTACTGTGTATACATCTGTTTCAGAAATGACCTCCACACTCAAGCACCGAACTAAAATAAAGATTTTTCTCTTTTGTTCGTTCGTGAAACGTAAACTATTTGCAACATTAATTTCTTACTTGCAAGTTGTTGCACACACTCTTCCGAAAGCCGACGTTTACACTTCATAAAACACGTTTTGTGAGTATACCAAAGCAATTTCCTTGCACCTCACCGAAAAAAACTGCATTATCCCGAAGGTCCGGTGAATGAATATTCCACAACGACCTTGCTCCATTTTTGGTATGCCCTTCCCCTACCGCCTGGTCCACCCCCGAGTTTCCCATGACCCGATTGCACTCCCCCCCCTCCACACCTTCGCTGCCTCCCCTTCGCCATTGAATTGCACCGCGTTCAACACCTGCTTCCCACGCCGCCCGCCGCTGTAAACGCCGCCCCGGCCCTCCGCCCTCCCGGCCGACGGAGCACGAAGCCTGCGGCCTCGACCGGTGTCGACGGCTCTTGCCCTCCCAGGGACCGCCCCCAACCCCTCCCCCATCCCTGCGACGAGAATCAGGGGACCATGAAAGCAGCGCCAGTCTTGTTTTTATCCCAACACTATACTCCGATTTAAATACAGTGGAACTTTAAGGTCACGGGCTGAACGGAGAGGGGGTAACTCTCATCCAATCGGAAGTTTCTTCACGACTTAAATTTTTGGAATTGGCGCTTACGATTGCATCACAATGTCTCCCTGTTCTCCTAGCTCGTGGCCTTGAAGTGCCACTATTTCTAAACCGGAGTATACTAGGGATGGGTGATATTTCCTAATTGACATGTAGTATTTTGCCCCTGTCTTTATCTGCAAAAGTTCCACCTCCACGCACTACAATATTTACTCTTTGAACGTTAATATGCGCATAACCTCAATGTTATAATAGCATTTTTTTACAGTAAGCGGATGTCTTAAGGACTGTGAATGAAATTAACACTAATATAGTTGTAAGGAGCTCCAGTGCAGCGGGACCTCAAGAGACAGTCCCTTAAAACGAGTGAAGTTCAATACAAGTTAGTAAATTAAAATTTCTGATGTATTTGAATAAAGTTGTTTAGCTTTATCGTAATTATTAATCCTATAATTTACGTTTTCCTTGTAAAATTGTTCTTTTGAAGTGAGTCAGTAACTTTTCCTCATCACAAGTAATAGGCGATAAATTTCAACAATAGCATTCTAACGCTGTCTTATTTTTTCTTGTTTGACATTATATCGCCTTTCAAGGTTTTCAATACACATTCATGAAATCCTAAATAAAATAATGTAAAACGTAAATAATCATTCATTATTACTCTCACTTTCAGTCGTTCATATGAACACAAAACATGTTACATTACACTTCGATTTAAATATAGTGGGACTTCAGGTCACGAGCTGGAAGGAGACGGGAACATTGTCATCCAATCGGTAGCTCTAATACCAAAAATTTAAGTTGTAACGAAGCTTCCGATTGAATTACAGTGTCCTCTCCAGATCAAGACCTTGAAGTACCACTATATTTAAATCAGAGTATACTACATATGTTGGAAGCTTAGAAATTGTCTCCGCTGAGGTAGACAACTGGAAAGTGAATCCCTCAAGTCGACGAATATGTCGGCATCAGATCTAACGCCCAAGCGAGGGACGAACACCACTACCCCTTGG
The DNA here is from genome assembly GCA_964035755.1 of Teleogryllus oceanicus. Lineage (NCBI taxonomy): Eukaryota > Metazoa > Arthropoda > Insecta > Orthoptera > Gryllidae > Teleogryllus > Teleogryllus oceanicus. The sequence goes on along the minus strand of CAXIVR010000014.1, from coordinate 4,072,799 downwards.
GACATAACCTGCGCTAATGACCGTAGCAGTTAACGTTCCCAGATTCAAAAATTAATCAGTCATAAACGTAATATTACAATTTTTCTCAATAATCATTTAAAAATCTGAGGTGACTCCATGAAGTGTCCTCTATTCCATACAATATGTTGAAAATGTTGATTCCTTACATTTAAGAAGTAGCTATTTACGAGGCTTAAATTCAAGAAACAAAATATGCAAATCTTTTGAATCACGGAATTTTATTCCGAGCTACTATCTTGATGAACTTGGCTACTATCTTACTTTACCAATTGTAGTAGCTCGAAAAGAAGAAAAACAAGTATAAAATATATTAGATAATTTAGTGATCCATGATTTTAGTGATGGCACGGGTAAGTATTTTGCAATCTGCTCATTTTTATCAGTAATGGAGCTTTTAATTTTTGCAGGAGGAGTTTATTTTCGGAAGCCATGGGTGGCTGTATTTCCCCGGCCTCAATGTAACGCTGCATTTACCCTTCGCGCCAACAGTACTGACAAGTGACATCTTAGGACGGGGGTTCGGATAGGACTTCAACGACTTCATCGAATTATTTCTAATGAATGAGTCCCTTACTCTAATAACACGCGTAGGAGAGGAGGCTTCTTCCTCTAGGCTCCTTCTCTTTCCTAGACAGCTGATGACGTTGGTGGTCTAAAATTGCCTTCCACTTAATGCTGCTAGGAATAATGAGGGGTCAATTACGAAGAGATTAATGTTCAATGATGGTTTGTATGGGATACGCGCTGATAAGAGAAAACAACAAGTGCAAACACCCACGCTTTATTCGGGATGCCCAAGTCTTCGGCTGCCCGAAATTGGACCTGAATGCTTCCTGAACATCCATAAACGCCAATTTCTACATTAGTTATAAAGTTCTTTGTTTTAATTTTAGAAGAAGGTGAAGAAGAAGGTGAAGAAGAAGAAGAAGAAGAAGAAGTGAAGAAGAAGAAGAAGAAGAAGGTGAAGAAGAAGGTGAAGAAGGAGAAGAAGAAGAAGGAGAAGAAGAAGGTGAAGAAGAAGGAGAAGAAGAAGAGAAGAAGAAGGGAGAAGAAGAAGGAGAAGAAGAAGAAGGTGAAGAAGAAGGTGAAGAAGAAGGAGAAGAAGAAGGAGAAGAAGAAGGTGAAGAAGAAGAAGAAGAAGGTGAAGGAGAAGAAGAAGAAGGTGAAGAGGAAGAAGAAGAAGGTGAAGGAGAAGAAGAAGGTGAAGCAGGTGAAGAAGAAGAAGGTGAAGAAGAAGAAGACGAAGAAGAAGGTGAAGAAGAAGGAGGATGTTAAGAAGAAGAAAGGATAGCTATTTGAGTCATAGCTGAGCATGTATTTGCTCGTGAGGCCAGAGTTGACATCATAGCCCGCACCTAAGGTTACCGTCGAACAAAAAACCCTCCGCTCAGCCGTGCGTTACGTAACACAGGGCCGTCCCAAGTTTTTTAGGGCGAAGGGCGGCACGTCAGACTACTAATGCGCGGGTTCCCCCTCAGCGCTTTGCGTTGGGCCTGTGGGAACGTTAATACGCGTGGGGTGCGGAAGGGCAGCTCGAGGTGCGTCGAACCGATACGCAATCGCCCTTGACCTTTCGAGTCACTTCCACCACGCACTTCTCACGACCCCGCCGGCAGGGGGAAAAGGGAATGTTTTTTGGTCTTGATCAGCGGATCTTCATTTCGTTTCTTTCTTTTTTTTCATAAAAAATATAACACGTATGGAAAAAATACTATTGAATGTTTATGAGTAAACAAACTGTATGTAATATTTCTTGTCAATGTACGTTTCATCTTTATCTTTGACTATTCCACTCGTGAAATTTAAACCAGTAATGTTTACCTATACTTACAAAAAGGTCCAATTAGGGCGATTTATCTCAAAAAGTTTGTTGCTTTTCCATCCGATCCATGTCGATGCATCGCTATGACGATATCCGCAATGTACTATAATATAACCTCTTATTTTAACTTGGTTTTCAGTTATTTTCAATATTTGACACATTTTGGAACTGTGTTGGACGTAATTTCATTCGTGGATTAGTTCTAATAAACACCACTCGTGCTTCGGAAATTATCATTTACATCCCCTCCTTGGTTCGCGTGTCGCAAGTAATGGATAGATTCCAAAGCACTTCGGTATTACGTATGATAATCCATACACATTTTACAATACTTAGATACTTCGAATTCACGCAGCGGAGCTGCCTGACCGTCGTCTACAGCGAATTGATTGGGTCTATGATCGCCGTTATGATCCTAATAATAAAAACAAAAGGGGCACATCGCATACGGCTATAGCCTAGCTATACTATCTTCAAGTCTGCCTTTGCTGAGGCCACAGTGCAAACCCCCAACCAATCCATTTGCAACTTGTGAGGAACAAGCGAGCTCTCGGAAGGATTTTCAGTTTTCCCGTATCCCCTGCTTTGCATTCCACCAATCCTTTATCATCAATCATCTCGTCATCATTACCACTCTCATAAACACATTGGATTATCACTAAGGAGTCGCGATGATTTCAGCTTGAAAAAAAAAACTACATAAAAAAAATAATACACTTTCATCTTTTTCTACTACAATATGCACAATGCGTTTCTGGAGACATCAATGATAAATGAACAGATAATACTTTATTTTTCGGGGATCTTCTTATATATTATTTCTCAAAGGGCTGTTTGGTCTATTCAATAAATTGGGCGACATACGAAACCGATCTGTATAAAGAAGCAATGGATTGAAAAATCGTGTTTCTTTTCACCTGCACATGGGACATTCATATTGAAAAAGTGCGTTAAAAATACGTAAATATTAAAAAAACGTAGATTTCGGGATCTGTAATTTCTGATTGCCGCGCGATCTTTCGGAAGAAAATTACACTGTCGGACGGTGGCGGGCCCACACAGCGTTCTGGCTTGCCAGAACCAGTGCGCGTTTCGTGCACGTAAATGCGATACATGTAAGCACGTAAATGTGATTTTCTACATTGAATAGAAATCTTGAAATAGAAGAGGTTAGTGAATTGTAATTTTTGCATACATACAAAACATTATTTTATTAACTGATTCCATCAACTTATTTATGTATGTAGCCTTTGAATGAAGGTTAGAGAAATACAGTATTATTATTTTTCACGTATATTACGTGTATTCAGAATGTTCACGTTCACAGCGTTTATGTTTGTTTCAGTTTTAGTCTAGGTTGTATACGCATGTGAACATTTTTTGACTAACCGTGCGATTTAATCGCACGGGTTCTCACTAGTATTATGAAATAATAAATGCTCAGAATTTATTATGAACACGTGGTGAATGCCTACAGCTTTCACGCCACAATTCCATGAAAACACCCATACTTATGTGGATATCAATAGTGCTCAGACACAGAGTGCGCTTGTCATCGGAGTTATCTGCGGAAAGTGGGTCGTCACGAGATCTCAATAGATTCCATGAAGAATCTATGGGGTTAGAACGATGAAGTAATTCACCTTTCCTTACAATTTTACAATAAATTCTGGAAAAGAATCTTAATTTTTTGTAAATGACTAAAAAAATTTCTTTTGTATAAACAATTTCTTTTAATACTTGAGGGATAGAAATCCAATTATTCTAAAATAATATTTTTTAATATTGCCATTACTTCATACAACTGCAGTCCCTAAAATTATTATTCATTTTTTTTTTTTCTTTTAGAAATAATCTGAGAGAATCTGATGAACAATAACTCACATTAGTTCTTTTCACAACAATATACTGCAATATCTATAAAATAATACATTTATTGTAAATAATTACACAAAAAGTACACAACAAGCAATTTAAATGTTCATTTAAATACCTTAGAAATTTTTAAGCATGCTTATTATGGACACTACTGAACTATCAAATTTGCATCTTCTAAAAACCTTGATTTGGAGATTCGGCAAGAAAAAAAAATATTCCTATTTCTATGAAATTGCTAATACATATATTTTTAAAATGCTTCCTTCCATTCTTACTACTTAAAAACTGTACATAATCATTAATAACAAATTTAATAAAAGCTGTAATGCTAATTTCCAATACTCTAACCATGTTTTTATATTTGCTCTATATTCAGTATAAAGAACAAGCTCAGCATGTATACAACGAGAACTGTTATCCAGACACACTTTCTATGAAGAGCGAGAACATACTTCCCTAGTGCAGTCCATTCCAAAACTTCTTGTATAAACTAAAAACAGAAAACAAAATAATATTTTTGTTTTTGTACTACTGTTCTCTAAAATTCATTAATTACATTTTTTCTGCTGGTTGATTGTTTTTTTCATATTTCTCCATTTACTCTGATATTTTTGTTCCGATTAATCTCAGAACTGCTGAATTTATTTCCTGACACTCCCTCTGCTCACTAGCAATTACCTCATTCAATGATTCCAGTCATACCCTAAACATAAAGCATGCCTAACAATACAATGGTGGAAATTGAGTCAGGATATTTTTTTAACAACAGAAGAGCATTATAATACATATTAATCCTTGTTATCTAGATGAAGTTCACAATTACATGATCAGGATGGGAAAAGAATGGAGCTTTTTGTAAAGAAAATTACCAACAAGTACAAATCCTGATGTAAAAACTAATTTGTTTATATTTTTGGGAAAATGCAATTATCATAAAATAATGCTTTTATTTCCTTTGTGATTTCTACTGTAGTCTACATTTTTATGATTTTAATTATTAAAATGATAATTTTTCATACATTGATTTTCAAATAAGTAAATAAATGTAAATTATAACTTTGCATCATTGCTTCCCAATTACATTTCTTGCTTCAAATACTAATAGCCATAAGTCAAAAGAAGAATTTCCACTTTTTGAATTGTGCACTCTTATACTCTGGTGATTTTACACTGTTGGAAAAATAATTGAACTAAGTATTGTTTGTCCCTCTTCTTCGGCCCATCCATCCCAGCTTCCTAAATAAAATAAATTATCAAAAACATGAATTACCTATTTAAGCAATCTATTAAACACACTCTGATTAGGAAATTAGATGTTTGGTTCAAAATTAAATGAACATTTTATAAAACATAGTCGCTATCATTTATTTTACAATGGAAAACAGGTATTGGAAACATGCAAATGAGCCAAATATCATTAACCTCAAAGACAGAAGACTGAACATAAAACACCATGGGAATGTCCCTATTATACAGTATGGGGATCAAAGGAATGGATAGAAAAACGTGCGCGTTCTTATTTCAATAACAACTTCACGTGATATTTCTAAAATTTAACCAGTTTAGAACTCGGAACATTTAAACGAAGTATGCTCTTCGTATAAAACACTACACAGCAATAGTTTTTACACTTACCAGCAAACTTTTCAATCAAATGGGGAAGCTTCTTGTTTGTTAGTACTTCTCTGCACTTAAGAGTCCATTCTTTACTGCTTAAACACTAACACGCACTTCTCTATAACACAATACGACAACGCACAGCCGAAAGCATTCACGAATGCAGGAACACGCGGGGAACCTTTCCTCGCGGGGAGGGCTTCCCGCCGAAGCACTTGTGGGCAGTGTTACCAACACCATGGACTGAAATACCAAGCGCTCAAGCGGCAACCACTTAGAACGTAATGGGAATTAATTGGTGGTTAGTCACCTCGTACTTTTCAACCTCCATGGCTTGGAAGTATGAACAATCAACTACCGTCACGTCATCTGTGATGATTATTGTCAGAATGTATAAATCGATTGCCACAACTGGAAGACACGTAACCATAGGTATATGGTTCGTAGTGAGACAGTAATTTTTTTCAGTGAAATAATTATACGCGGGGTCATTGCCAACAATATTATTTATTAAACGCTTTCAATGCTTTTACCATCATCATCAGCTTCCTAATACAAGAGATATAAACTAATTAAATATTAAATCGGAGAATATGTTCCGCAGACGTACTGCTATCCAGCATCGTAAGTCCATCCAACAAGGTGACGGGCAAGGTGACAATTATAATTAAAGTATTAGGATTAATAGATTACTAACAGTACATGGTTCATTGACGTAAATACAGGGTTAATCTATTAATCCTAATATTGTAATCTGTTCATATTTCTTTTACCAGGAAACTGATGATGATGGCGAAGCCATCGAAAGCTGTTCTTTTAATAAATAATATTGTAGGCAATCAATAATTATGTAATTATTTCTCCATTAACTGTGTTTATTTAGATCAGTAAAGGGCCATGTGTAATTATAATCGACGTGTATTACTATTAGATAACATGACGTAATAACGTGCAATGTATCTTGCAAGATCCGAAGAGGCAAATGGTGATGTAAACCGCTTGCTGAAGTGCGCGGGTGACAGGCAGTGGTGTAATGTGATGAATTGTGGGATCGCGTGTCGCAATGGCAGGTCATGTGACTTTGGGGCTGACAAGAGGAAAAGCCGTGTGTGGAGATAAAGTAGACGCTTACATCGCTCACTCGCCCACACACGTGATGCACGAAATGGAGAAATTTAAATTCCACAATGCGCATCATCTCGGAAAAAAGACCAGGAGCGGTGGCTCAGTGCATCAACTGATGTCACTGCAGTGCCTCTGACCGGGAGGTTCTAGGTAACACTCCCCACGGCGGCAGGATTTTCGATCTAGCTTTTCAGCTAGGTTCAGTTGCTGTCTGGAGGAGAATTCTAGTGGCCGGCTGCTCTGATCGGTAGTTTTCTGTGGTTTCTCGGATCAACGCCAGGCGAATGCCGGAGTAGTACCCTACCAAACAGGCCACGGACAGTGCGCGATCTGCCCTTCCTTCCTCTTCGTTGTCCTATCCTCTCCCCTTACACACACACTTACACTAACACGCACTACACTACCACATATTCCGGGAGACCGGCCGGGAGCTTAGAGCTTGTCCCAGCTGGGGCGATGCCCCGTTGGTGGGAGAGTCCTGGTTATGGGGAAACCCTGGTAGCCGACGGTAGGTCGGCGCCGTATCTCGCCATTCAGCGGGAGAAGATCACCGCCATCTCCCGAAGAAAAACAAGCACTAGCGGTACTAATGATCTAAGCTGTTGACGCGCCCGGAATCACTAACAACCAACCAACCAACCATCGGACAAAAAAATTCAAAAACAAAAAAGTATGTATGACTATACATAGTATCGGTACGAAGAACTTTTGACAGAAACGGAAGAAATAAATATAAGGAGGGTATGCAAAATGGTTATTGAAAATAGGAAAATAAAATATTTACAGTTTGAACTATTGTTCTCCATTAAAGCCACCTAAATCGTCTTTTCTTTTTTTACTTTTTTCCTTTCAACATGAACAATAACTGTATATTTTTGGGAAAAAGAAATGCATGCATGTTACACTCATTAAAACAATGAAATATGTATTCTCTTTTAGCATAAAGATAAATTTATATATTTCATTAAAACTTTATTTTGGTTTATATGTTAGTAATGGAAAGAGAAAATTATGGAACTACGAGGTAGTATATGTTAGACACCCGTTAACATTTAACTTTTTACCCCGCAAATAAAATATTATTTTACTGTCCATAAATTACTGATATTTAACTTCAAAATTAATACTTGAAAACGTGATATTTTAATGGACCCTAATTACAATTCTACTTGTCAATTACGATGGCATATCATAATGACTAAAATATAACAATATAGTAGAAATTAAATTTAATTGAGAGAAAAAGGTATTAAACAGCTTTTTATTCCTTATTTCTCTTCCGGATACCTTAAAAAATGATCACAAAGATTCACCTACGTACATTCGGTCTATTTCCATCTACACGTTTAATTCCAGCCAGCTAGTTCTGAGAAAACAAATGCGAAGCGGAAGTCTCCCGCGTGGGCGTCCGGTGACCCATTGCGCCATCACAGAAATAGTTGAAAGTGCACTGCCCTGCGACGCTGGCGGACACGCGATGCAATTCTCAGGCGCACATGAATGGACGTTCCGGGTAGCATCGATTATTCCAGAGGTGCCGGACACGTGGATGGAGCGTGACCTATTTCCAGTGGTCGACACGGAAGAAACGAAGGTGTAACAACGCTGAACGGCGAAACTTTAGGATTGCATTCTTCGTATAAAGGGAAGAAACTTTAGTACAAAATGGGTCCGTAATTTCTTAATATCTGCGTTACCGGACTTACTAATTTGAAGTTGTTTTTTTCACGTATGACTAGAAATGCTGTGTGCTTCACATGACTCAAAGATATAAGTACGTCTCATTTCCATTATGCATTACGGAACTCGATATACTCTGCATAACTTACCTGGAACAAGAGGATCTACGAGGGAAATATGAAAACACTTGAATTTTGCTACACGTTTTCTTATGGAGGAAATTACGAGAGGGAAATGCGAAATTCCTACGGAAGCAGGTTAACATCCAGTTAATTAGTAAAGAAGTGAATCAGAATGAATAAAATTAGATAAAAAATGAAATCTCGTTTGTTAAACTACGTTCGTTAACTGATTCTCATGATCTGGGCGACAAAATACCCTGGCGCAAAAACCCTCATGGTTTTTGTTGCCACTCAATCATTAGAACCCTTGTAACGCCTTTGCTGCACAAATAACTACCATCTAAAGTGAATGTGGCAGCCATAAATGGTATATTAGCCTGAAAGGTTCTTCACATTGCATGCTCCCGAAATAGTTTTGCGACACTATCCGCTGGAAACGACGGCTCACCCACCCCTTCCTCAAGAGCCGAAGCGAAGTCATTACCCAACCCGGTGAATCAGTCCATAGAGAACGCATGACGCTCGAGACTCGATCGTTCTAATGAATACGAGCGAGCAACTGGCAAGCCTTGAAGCACTGTAGAACGCATTCATATTTCCTCTTTTTCGACAACGATTTCTGAGTAGTGATTATTATAGAGAGATTACTACAAGGACGAACCGTTTCACAGCTACAGATTGACCACTGCAGGCAACATAACTGCAGATTATGTCCATGCACTCATTTTGTAGGGGCGTTCGTTTACAGTTAAATCATTTGTAAATGGCTTCATCACTATCTCTTGAAATTTCATCGCCCTGCATGACATTCATTTGTTTCCCGGTCTGTCAAGTGTTTCCTTCTCAGAGTAACTCGTGTATACCTCGATTTTTTTTAAAGTGGCCGATAACATTAGGTCATTGTTACACCGGCTGCTTTATAAAATGAATCATTTTAGTTAATTCGTAAACGTTCTTCTCAACGAGGCTCGAGGCCTCAAAAATGTGCTTACCACTGTGAAAAAGATTCATGTTATGAGGTAGGAGGTGTAACAATATCCGAATATCATCGGCCACTTTAAAAAATAGAAGTATATAGATTGTCCCACCAATTGTGGGCCACCCCCATAACTTCTAAACAATTTGCGATATTGAAATGTGGATTTCGCTCAACAATGCAGAATCATGGGGCCAGCGGGGCACCGCCCCAACCGGGACAAGCTCTAAGATCCCGACCGGTCTCCCGGAATATGTGGCAGTGTAGTGCATGTCAGTGTAAGTGTGTGTGTGTAAGGAGAGAGAATAGGACAAGGAAGAGGAAGGACAGATCGTGCGCGGTCCGTGGCCCGTTTTGTAGGGTACTTCTCCGGCATTCGCTTGGTGTTGATCGGAGAAACCACGGAAAACTACCGATCAGAGCAGCCGGCCGCTAGAATTCTCCTCCAGACAGCGACTGAATTCGACCTAGCTGAAAAACTGGTGTCGAAAATCCTACCGCCGCACAGTGTGTAATTTTGACGATCTAGGAAGAAAAAATTAATAACTCCCTTCGAAATGAATTTCCTCTAGTTTTTGGAAGTCTGTTGTGTAAACAATGTACAAATAAACAAATTTGCTTGTAGAACTTAAATTTTTACGAAATATTTTTTAAATATTTGGAAATTTAATACTTATTGCCTTCATTTTTGTTGAATATTATGGGACATAATTTTTAACTTTACAAAACATACTCTGCAAGAACAATAAAATGAAAGTATACAAGAATAAAAAGTCGAAAATGTAAACATTATAACAAAAAAATAAAAAAAGAGGAATGTACAAAAATACTCAGAAATTAGTTTGAATCACTACTCGCGTATTCTTCTGTTGATGATTCTTCTGAGTATATTTTTTTTTGCTTCATTCCTTGATTTTAATAACATTAAGAGTTCAGGTTTCACTTTTTTGGGTACAGTTGAGGTTTAGCGCGTAAGCTCGAAATGAGTCAACGGTTCAAGGTCTCTCACTTACTGTTCTATTTTCCCAACTTCTGAAGTTATTAAATCTACAGTTTCTTTGGCAAAAATGAATTTAATTGGTCTGCAAAATCTTGTTGAAGAAGGTGCTGGATTTTCCCAAACAATAGTTTTAATCTCATCAGCTCCATTGTAAATTTGTATGGGGACCATTAAAATACTAAATAAACTTTCGTCAGTGTTGTTCATCAAAAAAATTTTGTTTATATCTGTTTTGTTCACACCCATCACATCCCCACTTGATTATAATTTCAAAAGATGTAGTTTGAAGCGAATGTAAAATCTCTATCACTTTTTTGAATTTTAAATGTCCGTGCCACGGTATGGTCAATCAATGCTTGGAGGAGAATTTCAGCCGATATTTAAGTAACTGTAATTTCCGCTGGATAGTATAACAGTTTCGCTTCCTTCACTTTATGATAGGGGGGATAGAAAAAAACAATTTGAGTCTTTTGCTTGTTGGTGTATGCGAACATACTGGCGGGTTGAATGATTGGTATCCACCATCAAAGCAAGTGCGTGATCAACTGACAATGATGGCGGCTTTTGAAGAATGGATCTTCGGGCTTTCTTAATTGTAGTTCCCCTGTTGGGGGAGGAGGCTTCAGAGAGCTCCTTAACTATAGCTGCCGAATCTCTTTGGCCATCCTTCCTGATTTTCATTTCAGTGGCCATGCTTAATTCTTCTGAACTAGTAGTATCCAAAAGAGGTTTCAATTTTAGGGCTTTAGCTTTATTCCCACAGCTTTTGAATGGCTTATTAGGTCTTCCAGCTCTATTAATTTTTACATTAATTTGCGATGGGCCTGTGACTGCCTCTAAAATATAATCAGGAAGGGAAAGAGTTTCTTGCAGCCAGGACGAATTGTATTTTAGGAACTGTTTTTTACTTCTCACGGATTTTTGCCATCTGGTTTCAAATTTTTTACAAATACATCTAACATATGGCTTAATTTTATCCAACAATGCCTTTTCAGGTTCTATAATACCTAATTCACGCAAAAAAAAACAGTTAATATACCTTCAAAGTTTTCAACAATTGATTTTTTTACTCGTGTATCAAATAACGACATACGAGTAACTGGAGGAGCCATTCTGTAAAAAAAATTATATTCGTCAGATAAGCAGATATAAGCAGCTAGTTTTTTCACGATCAAGAACCTAAAAGTACTAGTTTTAAAATGTATATGACCCGAAAGGTGTATAATGGTGTATAATACACTAAAAGCCTAAGTGAATTTAGAGAACGTGCAATACATTTAATATAAATCACTCACCTTTTCGATTAACGTTTTTAGGCACAACAAAAGTCAATAACTAAATAATATTCACATAAAAATGATTGTAAAACTATGAAAATTACTTCTGGTTGGCACACAAATCACAGAATCAGTCAAGAGGTGTATCACGACCAAGGGAACTTTGCCTACTGAAAAGGGTCATTCGGAGCTGAGTCCTGCCGGAGCGGCGATGGACGTGTTTCAACATGCACCACGGGGTTCATGTGACCTTCAAGAGAAAACTAACAACGTTCCCACATAGCTGGGACATACTACTACACAGAAACCTAACAATTTTACTGTTTCAATTCAGTCGAAAATTTAATTTTTTCCTGCTAGATGGCCAAAATTACACACTGTGCGCCGTCAGGACTCGAACCTAGGACCTCCCGGTCAGAGGCGCTGCAGTGACATCAGTTGATGCACTGAGCTACCGCTACTGGTTTCAGTTTTCGAGAAATTTAATCATTGACTTGCGTTCCCGCCCCGAGAGGGTGGCGCAATACGCTGTATTCCGGCGCGGGAGTCGAAGGTCGGGAAGGGGCCAAGGGCGTAGGGCCGTGGCGATATTTCGGGGAGGCGCAGCGCCACCTGCGGGGCACAATGCCACGCGCCGCCCGCCTCGCGCCAGGTGAGCCGACGCTTCCAGCGGATACGAGCAGCTCGGGGCTGCGTTCACCTTCAGGGCTACAGCGCGGGGGCCGCGCCGGGGAAAGCACGCGACTGGGAGTGAGGCCAGGCTTGTATGCATTTAGCCCCTTGAAGCATGAGAGCTTTGTTACGTATGTAATTATTTGGGGGCGGATTTTGATGACCTAAGCATCGCCAAAAATATCAATAAAATGTTCTTAAAATGTTTTTAAAATGTCCTAAAAGCGACTGGGAGTGAGGCCAGGCTTGTATGCATTTAGCCCCTTGAAGCATGAGAGCTTTGTTACGTATGTAATTATTTGGGGGCGGATTTTGATGACCTAAGCATCGCCAAAAATATCAATAAAATGTTCTTAAAATGTTTTTAAAATGTCCTAAAAGCGACTGGGAGTGAGGCCAGGCTTGTATGCATTTAGCCCTTGGAAGATGAGAAGTTGGTGCCGAAAGAAAGTAATTATTAGGGGCGGATTTTGATGACCTAAAACATCGCCGAAAATGATCAATAAAGTGCTCTAAACATGTTTAATAATGCCCTAAAAACAAAGAAAAATATAGTAAAAAAATGTTATCAAAATCAGTTTGGATGAACAACTGAAGTATTGGATACGTTACTGAAGTAATCGAGGCTGCTTGTATTCGTTCGAGTGAACTCAACTTTTAAACTTTTGGTTTGAACTGTTCTTTAAGTTATCCCGAAATCAGCTCAACCACCAATGGGGTAAACAGACGCCACTGGAACCTCAGATTACATACGCAAAATGGCTAACATTACAACTTCTGAGAGAAGAAATCGAATAGGCTACCAGGTATAGGTACTCAGGAATTTCGTAGATAACATTTGTTACAACTCGTAAATATTATTTGAAGCTAGTACCATTAAAATGATCTTAAAATTTCTTAAAATGCTTTTAATATTTTACAAAATTGATGAAATCTGGGGATCAATGGAATTCTTGTCAATATATAACAAAAATATAAATAAATAAAAAGAACTTAATATTGGAAAAATAGAAGTACAAAATACAGGCATTTATTTGGTATAAGAAAAGTACCAAATCTGTTAAGGTCGGAGATGTGCACAGGAAATTCTCATCAGGCAGGAATTTTTATGGTCATTATCGAAAAAGTTTAGAACTGGATGATTGGGATGCATTTTTAGGCGTTTGTGGTATTTCAAACTTATTTTCGTCTTCAGCTTATGTATGCCAACTTATGTAGTTCAATATTATTGATCACAGACAAGTTCTCAATCAAAAATTAATAATTTATTTTAAAAAATGCAATAAAGCTGCGCTGTGAATGTGTATTTAAAAAAAAACGATTCCCATAAATGATGAGTTCACTTTCTCTTCATTTTCTATGCAATGCAGACGAGCAAATACTTTGAGCGAGGTCTGAAGGAAAACACATCTAATAATATCTAAATCCTTATCTTTTGAATATTTTTCAGCATTATAATCTCGTATATTTTAGATGAAATCTTACCTACATTCAAAGTTAATTATTTGCAAACGAGTAAATGCCTGCAAAGAATGACGAAGAGGGCTCTCTGATCTTAGGCACCGCCATCCAGTAAATAGCATAAACGACAAAGGATTGAAATGCACACAAAAGAAAAAGAAAAATCAACTGACTGCCTGTCCACCCATCTCCTCTCGTCTGTCTCTCGTTTGCTTTCACAATCTTCTTCCTTCCCTTCGTTTTTGCATTGAAGTTATGCAAATAATTTTGCCGTTTTAAATTATTATTTTCCTTCCTACCTGTAGATGTAACAAGTTTCTCAGTCTGTATTTGATCTTTATTATTAATTAGTAAATTGCATAGATATTTTATTATTTTTATGTGCATCTGGTATCCAAAATACTGAATTTTTCTGTCTGTGAAATAAAGGTCAAATGCAATTCTGACAATTACGTCGTTTATTATGCCAACTGACATATTTCCGCTTAAGTTTAAAAGCAACATCTTCAAAGCACTTCACGGGAGGTAATCATTAATTTTAAGCAAATATGGTCTATTCTGGGACAGCTTGGCCGACACCTCCACGGCCACGGACTTCTCGTGGTACACGCGATGGAGGGCGAGGTCGTGGTTCAGAGGAAGCTACTGTTGTTCAAAGACCTTCATTATTCACGCCCGCGTGTGTATGGAAGCTTGAGGCGATTTCTAGGTCGCTTCAGATTATTAACCTTCAATCTGAATACTCTTACTAATAACATCTCTATTCTCTTCAAAAAACTGTTTACCTTCGTAATGTTTTAGAAAAGGATGCTCAAATTAATAAACATTTGTTGTTCAGGTATCTTAGACTTTATTAGCTTAATAAGTTTTCAATCGGGTAGCGATCTTTATAACGGCTTGCAGCATTAGAACTAAATTAAACACCCTAGTAAGTTATGTTTCTTTTGTGTAGCTTTAATTTTTTGTATATGTGCGTTTCCGCTGAATACGTCATAATTATTGGGCTGTACATTATTTCTAACCTTATATTTCATTCAGCTCTGAAGATGGAGAAATAAAACTATCAAATGTCTGCAAACTAATATAATTGTTCGATTTCTGGACCAAATCCCATGAATAAATATATGGGTTATACGTTTGTTTATTTTTAAAATACTGTTTTACAACAAAATGTTACGTACGTCTCTAGCCATAAAGTAATTTCACTTCCTATCATTGGGTGTGGTCATTCTCGAACAATCTCGACCGGTTGAAATAATTCGCCCATAATTGCATCACCGTTCCCCCAAGCGCTCCTATTAGGAAAATTAACCGCGTAATTGAATTAATTCCCGTGCCTCGCTCGACAGGCGTCCCCTGCAATTACATAACCGCCCTTTAAGGACTGGGATCAGAAGGACCTCAGGAACGCGGTGGTGGCATTGTCATAAATCAGTCCCTGAATTGACAGAAAACTCGATGCATCTTTTTCAACGTTTCATTCATATTTCTGTGTTAATATGGCAAAATGTTGTAAGTCACTTTGTAAAAATTTTTCATGACAGCAGTTTTGAGCGCCAAGATGTCATGAAAAATTAGTCTATGGCTTTGGTATTATTGCAATTTGCCACCATTGCTTTTTATAAACTGAAAGAGAACTGCAATTTTTGCCTCCTAAATATTAACAAACAAGAGTGACTTATCTCATATTGCAACGCATGTCATGACAATGTGACATAACATTTTGCCATCTTCGCACAGATTTGATGTCAGATCTGTATCGCGTGACTGGAACAACCCAGAATTTGGAAACTCGACTCAACGTTCCCGAACACAATGAGTCGCATCAGGATTGTATCAGATAATACTTATAGAATGTCTTAAACTATTACAGAACTTGAGTAAATAAGAATAATTTCCGAATTTTAAAAGACAACCACAAGAGGTCACGTTTAATGCCGTCGAATCTTCTATTTACTGTAACTGAGCCCTCCTCAAAACAGTGACCGTAGAGCCACCACCCATGGTAGTAGGAAATACTCGAGCTGTCACAGGAAGTACAACCAATACATAAAGCTCAATTCTTGAGGATTCGATTTTGCAATTCTTGAGGATTAGATTTTGCAGCCTTAAATTTGGAATCTGCTATATTAATATTTAAATATATTATTAGACCATCACTCACATATGCCTATCCGATCTGGAATAACACAATTAAAACCAACATTGAAAAACTCCAAATAGTACAGAACAATTTTTTACGAAAATGTTCAAAGGCCCCTTGGTTCATATCAAATACATATATTCAAAGGGAACTTCAAATAGAACCCCTAATTGAACATACAAGAAAAAACTGTAACAATTTTTTTACTCTTCTTTCATCCTCTCCTTGCAGTGCAAAATTCACAGTGGGAAAACTTTAAACAATCCCAAAAGAATTCGCTCTCGATATCCCAAAGACATGTTTAAACCCCCATAAAGAAAATCAGTATATTAATATGTATTAAATATGTAAATCTTCATCCCAATGTATGTATAGAGTGTATCTATATTTAAGAATGTATAATGTATGTAAAATTTGTGTATTGTATGTCAAATTGTTTAGTTGTAACTCTTAGAAATATTAGTATTAAATCCTGTAAATTAGCTAGTAGTAAGATACAAGAGTGAGAGGTTGTATGCTCAAACGTGAATGCCCAAACGTTATGTATTACAAATAAAAATGTACAAACCCCTCAAAGGCAAAAATGCCGAACAGGAAGAAAATAAATAAATTTTAAAAAAAAAGATTTTGCAGAGAGTGAGAGCCACGAAGGGGAGAGGGGGTTGGACAAAGGACCGAGGAGGAAATGGTGTCAGCAATGCCCAGAGAATTTTTCGGACTCTGAAGTCTGCTCGTTGGGTGTGGATACAACCACATGGAAAAGCCAAGAATGTTGTTAGAGGAATCTGAAGAAATTACATTTTCTTCCAATTACAATGCAGTTACTCAAAGTGACCGTTTAAAGGTCCGAACGAACACCATGATATTTAAAATCGCTCACCATTGGGTAGCGACAACCTCGAAACGCGGTCATACCCCGGAATATGCAATTGCCAAGCGACTTTTTACGTGAACGATCTTTTTTACGTGAACGATCTGTGGCTAGTACTCGCATTAAAATAATTCCACAGTCATATAGTCAAATTCTGATTCATAGAATTTAAGGTTTCTTTTCAAAACTTGATACAAGCAAAATTAGTTTTTCATAAAACGAGATTTTCTCCTTGAGGGATTAGTTTTAAAACTGTGTCTTTTTGTTAATAATTCTTACTGATGCAAATTAAGGTATGTAATTAATGTACTGATATGAACCTGCTTTGGTTCTTTGAACTTTGGTTCTTATTTATAGTTAAATCTGACTGATACAAGTTTGTGAACATGCCCGGCAAAATTTACGCTTCGCTCGAATAAACTGCCAATCGGCGTTGTGAAATATGTCGTCAAAAGGGAAGGCGAGCTAAGATCCAAGAAAAAAACTTTTTTTTTCCATTCTGGCTACGAACAAATGAAGCTGCACCTGTACGTAGACGAGAAGCAACCGTTGTGTCGCAGAATATTGTCCTCAACGGAAAGAAAATCAGCCATCTTGATAAATACACTTTGCAGGAGCTCTTAAGGAGGTAAAGAATTTCACATCTTAATTGAATATTATTTGATAAGACTTATCTTGTAGTGTGAATCACTGACGTTATATTATAAAAGCAAGTACATTTAAAATCCGTACGACGCACGCCGGCGAATTTAACTCTTAAGAACGAGTTGTACTGATGCTTGCCGTTCTATTCTTTCCAGTTTATTATTTGTATTCTTATTAACCTTTACTAAATGGTGATGGCCATGGTTTAATATCTTCGAAAATATGTTCATCTCACCGGATGGTCAAACATTTGTCCGGAGTACTTCGTGGATTCAACTAGACGACGAATCGCGAGCTTTTAGAAGGAGAGGACAGGTTTTTTTCTCAGGAAGCATCCGAACGCCGCGACGCAAATGGAGCAACGGAAAACAGCGTCCTGCATCAACCTCCAACCTTTAACCTTTTCTGTTATACTGAATTTTTCTCTCGGGTCAGGTCGATGAACCGCAGATGCAAAAGTGAAGAGTCAATTTATCAAAGTGATTTAAAGACTAAAATATATACTTAAATGTTTTCAGTATAAAATAATTACTCAAGAAAAATATTTCATATAACAATCTGTAAAATCATTTGAGGGTAAGTTATTTATTTGGAGGAAGCAAATTACTGATAGAACTATAACAAGGTAGCATGCAACTGTTGGCAGTCCTACAGAGTCCCTCAAATACACTGTTACATGATAGAATATATTGATGTTTGTGTGTTATAATTGAATTAATAATTTAATAATATAAATAACTGAATAATTTCCAAATCATTGTAAAACTATCGTACACATTCTTAAGTTTTTTGAACGAGGTTTCAAACCATATCCACTTGAGTATCCGACCGTATCCATTCTAAACGAGTATTATTATTGATGGATTGCTTCCCATGCTTGAACTGTAGAAGAAGAAATAAAAGTTCTTACGATGGCGATCTGGGGTCCCAGCGCAGACAGTTGGATATTGGTTTCGGATCATTTGTTTCAAATGTACGAAACGATATCATTCCTCAAAATCGCACTGGATCTGTTTGCCACGTAATTACATCCGAATATGCCCTTCATATAAAAATGTTAAGAAGCACTGAGGTTTAATGTGTAGGGATGCGAAATCGCGAACAAATAATCGATGTTGAAAATGAAAACACATTTTAATAAAACATCGCCCCAACTCCATTGTCGTTCTTAAATTTCAGTGTACTCAAAATTGGTTTAAATATCATTAATGTGCAGAAGGAGATGGGAAAGAGGAGTTTGACTGTGGTCGTATTTATTACTATACAATTGAGAATTAATCGATGAAATGTGAAGAGTGAAGTCAAAAAATGAAGAGAAGAATTAACAAAACTTCAATTATGATTGGATAATACTAAAACAAATTACATTTACTGAAGGAAACTGGTCTATGTTATTTTTACTCTTTATGGCTCATGTCTGAAGTATGCTCAATTTATAGAAAAATTATATTTTTTTTGCAATTATGATACTTTTCTCACTTAAAAATTAAATTATGTTGTAATGTGTAATTGTTGTGCATGTAAATGCATAACAATTGCCTTGTAAATGCATCAAGCAAAATTGCCTTGTACATGCATGCCTTGTAAATGCATCGAGCAAAAACGATGTTAAAAACATCGTCTTCAATAAGTCATTAAATATGTATTTATGAATGATTTTACAGCCAACTTCAGTTATAGTGAACTCGGATATAGTGAATCCTTGGTTATAGTTAACTTCAGTCACTGGTCTCCTTTCACGTACATTACAAATAAGCAAAAGAATATACGGATATAATGAACCTGAACCTCAGCTATAGTGAACATAGCCCTGAAAATTAATTGGACCTCGTATGTTATTAGGCGAGTTTGAAGGGCCTTCGGAGTTTCAACAATGCAAGAGGCATTGAAAGTTATCAAAACTGCATTTCGATACTTAAAGAGACAGAGCACAATGCACAATCAAATATGGAGAGAGCATGAAAAATGTGAGAAGCAAACAATTAAAAATAATCGATTTTTAAGAACAAATAAAGATACAGAAATTTTCAGTTCGCTCATTTAATAAATTTTGGTTTATCTCTAAATTAATAAAATCAATGTGGAGAAATTCCATTTCATTTTGACATCATGGGATGTAGTGAAACTCTGGCATAATAAACCAAAAGTGAACTCTCAAAAATTTCTGCATTATTTTTAATATAAAGTACATGAAAATAATTATCATGTACGTAAATTAAATGTACTGTACACGTACAGTAATTTTAGTAGTGTACATTAAATTTAATGTACGTGTACAATTAAATTTAATGTAGACAACTAAGTTAACAGTCGTACATTACTCGCGATGTGAACGGCGCGTGTGGCGAGCGACAGTAACACACGTACACGCAGACGTACAGTAACTTTAAGACCACTAAGTTAAGTTACCAGTCGTACATTAAATCTACATTGATTTTAATTGAAGCATTAAATGTAATGTACGGGTACATTAATACTCATTTAATGTACAAAGTACATTAAAATTCATGTACAGGCGTACATTAATTCCACATTAAATTTAATGTAATTTCTGACAATGATATTAGTGCCCCGAAAGTTCAATATAACCGGAGTCGATTGTATAAAGGCATCCACGTGGATGTCGCATCCGCAGTGTGGAGGAGAGTCCGGGGCGAGAGGCGATGTGAGCGGCGCGAGTGGCCAGCGCCGAGCGCGCGAATGACCTTTCGTCGCCGCGACCTTAACCCACTCTGCAAATACCGCGGGCCGCGCGCAGGTATTGTCCGGCGCCGGCTGAAACTCGCTCCCGCTAGCAGGCCCCGCCCCCTCCACGACGCTCGCGGCTCGCCAGCATTCCCCCACGCCTCACGCCGTCTTCCTTCGCCCCCCCCAACCCGCCCCCACCACTTGGCCGCTCCACTCACACCGTGATAGGTGGCTCAGGGCATCTACTGATGGCACTGCGGTGTCCCTCAGACCGGGAGGTGCTAAGTTCGTGTCCCGACCGCGGCAAGATTTTCGATACTAACTTTTCAGCTAAGTCGAATTCAGTCGATGTCTGGAGAAGAATTGTAGAGGCTGGCTGCTCTGATCGATACTTTCCTGCGGTTTCTCCGATCAACGCCGGTTTGTTAGGGTGCCGGAGCAGTACCCTACCAAACGGGTGACAAACCGCGCGCGATCTTTCTTTCCTCTTCCTTGGCCTATCGTCACACACTTACAGTAATTGACTTTACACTATCACACATCCCGTGAGACCGGACGTGAGTTTAGAGCTTGTTTCGGTTGAGGCGGGGCGCCGAAGATGGGGAATACCTGGATAGGTAAAACATCTCCAGCGGGCGATAGGTCGACGCCGGATCTCGCCATCCATCGAGGGAAGGTCATAGCCATCGTCCCGAACAAAAACATGAACTACACTTACGGGACTAGTGACCTTAGCAGTTGACATGATCGGAATCTCCAATCAATCAAACCAGAAACACCCTGCACCCACGCATCACGACAGTTCCGTCTCCACCAAAAGCGTCACGGCACCTTTTACCGTCCCACCCCAAGACGACGTCGTGTCACGACACTCCCGCCTTTTTCGCCTCCGCGATGTCCCTCGGCCAACGCCGCACCACATCGTAACGTCTCTCACCCCCCCCCCACCTTCGCAAGAATGCCGTCTTCAGGCGGGCCCCGCCCAATGACGCCCCCGCATCACGCCGCCCACGCCTTTCGCGGCCCCCGCCCCAACCTCCCTCCCCCACCCTCTCCCCCATCATGACATCTCCTCCCGTCCTCTTCGCTCCTCACCGCCTCTGCCACGCGTCAACTCCATTTGTTTTGATTTGACTTTTTCGTGTTTCCTGGCGCGTCAACTGCTTTGGTCATTAGTCCCGTTAGTGTAGTGCATGTTTTTTCTCGGGATATGTGCGGTGATCTTCCCCCGCTGGATGGCGAGATCCGGCGCCGACCTATCGTCGGCTAGTGGGGTTTCCCCCTAATCAGGACTCTCCCACCCGCGGGGCACCGCCCCCGCCGGGACAAACTCTAAGCTCCTGATCGGCCTCCCGGAATATGTGGTAGTGTAGTGCATGTTAGTGTAAGTGTGTGTGTGTAAGGGTAGAGGATAGGACAAGGAAGAGGAAGGACAGATCGCGCGCGGTCCGTGGCCCGTTTGGTAGGGTACTGCTCCGGCATTCGCCTGGTGTTGATCGGAGAAACCACGGAAAACTATCGATCAGAGCAGCCGGCCACTAGAATTCTCCTCCAGACAGCGACTGGATTCGACCTAGCTGAAGAGCTAGCGTCGAAAATCCTGCCGCCGTCAGGACTCGAACCTACGACCTCCCGGTCAGAGGCGCTGCAGTGAACTCCATTGAAAGCCAACCCCACCTCTCAGTGTATACGCCATCCTCGTTTTTCATCATCCGAACCCCTCGCCGTCCCCGCTTTAAGACGTCCCGCTGCCCAGGTCATCCCCGCCTCTCACCGCCGCCGTAATCGCTCTCTCCCTCCTCCCGTCCCATCAATGCTTGCCCTCAACAGCGCTCCCACACCATACCACTAAGTAAACTCACAACTTTTATAACATCCTTCACGCATTAGATCCAGATTCTCCAAAGACCTCTTTCGTCTTCCCTAATTCATAAAATTCATTCGCCACAATTTCCCACAAAACACACACCTCCATTTCTAAACAATAAATGCTCACTTCCCTTAGTCAAGTTATACAAATATGAAATTTTAAAAATTGTGAAGGGTTATACTGAGATCCGCTTTTGCCTGAGGATGGCCAAGTAAATTCATTTTATGAAAAATTGTACCCCCCAAAATCCCCGAAAGACGAAATTCGAACGGGTAGAAATAAATATAAAAAATTATAATATAATCCCGTCAATTTCACATGTGTCTCAATACAATGTGTGCAAATTACCCAGAAGCGCAACCAAAATAAAAATTAGATTTCCCAAACATGTTTTTAATACAATTTGCAAATTTGGAAGATTTTTTCTGACGTGCTCAGTGGATCTCCTCTTCCTAAAAAAATTCTAAAGTAGTATGAACTTAGAATTTTATAATGGATAGTAAGCATCAAAATATGTGAAAAAGTTTGTAATGTTAAACAGAACCGTGTATACTAATTAGAATAACAAAAATTGTGAAAAAAAGCTCTCCCACTGGCCCCGACACAATAGTGCTTGACTTACACACCCAACCTATCGAATGACTGATTAGAATATTTTGATTCATACTGTCTAAGAATTATTATATCAATCGGCTTTAGAAATATCGCTGGCGACTTCACCGATGTGAAGGCGTTTTCTTTCCCGATCATCGATTTTCCGCGTGCACGTGCAGTGACCATCGATTTTCTCGACACGTCTGCTCCGATTCGTGTCTTTTACCTCAGTCTCACGCAAACCCACAATAGACCACTTTCGTAATCGTCATCAGCTCCGTCACTGCTCCCCATCCAGGGACGACTGCCACCGTCCCCATCGCCACATCCACCTTCCCCTCCGCGCTTCGCACAATTAACCTCGTGGGGCCAGGTTCAATCATTTCTCAGGCTCAAACATTGCTCAGGCTCAAACATTGCTCAGGATCAAACATTGCTCAGGCTCAAACATTTCTAAATTCAATATTTATGTTTTTAATCCAAAAATTGTACGTATTTTTCTGAAGAACAATTCTTGGGTATCCTTAGTTGTTAGTTATGGTATTTTATTGTCAATATTATATATATATATATATATATATATATATATATATATATATATATATATATAGCCTTCCAACATTGTTCATGTATGATGATATGTAGTTAAAAAAATATTGTACTTACTATGTATACCCTTGAAATACCTAACATTATCGAACAAGGATAATAAATAGTACTAAAAAAACAACCTCGGGGGGGGAGCGCCCTAGGATGCCGTACGCGTGAGAGGCGCTGCCCGCGAGCAATGCCGAGGCCGCGCGCCACGTGCTCAGGCCAGAGGCCGCGCGGAGCGGACGGCAGACGCATTTGTCGGGGTCGGTGGGGCGGGGCGGGCGGGGCGTGGCGGGGCGGGGCCGGGCCGGGTGGCGGGACGAGCGGGCGAGGCGGGGCCGGGCGGGGCCGGGCGGCGCGGCCGGGCGGGGCCGGGCCGGCGGGGCCGGGCGGGGCCGGGCGGGCCGGGCGGGGCCGGGCGGGGCGGGCGGCGCCGGGCGGGGCCGGGCGGGCCGGGCGGGGCCGGGCGGGGCCGGGCGGCCGCGGCGGGGCCGGGCGGGCCGGGCGGGGCCGGGCGGGGCCGGGCGGGCGGGCGGGGCGGCGGGCGGGCGGGCGGGGGGCGGGGGAGGGCGGGAGGGGCGGGGGGGCGGGGGGCGGGGGGGGGGCGGGAGGGCGGGAGGGGCGGGAGGGGCGGGGGAGGGGCGGAGGGAGGGGAGGGGCGGGGAGGGCGGGGAGGGGGGGGGCGTGTCCTCGGGCCAACACCTGGGCTCCCGGCGCGGACTGCTGTCATGGCTGGGTTCAACTACAAGCAGAACTAGAGATGCTACAGAATGGCACGGACTTTCTCGTATAAAGTTTTCTAATGAATTTAGTGCGGACTGGCTTTACGGCGTTGCCCCATTCTCTTGCCAGCTACCATCTATCGTCGACTAAAAGTACATTTTTTTGGACGTTTTCTCAACTTTTCGTTTTCCTAATTGTTGAACCAAACTATATCTTAAAGAATGTTAAAGGAGAGTAAAAGCTCGTCCAAAATAGAAATTTTAATTGAAAAATGTGAAGCCGATTAAGCATTAGTTCAAAATTGGAAATTTGGAAAAGATCGTACGGATGGTTTAGGCGCTATGTGTACACGGACAGACACGGACAGACGTTTTGAAAAGAAAAACACTTTTTCGGTATCAAGAGACCCCCAAAACACGTACATCCGTTGAAATCTCGAAATATTTTCCGCAGCATTACATAACTTTCTCTGTACTACGTATATTACTCCGTATGCACACGAGAAAGTAATAAGTGGTTGATTATGGGTGCCTATCCATGAGCGACTCGAAAAAAATCATAAAATGTCCGAAAAAAGTCAGCATTTATGCACCAAGGGTGATACAAAAGATTCTTATGAGGGCGATACAAAGGGTGATGCGAGGGCCTTTGACCCGAGGGCGTTTTGTCACCTGAGGTCATTAGAACCAGTTAATTCCATGGTTTTATTTTTTATCTAATTGTAAGGATTAAAATTTAAGTAATTATTAATAAACTAGATATTAACTTGACTGGTTTGTCTTCATATTTCCCTCCCATCATTCCCACCATAAAAGAACCAAAGATATTGGATAGTATTCTCTAGATGCACATGTGGCGCTAGTGTAGCGTTAGAAATTGAAGGCAGCCATATTGTAAGCAAATAGTTCCCTGGCCGGTGCTGCAGGCGTGTTGTGTCTGTACGCGACGAGAGTGGTGGGTATTGCCCATGTAAATTATTACTTTGAAGTGCTTTTATCTTACTACAAAAAGATTCTATTTACGCTCAATAAACATATATAATGAGAGCTTCATGGTTCTGTGATCTCAAGGCCAATATAAAGAAGCATTACGGTTACAAGAAGCAACTTTCAATAACCCAAATGATAAACCAAAACATGTTTCATTTAGTAACAAGAGTATTTTTCATCTAATTGAAACGTATACTCTAATTTGGTCCTAGAATACCTACACACGGAGTAAGAAAATATATTCGTTATATATGCCCAAAATATTTTATTAATTTAAAAATTTGTTTGTATTATTAAAAATCTTACTACATAACGTGTTAAAGGGAGTAATTTACTACAGGTTAGAAAATAATTTATCCACTTTTTGTGCGGACCCCACAGTACGAGTTTTTCTGTCCAAAAAATCACCGTGCTTGGGGGCCTCCTAGAATCAGAATTGGACTCTGGCGTCCCTCATCATACCATGTCCAGAAAACTGGGTTATGGGAATTGCACTGCGGAACTCCGGAAATCATTATCCAATCGAATCAATTATTTATAAATTTTTACGTTGATAATAATTTATCGACGGATTATTCAAAAACCTTATTCGCTCATTCTGCTCGATAGAATATGCATGTAAATAATAATTCAGCGATAAATTCTCAATTACCGGGCGATCAGAATCTTCTAATTCAGAAGTAGTATTTAATCCGTAGTCCTCAAATGCAAATTTAGGAATCTAAGGCCTATATTCACATTGAAACATTACGGAAATAAAGACGTGATAATAAAGTTTGAAACTAGGTTATTTAATTACATCAATAATAATTATTTTAATTAACATTAACTCGAATTATCTTTAGACGTTAAAACGAAAGTTTGCAAGTTCCAGAGTTTTATGTTCGTATTGGTGTTATTTGTATAAAAAACATCACATTTCTCTATAACAAAAAACGTAGATGAAAGGGAATCATTTGATGAAAAGTTGAAACCAAGCAACCACTCACTACATCTTCAACGTCTCTTAAGAATCACCAGTTTTTATCCAAGTATTACAGAACTTCTCAATGAATTTAGTAATACTCTCCAAGCTCGAATAACACCGTTCCTACAAAACCGACCATTGATTGTTATTAAAAATGAAACAGATGCACCTGCCTATTGGCCTCGACAAACGCGTACGATTGATTTGGTTTGGTTGTTTCGTGTTTCCGGGTTCACAGTTCACATTCACAGTTTAGCCGAATTCGGGATAAGTAAACACAGAGATTTTCGGGTAAAGAACAGTCCAACCCAAAGTGTTAAAGCTGAGATCACTTGAACGAGAAGAAGATGCCTCGATTACATCAGTAACGTATCCAGCATATTGAATTGTTCCTCCAAATTGGTTTTTACCACCTTTTTTACGACATTTTTCTTTGCTTTTAGGGCATTTTTAAAACATTTTAAGAGAATTTTATTAATTCTTGTTGCCGATGTTTTAGGTCATCAAAATCCGCTCCTAATAATCAGCAATGCTATCCTAACAGCTATCTTCCACGCGTCATAAATACTAGGATACTTATGGAAAAGCAATAATGCTCCCTTTCATCCATCCGAGGAAAAACTCCAAACTGCCCGTGAATTACCGTCTAATTAACTTATTGCCAACGAACTTTTTGAAAAAACTTCTGACATGCCCTCTAACTTTCACCCGTGAAACTTGAGCCATTACGAACACGCAATTCGGTTTCTTCTCAGCTCATGCCACTACGCATCAACTACTTCGAATGGTAGAATTTATTGCTTTAAGTCTCGCCACAAAAATCACGCAATGGAAACCAATGTTTCGTTCACAAGCATTTGACCATGTGTGACACCACAATTAATTTCATAAGTTATAAACTATCGGAATTCCAACCGGTAGGCAATTCTTAGGACTTTTGCCATTGTTGCCAATTGTGTTGATCGTATGATGTAGATAATATTCTTATGGAAGGAAATAGATTTAAGGAAGGAAATAGTTTTAACTTAGAATTAAAATACATTATTTTGCTTTAAGAAGTTTTAATCGCTGATTGTTGTATTCACAAATGGTTAAGTTACTTCGATGTAATCAGAGAAAGTTTGTGTGAAATTAATCTTCATTTTCTGAATTATATTATGCCTATAGATTAACAATTAAATATATTTATGTTCGATTGATTTGTAAAAGTAAAAAATGACTCCTGTTCCTGATCATCCAAACAAATCAGATATACACCACAAGCACTTCGTTTGAATTGGACATCTTCTTATAACTGAGGCCTTGGGCAGAGATTATAGCTCTTATAAGACCTCAGTTATATTAGTTATTACAATATTACGTAACTATTTCCAATAAAACAAGAAAGTATATGCTGTTGTAGCACCTCTAGTTTTATTTACTTAAAGATCTACCTCACAATGCACGAAACAGTGGTCTAAGCTTTCCCGGTGCTGATCTGTGACTGAGTTTTATCGGTCGCGCAAAGTAAGTGCATTCCCATTCAAAACCCTATTTGAACCTACTACTCCACTCGACAATGTAAGTGCACAAATATGCAGCACGATATGAAGCTCCACTACACTTATGGCACCCCTGACCGGCACCGGATCACTTATCAATCAATCAATCGAAAATTATGCGTCTTGGGTTAAAAAACCCTGTTTCCGAATTAAGTCCTTAAAATTCTCCAAAATTAGATTTTTTTGAACTTTTTATTGCTTTTTTTGGAGGTTTAGTGCTTCCTCGTACCCTCACTACGCAGCTGAAATGGAAAGTAGAGATAGCCACAAATGTGCCATATGACTACATAAAATTACACGAGTTATTTTATTTTTAATGAAAATCTTTCTGTGTATTTAAATGCTTAGAAATATAAAAATGTTCACCCAGAGTTTGAATCGAGCCTATAATGCTGTAAAGCACTGTTAAGGACCTTGCCGTCCGAAGTTGGGTTCCAGTACAAAGCAATTTTCACTTTTAAAACAATGACTTTCAAAGATCGAAATGGTCCAACTATTAGCAAACTTGTTTTCACAAGAAAGAGTTAATTTTCGTTGCTTATAACAGACTTAAATTAATCTATTATAGTTCATTTCACCTAAATAAATAAGTAGTAAAATTATATCTGGAAATAATGAAATATTTTTTTGAAAAACGGATAGATACATCAAATCTTTTCTTCTGCTCATCTAAAAATAAGTACTCATATATAACGAACGCACGTCCGATTAATTATGTCCAGACGATATCACTTCAGGCCAGTGAACCGAAGTAATGTTGGCAACCTCCATTCCTAGAACATGAGAACGCACCTTCTCACAATGATGAATGACCGAGGTCCATTAAGCCTTCAAATGCCCGACGAGCAAATGGGTTAATAGATTCTTTAACGATGACTCGTGTTCAAGCAGTTGGCACCTTTATTCTCAGCGCGTCTCAACATACTTGGACAAAATGAGAAAGAAATTCAACTCGTTCATCTTTAAAACGGTGTAACAAATACTACTACAATAAAAATCATAATATAACATGTAATACGGTGTCAGTTGTTCAAAACTTTTTTAAATATTAGAACATAGTTGTTATAAAAAATAATGACTGCCAACTGGGAGATTGAAATTCTGTAAAGAAAATTTGACAGTAATTAACATTTATGCTCCTGAAGAAGAGAAAAAACTCCAGAAATAATTAAATAAATCAAACTACAATGACCTTTTAATTTTAGCTTGTGATTTAAATGTAAAAACCTGGAAGTACACATTTCCAATTCAATTAAAATTAAAGGAAAAAATATAAATCACAAACGGGAATAACTCAAAAAATTATTAGCTTTTAATGAACCAAATGTAACAAACACTTTAAAAATGATGCGCATAAATTCATTTGATCTGCATGACGTTCTCTCTCACTAATTGATAACATAAAAATAAGCCACACGTAACTCCCAAGATTGCGCCAGAGAAGAGAAGATATGAAATGAAGCAATAAGGGCCGATCTATTCATTAAACTAATTCCCAAAAAGGCGATCTACTTGAAAGAAAAATTACGAGAGCATCTTCTTTGTATGCACCCGAAAGAATTCCTAAACATGCAATGGAATTTAATCCATTTGGCAAATGAAATTTGGGAAGACAGGATCGGAACATGTCTTAGGTCTTATCGTGGCAAGGCAGATGAAGATGACACGATTACGTATTACTTATATTGTATTACGACAAACTTATTTCCAGTTATAACATATTCCATAACAAATTTTCTGAAAACTGTTATTCTGAAACGATATTTAGCAATCACGTATCTTGTGATGCTGAAAAACATTGTTATCTTATAATTATCTCCAAAATATTTATTTCGCATTGGTCGCACAAACGTAAATTTATTTGATCACACCATCTACAATATTTTCCAAAAGTTCTTAAAAAAATTGATGTCATGCCATTCTCAACTAACACTGATTTCATGCTATACTCAACTAAACAGCATCTGTGTTATTAATTTCTTCCATTACACTAAGTTGATGACGCTCTCTAATACAATGGACTTGATGATTTTGAAGACGTATTTTGAAGTGGTGACAAAGGAAAGAGATGAAAGGAGATAAAGGGGGATACTTTTCAGTGTAGTAAGAAGTACACATGTTGAAACGCGCCCTAATCGTTGGGCCCTTTGCACCTCGGCAATTGTACCCGAGTGACGCATAGCGCTGACGCAGACTACCCCTTGCTCACCCCACATCCTCCCGGGCCCAACCTACGAACCTTCTAAGAAAGCGCATGACACATAGGTGCACCTTCACCTTTGGTCGATCGCTGCCCTTAAAAGCTCGGCGCCTTCCCGTCAGCGGCAGTCACACTCCGAAGACTCTCCCCGATCATTGCGACAGTAAGGAGAAAGTGGATCATCTTTTGGACTTGAGCCATAGGGAGCGGACCGGGTCCAGTGGTCGTGCTACGGTCATCTTCCTGACTTGAGACAGAAGGAGCGGACCGGGCACAGGGACCGTGCTACGATCATCTTCCTGACTTGAGACAGAAGGAGCGGACCGGGCACAGGGACCGCGCTACGATCATCTTCCTGACTTGAGCCAGGGTAAGCGGATCGAGCCTAGTGGACCGTGCTGCAATCATCTTTCTGACTTGAGCCAGAGGAGCGGACCGGGTCCAGTGGATCGTGCTACGGTCATCTTCCTGACTTGAGACAGAAGGAGCGGACCGGGCACAGGGACCGTGCTACGATCATCTTCCTGACTTGAGACAGAAGGAGCGGACCGGGCACAGGGACCGTGCTACAATCATCTTCCTGACTTGAGCCAGGGAAGCGGATCGAGCCTAGTGGACCGTGCTACAATCATCTTCCTGACTTGAGTCAGAAGTAGCGGACCGGGTCCACTGGACAGAGCTAAGGTCATCATTTGCGGCAACTCGGCCCTCCTGGCCCAGGTACCCTAGCGGGCTGACTGCCAGTCTCATGGCTTCCTACCGCCCTCCATTCTGCGCTTCCTGTGGCCATCAGGGTTGGCCTGTTTGGGAGCTGAACGTGGGAGGCTTGAAAGGAAATGTGTAAGTTTTGCGCTCTTGACAATGCAGAAATTACCTAGCAATTAACCAGTTACGTCCATTACCCTAGACAAGGTTTCTTCGTGGATTCATGGGCTGTTGTGGGGTGGGATCCATTCTGTGTTTGAAGGGAACATAGGATAGAGGTCCGAGCCCCAGAGACGCATAAATTCCACCTCTAGGGGTAGGAGTGATTGCATAGACAAAAATAAAAATAAAATAAGTAAAAACAATTAATGGGGAAGACATCAATTTTATATTTATTTCATCGTAAGAATCACAGTGAAACTCAAGCATATATGAGGAAACATCGCGATTAATAGCTAGCCAGTAATATAGTTATTAATATCATTTAGGCGGATATCGAGAAAATAATTTGCGCAATTGAAGTTTGTAAACCGAGGCGTTAACTGAGAGCCACCTTCTTTTACGAAAAAGTAATAAAACATTATAAATACGTTTTCTATGAGTATAAGTACTTCTCATAGGTCATATTTAGATTCATCTAATTTGTTTTGATTGATCTTAACGGACCCCTTCTGCTAAGGCAAGCTCTTAATATCTCTGATTCGATGGGGTAGTGAATATAACGGCAAAGTATTAACAAGACTTTTATTTTTAGAATTCCCGGACAGTAAAATTGCTCTCTCTCCACTGCCCAGGGCGCAGCTGCAGTCACTGACTCCAGTCTCTCCACCGTCGCTGACCAATCCGAAGGAGGATGGAGTCACCATGGAGATTGAGGACGTCCTCCGCTGCTGCCCCGCCCAGCCTCCAGCCCCTCGGGGCTCTGCATGCCGCAGGCCAGCCCTACGGTTAACGTATGGGTGCAGAACGTGTACAGGGCGAGGTCGGTACAGCAGGACAAGGCGTCGTCGCTGGACGCTACCTCGGCGAGCAAGGGTCAGCCACGCCCACCCGCACGGAGCCCGTCTCGGCACGGGGCACTTGTCCCGCGGTCGGGTCTGACCCTGGACCTCCTGGGCCGAGTGCCTGGCGACCCCAGGCCTCCACCCCCGCAGACGCTTCGGCCGGTGCTAGTGCTGCCCGTCCCACGATTCGCCACGACCACGCCCACCTCCACGCCTCAACTTTCCGCTAGGAAGCGCCACAATAAACGCCGTAATCTTGCCTACCGTCTGAGAAAGCGCCTACTCCTCGCGCAACACACGGCCTGCCCAACGAACTCGATCCAGGGCGCCGTGGTACAGAAAATGCCCGGCACGTCGCCGAAGCCTCTCCCACAGTCAGACTGCGCGCGGACCATCGTAGCCCCCTCTCCGAACCCAATCTCCACAGAAAGAGAGCGTTCGCGCGTGTCCCCGGTTGCAACGCAGTGAATCCGGTCCCCGTGTACAGCGATTTTTACTTTGCTGCGTCTGACATTTCATCATCTGTTACGATGCCATCCAATCGAACTACAGTGACGCCATTATGTTGGGGTTCAACCGTTCGAATGGATAATACCGAAACACTGATTTACTTCAACCGCAGCTTAATAAAAATCGCAGTATAGGGCCGCTGTTGAGGGCAGACCTGCCTAGTGCATGTGTACGTGTGTAGTACGTCGTCGGCATAGTCCGTGAACAAGTGAATGGTGGGCCACTGCTCAGTGTATGTATGCAGACCTGTCTAGGGCCTGCCTAGTGTATGTATGCAGACGTGTGTAATACGTAGTCGGCATAGTGCGTGAACAAGTGAATGGTGGGCCACTGCTCAGTGTATGTATGCAGACCTGTCTAGGGCCTGCCTAGTGTATGTATGCAGACGTGTGTAATACATAGTCGGCATAGTGCGTGAACAAGTGAATGGTGGGCCACTGCTCAGTGTATGTATGCAGACCTGTCTAGGGCCTGCCTAGTGTATGTATGCGGACGTGTGTAATACGTAGTCGGCATAGTGCGTGAACAAGTGAATGGTGGTTCTAGTCTAGTGGACAGTGCCTGCAAAACTCATATCTCCCGTCGTGAGTTAAAAAGGATCTAGTCGTGAATTTGCGAAGGAACAATGCATGCAGAAGTGCAACAACGAACGCGGACACAGTGTGATGCAAGGGCGACCCTATAGTGGCGTGATGCGGCTCGGGGAGGCAAAGCGACAAAACATAACAATCTCAGAATATTTTTCGTTGTGAGAAATCTCTGTACTTTTTGATCGCTTTCTTACTCTGTACCGTTATTCGTATTCGTCTTGTACAATGTACAAAATTAATTTAAATTAAATAAACTGTGAAATACTTAAAAGAGTTCACTTTGTCTATATATTATCTTCCTCCATAGACATGCTTCCAATGTTTGCATTAATATTGACCCATGTAGACGTGTAATATCCCCTTCAAACAGTACTTGTAAATCCTTAATTTATTTTATTTCAAAGAAACAGTTCATGATCTGCTTATCTTAATAGCATAATTGCATTGAATTAACCAAGACTGAATCGAGACTTTTGGTTTTATTCCATTAGTAAGATCTTAGAGGAGTTAATTATATTTTTACGTATTTTGATATTATTTTGAAAATATCATTAAGGGCCATATTCATAGTCGTCACGTGTAGGATAAGAAAATACTTAAGCTGTAAGTAGTTACTTTTGATAAGGAAATGCTCATACACATTTGGTATTCATACACGATCCTTATAATAAGTACGATGTCTCGTGTGGCCACAGTGTATTGGCTGCTTCACAGCCTCTTGAATCCTGCCAGAAGCGCTCCATCAAACTGGCCGTGAACTACCATATGCGTGCGCCCGTGAGGTAACTAAACCTACACAGTTTCTTAAATAGTGCCAGTATCTTAAACAAAGACTTAAACGTGGTGAAATCAGTAAATATCTAGTTAGTTAGAGGTGGTTTTAGCCACCAATGTTACCAAAAGGTGTACAACAAAAGTCTTAGTAAAACATTTTTTTGGGTTTTGCATGTCACGTAATATCGCTTGTTGCTACAAAGAAAGATGCCACTGTAAAAATCCTTATAATCTTTGAAATAGTCGTCCATTCCATTTCTTTCAAATTACGACAATTTTCAACGCATCAAGAGAGGCTTCACTTATAGATATAAGTGAAGGTTGGACCTTCCTTATAAGGATTTTCTTATGTGGATGGATAAGTTGCTACTATGAATTGGAAATCGTTATAAGGAACTCCTTAAGGTTTTCCTTATTATAAGCCACGGCTATGAATATGGCACTAAGTAGACATATGCTCATTATTATTTGAATAAAATTTTAATAGATTCTCATTTTATAGAATTTCTTTTAATGGTACGCCCATCTCTCCTATAGCTATGCACGCTAACTACCACATGATGATATCTCCTTCACGTTTCCGTCCAAACCCTTGATTACTAGGTAAATAAATAAATAAATAAAAAAAACAAGTAAAAAATAAAATAAACAAATGAGCGATAATGAAGTCCACTATTCAGACTAAACAACTTAAGAAAAGTAAAACAATAAATTGGAGATCATTCACATTAAAAGTTCGATTTTTATGGGTTCTCACGAGAGTCGCAAAAGCGAAATCGAGCAAGGGCGGGGAAAGGTGGATGGTTTTCCGGGTGCGACGACCGGGCCCTTGGATGCTACCGTCGCCGGCTGCGCTTCCGCCAGGGCCTTGCAGGCGGCCGTGCCGCGTCGCCGTCCGAAAGAGGACCACACAGCGCCAAGGCACAGCGGCACGACTCTCAGCCAGCGGAGGAGCGCGTAAATAAATAAATAAAATAAATAAAACGAATGAAATAAATAAAATGAATAAATTAAATAATATAATTAAAGTAAATAAAATAAATAAAAACAACATAATAACAACGGAAGCGGTAGCTCAGTCCATCAACTGATGCCACTGCAGCGCCTCTGACCGGGAGGTCCTAGGTTCGAGTCCTGACGGCGGCAGGATTTTCGACACTAGCTTTTCAGCTAGGTCGAATTCAGTCGCTGTCTGGAGGAGAATTCTAGCGGCCGGCTGCTCTGTTCGGTAGTTTTCCGCGGTTTCTCCGATCAACACCAGGCGAATGGCGGAGCAGTACCCTATAACACGGGCAACGGACCGCGCGCGATCTGTCCTTCTTCTTCCTTGACCTATCCTCTCCCCTTACACACACACACACTTACACTAACATGCACTACACTACCACATATTCCGGGAGCCCGGTCGGGATCTTAGAGCTTGTCCGGCTGGGGCGGTACCCTGCTGATGGGAGAGTCCTGGTTAGGGGGAAACCCCACTAGCCGACGGTAGGTCGGCGCCGGATCTCGCCATCTAGCGGCGAAAGATCACCGCCATTTCCCGAGAAAAAACATGCATACACTAACGGGACTAATCAATCAATCAAACAAAAACATAATAACAAATAGAAAATGAAACAAATCAAAAAATTAAATGAACGGTAATCAAGACCGCTGTTCAGACGGACCACTTAAGAAATGTAAAACAATAAATTAGAGGTCACTCAAATTATATGTACCCTTTTTAGTGGTTCGCACAAAGATGACAAAAGCGAAATCGATCGCGGAGGGGGGAAGGAGTGTGATGACCGGGCTACCGCAACCGTCTGCGCTTCCGTCCGGGCCTTCCAGGGGCACGACGCGCCGCGTCCCCGCGGTGCAACAGGAGGCGAGGCGGCGGCGGCGGCGGTCGCCGCGCCCAAGTGGGTCAGCTAAAAGCGAAGCTGCCACCGCCGCCTCAGTCTGTCGCCACCGCCGCTCACAAATCCATAGCCATTGGCGCCGATTTGAGGTTCCTACAGACCGGTGCGGTAGATCCGCAGCGGGTGCGGCACGGAACGTTCAGAGCAAGCCGCGGCCGCGCAATTCGCGGGACCGTTCACACCGGAGCGTCCATTATGAGTCAGCGTTTGGTGACGCTTGGCAAGGTCGCTCGATCCACAGGGGAGCGAAGAACTCCCGAACACGGGCGACCTTCCACGAAACTCGAGCTGCATTGGAAGAAACGCGTCTGACTGCGTTACAAATTTCGCCGCCGATTAAACGCTGCCAATCCGTTGCCGCGACGTCGCCTCCGCGCAGGTCTGAACGTGTCATGACCGAAAGGATTAAACGCTGCCAATCCGTTGCCGCGACGCTCGCCTACCGCGCAGGTCTGAACGTGCTCCACGTGACGCGAAACTTCCGCGTAGGGTGCGGATCGTCCGTGTCGGTCTGTAGGAGCCTGTATACTACGATTTTTACATTGCTGCCTGTGGCATTTCATCAGCTGTCATGGTGCCATTCAATCGGGACCTTATATGTCACTATGGGGGCGTTTAACCTTCCGATTGGATGACACTGTAACAGCTGATTCACTCCACAGGCAGTAAAGCAAGGAAAAACGCAGTATAGACTCGCCGCTCTGGATGCATTTTGGCAATGCTGACCGAGATGAGGATGAATCGACGGATTGGCAATTGAAATGAAAACATCTTGGCTTACTCAGCACAGTTTGAATAAACTCTAAGAATGCTCGTGGAAAACACGTTTCCTTGTCTAATTTCCTTGATTTAATCTTGTAATGCAGGGACATTAAGAGAAAAAAATCCCTTAATGTCCCTGCATAGGAAGACGCCAAAAAACATTTTGAACTTTTGCAAGTTTCGAAATATCAGGGTTTGCAACGAACATGAGTTTTTCACCATTCTATTAAACGTTCTTCACACTATGCAACAACAATAACAACAACAAAATAAAAAAAGATGGAGCCATTTTTTTAAATTTTGAAAATGTCACAGGAGATTCATGTAAAGTACTCCCCAAAATTAAAATATCGATTTCATATTCCAGGGCCCGCGACATCAGCCAGATCGATTCGAGAAAATCAATTTTGGAGAAAAGCGGTTGAACGGTTTAGCCGCTAGCATTGTTCACAGACGGACAGACAGACAACGCAGATAGATGGACAGACGTTTTGCCATCATTCGGATTTTTCGCTATCAAGAATCCACAAAATATGGATTCTGGCTACACCATGTGTTAGATGATTTTTTTTAATAAATTTAGCAACTGGATTTATCCCCCTTATCGTTAAGACACCCTGTAATAGAAGTTTTTCTACCGAAAATTCACCGTTTCTTCACGCAGCATTATATCAGTGTCACTCTGCTCCTTAGCGAAAAAGTAAAAATAACACCATTTAACATTCAGAGAATGTTGCAATGGTTTGTTCGGTATCGATAATAATGATAAAATATGTACTCATTATCAATAAAGTATCCCTTATTTTCCATTTTTTTTAGTTTGGAACGAGGTTTTTCCTTTTATTCTAAATTATTCATTTTCATTAACTCACATGGCCTCAATTGTAACAAATCGATGTTTAAAATGGTTGAATGCAGCTTTTCTGCCGTTATCATCGTTACACCCGAATAAGCACCCCATTTTTCTCTGCCGTCACCCCTATCGGTGTTCAGAGAGTTTAGATTTTCAACCCCCCCCCCTTATGAAATATTTATCTCTAACGAGGTAACTCTAGGTTTTGCTGGGTTCTTTACTTCTGAATATTTCATTCCATTTTGAAATATTTGTAACTATCATCTTCCTGACTATTGTTCATTGCATTGCTGTTTATCGAGAACTCGACTATCGTAATATTGAATTAGTTATTACAATAGTCATAACATCTGAAAACTATTTCGATTATTGAAATAGTTCTCAGATATATTGCACATCATTGCGAAAGCCTTTTTTTTCATTATTTCTCATTATCACATTATTTTCACTGCTTCATCACTCATCAAATTTCGTTAATGCGTCGCCTGTGTTTCCAATCCAAATGCACATTACTCTTATTAACATTGCTGCCGCTCACACAGCTCCCTAGTTCTGGAGATCCTCTTAACCAACAACTAATTCTACCCTATTAATGAAAGTACACATTTTGTGAACGACCAATATGATGATGAAATAGTAAAATGCACTTTACATAATTCATAAGTTGAAATCTTGTATTTATGAACTTCAAAACGATAATAAAATAATTAAATATTTTATCAGACACAGTCAATGTTTCAACATATCCACGAATAATTTTCTTTTTAGTTCCCTTACATTCTGAGCATACATAGTTCGAACGGTTCAGGAGTGTAACGGACAAGCGGTCTCAACCAAGAGAAGAGGAAGTTCTGAAACTTGGCCTACAGCCCAGTGCCCAACACACCTCGTCGACGACGTGTGCATTTGCAATGTTCATCTCCTTCTCACACCTTCCAACTGCTACCGCCAGGGAGGTCTGCACTCCGCGGCCATTTGCTCTTATGACTGACTAAGTGTGTGGCACCGGTACTGCGGTGTTGCTGTCATCCACTAACAGTGTCATCACTCACCGCCCTTGTCCTCCATTATTCATTGCCTGCGAAGTTCCACATGTTCGGACTTCGTGTCACATGCAAGTCTGCGTCCATTTGTTACTGTTGTGTTTGGTCCTCGTGACATCTACGCTACAAATTAGATCCTCCACTCTCGCGATAACTTTTTACCTCCTTAATAGTATCTTATCTTCTTTTATTTCAATTGGACTCGAATAAATAAAAAAAAAATACATGCAAAACGCTCTGAGTTGCTGACAATGCCAAGTTCAATTTTAATAATTCATTCTATATTAGTCAAACTCCATTTATAGAGATGATACATTTTAGCAATAGCTAAAAATGAGAAATGTTACCACGAGCTGAAAAAATTAGTAATATTTTATGTTTGAAGGTCGGTGCAGTAACCGGGAGCGGTAGCTCATTGCATCAACTGATGTCACTGCAGCGCCTCTAACCTCTAGCGAGGTCCTAGGTTCGAGTTCTGACGGCGGCAAGATTTCCGACACTAGCTTTTCAGCTAGGTCGAATTCAGTTACTGTCTGGAGGAGAATTATCGCGGCCGGCTGCTCTGATCGGTGGTTATCCGTCGTTTCTCCGATCAAAACCAGACGAATGCCGGAGCAGTACCCTACCAAACGGGCCACGGACCGCGCACGATCTGTCCTTCCTCATCCTTGTCCTATCCTCTCCCCTTACACACACACACACTTACACTAACATGCACTACACATCCACATATTCCGGGAGATCTGTCGGGAGCTTAGAGCTTGTCCCGGCTGGGGCGAGCGAAAAAAGCATGCACTACACTAACGGGACTAATGACCAAAGCAGTTGACGCGCCCGGAAACACGAAAAAATCAATAAATCAATCGGTGCAGTATATTTTTGAAGGTTTTCAATCTGTGATAAATTACGAAACAACAAACAAAGTCCGAACTGGTCGTTAATCTGCGATATAGTCGCTAAATTACGTTTTATCATTTCTTTCGTGATCGCTCCCTAGCCAGGGAAGGGACATCGACGACATCACATCGATGTACGACAACACATCGGCGCGCGGTCCGTAGCCCGTTTGGTAGGGTACTGCCTGACGCGCGAGGCGCAGGTGGTGCTAGCGGCGGGGGCGGCGGGGGCGGCGGGGGGGCGGGGCGGCGGGGGCGGCGGGGCGGCGGGGCGGCGGAGGCGGCGGGAGCGGCGGGGCGGCGGGGCGGCGGGGGCGGCGGGGCGGCGGGGGCGGCGGGGCGGCGGGGCGGCGGGGCGGCGGGGCGGCGGGGCGGGAGGATTCCACGCGGGGGGCAGAGCGAAGCTGCATCTCGCGCGTGCAGCCGGTCGCAACGCTCCAGCGGCGCGGGGACAGGAATAGCGCCTCGATGCACCGGCGGTGGAGGAGGAGACCGGGTGGGAGGAAAGGAAGAAGGTGAGAAAAAGAAAAGGGCAAAATATGAGATTCCGAGACAAGGATTCCACAGGAACGGCTGCTCTCTGGAATCTTGATCGTTTCAATTCTGAAAACAACACAAAAGGCAAATTCCGAGCATTTACTAAGAACATAAAGCATAAAGAACTGTGAGACGACGTTATTGTTACTACAATAAATTGCAGTCGTTGTTTTATAAAACTTCTATAGCAGTTCATTTCAAATCGATATACTAGTATTGTAGTCAGGCAGCATAAGAGAACAGCTGTAGAGAAGGAACTAAGGAAATACGATCAATGTAGATTATGCCATCAGGTAGAACTATCTAGTAGTTTTATCACAAACTTGTGGTGTAGCTACTCTGATCGATAGTTTTCCGTGGTTTTTCCGATCAACACTAGGCGAATGCAGGAGCAGCATCCTACCAAAGGAGCCACGGAACACGCGCGATCTGTCCTTCCTCTTCCTTGTCATATCCTCCTTTCCCCCACGTACATACACTTACATTTACATGCACTACACTACCCCTCATAATCGGAGACTGGTCGGGAGCTTAGGGCTTGTTCGGTGCCCCGATATTGGATGGTACGTGAGGAAAAAAGCCCGCTAGGCGACATGTAGGTCAGAGCCGTATCTCACCATCCAGTGGGGGAAGGTAACCATCACCACCATTTCCACCACCTCCGGAGGAAAGCAACAACTATACTTACGGGACTAATGACCTGAGCAGTCAACGTGTCCGGAATCACTAATCAATGAAACAAACAAACATGTGGCATTCATTAAGCATGTTTCGAACCTATTTTATTGCATTCGTCGAAAAAAGTGTTTAAGCGAGTAAAGTGGGTGTGGGATTGGCTATTACGCGAAAATTTAATGTACTGTCATAGCCTGATGAGGGTAACTGAGTGGATAATATGGTGAAGTAACCGACGATAAGTATGATAAAGTTGACGATGGTGAAATGGGTAAGATAATGTGTATGCCTGCGTGTGCGTGAGAGAGCGAGATAAAAACAGAGATGGGGAAAGAAAAAGGAGGGAACCAGAGTAGTTTAGCACACGTGTGATATATTTAGGGCATTTTAGTGGTATACTATATTTATAATTATAATTAAGCTTTTATTAAGTTACGCTGCACTACCATGGTAATTCCTTATACCAGAGTTTTGAGGCAGGTATTTCCTTCAGAAGAATTGCTTTTTTCTTCCTCTTCAGCCAAAACGTTTTTATAGCTCGACTGCGCGATGGATGTATAAACGGAACCATCAAACGAACAGAGGCAAAAAATTCTGTTTGAGGATCTGCCAAATGAAAAATTGGAACATGAACAATCCTCCGAATAGGACCACTAGCCTTTGTTTTCGAAAATTAAAGCCTTGAAATAAAAAGCACCAACTCACAGTGGGCGTCGTATTTATAACTCAAATACCGTTTAGAACTCTTGCAAAATTAATAAAAGCAAAAATTCAAAGAAAAAACATGTGAAAACGGGGGAAATAGTTGAATATGGTCCAGTTTCCTGCTCTGGAGTGCTACAAGAGCTATTGCACAGTTTTTTACAAGCAAAACATTCGTCCTGTTCCAAAAACCAAAACTCTGGTACCGTACGTTCTTAGGCGGTGGCGACTGTCATGCAAGTTAACATTTTCGAATACTACAACAAAGTGTTTACAGTATACTGAAAATTGCTAGTATTAAAAAAAAATACTCGGGAATATGAAAATTCAAGCTTCGCTGGGCGCAAACTCAAACAAGAGACGCCCAACTTTATTTGTGGGCCTCCTTTTGCAGTGAACATTTTTATTTACATATGACATAGTTGACTGGTAAATGAATTATCAAGGGATGGAGAATGTGCGGATGTATGGGAAGCAGAAGAAACTTCACCTTCACCTATACCAATGAATGATCCGTCCAATTTTCTATCCTATGCGTCTCCTATCTGGGTCTCAGTCAGCAAGTCAAATATCCATAAAATGCAAATTTTCCAAAACAAATTTCTTCGAACCATTACAAAAGCTCCCTGGTTTTATCTAACTCCCAGTTACATAATGAACTCGGCATTACTCCGATCTCCGTTCATTTCCCCCTCCTATCCTCTCGCTTCTATCCTAAAATTTGCCAGATTACCTCAGCCGTACATTTCAAAATCGGAAAACAAAATCCTCACCACAATAGATTAAAGCGTAAACCTTCACGACAGTTCTTCGACCCTCCCTGATCATCATGGACCCGATGTGACTTCGCACATATAATCTGCATGAATCCAATGTAATTCATTTATCAATTATGTGTCTTAAACAATGCTAACATAATTCAATGCATCCCCAATGTATC
The DNA here is from genome assembly GCA_964035755.1 of Teleogryllus oceanicus. Classification (NCBI taxonomy): domain Eukaryota; kingdom Metazoa; phylum Arthropoda; class Insecta; order Orthoptera; family Gryllidae; genus Teleogryllus; species Teleogryllus oceanicus. Next base: position 4,031,431 of record CAXIVR010000014.1, on the reverse strand, counting down.
GTACTCGGCTGCTACGGGCCTTCGGACCAAGCAGAAATAAAAAAAAAAAAGTAACTTCACCCATGTGCCTCATATTTCATAGACCCCATGACTAACTCCACACAAAAACAAATATTTCTCAGATCGCAACATATCTTATCGCGTTGCTTCAGTCGGGGGGTGGGGGGCGTATGTTTCCTTTTACTCTTCTCCTCCGCGATCTAGCACTGGCTACACGGGACTATTCATTTGAGCGCCGAATCCTTGTAAACAACTCTGTGTATAGTAAGAAAGTATTATATATTTCAGATGAAACTAGTGATTAATGATTTCTGTAGAGGTAGAACTTTCTTTCAACTTCTCTGAATTAACGTTGAGGTTTGAACGGCGACGTTGTGTTCTCGGAAAAACGCTTGTAGAGGGGAATTTTATACATTATAACGATTTTTGATTGTAGGTATTTTCTGTTTTTTCTTATGTATTTGAAACTTGATTTCTGGCAGAACGCAACGGGACGACGTTCCGGAAGCTCATAAATATATTATTGAATTATATTATCAAGGTATAATTATTTCTATTCCCGCCTGAGATATGGCATAATATTCTGGGGAAATACATCTTATAACTCCCAGACTTTTAGATTACAAAAACCAATTGTACGAATAATAACCAAATCCCACCCACGTGATTCATGTAAGCCTCTCTTCATTAATCTAGGAATTTTACCATTACCTTGTCTGCTTATTTACGAATCAGTGGCATTTGTCAAAAATGACTTGCTTATGGGCGGGAATATATTTTCAGAAAATGCCGATGTCTAATACTGTAACACTCGACGTAGAAATCATATTCATCAGGCGACAGTATCAACTGCTCGTTACAAAAAATTCACATACAATACATGTACATTATTTCACAACACTTTGTCAGATGACATTAAACGATAAAATTCGATAGAAAAGTTTAAATACCCAAGTGAAATCGTTTCTGCTGCATAACTGTTTCTATACAATTAGAGACTATACTGAACATCACAAGAAAAGTAACATTAATTTTAACAATGATACATAATGCATTATTTACCATTTGAACTGTCTAAATGTGTATAAACAACCTGTAACTAGTATTGTATTGCAGCCTCCGGGTCAATGACCCCCGTCTCGATCAGGTTTTTGTCCAGTTTCCCTGATCCATTGAGCAAATGCTGAAATGGTCCCTTGTTTTGCTTCTGGACATAATTGTAACTTCATTATCTGTGCACGTCTTCTAGAATTCAGTGGGACATTCAATTATTCAAATTATCGTTTCCATTTGTTGCGGCAGGAAGTATTATTCCGAAGGACAGCATGGATAAGAGCCAAAATGTATTGCTTATTTATCCTTGAAAATAGATTTTATTACATGGGAGCTTTTTTTTAGGGATCACAGAATTTTGAAAATGTGCGCACAATTAACTTATCCCCGTATCACGTCATACGCAGTTTTAACTGTTTTTTTGACGTAAAATAAATAAAATAAATCTATAAAATTAATTTATTGGAGGCACTTTCCGGAACCTAAAGTTTTATAAATCAAGCAATATATATATATATATATATATATATATATATATATATATATATATATATACACACACACATCTTTTGCTTTTTTATCACAATAAATTCTGTTCCCTTCCTATTATATATGAAAATGACTTGGGAGCCGAGAACTTGATGCATGTCTCCTGACCTCCTGGCATGTCAACGGCTCATTGTTGGGGCCTACTTGGGAGAGTTGAAGCTTATTATAGATGATGTCAGAGCGTGTAGAGTCATGGACGTCATGCTCACAAGAGTATTTCATAACTGTTTTATTTCCGTTTCCGCGCGACAGCTTTTCTTCACAACTGCAGGTAAACACTCAACTCACCCTAGCGTCCGCCGGCACAAGTACTGCGGTTACGGGAAGTGGTTAACCATTCCCATGACTTCTTCACGTAGCAAATGACATTTGCTAATCGGATGCGTAATCTATAGAATTCCTGTAAAATGTAAGTTTGGTGTTAGTCAACTACTTGGTAGGGAAGCATTACAACTATTATCGGGAAATCAAAGGATATGATAAATCAACCAATTATCAAGCCTCGGAAGGAAGGGATTCGTAACGGCACACTCGTGAAGTGAAAAATATGGAAATGTTTTGTTGTAAACGTAACAATATTAGGAAATAGTTTATTCCGAAATGTACTGTTCCGGATGTATATTAGTTCGTTTCAATTATACATGTATTTCTGAACTGAATCATTATTACTAATTTTAATTTTTTGAGAACGTTTAAGGTATGAGTACGGGAATTCCATTAATTGTGTTTTCAAACTTCATCAGTGACTGATATGCCAAAAAATAATTACCGGCTGAGTTGGGATCAGAACCATCGTTACGTTGCCTCTTGCAGCGACTTTGACTGCAAGATCCCAAGATTCGAGTCCCGACGGTGGCAGGATTTTCGACATTACCTAAATAGCTAGGTAGAATTCTGCTGCTGCATAGAGGAGTATTCTTACGGCCGGCTGCTCCGATTGGTAGTTTTTTGCGGTTTCTCCGATCAATTCTAGGGAAATGCTGGAGCAGTACCATAACAAAAGGGCTACGAACCGCGTGAGATCTTTGTTTCTTCCTGAGCCAATCCCCGCCCCTTACGTACGTACACTTACACTTTCATGCACTACACTAACACACATTCCAGGAGACCAATCAGGAGCTGGGAAGTTGTCCCAACTGATTCGGTGCCTTACTCGGTAGAGATTCCTCAAAGGGGAAATCCATAGAAAGCCGAAGGGTGGGTCGGCGCAGGAAATTATCATCGAGCTGGGCGTGGGGGGACCCCATCTCCAGCAATAAAACGTTCACTGCGCTAATGACCATAACAGTTGATGTGCCCGGAAACATTGTAATGAAAAATAATTCCTCAAATAACTCCCGCAATAAATAAATAAGTAAATAAATAACGCCACTCTGCACCTAAAAGCTTATAGTTGTTTTTTTACGTGGCATCTTCAAGATGGAGTAAGGCGTCTTTCTGGTCCTGCCGCAAGATGTCGCATGACAGTGCTGCCGATCAAGTAAGTCTTGCAGCACGCCCGACAGACACGCGAAAACCGTGCCATATTCCTTCTTGGAGATACTACCCTCAGATGCCTAGTTACAAAAACTGAGGTAAAGTCGGTATGCATTGTAGCTATCCCAGCAACTCGGACAAGTAACTTATTTGCTCAAATGAATACGTGGTGAGTCATCTCATTTTTTTAATTTTAAGGTCGCATCGTCATCTAGGTCATTAGCGACCACTATCGGAGTTAACGTTATGGTAACTATGAAGATGAAACGATATGATGATGATAAGGGTGAAAGGACGAATACAAATACAACCATGCCCGAGGCGAGACTCGAATCCGCAACCCTTCGGTCCAGGAGCGCTACGACAGTACTGCCTTACCGATCTCGGTATTTCGATATATACCGGTATATACCGATCTCAGAATTTCTGAGTAGCCTATTCGATTTCTTCTCCCAGAAATTCTAAATCAGCCGTTGTGATTATGTAATCTAAGGTTCCTGTGATGCTTATATGCCCCATTGTCGGTTTGGCCAATTTCGCGATATCTAAAGAGAGAGATTTCTTGGTAAAGAACAATCCAAACCAAAAGTCTGCAAGCAGAGTTCAATAGAATGAAAGGAAGAAACCTCAATTACAGTAGTAATCCGACAGCACATCCAACAACTTGAGTTGTTCATCTGAACTGGTTTTAGGGCATTTTTATAACCTTATGAGAGCAATTTATTGATAATTTTTGCCCAGGTAGTAGGTCATCAAAATCCGCTCCTACTTATGATTAACTCCTCGCCAGACTTGGAAGTCTTCCAGCATTTTGTATTTAAGTCAACTCATTTCGGCTTTTACTCATTCCCCACGTATGTGAGAACTCAGAAACGAGGTTCCTTGTGAAAACAAGAAACTGCACCGCACCGCTGCGAACCCGGTTGGACAGGACAGACAGGCCTGCGGCGGCGGAGTCCCCTCGTACAGGGGGCAGCCAAAAGCTGAGGATGACTCATAGCGGTGATTCACTTGCAAGTCCAACAAGTGAAATAAATCATGGACGACTTAATGAAAAATTCGCATTTTCACCAGATCGTTAAAAAACTACTGGCGGTTTCCGATCTAGTTTTCAACATTTCCACTTTTATTTATTTATATATTTATATATTTATATATTTATATATTTATATATTTATATATTTATATATTTATATATTTATATATTTATATATTTATATATTTATATATTTATATATTTATATATTTATATATTTATATATTTATATATTTATATATTTATATATTTATATATTTATATATTTATATATTTATATATTTATATATTTATATATTTATATATTTATATATTTATATATTTATATATTTATATGTTTATATATTTATATATTTATTTACTTAACGTCAAAACCAGTTAAAAACTGTGTTACATGCTATGAGGATAAGAGAAGTCTGTGCACGTTTTCATAATTGTGTGATCACATTCCTAAGCCACATACTAATTGAAATTTGATTGCGAACAAAAATATTTGCTCTGATGTAATAAAATCTATTTTCAAGGGTAAATCAGCATTAAATTTGAGCTGTTATCCCTCATCATGTGCTTCGTCAAGGAATAATACTTCCTACCGCGATAACATGAAAACGATAATTTTAATAACTATATTTGCCACTGAATTCTACAAGTCGTGCACAGATAATGAAGTTATCTGTCATCTCAGCATTTCATCGTCTTCTCAAAATTTGCTCAAAGAATCAGGGAAACTGGACGAAAAACCTGATAGAGATGGGATTTCTTTTCAGGAATAAAGCAATTTCTGATCTGAATTACAGTAGTTTGAATTCCCCATCTTATAAAAATATTCACTTCAATTTCCATATTTATTTTATTCATCGTCTGTAAAAGCAGATGACACTTCTTTTGTCATTTCAAGGAAATTTGTGCCAATAAGATCCATCACAGCTCCATTGCCCCATATATTTATAATTTAGACAAAACTATTGAACAGATTTTGTCCCCAGTAAGTATCAAGCAAGTAATATCGGTGTCACAATTAGCTTGAGTCTTGGCGATCTAGTCATTCTCCACATCAAAATACTACCAAAAACAATAAACACTTTCATAATTAATTATCACTTTAGGACGACCAATTAGGTTTAGATTAAGAGAGCATTGTGACCCCAAATTATCTAAGAAAACAGGGGTCAAATTGCTTACTTCAATAGCGCACACTTCAATAGCATATATATATATTGTGGCGGCACATTATTATTACGTATAATAAGAAAAATTATTCGTGAACAAAAGGGCTGTGTGTCGGGACACGCTGGGGCCTACCACCCCCACCACCCCTACCACCGCCACCACTGCCGCCGCCGCCGCCGCTGGCAGGCCCCCTCCGTAATCGCCCGTTTCTTAAGGGATTTACGACCCACAGCCGCGCGCGGACAGGGCCCACCCTTATGAATGCTTTACTGTCCTCGAAGCCGATATTTTTCTTTAGGTGATTCCCCGGCCGGGAAGTACATTAACTCTGTTTATTGAAAAGAGTGTTTATGAAAACGGCCATTGCACACGTGCACACACTTAAAGATAGAGTGAGAGGGAAAAGGTCGAATTGACGGAAAATTTTAGAGAATCTTGACATCTGATTGGTGAAGAATTAACCACGACGCCACAGGCTTAGGCCAATCAGATCACAAATGACAGGGGAAGGGGTAATTTCGAAAGCAAGTAAGCAATCTGGGGAGGGGGAACCAAAGGGCTCGAACGCACGGAGCAAAATCCAAGAAACACTCTCGATTTGATTTTCGGCCGAGGAGTTTCACGAGAGGCTCACGCACAGAAAGGAATGGCTTCTCGATTTCAGATCGATTCGCCGAGATTGTTGGTACTGTGATTCGTGACCATTGCGCCACTGTGCATAAAACGGCCAGTTATTTCGCCAAGTTAGCCACAGGTTAATGCTTGCCTGTATCTTCTGGTGACTTTCGTCATTTCCTGAGCCACGCCGCCAACCGATACCTGATGTGGTGTCGCCGCTAGTCGTTCCGAGAGGTGGAGACGGCCCAAGCACCCCGGGCTTCCTCTAGCTGACGCGGCCTGGCGCCGCCCCCCAGCGCGACCGGTGAGGAGCGCCCCGGCTGCCAAGGGCCCCCTTCCCCGAGCACGCAGTCCCCAGGCGAGGTCACCGGCCCGAGGACACCCCGATACCGAAGCGCCGGCTTCTCTCGCCATCAGGCAAAATACACCTGCGCTCAGGGCTTAGCGCTCTTCTAAAAATTTCTTTTATGTAAGCGTTGCCGCGCATTGGCTATTGTGATTTAAGAATAAGAACCCAATTTGTAATTTAATTTAATTTTTTTTATGAGCTCATTAGGTAGGGTTATTTTTACTTGAAATTCTCAGTGTAACTTCTCTGACACCTGTCAGGAATAAAGCTCATATTTATTAATCTAGGATAACTACAATCTAATTGAAACAACTTTTATCAACTTCCTTCCACCATCCAATTCAACCGATTGAGCTACGTCCGGGTCGGCGTCCGGCGTCAATCACAAGATAAGGGCGACAGTCGTGACAATATATATATATATATATATATATATATATATATATATATATATCACACACATAAAATAACCCATGAGGGATGGTGTTCAACCTTCACTTCAACGTGAGATTCGGCGCCGACATTCAGTTTGACTTGCGTCAGTTTCCCTCTCGAATATCTCCCCTATGGTGGCTCCGCCTTACCCGAGACAAGCTCGAAACTCCCGACTGGTCTAAATGAGTAATAGTGTAATGCCTGTAAGTGTAATATGAGGGTTATGTGGGGATAATGGGAGAGGACGATGGACGGAGGAGAAGAACGAAAGAAAAGGACGGAGAAAATCGGAGAAGGGCGGAGAAGAAGGATGAAGAGAAGACAAATAACGGTTCATTTCTTCAGAAACAGTCCCCACAGTCAATCAATCACCTGGCATTGATCGGAGTGACCATGAAAAACTATTGATCAGAGCAGTCGTCCGCTAGAAATCTCTTCAAAACAGCTGCTGACTTCGATCTTGATATCCAGCTAGTTTTAAAAGTCTGCCATGGTCTTCATTCGAACACTAGATTCTCCAATAACAACAGTTTATATCCTGAATCATCTCCGCCAGTAAAATGAAAAAAATTATTCCCCAGGTAAGGCTCGAACTCACAACCCCGGCATATCTCAGATACTGTCCTATAAGTACCGTGCGCTAACCGATTGTGCCACTGGGGAAGACTATTGCACGAGCAACCCAAAAAGCAAATCTTAATTATTTTTATACGAACACACAAAGAGAACAGAAAATATCCACCGGTTCAACAACAGGGTCGTACAGAACTGATTGTCAAGGCTATAAATATCTCTTTTTGCACAGTACAAACAGAAAATCAACTCTCCCGACAGTCAGTCACCTGGCAATGAACGGTGTAACCATGGAAAACCACTAATCAGAGCAGTCGACCGCTGCAAATCTCTTCCACACAGCAGCTGAATGCGATCTTGCTATCCTGATAGTTTTAAAAGCCCACCACGGCCGTAATTCGAAACCTAGGACCTCTCAGTCAGAGATTCTGCAAAACCCACAATTTATGCTCTTAATCATCTCAGTCGAAGAAAAAGAACATTCCCCAGGTGAGGCTCGAACTCACAACCCCGGCATATCTCAGATACTGTCATATAAGTACCGTGCGCCAGCCGATTGCGCCACTGGGGATGGCTATTGCACGTGCAACCCAAAATGTAAAACAATTCTTTTTGTAATAACAAATATAATAGAAAATATCCACCAGTTCAACAACAGGGTCGCACAGAACTGATTGTCAAGGCTATAAATATCTCTTTTTGCACAGTACAAACAGAAAATCAACTCTCCCGACAGTAAGTCACTGGCAATGAACGGTGTAACCATAGAAAACCACTAATCAGAGCAGTCGACCGCTGCAGATCTCTTCCACACAGCAGCTGAATGTGATCTTGCTATCCTGATAGTTTTAAAAGCCCACCACGGCCGTAATTCGAAACCTAGGACCTCTCAGTCAGAGATTCTGCAAAAACGACAGTTTATGTTCTTAATCATCTCAGTCGAAGAAAAAGAACATTCCCCAGGTGAGGCTCGAACTCACAACCCCGGCATATCTCAGATACTGTCCTATAAGTACCGTGCGCTAGCCGTTTGCGCCACTGGGGACGAGCGGAGGTTGCGAAACAATTTCTAAAGGAATACTTAATTTTTTATAAGAATAAATATAACGGAAAATGCACACAAGTTCATCAGCAATTCAGAGGCGAGTAACTTTCAGTTCGGAACTTCCTATCCATCAGTATCCTTGAAATAATAAAGATAAAAAAAATGTGGCCACTGGGAACGACTGGAGGAAGTAAAACAACCCATATAGAAATACTTAATTAAGGAATAAGTATCATAATTTATCTATTAACACAAAACCTATGTTGTGAGGCGAAGGTAAAGCACACATAAAAAGAAATAGTAAGGAATGGGAAGTATCCACAAACAACTAATTTTTTTTACAACAGAATCATTAGTATGAGCACAAGGTGCACCTTGGTTGTGAAAATTATGAACGCAAAATAAATAACGGATAGTTGGTAATAACAGACTGGCATTGGGAGATCTATTGAATTGTGTGGCATCAATGTCAGACAGTTATCTGGAATTAGATTTGTGGAAACTATTTTGTCTAATCCCACTAATTGAATTCCAACTAACTGTTTGAAATTAATACTACTACTTAATACTACTGTTTGACACTAAGTCTCAGAAGGAAAATAGACAATCGAGATTTCCCGAACAACCGAAAGATTTTCCAAGAATAGCAAGAGACGAAATTCAAGTTATCGAATTTTTTTTTTGGTTTATTTAAGGTCGCTCCAACATCTAAGGTCATTAGCGACCACTATTGCTGTTAACGGTATGGTAACTATGTGGATGAAACGATATGGTGATTGATGATAAGGGGTGAAAGGACGAACACAAATACAACCATGCCCGAGGCGGGACTCGAACCCGCGACCCTTCGGTCCGAGATCACTACGACACTACTGCCTTAGCGGTCTCGGCCACCGGGCCGGCTTAATCGAATTTTAATGCAATCAAGTGTAGAATAATTTTCGAAAAACATCTGGTTCAGTGAAAACGTTTTCAATACCAACGCCTCATGGATGCAACAATTAGAGATATATTCAAGAGAAATCGAAGTCATGACAACATCATCCACTGAAATAGACACCTTAAAAACCGATATATGCATGCTACATAACTGGAAGTGCTCTGCGTTGAATGGACTTCATAATGTCTGGTTCAGAAGATTTATAAGTTTACATGATAAGACACTTGAATTAATGAACTATTATCTCCAGAACCCTCCCATCTTATTTATGTGAGGGTAACACGTTTATGAAGCCTAAAACAGATGAAACAGTTGACAAAAAAAATTTCGCCCAATCACTTGTCTCGATGTGTTTTGTAAAATCATTACCAGTTGTCTGCAATCAGTAATAGAACAGCAATGCGCGCATAATAAAATCCTTGCAGAAATTCAGAAAGGGTGCTATAAAGTTTCAATGGTATGTAGAAAGCAACTCATTATTGATAGAGTCATTATGTCTCAAGCAGCCAAGAAGACACGCAATCTATACACCTGCTTTGTTGATGATAGAAAGGCGTTTGATGACATGACTGGTTAATCTATATTTTGTTCATTGTCTGTAATCAGTTACGAGTCAACAGCGAATCACAATTCTTATCACCTCAAATACGTAGAGGATTAAGGCCAGAGACAAAGACATTGGATATGAAACTTGGCATATTCCAAGGCGACAGTTTCAGTCCTTTTTTTAAATTTTTATTTATTTAATAGAGTGAGTTGATTATACAACGTTCAGCCATATGGCTTCTCAGTTGTTCGGAGCGAGCATTTTCAGACGAAAATATGCGAAGGGGGTGGCTACGGCCACCTCCCATTAAACATAGATTAAAGTAGTGCGAATGATAAAGTGGAGGAATACATATTGTTGACTTTTTATGGGAGGACTATTTGTTTCATTATCTTATATCAGCCAGTTTCCGGAGGAAGATGTGGAAGGGGAGTCGGTTGCGGAGGCGAGTTTCTACGGGATGCTCTTTACCTATGTTGTAGTGGGAATCACCGGTAACTGAGGGTAGATTTTGGAAGAATGATGCGGAAAGTTGAATGATGTATGTTAGGACGAGCTCTATGGCTAGGTCTTTGTGAAGGTTAGTGTTGCTTATAAACCAAGGTGCGTTACTGCAGTTCTGAGGAACCTATTTTGGAATATTTGGATTTTGTTGATGGTTGTAGGGGCGGCATTGCACCAGACTGGACAAGCGTACGTAAGTAATGGACGTAAAATGTCTTTATATATAAGGAGAGCAGAATGGAGCTTTAATGATGAGTGTCGGTTGATTACTGGTCGAAGAATACCTCAGCGTCTATTAGCTTCGTTCACCTTGAAGGTGATGTGGTCTTTCCAAGTCAATCTGGTGTCCATTAGGACACCTAGATAACGGACTGGGGCGGTTGAGGAGCACCATGGTATAACTGCCGAGTCAAAGTTTAGTGGGAGTGGGAAGGCTGGAAACCGTAGCGTGAAAACTTTGGAGGTAGATTTTTTTAGATTTATCTTGATTTTCCAATTTCTGCGCCATGATTCAATAGTCGTGAGGTGTGTCTGGATGAAATTCCTTGTGGTAGTTTCAGTCCTTATTGGTTTTGCCTTTCAGTGGACCCGCTTTCCACTATCCTGGACAAAAATGGATCAGGGTTCGAATTCAGATCGTGCTCAGCTCTTGCCCGGGCAACACCTCAGAGCGCTCCGCGTGATAAGCCGTCGCAGCTAGTGCAAGTTCCGTTCTAGAGAAAACGTGCAGCAAGGTTAAGTGGCGTGGAATACGCAACTCGTTTGCCGTTATTAAGAACTGTCAGCCTTTCACTCAGAAAAGCGGTAGTTTTTCGTCATTATTTGCATTGTTAATGCAAAATGAAGCTGAACCATTCACAGGGTTTGTTATTTCGCCTGCCCTATTAACCCTACACAATGTAGACCACAACAATTATTTCACCAGCAGTGCAGTGCATCATGTTCCGCAAGATATATCAACTAGTCAATCGATGGATACTAGTGGTCAGGTAACACACAACCCGACCTCCACTGAAGGCAACATGGAAGCAGGCTTCGCATCAAGTTCGTAGCACAGCGAACACTCGTCGCCATCATCGTCATCAGGAAATCCTACACAAAAAAGGTCATTACGCCATTATATTAGTTTTAAGTTTTAATTTAAGTTAGCTATTGAGCCATCCAACATACGGACAGTTATTTTAAACTGAGCTATGTATTCACAATATATGCAAATAATCTGTAATATCTCGTTTACGTGGATGACATCAAATTGTATTCGCATTCAGAACGTGGACTGGGAAAGCTATTGGAAAGAATCGAGATATTTTTTATCGATACGGAATGCACCTGAGAATAGACAAATTCAAAATTCAAAGCATAAAAAGGCACTCTCGCAATGTTAATTATGAGACCTTATCTAAAGAGACCATAACAGAAAAAATAAATAAATAAAAAATAAGAAATAAAAAATAAATAAAATAAAACGACTTCTACAAATATGTTTGAATGCAAAAAAGTCTAAGAATAACCAACGCAAAAATCAAAGAATTTAAGACAGAGTTTGAACTTTGACTAAAGGCAATTTTAATATCCTCTCTCAATTCAAGCGGTTGTTCATACCTCTGGACAATCAGCGCATACATACGCGATAGGTATCATCAAATGGTCCAAGGCAGATATGGAGTCCATGGAAAGATCCATTAGAGTACAAATGACTGGTTTCCGATATCACCATCCCCGAGGTTTTACAATGGACGTTCTTGGAACTTCCACTGTACCCAATTGATGCGCGTTTGAGCAGACGATTCGCCGACGATTGCATAGTGCCGGGGCCAACGCAAGCAGGCAGCGTGTCCACGGCTGGAGTCCCGCCTCCCGCCGCCCGCCGCCCCGCCTCCCGCCGCCCCCTCTCCAGCCGCCCGCATCCTTGCCGCCGGCGCCGTCACCCGCCCCCGCCGCCCAACGCCCTCCGCCGCCCTCCGCCCCCCTCCGCCGCCCTCCGCCGTCCTCCGCCGCCCTCCGCCGCCCTCCGCCGCCCTCCGCCTCCCTCCGCCGCCCGTCCTCCTGCCGCCCCTCTCCCGCCGCTCGCCCCCTGCCGCCCGACGCCGCCCGCCGCCCGCCCGCCGCCACCGCCACCGCCTCCAGCCGCCCGCCACCCGTCGCCTGCCGCCGCCCGCCCCATCCCGCAGCCCAGATTCGCAGCGGGGACACCGGCAGTGGCGCCGCCTGACTCACTCGGATGATTCACTCGCGGCCGGCGCGGAGACGCAAGGGCTGAGTGCCAGTGACGCGGGCCGGCGCCAAAACGTTTCTCGTTTTCCTTCTGCGCCTGCGCCCGCGCGCCGGCAACGTGCGTTTGCTCGCAGCGCGCACCTCCGCGCGCCGTTTGCGTGCCGCACGCGCACGCGTTGAGTCACCGCGCGCTTGTGCGATGTGTGCCCACGAGCGGCGTAGGGATGCGGCGACGACGTCGGTTTTCAAAACATCGATTTATTTATTGAAAGCGAAGATTTATTTACATCGATGTTTTGTGCTCGATGTTTGTATGTTTAAGATGATTTGTTAGTGAGTGGAAAGTCCCACAATCACATTCTGTAAAACTTCAGTTATTATAATAAATAATAATAAATAGTTGTAATAAATAGTAATAAATAATAATAATAAATAGTAATAAATAATATAATAATAATAATAATAATAATAATAATAATAATAATAATAATAATAATAATAATAATAATAGCGTCGTGATGACAAATGTCGGCTATCTGGAGAACATAGAGAAAATATAGACTACATTATCAGTGGATGCAGCTCTCTAGCATCCTCAAAATATATAAAACGACATGACGACGTTTGTAAAGTGGTTTATCAGCAACGATGCCAAAGGTTATTATACCCTTTTGACGATATTTGTAACCGTCACAAATATTGTGTACGAATAAATAATTGATTATACGTATACGTATAAATTATTCTCATCGCGACTTGATGTAATAAATAACAATATTTTTGTAATAATTTTATCCTATATATTAATGGATATTATTTGATTAATTTACACTTTCTTTTGTTAAAATAGAAAATATTTTTAAAAACATTCAAAAGTTCGCTTCATGAACGTTTTGAATCTGCTGAAATTCGTAAGCCCTAAAATATTGCACGCCCCACGCTGCAGCCCACTCAGCCTGTTCCGTAATCTGGCACTGAATATATCACTGGGTCTTCGTTCATCAACGGTACTGTCTATGCGACGTACGGACCAAGCGATCATTAATAAATAACCTTGTTCAAGATTTGGAGAAAGTAAAGATCCACCAACGTCAATGCAATGATTTAAGAACATTGTTTTCTAAGTCTGTTTTTTCTACGCTCCTTTCTCTCTTCCGGCAATCTTTGCTGTAGAAACATGCCTTGATGGTCGGTCGATCTCTCAGACTTCTCAGGGATTAGAACTGATGGACACTAAGTAAGGAGAGAATGGATATAGGCTTCCGAATCTGAAATCATTGTACGTATGTTGTTCGGGAAAAATGATTTCGGGTCAGGACATACTACCGGGTAAGGAGGAAACGTATTTATTTCATTCTTCCTGGGGCTTTTTCCATCTTCAGAGGATGCCGATTTCGATTGATTGATTGATTTTTTCGTGTTTCCGGGCGCGACAAGTGCTTTGGTTATTAGTTTCGTAAGTGTAGTGCATGCTTTTCCTCGGAAGATGGCGGTGATATTCCCCCTCTGGATGGCGAGATCCGGCGCCGACCTACCGTCGGCTAGCGAGGTTTCCCCCGAACCAGGACTCTCCCACCAGCGGGGTACCGCCCCAGCTGGGACAAGCCCTAAACTCCCGACCGGTCTTCCGGAATATGTGGTAGTGTAGTGCATGTTAGTGGAAGTGTGTGTGTGTGTGTGTGTAAGGGGAGAGAATAGGACAAGGAAGGGGAAGGACAGATCGCGCGCGGTCCGTTGCCCGTTTGTTGGGGTACTGCTCCGGCATTCGCCTGGTGTTGATCGGAGAAACCACGGAAAACTACCGATCAGAGCAGCCGGCCGCTAGAATTATCCTCCAAACAGCGACTGAACTCGACCTAGCTGAAGAGCTAGTGTCGAAAATCCTGCCGCCGTCAGGACTCGAACCTATGACCTCCCGGTCAGAGGCACGCCGATTTCGACTATCCCTGCCGGGCACCCATTATGAACCCTCTTCGGGACATATATTAACCTTGTCATTGGACACTGACATACCAGCGGGATCCTCGGTCTGCGGTCAGCATACTCACAAAAATATATAGAGGATGGAGATATATCGTGATAATCTCGTGTAAATCAGGAAGTGTAAATTGGAATGGAGGGACAATTAACTGTTTATAGAAAAGAGTAGGAACTATTTACTATTTTGCAGGGACGATTCACAGAAAGTTGTATGTCTTTTATTTTATCCTAGCCGAGAAACATTTTGATGTGGTTGGAGACTCAAAGCACTCGGCAAAAGCGTTGGAATCACTCCATACCCAGACGCTGTGTCATCCACACGAAGTCTTCTTCAAAGAAGGAAAACTCAGCAAATGTTTATCGATGTACTTCCTGGTATTGTTAACGGCCGGAGGGTGACGTATATTGTTGATGTTTCCTTACATTGTTAACAATCAAGAAATGCCACGTCGGAAAGTTTTCTTGTGGTATTTCTATTGTAAACCGTGAATTGCATTGTATGCAGTCTGTAATATACGCTCTCATTTATAATGTTTTATAAGTTTTAATTTCGGTCATGTCAACTTCTTTTACACCTGCTGTTATAGCTGAGTGGTAATATTGTCGCCTTTGTAGCATTGTCGACAGAGAAGACATCGAGTTTGAGTGCTGACGGGGGAGGGTGCTGACATGTATGTAAGTATTTGGGTCGAAATCAACCACATTCTGGAGACGAATTCTAGCGGCCGGCTCCTCAGATAAAATAATGTGCATCATTTCTCATAGCACAATCATTCGAGATATAGTACGCACCGTGTTTACGGGAATAATGACCTCGGTAGCCCCCGGAAGCCAGAGTAGCTCAGCGTCCGAAATCAAAACTCAGTCGCTCAGATGAACGTAACCAGGACTCTCCCATCAGCGGGGCACCCACTTATCAGAAGAAAAAAAATCCAGAGTTTTGTACTAACATTGAACTAATTTATACCCAAAAATAAAAATTTTGAACCCATGTAGAACATCGAAATAAACACCGTTTTTGTATTTTTTAGTTTTTTTATTTCATATGTTTTTCTTGTGTGGGTATGCTAACTTAACGTTAGCGCATCCACTTTTATCCATTTTTTATTTCGATGTTGTGCATTGGTTCAAAATTTTTAATTTGGGTGCAAATTAGTTCAAAATGAGTACAAAATTCTGGATTATTCTTGTTTTGATTTCTGATAAGTGGGTATGCCAACTATACGGTCATGTTGTTCAGCTACTTTGACGCAAGTGGAGCGGTGGCTGGCGTGGGCATGGAGTGCCGGAGGCGGAAGTCGCAAGATTTGACTTGATTTGATTTTTTCAGGTTTCCGGGCACGTCAACTGCTTTGGTCATTAGTCCCGTTAATGTAGTGCATGCTTTTTCTCGGGTTATGCGCGGTGATCTTCCCCCGCTGGATGGCGAGATCCGGCGCCGACCTACCGTCGGCTAGTGGGGTTTCCCCCTAACCAGGACTCTCCCATCAGCGGGGCACCGCCCCAGCCGGGACAAGCTCTAAGCTCCCTGCCGGTCTCCCGGAATATGTGGTAAGCTAGTGTCGAAAATCCTGCGGAGAGGATAGGACAAGGAAGAGGAAGGAAAGATCGCGCGCGGTCCGTGGCCCGTTTGGTAGGGTACTGCTCCGGCATTCGCCTGGTTTGATCGGAGAAACCACGGAAAACTACCGATCAGAGCAGCCGGTCGCTAGAATTCTCTTCCAGGCAGCGACTGAATTCGACCTAGCTGAAAAGCTAGTGTCGAAAATCCTGCCGCCGTGGGGAGTGGGAACCTAGGACCTCGCGGTCAGAGGCGCTGCAGTGACATCACTTGATGCACTGAGCTACCGCTCCCGATGCGGAAGTCGCAAGGAGAACGAGCAACGTGGCGTGCCGTCCTGTCACGAGAACCCACTATGCGAACACCAGGAAGAAGGCTGAGAGGCGACGTCCGTCACGCAACACCACCCATTCCTAACGACTCCAGGATTAGAAGTTATTTCTAGGCTCTCTTGGTGCGATGATTCATGGAGTAGAGTATTTGGACCGCCACTGCATTAAATGTAGTCTAAAAATATTGCTTCTGAAGAAAAGTAGAATTGATACAACAGCACAGCAGATTTCTTGCGTAATTGGTAACGATTGCTTCATTTTATGGTATTGCGCTTCTTATCCTACTATCACTTCTCGTAAAAATCACCGAAAATAACACAAAATAATGTTAAACGTCTAATATTTCGAACAACTGTGCCTTTCTTTAAATATCTTATTATGAAGAAACTTTATTAAGAAAAATATGTCTTCCTGCAAAAGTATTGTTGTAGTGTCAAAAACATGTCAAAAAATCAGAAACATTATATTTCTATTCTGAAAAACCGACCTTCGTCATTTGTGTAAACATATTTTGCTACTTTAATTCTTTTTTTGGGGGTGGGGTCGTGAATTGGCCATCCTAGGACTACGCGCCTCTTGATCCCACCGAGGTCCAGTCATGTTCTCCCGAGGCAAGTGCACGTGACCTTTTTGGGGATGATCAGCGCTTTCATGTCCAATCCATTTTGAAAAACCAAAGGGTTGTTAGCCCTGGGGGATGAAGTATGATGATGAAGGGTGAAAGGACAATCATCATTTATACAGACACAAACACAAACATACTCGAGGCGGGAATCGAGCCTTCATCCTTGCAACAAAGATCGCCAAGGCATTACTGTCTTAGTGCTCCCGGTTATCCGGATCGGCTTGCTATTATTATTATTATTATTATTACTATTATTATTATTATTATTATTATTATTATTATTATTATTGGACCACGCATACATGCACTTGCACGGGCTCAGTATCATTTATCACGTTGCAAGTCTTGCTTGAAATCAATCAGGGGGAATCAGCATTAGGATGAATCTGATTTATATACCCCAGGCTTTTTAGTCCTGGAGGGATGGAAGATGGAATGATGATGATTAAGAAGGATGAATGGACGGCACACACAAACAGAATACACAAACACACCCACGCCCGAGGTGGGACTCGAACCCGCGATCCTTCCACTCGAGATCGCCACTGAACTACTACCTAAGCGGTCTTGGCTATCCGGGCCGGCTATTATTATTAATAATATTATTATAGTTGTTATTTTATTATTATTATTATTATTTTACATAACTATCACAAGTAGTAAGAAAAAATGGTTTGATGAGGGGTTTGGGGGAGTTGGTCAGAAAGGTTGTTGGTTGGAATCTCGGATAAGGCATGAGTATTTTCACCTCTGTGGCGTTCCCTGCCCCTCGTTTTGCTTCACTTGGCTTCAACCTTTCCATGATTCCTTACACAGTCTGGTTACTGCGTGAGGGATATGTAAACGTAATTGAAGAATTGCATCCTACACCCGGAAAAATGTACATGCACCGTGATGTACCTACGGGAATACACCGTGATATATCTCGGAAATATAATTAATGGACAGGACAGATGCTCCGAAGGGCTACCTCGGCAAGACGACGAGAGGGTGTTTAATTGGAAATTGTCCCCAGAGAGGGCATAGTTATCGCGAGAGCCACTGAGGCCTCTGTAGATGCTAGCCGGTTTGCGGAACTGCAATAGGGAAAATGTTACTTTCACTCAAAAAGGGAAGTAAGTAGTGTAAGAAAGTCTATGCCATTTTACAGCACCACCAGTTCTTCTAGTAATTGTAGATTCCCAACCACTTTTGTGGTCAAGTGCTACGTGAAATCTATTTGCGACACTGAATTAGATTTGCGAATATTTAGATCACTATTTGCTTTATAAAAGTGCTCATAATCGAAATTCCTGAAGTAACTCAAAGCAACTGAAGCACATCATATCGGACTGCGCCAAATATATGATCGCTGACTGACGTTTATAACACGTAAGTATTTTTAAATATTTTATCATCTACACAACGAATATTGCCTCTTTACGAAAACACAATTCTTTGAATACATTGAACGTCATTTTTATAATTTTGGTACGTAACATACATTTCTCAGGCAGATATGTGTAAAAACAATATTTCTTTTAAATCTCATGTGTACATTACAATTGCTTAATATTTTTTAATTAGTCATTCTTTATTTACGTCGTACATGGGATAACATGAGGCAGTTATCATCTGTTGATAACAGAATCTGTGGAAAGGTGGATTTTATTTCAAAGGTGGTTAATTGGAAATTGAGTGACGAAAATGTTTTTGCAGGACGACAAATGTACGTTTCTTTAAATATTACCTTAAATTCATACTTATGATTTGCAATAATTAAATAAAACACAACGTGAATCGTTAAGAGACATATTTTTATACCCAATGGCCAGCGGAGAGAGAGAAGCATTGCTGGGAACACGTGTCTGCTGCAATCTAGCAAAGGCTCCGGAAGGGCCACAACCAAAAACTCGCAGGTTCTCGCAATGTTGCCTAGGAAATATTACATCTGCATTTACAGTCCCATTTACATTTTCTGCGATTATTGTTCACTACTTTAAAATGTCACCATATATTGTTCACTAAAATAAGTGTTCATTATTATGTCAAAACATTTTTTTTTTGTAAATATAATATTACCTGTAATGTTTTCACTGCTAAAACAATGCAACACGAATTAATTGACTATTAATAATGTATACTGTGAACATATACTACATTTAATATCTGATAGAATGATATACGATATTATTTTTATAAAAACATTGCATGATCTGAAAAAACAACTAGTAATACAATTTGAATGTTTAAAAAAATTTTCACAGCTCTTGGAAAAGTAAATTCGTCACTGAACTGTTCTCTGTGAACCGAATAATGACATTATAATACTAGAATGAGCACCAACGTTCAGTCGTGCCTCGACGAAATGAAAGTGAAAAACCTTTGAAAAATGTTATCTACACAACCCCTACATGCACTGCCAACACAAGTAGTCAACCTCATTTCTCCAGTGCACACTAGAGCAATGCTTCCTCCAGGGCGTACATGAAAGGAGAGGAGCTTCGCCAATGTTTACGCACTCGTGGAGCCGGGCGAGCGAAGCGCTCCGTCCACTTGTTCGGAAATAATGAACTTTTGCGGCGCGGCGCGGCGCAGGGAGGCGGGCGGGGCGGGGCAGGGCGGGCGCAGCGCGGGGCGGGCAGGGCGGGCGGGGCGGGTTGTGCCGAGGAGCGAGGGGGGGGAGGGCGGCGAGTGCGCGAGCAGGAGGGGGTTGGGGAACGTGGAACGCCACACCGGGCGAGGTGAAACGCGGTAGGGAAAATAGGACAGGGAAAAGAGAGAGAGGGTGAGAAAGGGGCAGAGTGAGGAAGAGAGGGAACAGAGAGGAGATAGGGGGAGAGATGAAGATAGGGGAGCGAGAGAGAAAGAGGGGAGGGGAGAGAGGGAGATAGGGAAAGGGAGGGAGGAAGAGAGAAGGAAGAGAGATGTGAGAGGGGAGAAAGGGTGAGATGGGAGAGAGGAAGAGAAGGAGATTGGGAGAGAGAAGGAAGAGAGATGTGAGAGGGGAGAAAGGGTGAGATGGGAGAGAGGAAGAGGAGATCGGGAGAGAGAGGAGAGGAGGAGAGGAGAAGGGAGGAGGAAGAGAGGGAGAGAAAGGAGAGAGAGAAGAAACGAAGAAGAGAGAAGGGGAGAGAGGAGAGAGGAGGGGAGAGGTCCACTTCCGCATAAGTCCGGTTGCGGGGGAGCAAAAAATCAGGGAAAGAGGTAGGGGGCGTGGATAAGTCAGGTGGGGGTTGGGAGGCGGGCGCGATCAGGGAGGCAAAGTCAGACCACAGGAGGGGAGGTCTGCAGGGAAGGGAACCTGTAAACTGGAGAGGGGCAGAGAGTCAGGAAGGTCTTCGGGGCGGGCAAGCTCATGGAGTGAGCAGGCCTTTGAGGGGGGAGGCGGGGGGGGGGAGGGAAAGGGGGGGAGCGGGTGGGAGGAGATGCCTGCGCGGCGGGGGGCCTGCGGGTAGAGAGGAGATGCTTGTAAGGTGGAGAACCTGCGAGACACAGAGGCTGCGATGCGGGGAGGTCACCGAGACCGTGAGGCCTGCGAGGTGGGGACGTCTGGGACGAGAAAGACTCAGTGGAGGTGGCCTGAGAGACGAGAATCCCTGCAAGGCGAGAATGTTTGCAGGGAGGTAAGCTTTCTTACTGTGGTTTCATGGCCAGGGGCCTAGAGGGGGGGTTGGTAGGTGTGAACTGTAAAGGAGATGTGTCGCGCGCTTCGAGAAGCTCTCAACTGATGTCACTGCAGCAGCTCTGGCCGGGAAGTCCTAGGTTCGAGTCCTGAGGCGGCAGGATTTTCGACGCTAGCTTTTCAGCTAGGTCGAATTCAGTCGCTGTCTGGAGGAGAATTCTAGCGACCGGCTGCTCTGATCGGTAGTTTTCCGTGGTTTCTCCGATCAACACCAGGCGAATGCCGTAGCAGTACCCTACCAAACGGGCCACGGACCGCGCGCGATCTGTCCTAGAGGTCGGCGCCGGATCTCGCCATCCAGCGGGGGAAGATCACCATCTCCCGCGAAAAAACATGCACTACACTAACGGGACTAATGACCAAAGCAGTTGACGCGCCCGGAAACACAAAAAAAATCTATCAATCAATCAATCGAGAAGCTGACCGAGACTGACAGGCTGCGCGAAGAGGGTGACTGCGTGGGGCTGTGAGGAGGATGCTGTGGCGCGCAGGCGAATGCTGCGCTTGGGAGGCGAAGCGGGGCGGGTGGGGAGGGGGGGAGGAAGACGGTCGGAGCTGGGAGTGCGGCGGGGAGCAAAGCAGGGTGGGAGAGCGGGGGGAGGGGCAAGACGGGCGATGCGCGGAGCGGGGCAATGAGCGAGGTAGAGGCGAGGAAGGACGGGCGGGGCAGGGAGCAAGGCAGGGGCGGGGCGGGGCGTGCGATGCAAGGATAGGGCAGGGAGCGTGGCAGGGGCAGGACACGGGGCGAGGCAGGGGTGGAGCGGGGCGGGGAAGAACGGGCGAAGCAGAAAGAGGGGCAGGGAGCGAGGCAGGGACGGGAGGGCGGCCGAGGAGGGGCGGGGGGGGCATGGGCGGGCGGGCGGGCAGGGTTGGGAAAGACGGGCGGAGCAGGGGGCAAGGCAGGGAGCGGGGAAGAGTGAGCGGGTAGGGGGCGGGGCGGTCTGAGAAGGCCAGCGCCTGTGCTGCAAGCGCGCGCCGCCTGAGACCCTACCCCTGCGCTCCACGGAGAGCGCCCTTCTCCCACGGAGTAACTCGAGAGGCCCCGGATGCACTAGAGAAGCTCTGCTGGGGGCGCTCGAGGTGGCTGTGAGGCGCGGCTAAAGAGGTTGGGGCGAAAGTGAGGACGCAGTGGCTAGGGAGTACAACGGCAGTATACTAGGTTTGACGACTTTTTAATTATGATTGTAGTTGTGCTTGTATTGATGTAGCTGACAATCATTCCGCCTTTTCTCAGATTCTTTTCCTTTTTGCGTGTGCTAATTTTTTAATCGAGAAAAAGCAATGCAAGCTGATCTTCAAAATTTAAAGTATTTTGAGTTTTGTGAACTGACGTTTGACAGTACTTTTTTAGAATGAATATCTTCATCCAAAATACAAGAAATAATACATATAAAATCCCTTCACGGTTGAGAAAATGGCATGCGAACAACAGTGTCCCATTACGTCATATTTCAGTGTAAACTACAAGTATCTCAATTTACAAAATTTATTACGACAACTTAATTACATATTATATATTATAATTAATAAATATTATTAATTATATAATTATAATATTATATATACATATAGAAATATGACGATGTGCTCCGTCGCAATATATATATATATATATATATATATATATATATATATATATATATATATATATACACACACACACACACACACACACACACACACACACACATTCAACAACACGCCAACCTTCTACCTTCCACACGTTTTGCGGGCATGGTAGAATGAATGCTGGTGAAGCGAGCTTAAAATTCTCAGGAAGCAAGATCTTTTGGGTATGAGAAAGGTCTGAACCCTTGACACAGTGAATCAGATAAAATACGAATAAAATGAACTTATATTTAATGAGAAAATTTACAGTGACGCAATTTCATAACAGGATAATGCACTTAAAGTAGCTGGGTCACTGGGAAAAAAATAGAACAAGACAAAACAAAAAAAATAGGCGTCACCTCAACTGCCTGAACACACTTTCACCAACTACAATTTACAATTTGCTCACTCCTTTCTGAGTTTTTCCACTACCAAATTATTTTACTCTTTTAGCCTCTAGTTTTTCCGTGCACGGCTTTTATAAAAAAATTTTACACTTGTTTACCCGTTCACAGGTGCTAGCCTTGGCTTCGCACTCACAAACACTGATAAAACGTAGCATTCACGTTACTTAAATCTGACCCTTTTACATATCACAAAAAGCAATTACTTTTAACACAATACAACAAACTGACCTTTCCAGATAATATCAACTGTACAACATATGAAAATCATGATTTATTTATGTAAAGGTATGGTCTCTTTGAATGAATTTAAAGACACGTGCAGTAAATGAACTTAAAACTACCACTCACATCATTCGAAATACTTCTCCCGCCTATTCTAGAATATTCACCCACTTTTAACACTAATTATCGTGTATTTACCGCTATCCTCTTTCCCCAACTGATCGCCGCATAAACGTTGCCAGTTCCTTTACCTCAACAGCTCCACGTCGCTCGCCTGTAGGTAACCTTGGGGATTTTCTGCCGCTCGCCCCGCGTTGCCACTCGTCTTCGCTTGCTGTCCCACGACGATAGCCGTTTCCTTCGCTCGAACTCCGTCAAGCCTCCAATTTCCACACACTTCTCTCGTTCCGAACTCGTACGATTCTCGTCCAGTCTTTCTCACCTATGCTTCGCTCTTTCTGGGGTCGTCCTTTTTCTTCTACCGCGCCTCGTACACGTTTGTTCGCGCTTCCAGCCTCGAAATTATTAATGTTGCTGAAGTTATGCTTAAATGCTCGGCCGACCTAGCACACTTTAGGCATGTGTGGTCTCAGCGTGCAATATGAGATGCTGGATTTAGTTAATGTCCTTCTGCGCGAATTTTACAAATTTGAAATTATTTCGGCGTCAAACAGTCACTTCGCTTGCTCTCTCAAATATTGTGAATGCAACGAATGCTTGGGCACTCCATTTCTTAATTACCTCACTTTCAAAGATACGCTTCTCAAGCTAACTTTTAACTACCAAGTTAAAATAAACTCCTATGCTATCAATTTACAACCGCCGTCGTTGCTGCAATCGAAGAGAGCTCAGTGTAGTCGCCGACGCTTCTGCAGTGAAACAGAGTTGCTCCGAGGCGCGCCGCGATACTTATGGTACTCGCGCCTGAGGAAATTTTGGAGGGGTGAATATTCTTCTTCTTTCGTGATCTCTCAGAAAAAACATTATTCACTAGTTCGGGCGTCATAATTCGAAAAGCTGTGGGCAGATGGCGCGTTTACCAGCCATCGCTCCGCCGCGTACCCTAGAACTCTCTGTTCATGGGCTTCTTTTCGTAGCTGATGGTGGCGTTATGGGGTTGTCTAATCCCGTGACGTCACAATATATATATATATATATATATATATATATATACACACACACCGTTATACCCCACGAGATCTTATATATGGGTGTCACCAGTCACATGCGACGTCTTCTCCGCTGCTCTGTTGCCGGGCCCTACCAGTTGTTTATTCAAATTGAAAGTATTTGTTTCCCAAGAAACCCTGCTTGTAATATGACTGAGGAAACTCGCACACATTAACAACAAGCGCTACTATAGGTTTTAGAACACTTCATAAATAAAAACGTCTATGATACAAAATTTGTACAAAACTTTAACACACGAAACTGCTCTGCGTGATTTCACAAGTCTAGTCCAAGCAATCATTAGGTTCCTAATGTAAAATCTCAAAAAGTACTGCGGATTTAATTGTTAATAATTCTGCGATTAGAATCTAATGTCTGACGCTACTGATTTCATATATCATTAACCCGTAATACAATGCACTCTTACGCAAACAGCTGGCGCGGATATAATCGTACTATTGGCCATCCTAACTTTCTAATTACACTTTCTACAACCTTACATTATTTAACCTAGTTTACACTTTCTATAACCGCATTTTAATCAAATAACAAGGCAGATTAGTGATGCCTTCACCCACAAAATGAAATTTAATACAATCTCAAATGCAAATTTTACAAGAGGGCGTCGGATTTCTTTTGCAGAAAAGCAAATTCTCTAAGAATTCTGTGGATTTGCAGGTACTCACTATCGTCCTTCGGCTCTCGTCAGCGTGTACCTTGGGGTTCAGCTTTTGCTGCAAGCGGCGTGCCCGCAGGGTTGAAATCGGGGTAGATGACCTCGTCGGGTCCGCTCGGGGGCTGAAGGCAACAGTTTGCCTCGCTTGCACGGAATCGGTGTCGCTGGCGGCGACCTTGGGCGGCTGGCTGCGTCTTCCCGGCGAAGTTTTCCTCGCGATGATCCAAACCTCCTTCCCCCTTCTCGGATGCGTGCGGCGCACAGTGTGTAATTTTGGCCATCTAGCAGGAAAAAATTAAATTTTCGACTGAATTGAAACAGTAAAATTGTTAGGTTTCTGTGTAGTAGTATGTCCCAGCTATGTGGGAACGTTGTTAGTTTTCTCTTGAAGGTCACATGAACCCCGTGGTGCATGTTGAAACACGTCCATCGCCGCTCCGGCAGGACTCAGCTCCGAATGACCCTTTTCAGTAGGCAAAGTTCCCTTGGTCGTGATACACCTCTTGACTGATTCTGTGATTTGTGTGCCAACCAGAAGTAATTTTCATAGTTTTACGATCATTTTTGGTAATCGAAAAGGTGAGTGATTTATATTAAATGTATTGCACGTTCCCTAAATTCACTTAGAGTTTTAGTGTATTATACACCATTATACACCTTTCTGGCCATATACATTTTAAAACTAGTACTTTTAGGTTCTTGATCGTGAAAAGACTAGCTGCTTATATCTGCTTATCTGACGAATATAATTTTTTTTAGAGAATGGCTTCTCCTGTTATCCGTATGTCGTTATTTGATACATGGATAAAAAAATCAATTGTTGAAAAATTTGAAGGTTATTAACTGTTTTTTGCGTGAATTAGGTATTATAGAACCTGAAAAAGCATTGTTGGATAAAATTAAGCCATATGTTAGATGTATTTGTAAAAAATTTGAAACCAGATGGCAAAAATCCGTGAGAAGTAAAGAACAGTTCCTAAAATACAATTCGTCCTGGCTGCAAGAAACCCTTTCACTTTCTGATTATATTTTAGAGGCAGTCACAGGCCCATCGCAAATTAATGTAAAAATTAATAGTGCTGTAAGACCTAATAAACCCTTCAAAAGCTGTGGGAATAAAGCTAAAGCCCTAAAATTGAAACCTCTTTTGGATACTACTAGTTCAGAAGAATTATCCATAGCCACTGAAATGAAACTAAGGAAGGATGGCAAAAGAGATTCGGTAGCTATAGTTAAGGAGCTCTCTGCAGCCTCCCCCAACAGGGGAACTACAGTCAAGAAAGCCCGAAGATCCATTCTTCAAAAGCCGCCATCATTATCAGTTGATCACGCACTTGCTTTGATGGTGGATACCAATCTTTCAACCTGCCAGTATGTTCGCATACGCCAACAAGTAAAAGACTCAAATTGTTTTTTCTATCCCCCTATCATAAAGTGAAGGAAGAGAAACTGTTATGCTATCCAGCGGAAATTACAGTTACTTAACAATCGGCTGAAATTCTCCTTCAAGCATTGATTGACCATACCGTGACACGGACATTTAAAATTCAAAAAAGTGACAGAGATTTTATATTCGCTTCAAACTACATCTTTTGAAATTATAATCAAGTGGGGATGTGATGGGTCTGAACAAAACAGATATAAACAAAAATTTTGTGATGAACAACACTGACGAAAGTTTATTTCAATGGTGCAGATACAAATTTACAATGGAGCTGATAAGATTAAAACTATTGTTTGGGAAAATCCAGCACCTTTTTCAACAAGATTTTGCAGACCAATTAAATTCATTTTTGCCAAAGAAACTGTAGATTTAATAACTTCAGAAGTTGGGAAAATAGAGCAGCAAGTGAGAGACCTTGAACCGTTGATTCATTTCGAGCTTAGGCGCTAAACCTGCAACTGTACCCAAAAAAGTGAAATCTGAACTCTTAATGTTATTAAAATAAAGGAATGAGGCAAAAGAAATATACTCAGAAGAATCATCAACAGAAGAATACGCGAGTAGTGATTCAAACTAATTTCTGAGTATTTTTGTACATTCCTCTTTTTTATTTTTTGTTATAATGTTTACATTTTCGACTTTTTATTCTTGTATACTTTCATTTTATTGTTCTTGCAGAGTATGTTTTGTAAAATTCAAATATTATGTCCCATAATATTCAACAAATGCAACGTTTGACAAACGTATACTCTCATGAAGGCTAATACAATTATTCAAATTTCCTAAATATTTTAAAAAATATTTCGTAAAAATTTAAGTTCTACAAGCAAATTTGTTTATTTGTACATTGTTTACACAACAGACTTCCAAAAACTAGGAGAAATTCATTTCGAAGGGAGTTATTAATTTTTTCTTGCTAGATCGTTAAAATTACACACTGTGCGGCGTCGAGTTTTACTCACGATCCAATATGTCCGTGATAAATTTATAAACTTAATTGACTTCTTCTTTGCTACAGGTTCTAGTAGACGGTTCTTCCTGGTGGCGTTCGGGTCGGATCGGCGATTTTACATTTTTTTAATCGTGCAGCTCACGTTTACGTAATTGTAGATGAAACGAGCATGTGAGTTTTTCACCCGCTCTAACTCGAGCCTACTGAATTTACTACTCAGTGTTAGGTCGGCCTTTGTGCGACAATAACTTTTCGTAGCTCGCGCATGACACTTAAATGAACTGCTTCGGGAAAAACCTAATTATTCCACGAAATACAAAGTTCGTTTCCGCCCTTAAATCTCATAGCCAAATACTTTCGCCTTGCCTCCACGACGAATTTTGAGTAGAAATGAATCGACTTGCCCCTGCGACGGTTTTCAGAAGAATGTTCGCTTGCGCGACCTGCCGAGATGATGGTTTTCGGACACCTCGCATGACCGATGCCGGCCAATGGCAATTTTAGATCTTATCGGCCTTCTCCTCATTGGCTGACATCTTTTCGGTCGCGGGTTTACACACAACCGTCACTGCGTGTCATCCCCTGACTTCAGTGCGGCTTTTAAATGTTGTAATGGTGACACTGGGGTTGTAGCCATCTCTCAATTGACTCATGAGAGATCTCTCTATATATATGTGTGTGTGTATATATATATATATATATATATATATATATATATATATATATATATATATATATATATATATATATATATATATTATATATATATATATATATATATTATTACAACAAATATATTGATTTACATTTGATTTATGATAATTCCTCCTGCCCAGGCGCTGCATTTGAAGGGCTCAAAACTAGCACTGAGTTACTATTCACCTCAAGGCAACATATATGTAAGTATGATATAAAAAAAATAGTAAGTTCTCTCAGAACACGGATCATATCTCCATTTCGAAATATTCTATCCAAAATGTCGCGAAGCCTATTGTAACCAGTTCAAGAAAAAATCTACTGCTGCCCAACAAAACAACAAAAGGCACAAAATCGCCACTATTACATAAATACATATCCAGTGTATGTCACATCCTAAAGAAGTAAATTTTAACACTTAACAGTTGATAGAAACCGAGAATTCCTTACATCCAGTCTACATTATTTTACAGACATCATCAAAGTCAATGTATACTCGTTTTGAGAAGTTACTCGAAGAAGGGCCCAGATTGATATGTTGGCAAACAAATATTGGACAATGGCATTACAAGAGATAGTGATAAAGCCACTTACAAATGAACTAACGTAAACGAACCCATTGACGAATTAAATAGCCATGAACTGCAGTTATGTTGCCCGCAACTAGCTGTCACTACTTACAGTAATATTTGTATAATAAGAAGCGAACGAGAATCTACTGGTGCAGACCATTTTCCTCAATGATCATTAATATTTCTATCGAAAAAACGCTCCAGGTGATATTGGCTTCGTGTCCTTAACATGAGATGGATTTGATTTGATTTATTCGTGTTTCCGGGCACGTCAACTGCTTTGGTCATTAGTCCCGTTAGTGTACTGCATGTTTTTTCGGGGGATGGCTGTGATCTTCCCCCGCTGGATGGCGAGATCCGGCGCCGACCTACCGTCGGCTAGTGGGGTTTCCCCCTAACCAGGACTCTCCCACCAGCGGGGCACCGCCCCAGTCGGGACAAGCTCTAAGCTCCCGACCAGTCTCCCGGGATATGTGGTAGTGTAGTGCATGTTAGTGTAAGTGTGTGTGTAAGGGGAGATGATAGGACAAGGAAGGGGAAGGACAGACCGCGCGAGGTCCGTGGCCCGTTTGGTAGGGTACTGCTCCGGCATTCGCCTGGTGTTGATCGGAGAACCCACGGAAAACTACCCATGAGAGAACATGAGATGGAAGCGAAATGGGGGAATCGCTGGTGGACGCGGAGTGCAAGGCGCGAGGGGAGAGGGATGGTGGTTGTGGTACTGTTGGTCGTTGGGGAAGGGGGAGGGGAGGTAGACGGGTAGAATGTCGCAGAGCCCCTTCCAGCGCCCCTTTGCTACTCACCCCATGCTTCCTCTCTTCTCCCCCTTCATTCCTTTTCAGGCTTAGCACAGTGGGCCAGATTCCAAGATCTTAGTGACCATAAAGGTCTTGATTTGCATTGATTAATTGATTGATTGATTAATTTTTTCGTGTTTCCGGGCGCGTCAACTGCTTCGGTCATTACTCCCGTGAGTGTAGTGCATGCTTTTTCTCGGGAGATTGCGGTGATCTTCCCCCGCTGGATGGCGAGATCCGGCGCCGACCTACTGTCGGCTAGTGGGGTTTCCCCTAACCAGGATTCTACAACCAGCGGGGCACCACCCCAGCCAGGACAAGCGCTAAACTCCCGACCGGTCTCCCGGAATATGTGGTAGTGTAGTGCGTGTTAGTGTAAGTGTGTGTGTGTAAGGGGAGAGGATAGGACAAGGAAGAGGAGGGACAGATCGCGCGCGGTCCGTGGCCCGTTTTGTAGGGTACTGCTCCGGCATTCGCCTCGTGTTGATCAGAGAAACCACGGAAAACTACCGATCAGAGCAGCCGGCCGCTAGAATTCTCCTCCAGACAGCGACCGAATTCGACCTAGCTGAAAAGCTAGTGTCGAAAATCCTGCCGCCGTCAGGACTCGAACCTAGGACCTCCCGGTCAGAAGCGCAGCAGCGACATCAGTTGATGCACTGAGCTACCGCTCCCGGTCATTGATTAATTAATTAGTGTTTCCGGACGCGACAACTGCTAAGGTCGCGTAAGTACTGTGCATGTGATACACCGGGAGGGGGCGGTGTTCATTCTCTTCTGGCACGGGAGGCAGGATGTCGACCTACAAGTCGAGTTGGTGATTGATTGGTGAGTGATTGATTGTTAGTGATTCCGGGCGCGTCATCTACAATGGTCATTAGCCCCGAAAGTGTAGTGAGTGTTTTTGCTGGGGAGGTGGCGGTAGTCTTCTCTCGCTGGATGGCCAGATCCGGCGCCGACCTACCGACGGCTAACGCGTTTTCCTCTTTGCCAGGTATCTCCCACTCACGGGGCACCGCTCCAGCCGCGACAAGCTGAATCACCGACCAGTCTCGCGGCATGTGTGATAGTGTATTACATGTTAGTGTAAGTGTGTGTGTAAGGCATGAGGATAGGACAAGGAAGAGGAAGGAAAGATCGCGCGCGGTCCGTGGTCCGTTTGTTACGGTACTGCTCCAGCATTCGCCAGGTTTTGATCGGAGAAACCACGTTAAAGTACCGATCAGAAAGCGACTGAATTCGACCTAGCCTGAAAGCTAGAGTCGAAAATCCTGCATCCGTCAGGACTCGAACCTAGGACCTCCCGGTCAGAGGCACTACAGTGACATCAGTTGATACACTGAATCACTAACAAGCAAACCCACTGCTGTGGGTTTGCTTGTTAGTGATTCTGGGGCGTCAACTAGAGAGGCCATTTGTCCCGCAATTGTAGTGCGTATTTTTTCCTCGGTAGGTAGGGTGTTCCCCCCTCCAAGATATTCCCCCTCCCCCCGGCGCGATGTTTATGAAATGCAATTTTTAAACAGTTTTTTCACAAAAACAGCTCCATTTTTTTATTTTTCTCCACGTATGTATCAAAAGACGTTACTAGAGATTACAAAAGGTACTAGAGAGGTACAGAAGGTACAAGTTAGTAGAGATTACTAGAGGTTACAAAAGATTCGTTACTAGTCCAATTTCCGGCAAACTCTCTGTATTTCGAAAATTTCAAAAAGTTAACATGGCAAAACTACAAATCTAGAAATTGTGATTTTAAAAAATAAACTCTGTTCTAAAAAATCAAATCATTAAAAAACCATATGTACATTTTTTAAAAGCAGTTTTCTTTGTTTGAAAAGTCATTTATACTTGGTATTATTGCAAATTGTAAAAAATATTTTTAAAAATTCCATTTTTTTCTTCAATTTTTGATAGATAGAGAGAGCTTATAACAATGGCACGGAACTCTCTGATTTTTTGAAAATTGCAACAGTTAAACATAAAGTGAAAAAGTATGTGCTGTTGAAGCATCTGCAGTGTGCAATATTCGAAATGAGTACTGAACGATGTACATATCTTCACAACCAAAGCAGTATTGCAATATTTCCATAATGAATATACTCGCACTTATTTATTTCTAAGTAATGTTTATAAAAATACTATTTAACACCGCAATACTTCCTGGATCCGCCCTTGGATCTCTAGATCCACTGAACTTCCACTGCTTATGTGCAACTCCTCGTATTACTGAATCAAAGAGCGAGTTTCGTGAGGGAAGTGCAGTTTCGGGAGTAGTTAAATGTTAAAAGGTTTTAGTCTCGTTCCATTGAAAACGAGGACGACTGCGACCGTCCCCTTGTCCTCTGCAACGCTATCGACCATAGCGCCCTGAGTTGCGGGCATCGACCGGAGTCCTCGTCCCGTCCTCACTTGCTCCCTCCTCGAGGCATTAACGCACTCCGGCTAACTCATCTTCCTCTCAATTCATTTTATTTCTCACCCAAGTCCCAGTGCTATTAACACCAAAAAGAAAAAATTTCCAAATAAATATTCATATTTGTAACGTATTAAACGTATTAACGTATTAAATAAAATTAACATCAAACAAAAAGTTGAAGGTAAGAGAGAAAAGTACCTCTTCAGGGGAAAAAATGATTTTTTGGACAGACACTGCTAAAAGTTGCGTAGCGTGCCTAAAAGTAACAACAAGTAAAAATACAACTTTTAGCACTAGTGCTAAAAAAGTGTTCAGATAAAACTGACTGCAACAAAGAAAACAATACTTTCGTCTGACCGCAACAACTACCACTCATCCTAATGTAATGCAGTACTAAGAAAACAAATTCTATTTTGGTTTTTTAAAAACCCAACCAATACATGTTATTAATCCTGTATGTAATCCAATATTATCCCTGTATGTATACATTTGAATATCTGTTAATGTTCTTGACTTGAAAATTGATTTCCACTTGTTCCTCACATTTCAACTCTCTGCTGTGCCAGATTTTCCAAAAATCCAGTATACGTCACTGAAGAAATTCATGTACGCCTTTCCTGAATAACATAGTTTCCATTGTCACTGTAAAAATTTGTATTTTATTTCCAAAGAAAATTTTTCGTGGGATGAATAGCATTTTGAAAAGCATTTTCTTGTCCAAACTAATACATTTCAAATTAAAACACTGTCGTAATTGAATACCAGAAAATTAGCTCTACCTAACTCTGCACTTTGAAAGAGATATTGAGAAACAATCATTGTTAAGTAAAAATAATATAATATTTTGTCTCATACCTTGTTACTCACTATTTGGTAATTTTTCAATCATAAAGGCACGAACTAAATTAATCGAACTTCGATACCTTTAATTACAAACATATTTCCATCAAAAAATGTATACGAGTTAATCTCAGGGTAAAAATAAATATATAGCTAGTCGTTCGTGTAATTTTTTAATTACGAACAAGCTATTTGCACTTAATGTATATTAAATTGGTGCAAAATGGAATCACTTCCCGAAGCGCGTCAGGCATGAAATCAAACAGTTTTTCTCCGCGATTTCACAAATTGTCTCAAAAATGTATTCATACAACACGATTTTGTAGCTAAATGCGACGCACTGTTACGCTAAATATTAACGCTCTTTGGAGTTGGTTAAATTACTAAATGTATCTCATAAAAGCGTTGAGCACGCCTACGATATAGGACGGCATGGCGGGGTGTTTTCGCGAATAATTTTCGTTAAAGACCGTCGTTTACGTGCAGCTAAGTGAGCCATTACCCTCCCTCCCGGTATCTCTGTGTAACACAAAGGGGCGATGGAGAGATTCCACGTGAACGACGGTGGTAGGAAAGCGGAGGCTGAGCTGGTGGGTGAAGTGAGATTGAGTGATGACAAGGGAAGAGGAAGAAAGGAATGGAAATAAAGGTGAGACAAGATTGAAAAAGAAACAGGATAATGTGCACGAACGAAAATTAATATTGGAGACGTTCTTTTTTCGAATTAAGTATGGCACGACTTTCCAATATGCACACACACACACACACATACACACTCATACACAAACAACATATCCACATTATTGGGTAAGTCATTGTGAAAATATTCAGATGGTATTATATGCATCAATTTTCATCGTATCATATGTTTAATTAGTGAAATACTTCTATGAGAATTACATTTTTTATCAATCATTATGCTTTCATTCAAGACGCTCTCGATGCTGCAAGTAGGTCTAACTGAAGCAGGAAACAAAGGGGGAAACCAGAAGGAGATAGAGAGAGAGAAAGAAAGAGAGAGAGAGAGAGAGAGAGAGAGAGAGAGAGAGAGAGCGGAGAGGACATATATAGAGACTAAATGTATGGAGAGAAAAGGGGGAGGAGAAATTAAAAAAAAAATTGGGACAAAAGAGAGAGAAATAGAGAAGAAAGACGTGGAACTGAGAAAACGCAAATTATAATCAAGAAAGCCCCCCAAATAATGTCTATGAAGAATTGAGAAAACTTGAGAAACAATTTCTTCTGCGAGGGAAAATAATGACAATGAAAATACGAAATGGAGGAATGACATCAGGTGTGACAACAGCCCGCAAAAAGTTTCTCACAGACTTCCGCCCT
Source organism: Teleogryllus oceanicus (assembly GCA_964035755.1). Lineage (NCBI taxonomy): Eukaryota > Metazoa > Arthropoda > Insecta > Orthoptera > Gryllidae > Teleogryllus > Teleogryllus oceanicus. Next base: position 3,997,619 of record CAXIVR010000014.1, on the reverse strand, counting down.
CCGCAATCGTCTCGTTTCAGTGCTGTATCTTCCCTAGAGAAAAGCGCGGCAGCGTTTCAACAGGGCCTGTCATTTGTTTCGAGTTCAAAACGAGCCGCTGGCTCCACAAGAATTGCTCCCATTATACTGCAAGGGGTAAATTGTGCGGAACAATTTAGAATTATGGCGCGGGGGAATGAAATACCTCTAATGATACGGCAGAGAATGAAGAGCTCCTCTTAACGACAGGGGTAGGAATAGCTGCGTGCAAATTTAGTGCAGCAGATAATGAATGAATGACGCGCAACGGAATTTACGATCTCGTGTCACTGGAGAGTACGATATAAAATTACCCCTTCTCCATACGCACGTGCTTCGAACTTCACATTTCTATACAATGCCGTTCATGATTGTGGTTTGTTAATTACAATGATCACATTGCAAACGTGTGAGTTATCTCTAATACTTTTGAAGTGTATTCGCGCAAACATTTGACTAATTTCAAAGAATCGTATATTTTAGTTTCAAATCGTTTCTGCAGATTGATCTCTGTACCGTCAAGGAAGGGAAGTGAACGTATAGAAAGGAACACCTCATGCTGACCTTTATGATGTCGCGATATATGGTGGGGATAATATATCCCCGAAACTGTTGCGAATAAAATAACAAGACTCTTGAAATAAATTATTTTATGACAATTGTCTGTATATAAATTATTTATGGGACTCCTTACTTTCATGATTGTAAGTCCCCTCTTGGATGTGTAACTACCATTTCCCATTCTCTCGTTTATGTCGAGTACAAAGTTTTCCAATGAGAGCTTAGTTTTGATGGTTTTTTCAAATCAATATAAGTAAAAGCAGGAGACTTCTGAAAAAAATCCCTCGTACGCCTTCCTTCGGAGGGGAAGTAAAGCCGGCTGTCCCATGTAGTAGATTTACTGCATGTAAAATATCCTCAAGCCTAAAAGAAGCCTCTGAGCAAAATTGAGATCGGCCAGTTTCATCGCCCAGGATAATACCTCCTTTCTCCGCTAGGTGGTGAAAGGAGCGTATCGAAATTTGCGTGGTTAGACGGAAGAGCGGGCCTGATGGCCCGAGTCTCGACACGTAAAATAAGACATTAACTAAACTAAACTAAACTTTAAAACTACAAATGGAAAGTGCACTGCTAGTTTTGGCCTAAAACAAACCCCTGATGGTTTGTGTTAGAATGTCTCTATGTCGCATGCGGAGTGTCTCTTCTAACACTCGCCCTGGTAAAGATCGAACACCTACTAAGTAAGTTGGTCTGAAGGAGACAAAATGTATACATCTCCGAAACATCACATTAACTGTAATGTTGTTGCCCCTGTGTTAGAGTACAACTCCGGGATTCGCCTGATATTGATTGGAAAGACCATAAAAATCTGTGGACAAGTTTGCAACATATGCCCTAACTATTACCATAAAGTTTTCCCATAAAATTGTAGTTTCTTTTTGTTGACCACCTAGGGAAACGTACTATATGGATGAGTCGAGTTTAAGGGCCCTATTCATAGTCTTGACTTATAATAAGGAAAACCTTAAGGAGTTCCTTATAACGTTTTCCAATTCATAGTAGCAACTTATCCATCCACATAGGAAAATACTTATAACTATAAGGAAGGTCCAGCCTTCACTTATAGCTATAAGTGAACCCTCTCTTGATGCGTTGAAAATTGTCGTAATTTGAAAGAAATGGAAATGGACGACTATTTCAAAGATTAAAAGGATTTTTACAGTGGCATCTGGCATCTTTCTTTGTAGCAACAAGCGATATTTACGTCACATGCCAAACCCGTTGAAAATGCACAGCGGTCAAGAATTTAAGAAAAAATATTGTTTTACTAAGCCTTTTTTTGCACACTTTTTGGTAACATTGGTGGCTAAAACCACCTCTAACTAATAATATTTACTAATTTCACCATCATTTAAGCCTTTGTTTAAGATACTGGCACTATTTAAGAAACTGTGTAAGATAGGTTACCTCACGGACGCAAGCATATGATCGTTCACGGCCAGTTTGATGGAGCGCTTCTGGCAAGATTCAAGTGGCTGTGAAACAGCCAATACGCTGTTGCCACACGAAGCACTGCTAAGCATCGTACTTATTATAAGTATCGTCTATGAATACAAAATGTGTATAAGTATTTCCTTATCAAAAGTAACTTCTTATAGCTTAAGTATTTTCTTATCCTATAAGTGACGACTGTGAATATGACCCTAAGTCCTGTATAGACCGAGGGTATGACTGAGGGTTTTCGTGATCTATTTTGCATGTATTATTTTTCTGAAATACAGCTTCGCCTCGCGTCGACTCACGCCAGCATTAACAGTCGACGCAAGTGAAGACGTCCTTGAGTGAAACTAAAAGCGAGCGGACTCGGTTCTTCCGTTGCATAATCGCTCTCATTACCCGGGGTCTGCGCTGCATGGGGTACGAAAGGCCGTTAGTTCTGAGTGCTCCCGCGGCGCCGCGCCAGCAGGCGAGCATTGCGTAGGATCATTCCGGTCGCGCTGCAGGCCTTTGCCCGACAGGCTACAATTCAGTTCGACATTTGCAAGCTAATGCCGGTCTTTAGTTGCTCATGAGATGGATTTATTGCACTGTTCTAGATAGTATGTTGATAAGCGCTGCTAAAGCAGCCTTTATTTTAAATGCAGGCGGCTGGTTTTATTAAGAGTAAAAGAATTGTAATAGGACAGGTTCTCATTACATAGAGTTGTTTTAAGTAAAGCAAAAAATGTTAAATACTCAAAATGGTACATTTATCGCACTAATGAGATGACACAGCCAATTAAATAAAACTTAATTTTGAAATTACAAATTAGGTGGATCCGGTTTTACGTGAAAATCTCACCGATTAGAATCTTTTACTGTCATTAATTTTCCTTGAAGCTCACTTTTAATTTTGTCGATTACCGTAACCTAGGATGAAAATTCACCATAGAGGGAAAGCATGCTCCAGCGTACATTTTCGCATATTAGCGCTATTGTGTAAGAATGCGAAATAGCAAACAGGTTGGAATAATATCTGCTTGAGCTAGTGAAATGGTTTACTGGAAGAACGCGTGAGGAAAAATAAATTCAGATCACTGTCTCTATGAGCACGTTATTTGTTTTCATAACTTTTCGGTGAGGTAATGACGAGTCTCGTCTGCAGATAGCAATGATCAATTGTCTAGTGTATGAAAAAATATGCCTTTCTTCCAGAAAAATTTCACTGCGAACTTTTTCACGAATATTGCAGTTTAATATTCACCGTTTAGCATTTGTCCAACAAAAATTCATCAATCCTGAAATCCTCTCATTTTCAGGCGAGAGTTATATTTGTCATCAATTCAAATAAAAATGCGATTTCTTCTGTTACAAAAATAAACCCAAAATTGCTGCACAAATTAGTACGACTATCCTCTCCTTGCTTTCGCCAATATCAATGTTGCAATATTTACGTTTAAAGAAAACCCGACCTATAGATATTCTGGGAAAATATTACGCAAGTAAATAGCACGTACATTAAACAGTAATTTACATTACTTTGTATGCAGTAAAATACGCTGGTGATCTGTATTTGAACAGCGCTCTTGCACTCTACCTACATTCTTTTTCACGAACTGAATAATATCCTATAGAAGAATCGATTCCTATAGAAATTTCTGAATTATCTTATTCCTGTTCTTAAAGTAACAGCTGCGGCATGCAATGTCAATCTCTCTCTAGCAGATGTGACTTCACAGCACGAATGCATTAAATTATACAGTTTTATACATATTTCCACATCATGAAAGCAGACATGTATATACGCCGCGACTACTGCAGCAATCCCAGTTTCACTGCGAACTTTTTCACGAATATTATAGTATTGATGGCGAAATCCGGCACCGACCTACCGTCGGCTATCGGAGTTTTCCCGATACCAGGTATCTCCCACAAGCTCTAAGCTCTCGACCGGTCTCCCGGAATGTGTGGTAGTGTAGTGGATGTTCGTAAAAGTGTTTGTGTGTGTGTAAGGGGAGAGGATATGACAAGTAAGAGTAGCAAAGATCCCGCGCGGTCCGTGGCCCGTTTGGTAGGGTACTGCTCCGGCATTCGCCTGGTGTTGATCGGAGAAACCACGGGAAACTACCGATTAGAGCAGCCGGCCGGTAGAATTCTCCTCTTTTCAGCGACTGAATTCAGCGACCTAGCTGACAAGGTAGTGTCGAAAATCCTGCAACCGTCGGGACTTGAACCTAGGACCTTCCGGTCAGAGGGACTGTTGTGATATCAGTCGATGCCTTGAGTCATCTCTCCCGGCGAAGCTTTATTTTGTTCGACCTATTTCAATGCACGTAAACCAGCCGAAAAATGGGCCCAAACGGATTCAAATTACACGCAACAGTTTCACTTCCATGCGAAAGCCCGCCCCCACTGTCGGCGCCGTGGGCAGAAACAAAACGCGCTCGATGCAGTCGATAAGCGAAATTGGTTGCCGGCGGCGGCGAGCAGATCTCGCCACTGAACCCTGTGCAGCGCGAGCTGCATAATCAAACAAATTATGGCGTTTAATGAACAGCAAATGGTGAGTGTCTGATATGAGAACTTACAGCTGCTTCTGTTTGAGTTGCAATTATATCAGGGCGCAGCAAATGTGGCTCCCGGAAATCCCAAGAGATCACGGTTGAAACAAATGACTGGTCTGCTGTGGCCACTCGCTCTGTGTCGCTGGTATCGCAATGACAAATGACGGGGGTTGAGAGGAAGTGAATGAACTGCTGCTCATCATGTAGGATGTGTGTTTTCTCCCAGCTGTTGCAACCGGTTTTCGAGTTCAACATCAAATTATTTCATTTTCAGTCGTACTTATTATTAAAACTGTTCATAATGACTAGAACTCGGAACATTATGCATATACGTTTACTAAAATAGGTACCGGGAGCGGTAGCTCAGTGCATCAACTGATATCACTGCAGCGTCTCTCACCGGGAGGTCCTAGGTTCGAGTCCTGACGGCGGCAGGATTTTCGACACTAGCTTTTCAGCTAGGTCGAATTCAGTCGTTGTCTGGAGGAGAATTCTAACGGCCGGTGCTCTGTTTGGTAGTTTTACGTGGTTTCTTCGATCAACACCAGGCGAATGCTGGAGTAGTACCCTACCAAACGGGCCACGGACCGCGCGCGATCTGTCCTTCCTCGTCCTTGTCCTTTCCTCTCCCCTTACACACACACACTTACACTAACATGCACTATCCTACCACCTATTCCGGGAGATCGGTCGGGAGCTTAGAGCTTGCCCCACTGGTGAGAGAGTCCTGGTTAGGGGAAAACCCCACAAGCCGACGGTAGGTCGGTGCCGAATCTCGCCATCCAGCGGGGGAAGATCACCGCCATCTCCCGAGAAAAGACATGCACTACACTAACGAGACTAATGACCGAAGCAGTTGACGCGCCGGAAATAACGAAAAAATCAATCAATCAATGAAACTAATCAAGAGCTTAAAGCTTGTCTTCGCTGGGGCGCTGCTCCGCTGGTAAGAGATACCTGGATGGAAGAGACGACTTGTAGTACCCCACCATCCAACGGGAGAAGGTAACTGCTACCACCTGTGATAAAACAAGCACTACACTTACGGAACTAATGGCCATAGAAATTGATGCACACGGAATCCCGAAATAATCAATGTACCTACGTTCTCGAAAGAAATGCCGAGTCAGCGCTTTTCCCTTCCCGAGGGGACAGCGAGGAAAGCGACAAATCGAGGGCATTGAGGTGATCGCTAGCTTGATCCCGGGGCGTAGAGTGTCTGGATTATCGCTATCCGTCGACAGTCCCGAAGGAGCTAGGTAGCTGGCGCGGACGCAGCCATTTGTCTCGGCGCTGCGAGTCTGAAGGTTCCACTCGTAAACGGTGGGCGGAGTTAGAGACAAATTTTTTCGTCCGCGAACACTCACAAGACGCACTCACGAGAAAGACGCGTCGTAGGCGGAGATCGATAAAATGATCGATAAATTGCGATGCAATTTGAATCGGTGATTTTAAAAGTCCAAGTCCACTTATTTCGTAAAAAACTTAAGATATACTTAAAGATAAGATATACTTAAAGATATTCTTAAAGATAAAAATCAGTGTAAAAATTAAACTTGTCCGGCTGAAACATGTGTTCCATTGACAACGAAAATTTTGAAGACCGGAAAAGATAAATAAGTCTAGAACTAGTTTGATTTGATTTAATTTCATTTGTTTGATTTGATCTATTTGGTCAAAAACAGTTAAAACTATGTATGATGTATGGGGGAGAAGATTATCTGCGAACGTTTTCTGGAGTACCAGAATCCAATCCCACCACCGTAACAATAGTTGAAAGATGAATGAAAGTTAAAACAACAACAACAACAACAACAACAATAATAATAATAATAATAATAATAATAATAATAATAATAATAATAATAATAATAATAATAATAATAATAAAATTTAAAAAGCGCGAGATTAGTAACGTTTAAAAAGCTAGAAAGTGTCTGCTCCCCACACATAATAACTAGTATTATCAGCTAGGAAACGCCTAAATGCTTCATGGCAACAGTAATAGACGCTGAGGACATCATATACTTCAAAACCTTCGAGCTATTTTAAAAATAACCTGGCAGTTCTCGTGAGTCTCATGTGACGAGCCTTGAGTCTGATGAGACTTTTTCCAAGTAAAGTAGCTAACGTATTGTAATGTATCACCTCATCATCTGCTACTATCATTGCCCCCCCGTTGGGCAGCCATATGTAATAAACTCCTTTCTTCTCGCTATTCCTCCCAGTTATTATCCCCCTCTGCTATCATTGCGCCCCGTTGGGCAGCCATACGTAATATCTCTATTTCTTTTATCATCTAACCTCTCTACGCTATCTTTGCCCGCGCTTTGAACAACCATATATAATGAATCCCTTTTTTTCCTTTTCTTTTTCAACTATCTAATGCCGTGGATAAGCTGGTGGTCCTATACAGGAATCCAAGCGAGATGACTTGATTGTGCGTGCTAGGGTAAATGACGACGAATATTTCAGTCGATAAAAAACGAACCACATTTTTTTGGTTCGATCATTTATTAATATATCTAACCTTCCCTCTTTTCATGGTATGCGGCGACAATTCACCGTCTTTCCTTTTACACTAGTACATAGTGCCCTATAACATAAACATGCCAAACAAAGAACAAAAATAATACACAACAACAAAAATCACTCATACACACTAACACAATACAATATAAAATCCCATTCATACATCGAATGAGCATTCCCTACTATTCCTTTAACCATTTCTTACTTTAATTCTATTGACAAAACTTGATCTTCGATAATTTTCTTTAGTTATGGAACGCGTCTTCAACTGAAGCATCTGCAAGGAATTCCGGCACACACACACACACACACACATATATACGCGTGTCACTTCCCTGTTTGCAGCTCAGCTCTCGTAATAAAGATGTCCGGTGGCCGCCGTCCGATGCTCCTCGATGTGCGGTCGCCGTCCACTCTTGCTCGCGGTCGCCTTCGGAAACCACTTTTCGCAAACCGCTATTATTCGCCTAAATGTGACCATTCAGCTGCCAGTCCGTCACCGACTAATAAAATTCTATGTGTTCGCGGCGTACTGCTCGGCAAAATAGATAAAACGAAAAAAGAAACAACTACTTCTCGCGTGTCGTCAAACACATTACTTCTTGAAAATTCTATTGCTTGCGTCCATTTATATTGAAAAATAATCGTCTAATTGTACTGATCCGGGTATTTATTCTTTTATGTTCCATACAAAATGTTCGTCGCGTCGAATTTTCTCACACTAAAATAAAACATATCTAATCATCCGTAATCACATGAAGTCCTACTAAAAAACATAAATTCAAATTAATTCCGAATTTTGTTCCTTTTCCTAATATTCTAAAGTTCCTACAAACATCACGACGTTATTTCTATTTAAATTTCTACACTTTCAAAAAATTAACAACACACCAATTTCGCATCACCGTGTCCACGACACATCTGCCTCCCATCGGAATTCTTTCTATCCACCTCTATTGTTATAGAAGATTTTTGTCACAAAAAAATTGCCACCCGCTTGCTTTTTTTTCTCTGTTGATTCCAGAAGACTTCCTTCGCTTCTTAACATGGCGTAATTTGTTTATCCTTTTGAGTTCATTGTAACTTCCAAATATTTTATTATTACTCTGCTTCTGAAAATGCGACAAAGTTGAACTAATATTTCGTTTCCCCGTATTTTAATCTATTATTTCCCAACGTTTCAACCAAATCGTCCGTGCTTTTGTCATAATTCTTGAAAAACCCTGTTTGTAATTTTTTTTAAAATGTTATATTCAATTTTTGTTTGTTTTATTTCATTCTATAAATTCTGCTCTACCGGATGATTATGTTCAATTTTCCCCAAGTCTCACGCGATACAATTCCTTATTTTAATTTGGACTTACAAACATGTTTTCCATCGGCACCGTTGCACTCCATATACAAGTTTATTCTTTGTCACTTTTTTGGCAACGTTGCATCTGGGGTTTTGGTCTCGAAACGATGGATCATTACAGTATGATTGACAATATTTTGGTTACTTCGTCGCACGTGAGTACGTATACCGAGAGCAGTAGCTCAGTGCGTCAACTGATGTCACTGCAGCACTTCTGTCCGGGAGGTCCTAGGTGCGAGCCCCGACGGCGGCAGGATTTTTTCAGCTAGGTCGAATTCAGTCGCTGTCTGGAGGAGAATTCTAGCGGACGGCTGCTCTGATTGGTAGTTTTCCGTTGTTTCTCCGATCAACACCAGGCGAATGTCGGAGCAGTACCCTACCAAACGGGCCACGCACCTCGCGCGATCTGTCCTTCCTCTTCCTTGTCCTATCCTCTCCTCTTACACACACACTTACACTAACATGCACTACACTACCACGTATTCCGGGAGAGCGGTCGGGAGCATAGAGCATGTCCCGGCTGGAGCGGTGCCCCGCTGGTGGGAGAGTCCAGTTGGGGGGAAACCCCACTAGTCGACGGTAGGTCGGCGCCGGATCTCGCTATTCAGTGGGGAAGATCACCGCCATCTACCGAGAAAAAACATGCACTACACTAACGGTACTAATGACCAAAGCAGTTGACGCGCCCGGAAACACGAAAAAAACAATCAATGAATCCAATACAAATGCAATGATTACGTAAATTCCATTGAATAAAAGGGATATTCGAGGAATGGGTAAATCTTGGAAGATTGCCTGCACAATGGTTTTGATTCAATGACAAGGCCTCGAAAAAGGAAAAAATGAAACGAAGTTTATTTATTCCCGAATGCCTAATTCATTAGAATCACATGACCTTCATTCTATAAATACTCGTATATTTTACATACATTTAAAGAGAAGAAGCATTTTTTCAGCTAGTCGCTTTGTAGTTGAACCATCAATCTGCATATCCATCGATCTTATCACTTCTCGTTTCATCGATGTCGTCTATTGGAAAGCAACGAGAAAGCTGCGGTGTCTCTTTTGAAACGCGCTGAATGGCGCTCGATAAACGAAATTAATGCGCATCGTGCGGTCGAGGCGAGGAGCGACCTCTGGGCTTCAGTCGGAGGTCGTGGCAATGAATTTGGGAGTTCTGGGAAGCGCCTTGTTTGAAATTTCTGAGAAGCCCAGAGCCAGCTGCAAATGGAAACAAACAAAGAGGTGTTAGAAGACTGTGTGGGTAACCCCAGCGTTTTCTCTGCCCTGCCTTCGGGGCGTCTCCTTTTGACCGGCGACACTCCTCTAAGCAAAATTCGAAACGAAAACAAATAACGGGAGGAGAATGCAGACACAGAGGTATTAATGATATCGTACAAGAAAGTAATCACTAGGGCTGTGCTGTGTATGCAATAAAAACAGCGAAATATGAACATCTATATATGCAAATATATTTGGCAATATATGCTATTAAAAGAGGAAAAACCGGGAGCGCTAGCTCAGTGCATCAACTGATGTCACTGCAGCGCCTCTGACCGGGAGGTCCTAAGTCACACTCCCCACGATTGGCAGGATTTTCGACACTAGCTTTCCAGCTAGGTCGAATTCAGTCGCTGTCTGGAGGAGAATTCTAGCGGCCGGCTGCTCTGATCGGTAGTTTTCCGTGGTTTCTCCGATCAACAGGCGACTGCCGGTGCAGTACCTTGCCACACGGGCCACGGACCGCGCGCGACATTTCGTTCCTCTTCCTTGTCCTATCCTCTCCCCTTACACACACACATTTACACTAACATGCACTACGCTACCACATGTTCCGGGAGACCGGTCGGGAGCTTAGAGCTTGTCCCGGCTGGGGTGATGGCCTTCTGGTGGGAGAGTCCTGGTTAGGGGGAAACCCCACTAGTCGACGGTAGGTCGGCGCTGATCTTGCCATCCAGCGGGGGAAGATCACCGCCATCTCTCGCAAAAAAACATGCACTACACTAACGGGAATAATGACCAAAGCAGTTGACGCGCCCGGAAACGGAAAAATCAATCAATCATTCAAAAAAAGAAAATAAGCCAAAACGTGTAATGTAATGTACAAGTGTAAAAATAAATAAAAATTGTAATATAAAAAATATGTTTTCAGCAAAAAAGATACAAAATCATATAAATTGTTACAAGCGACAAACATTACTCCACGTTTGCGCTGTATGAACACGCATACGCGCTCGGCGGATGCACATTCATTTCGACTGATACTGCCCATGACAGGTCTTAGTGTGTTTCTCGGGCGACTTCGTTCGGATAGGGCGAGTGGCAACGCTGATACGTGGCTATGGCAACGTAAACAAATCCTCGGAAGCCCATTGCTTCGGAGCAGTTCACATGATGTACCGTAGCACGTAGCGAGAGAACTGCCAGAGCCTGAGGAAACTAGAACTGTTGGACTTATTTTCGCGGATGAGGGAATATGCAAGAAAATATGCAAATATGGCCCAAATATGCAAACATATGCAATTATGGAATATATGCGAAATAAAAATAGCTTAATTGATTCTAAATGCCTCAAAACGTATACAATTTTTGAAACGTGATGTTTTAGTTAACAGAAATAAATATGCAAAGATATAAATCACAGCCTTAGTAATCACTCAACAAGGATTTTCTTCAAAGACATTCAATTTCCAATAACTAAGAGAGAGAATGTAGTTTAAATTGTCAAAGTCGAATGAATGTGTTGAATTAGATGACATGTTATGCATGCGTAGGTAGAAAGAATTAATTAAATTAAAATGTTAAAAATTTAATTATCTTCAATATTCACACTATTGATGCATGATTCGTGCTCCATCGCTTTGCTCCCTTTTCATGACTCGTTTGTAATGTGAAAGACAATTCCAGTGACTGTTTTCTAATTAACCAAACAAAGTACTTTGAAATTAATATGTATATTATATGATAAAATAAATCGTACTATTATTTGTTCGAGCCCACTCGAAATTCAACATTCAGTTCGTAATCGTCTCTCATTGGTTGTTCAATCTCGCGATCAAATTTCGTACTTTCACCAACCTCTCACAAATCGCTCTCTGTGCATGCCAGCACGCTGCTGCACTTCGAAAAATCCAACAAAAGGGCAATAAAAGCATTTGCAGTGTCTTCCGCGCAAACCGCTGTTCTCACGGGCCCACGCCCGCCGAGAACACTGACCGCCGCTTCTCTGCGCCGCCACAGCTGGGGACTAAGCCCTCATTAGGCTGGGGCTGGGCCACCCCGGCGCGCGGCGCCTTTCACTCACCCCATCGCTCGCTACCTGACAAGCGACTCAGCAATGTATACAAATATTTCTGGGAATCGCATCGGGCCTCCCTCGCAAATATAAGCCCGTTAATGTACCTCGCCGACAAAGAGAGTTTCAGGTGCGCTGCCCCGCTCCTTGGCCATCTGCAAGCCAGATGCCTCAATTTCCGTTGAAACAAACTCTCGAATACAAACGGGCTGCCATCGCGGGACTTCACGTGCCACCGCCTTCGTTTCCGATCGCCGTCAGTGTCACGTGACACTCCTCTCCCCGGGCCCGAAGGCGCATCACGAATCGGGAGCCGATCGCGGGCACTTCAAACTTTCCCGCCTTACCATAGGCCAAGTCATAGCCACGTGACTCTCCCCTCCACGGCCTCAATCACACCCGCAATGCAATAAATACTGCAACTTCGCTCCCACATGACAGAATCACGGTCATGACAGAACAGAACAGACTAAACAGAACAGTTTTGACAGTCATGACAGAATCACAGTCATGACAGAATTGAGAACAGACCAAACAGAACCGAGAACTTCTCAAAACTACACTGCTCCGAACCTGTTAAACTGACTGAGCGACAAGACTCAACAGACTCGGCTGTTCCTGCTTCGCCTATCAAGGCGATTAGTACGGCCACATCAAGCCTGCCTCAAATTCGTGCTACTCGCGGGCCGCAGCCGAATTCACGGCAATTCGTGATATTCGGCCACCTGGCCGAATTCACGGCAATCTCCACCACCAGCTCCGGTCATCTGAGTCCGCGCCCATGCCAGTTCACACCACCGAATTGCCTGGAGCCAACCTCAGCCCGGACAGCGACACACTCAGACGAGTGATTTGGGTTGGTGCCTTCCTTGCTACAAAGCTGTAAGCCAAACCCGTGTACTTCAAGAAAGAAGAGCAGTCAGTAAACTTTATAAACTTTCTATGGTCCTCCGGCTTACTATAAACAAAACCAACTGTATTTATACTATGCAATTAAATTTATATTCATTCACATTGCATACTGTTTATCATTCCCATAAAGACAAACAATTCCCTGAAACCCGTTCTGATCCCCGTATGTAGTCGCACTCGCAGCACGGCACCTCACACGTGCTGCATCTGCTACATTGGTTTTTTTCTCGGGCTCAATACGAACAGGTCCTACTAGCGACATTCCAACTACCATAAATAACGGTCACTATCTACTAGTAGATTTTGCCACGAACTTCCAACAAACTAGGTATCTCCCCTTACTTTGCCCATCGATGTCTCGTCGCGAATTTAAACTGGTCAGTCCCCCTCGTAAATCGAGAAGTAGAGATTTATGTAGTCGACTCAGTCTATCTCACAGAACGATATGGCTGCAGCTCTCCCGTGCGCAAGCTCTGCAATCGATCTGGCGGTGGAAATCGTTTACGCTAGAGCTGCCTGAATGATTTACGATGAGCGATGCGTGCTGGAAGTCAGCGGGTTCGCTGGCGTAATAAATAATCGAGTAAGTTTCATGTCCATCTTTTTGTTTTCTATATGCTCTACAGTCAAAATGTCTGCTCACTTGGTAAAATAAATGACTAGATGTAAATTGAGGTAGGAACTCGGAATTTCGTTTGTGTTCCGAACTCCCGTACGTTCCGCATACTAAATTCAAAAGCTCGGCAAGGCTAATGGTGCCTGATTGACTGAGTTGACTTTGGAGTTGTTTTACAGATTTGCGCTCAGTGTTACCGCACCTGCAATTAAAACATATTTCAGGTAAAGTGATTACTATATTCTCATGTGTTATGACTAGGGGACGGATTTTGATAACCTAAAAAATCGCAAAAAATGATTAATAAAATGTTCTTAAAATGCTTTAAAAATGCCCTAAAACCAAAGAAAAATGACATAAAAAATCTTAGCAAAACCAGTTAGCCTGAACAAATCAAGCTCTTGGATACGTTACTGATGTAATCCAGGCGTCTTCCATTCGTTCGAGTGAACTCAGCTTGCAAACGTTTGGTTAGGACTGTTCTTTACCAGGAAATCTGTTTTTAGTTATTCCGAAATCGGTCGAATCGGCAATGGCGCTGATGTACGTCACAAGAATTACATACTCACAACCGCTGCGCAAACAATTTCTGAGCGAACATATCAAATAGGCTACTGAGAAATTCTGTGAAGAACATTTGTTGCATCTCGTAAATATTATGAGGCAAGTACCATTAAAAATAACATTAAAATCGATTAAATCAGCAAAAAATGACAGAAAAGAGTAAAAAAATGACTTATTAGTTGAAACTGACAAAAAATGCAACTAATGTCGTATAAAAATGTATCATTTTCTTTAGTCATAACATAAATGAATTACTATATACTAAACGGCATTGTTCTTAAGTGAAGAAAAATAACATTTCTTAAAAATCCGACCCCTAGTTATGACTGTTCACAATGTTACAAAGTTCACAATGCTTTCAACAGGACATGTTGTGGATATGGGTACTCGCACCCTTTTAGTAATATAATCTCACCTATATGCCTGTGAATGTGCAAAAGTGTCACAATGCTGCAGGGTCGCACAAAAGGGGGAGGGGCGCAGGAACAATTTCATTGGAGCCCCTAATATTTTTTAAAATTTAAAACAAATAAAAAATGTATTTACTTCTAATTAAAATTAATTGATCATTATACTTTCTGGTGGGGTAAATTTATTTATGTAAAAAGGCAACAGTGGCACAATGTTAAAATGTTTAAATTTTTAAACTCTTAACATGTTTTAAAAATGCCCTAAAACAAAAACAAAAAAAATGACGTAAAAAATGTGATCAAAACCAGTTCGGATGAACAACTCAAGCTGAAACTAAGAAAGAAAGCTGTACATTTTGAAGTTTTTGCAATCTACTACAATTAATGTAAACATTGTTAACTCTTTTATTAATAAGTATGGTTCTTCAAGTGACGAACTGAATACTTCTTAGTATATCTCTGCTCTGAATCTTAGGAATTCTCTGCATAGTCTTGTTTGGGAGCACCTGCCATTGCGACCCACGTTTGGGAGCACCTGCCCTTGTTGTAATTTGGCAACCGCGTATCTTTACTGCCCGCCAAGACGCGGCTGAGGAGGACCCTTTGTCAGGACGACAGAGGAGATAAGCGTCAGGTCATAACTGCAGCAACATTGCTGTTTCTGTGTTTATCCCATTCATGACTCTTGAAAGTCACATACGCGGATCACAGGTCGCAGAACTTTCGGAACCGGGACCGGTAGTTCAGTGCATCAACTGATGTCACTGCAGCGCCTCTGACCTGGAGGTCCTAGGTTTGAGTCCTCACGGCGGCAGGATTTTCGACACTAGCTTTCCAGGTAGTCAATTCGTCGCGGTCTGGAGGAGAATCTAGCGGCCGGCTGCTCTGATCGGTATTTTTCCGTGGTTTCTCCGATCAACACAAGGCGAATGCTGGGGCAGTACCCTACCAACGGGCTATGGACTGCGCGCGATCTGTCCTTCCTCTTCCTTGTCCTATCCTCTCCCCTTACACACACACTTACAATAACATGCACTACACTACCACATATTCCGGGAGATCGGTCGGGAACTTAGAGCTTGCCCCGGCTGGGGTGTGCCCCACTGGTGAGAGAGTTCTGGTTAGGGGAAAACACCACTAGCCGACGGTAGGTCGGTGCCGGATCTCGCCATCCAGCGGGGGAAGATCACCGCCATCTCCCGAGAAAAAAACATGCACTACACTAACGGGACTAATGACAGAAGCCGTTGACGCGCCCAGAAACACGAAAAAATCAATCAATCAATCTATGAACGGACCTAACTTAAATAAACTAGACTGAAAATAACTTATAACTAAAATACGGACCTCTTTGGACTATCTGAGTTATACTAAAAGAAAATAATAATAGAATGGAAATAGTTTTTAAATTGTTCTGTTTGCTTATTTTTTTCGTATTTTTCATTCACAGAATTTTCATTCATTTCATTCCGCCGGATTTTTCCTCACCGCTGTCTATTTGAACTTGGCAGTGACTTGAGTGGCAGTCAGTCCGTGATCCGGCCGATGTTGATTGGCGTGGTGTAATTTTGAGAAACGAGCTGCTGACGTTTGGTTACAACGATGGGTAACGTGGAATTATCGCAAGTTCGGAGAACAGCGCATCTAGAAATAGGTACCCTTTCAACTGTTGCATCTCTCCTAGAATTTATAACTTACACTGATGTTAATATACGTGTTTATCCTTGAAATACATATTTTAATTATAAGTAGGATATATATTTAAATTCATATTCTAATAATATAAGGTTCTATAAGGAATTTATTACTGAAACTGATGTTAATATACTATTTTCCTTGAAATACATATTTTAATTATAAGTTGGTTAGATATTAAAATTCATATTCTAATAATATAAGGTTCTATAAGGAATTTATTACTGAAACTGATGTTAATATACATATTTTCCTTGAAATTCATATTTTAATTATAAGTAGGTTATATACTAAAATTCATATTCTAATAAAAATAGGAAAACTACTCCACGTCACGGTAAAATTTTCATATTACTCAGTAGTTTGTGTAATAACTAATAATAAATAGAAAACAAATTACGATAAAATGTATTTGTACACATTGAATAGTATATCCGGTATGTATTATACGGGATATTCTTATTGGGGACATGTTAGCTTAGTTAAAATATTTCTTTTTTCCATTTAAAATTTTTTTTTTTCGAAAAGTGGTATATTATATTTTTAATACTTTGCAATCTGACCAATACTTGTGAATCTGAAAAATTGTGAATATTTACTGTTACTACACTACACAATTAAATATCAATTTATGGAAGTTTCCAAGTTCAAGTGTTGAATTCAGTTACAAATTAAGGGATACCACTCAAACAGCACAAACATACATTGGACATTGAAGTAAAAAACGTGGTATATTTATGGTTTTCACTGAATGTGGTATTCCATGAGGAATAACAGTTCAAATAAGCATTGACTTTTCTTTTCCTTCCATGTAGTGAGTTATTATAACATCAAAATTTCTCGCCCGAACAGGGACTTGAACCCTGGACCCTTAGGTTAAAAGCCTAATGCTCTACCGACTGAGCTATCCGGGCTCATATTTGGAGAGTGTTCTGCACGCCACCAGAAACCGGGCCAGTTGGGGGATTACCTGGGCGACCCTCACAGCGGGATGGCAGGTCACAAAGCGGTGGCATGGTTGTCCAAAATGCCGCTCCACTCACCAGACTTGCCAAAACAACTCCCAAATGATAAAAAATAATAAATGAAATATCTACATTTAACTATACATTTACGTGTTTTACTTATATTTCCTGCTCATTTATCAACAAGTTTTATTGTTAATCGGATATGCCTTCAGCACTATACAAATGAGTTCCTACAGATTTTGTATTCTAACACTGGAGAAGAGTTTTAATGCGCGCAATTCATATAACGATGTTTCCTTGTGAGTTCTCATTTAAGTAACTATTCAGTTAATGTCTGAGACAGAAAATTGGTAGGATTAGATAAACAAAATATTGTTGTCATTAGTTAAAAAATACGTATTAGTTATACGTACAAAAATTGTTGTCCCCTATAGAATCGTGCGAGTGCATTTTCAATCGGCCTCAGTACGGTTGTCTGGAAACATCTATTGTTTTATGTAGTAATTCTCTCACTTTCCACAAGCATAACTCGTTACGAGTCATGCGCTCTTTTCCCTGAGTTGAAAATATTCCCCAGGTGAGGCTCGAACTCACAACCCCGGCATATCTCAAATACTGTCCTATAAGTACCGTGCGCTAGCCGATTGCGCCACTGGGGATGACTGCTGTAGAAGTTCTGGTACGATGTAATATATCAAAATAAATGGAAAGTGGAGAAACTGATCTAAATGTTATAGAACATGTGTACGGAATATGCGCTTTATGCGTATGCCGACGGAGATAAGCTATCTAAGCGATAGTGTGAAAAACGCGAAATTTGTCTACCAGTCCATTCAACTCACTGGATGAAACAATTTTGAAGATGTAGTTTCTTATAATATGTATGCTTTGTGTATATTCTGGAAGATTCTATTCAATCTACAATTTGTTGTTACATATTACAAGATTATATGGCAAAATTTCGAATGTATTTCGTTCTATTCTGCTGGCTCTTGTACATAATCCAAAAAATTGTACTTATCATTGTCATTTGTCATTGTCTTTTTACTTTTTTGTTGAATTACAGATATTAACTTATTTTTTATTAGAGACACAAAGCGAAATAAGCGGCACATTTAAGGATTTGTAAACAGCGGAAAGGTCGCATTGTAGGAACACCAATAACTGATCATATCCCGTACATTTTCTTGTTAGACGGCTTTAAGTGGTCATTCAAAATTTGGTTAACAAAAGTAGATGATTACTCCCAACGCCTATAGCATTTTCGGGCTATTAACATCTCACGGAAACTTTGATCTCTCTGAAGTGTTGAGATGGCTTATTCCACAAGCAGACTAAGCACAAGCCTAGGACCGCCGCTATTATTATTATTATTATTATTATTATTATTATTATTATTATTATTATTATTATTATTATTACTTGCGAATCGGCCATTTCTGACCACGCTACACGACTGACGAGTGTAACTATGGGGATCAGCTTTTCTGTTGTATCCCTCCATAAGACAAGGTTGTTACACCTTGAATTGTGAATTTTGAGGTGATAGGATGATGAGGGGTGAAGGGACAATCACAAATACGACCTCGCAGGACGACGCAGGACTGTGCAGGACTACCCAGGACGCGCAGGACCCGGACTACGCAGGGGTTGGACTACCCAGGACTGCGTAGGACTGCCGGACTACGCAGGACTGCGTAGGACTGCGCAGGACTACACAGGACTAAGCAGGACGGCTCGACGCAGACGACGGCTGCCGAAACCTCTGCGCCACGGGGCCGGCCCTCTATTACTATTAACAAAATATTTTATTAGTTCAAAATATGTAAAAAAGAGTTCATTATTTTATTACCTATAAGCAAAATTGATACATAAAAATTCAGGGTTTAGAAACTCGGTAATGGCGTTTTAAAAAGTGTGGCCGATCTCTACCATAAATCTCGATGAAATTCTTTTAAATTTCATTTATATTGCATTTATTACTTTAATTTCTTTTAAATTACGAAATCAGAGCTTACAATTTCTCCCGGATGATGCGGTGCCTCGCTGAGGGAGATATCTGGAGGGGGAAATTCCCCCGCAAGCCGACCTATAGACCAGTGCCGGATCACACTATCCAACGGGAGAGGATCATTGCCACCTCCCTGATAAAAATATTTATTGTAATCAAGGGACTAACGACCAATAGCAGTTGATGTTACCGAAACATCAATCATGTCGGAATATTTGACGGAAACATAGACAAGTCAATCTATCCTTTCGAGCCAAAGGGCTACTGAACTAAATTCACATCACTATGTCCACGCTTTGTATTTTCTCGCTACCGCTTACGCTGCAGAGAGAAAGTTATGTAATGCTGCGCGAAGAAATGGCGATTTTCGGCAGAAAAACTCCTATTACTGGGTCAAAAAAGTGGATAAATACAGATGCTAAATTTAGAAAACAAAATCCTATAACACGTAGTGTAGCCAGAATCCATGTTTCTGGGGTCTTTGATAACGAAAAATTGAATGACGGCAAAACATCCGTCTCTCAGTCTGCCCTTCCGTCTGTGAACAACGCTAGCGGCTAAACCGTTCTGCCGATTTACTGCAAAATTGATTGATTGATTTTTCGTGTTTACGGGCGCGTCAACTGCTTCGGTCATTAGTCCCGTTAGTGTAGTGCATCTTTTTTCTCAGGAGATGGCGGTGATTTTCTCTCGCTGGATGGCGAGATCCGGCGCCGACCTACTGTCTGCTAACGGGGTTTCCCCCTAACTAGGACTCTCCCACCAACGGGGCACCGTCCCAGTCGGGACAAGCTCTAAGCACCCGTCCGGCTTCCCGGAATATGTGATAGAGTGGTGCATGTTAGTGTAAGTGTGTGTGTAAGGGGAGATGATAGAACAAGGAAGAGGAAGGACAGATCGCGCGCGGTCCGTGGCCCGTTTGGTAGGGCACTGCTCCGGCATTCGCCTGGTGTTGATCGGAGAAACCACGGAAAACTACCGATCAGAGCAGCCGGCCTCTAGAATTCTCCTCCAGACAGCGACTGAATTCGACCTAGCTGAAAAGCTAGTGTCGAAAATCCTGCCGCCGCACACTGGTTTTATCGGGCAAAAACCTGGCCATAATTGCAAAATTCAAAGTGCGCGTTTGAAATTCTGACTTATCAAATCTCGTTCGGAAGACATTGGAGCATACTACTTCAGCTTCAGAAATTTATTTCAATCATTTTTGTCTTCCACACGGTGTCGTAAAGTTACCGTTGCTCGAATGGCTCGAATTCGTTGATTCTTGCCAACGATATCGTGAAATTAAAAAAAGGGTTTAAAATTTTTTTTAGGATTCTTTTTGTATATCCGAATATAAGACACTTATGGCTGTAAGTTAAGTGTATTTTTAAGAAAAAGTGTATAATATTTTTTATATGATGCGGTTGAATTCTAAACCATGTAGCGTAACAAAGTTAGTCGTTTATATTGTAGATTATATTTTTTGTCCTGCGAGGTCCTGCCTCAATTATTATTTTTATTTATCAAGTAGAATGTCCTTAATCAGAATAACACAAATTTAGCTGCACATATCTGCATCTTTTTGTTTTAAAGCGACTATACTACAATGCTACGTAGTAAGATATAACACTAGATCGCCCCCGATGGTTTCTTCGATGCCACAGGGAATTGATTTCTTGGAATAATTTTTTTTACTTCTCCTTCAGATAATTACTTTTAGTAGTAAAATTAATAATATAAACTTTTGGAGGGATTAACCAATAATAACCCAAGCCACCGAGCACTTTCAGATTTTTGGTGTATTTTAAGGATTCTTCTTTTCTTGACGCAACAAACAAAACTATGGGTAACTAAGGTGTAAGAGTGAATTCAATGTGGTCACCTCAAAGTATTGTTGACTAATTTTTAATTCAATTATTCATAATTAAATATTAAATAAAATATTGTTTATTCAATAAGTGGCGACGAAATTAGATCTGTATACATAGATATTGGGTTCCCAGCAGATGGGTGACATTTGTTTGAATATATATATATATATATATATATATATATATATATATATATATATATATATATTAATTAAATAAATCTTAATGAATCAACAAATTCAAAAATAGTACTTAACCATATTTCTGCGCATATTTGCTTCATTTTCAAGCTTCAATTCTGAATTTTGATACTTCATTCCGATAATCGAAATCAGCGATCTTGAGAACCATTTTATACATATTTCTACGCACATTGGGCTCATTTTTATGAATCAGTTAGCCATTTTGAAGCCGCCATTTTGAATTTTGAAATTTCATTATGACATTTGAAATCAATCACCTTCAGAGCCCCATATGTATATTTTTATATGCATTTTTCTTTGTTTTTAAATGAGTCGATCCGCCATTTTGAAGGCGCCATTTTGAATTTTGAAATTTCGTAATGATATTCTAATTCAGCGACCTCAAAAACCCCTTGATACCAATTTTTACGCAAATCCACTGACATTTGCAATTATGACCAAGTTTTAGGCCCGATTCAACCAGTGTGCGCCGTGGGGAGTGGGAACCTAGGACCTCCGGTTAGAGGCGCTGCAGTGGCATCAGTTGATATACTGAGCTACCGCTCCCGGATGCAAAATTGGTATTCCCCGATAAATCTGGGTGATGTCGCGGTCTCTTGAATTTAAAAACTGATATTTTAATTTTGAGGGGTACTTTAAATGAAGCTTCTGTGATATTTTCAAACTTTAAAAAAAATAGCTCCATCGTTTTTTATTAAATTTTGACGCTGAATAGTTTAAAATGCGTTTAAGAGAATGGTGCAGGTCTCATGTTCGTTGACAGCTCTGCCTTTTCGAAAATTACAAATATTCGGAATTTTTTCGGCGACTTCTTACAACTACAATTATAAAGATAGATACTTTTTTTCTTAATGAAATTTGTTCTTTAAAGATAGATTTGGAAATATGCACAATTTTACAAAAAACCTTCACAATTTTACGAAAAGTTGAGAACTTTTCGCGTAATTTTGCATGAAAATACGGGCGCGAAAGTACATACTGTTTTATTATCGCTAGTTCAGCTTTTTTTCCTCGTCGCGCAGTGAATCATACCCCTGTTCACCTGTGTCCAAAGAACCCTCTAAATACCCCGTTATGGGTCTCCTTCCGCCAGTGAGTCGCCCTTTGACGGGGCCCTTCCTGGACAAAGGGTTCGCAGATGACGTCACGCAAACAATGATTCACACTGTTACACGGAGGGTTACGTCACTCCAAACAAATCTGGTAAATATTTGTTCTTTACCTGGCTCTGGTTCGTTAAGGCTTCATGATTCCAATACGCTTTGTGTGATTCACTATGCCCTTCATCGACTTCATGAATCATGGACACTGGATCTCCTTCAAAATACAAAGAACTTAAATTTGAGAGAAAAAAAAGTACATCAAGACCCGATTCATTTTGTGGTTACAGAATTATTACATATTCACGAATATTTCTATAATCATTATGTTTTGAGCAATGGAACAGAATGAAGCGAAAAACAGATGAAAGAAGTGGCGTAGATTATAACAAGATGAAACCTGTCATAAAAGAAGAAGAGGAAGAAGAATGAGAAGAAGAAGTAGCCAACATGTATACAACTTTTCTATAATAAGCAA
The DNA here is from genome assembly GCA_964035755.1 of Teleogryllus oceanicus. Lineage (NCBI taxonomy): Eukaryota > Metazoa > Arthropoda > Insecta > Orthoptera > Gryllidae > Teleogryllus > Teleogryllus oceanicus. The sequence continues at coordinate 3,975,063 of CAXIVR010000014.1, read as the reverse complement.
ACATTTAATAAAACAGTATTTGGATTAAAATCTTTAAAAGTGAAATAGATTGAAATATATTTCCCAATATGATTAACTTTATAGGGCAAAAATTAAAAAAAAAAACTCTTACGCCAAAATTAAAATGAAATGCTATCATCAAAACATATGAGCATACTCTCCCATATTCTTTAGTAACGAAATAAATTTACAAACCGTGTTTAACAACATAAAGTAAACCCTCATTAACGACAATTGCAAGGAACCGAAATAACCGGAGTTCCTGTTCTAAAAATTCGTGCCATCCGAGTAACATAAATGACAGTTTTACAGAAATTCCTTGCCAGAAACAAATTTTGTTCGTGTTACGGCGAAATTCGTGTTAAGCGAGTTCGTGCTAACGATGGTATTTGTAATAGGCATGGGGCTATTAATTTAATATTAAACTGTAAACTCCTTTACAACAAGAATCGTCAAAAGGGTTGGATATAATTCGCGTGAAAACGATTTGTCTGATCATTGGAACTAACGGAGTAGCTTTCGTCGTCAATCTTCCTTGAAATGTAGAGCGTTTCCCAGCGAGTGACGAATGAACTGTGTACGCCTCGCATTCTCAGGCGGTCGAGCGGATTTGTATCCATCACGCCCTTTGTCCGCATACAAATGTTTTCTTTTCGCGTTGAAAACAGCCACAGCGCTTCTCTCAGAAAGACTCGTGGAAAGCCTCCGAGAATTTTGACGTAAAACGAAATTCTTACAAATGAATGCTTCTCGATTTTTGTATTAGCGGCTTTCATAATTTCGCCCTTTTCGGTATTTAGGATTTCTGGTTATCGTCCTTACATTTCGCTTATATTTGCTCATCTAATTCTTTTCTTAAATGTAGTCATATTCGAGGCGCGAATCCACGAGTAGGGAAATAAGGAAAGTACCCCCCCCCAAAAAAAATCAGTAACTAATAATTTTAACCTGCCACGAAATTTCCAAGTAAAAAATGGATAATTATTGAAAACGAATAAAATCGTATCTAAGGTGAGTTTAGCCTGCGTCGTCCAGCAAATCCAAATCTATTTTTGTCTTTAGAAGCGCTTTCGAGTTCGCTTTTGTGATTCGGTTTTCAATATACGCTATAAATATAAATCCCTCCCACTCAAAAAATTTGTCTCTGGATCCGCCTCTGCATAGTGACGCAATACCTTATGAATAGCAAGAGTGACATGTAGGAAGTTTTCATTCTACCTAAAGTTGCATTTATTTTTGACAGTCCTTCATCACCCTGTCTGAACACTTAGTTTTATTTCCCACCCTGCCATGCCTTGTCTACTTTTTAGCATACAGTTCCTTTTCGTTACGTTTTTCTCTTGCACATTTCACTCAGTAATTTTTGTCTTTAAAAACGCTTTCGCGTTCGCTTTTGTGATTCAGTTTTCCACTCATTTTTCCATTCCTTCATACCTCAGGAGCTTTCTTCTCCTCTTCAACTTTTTGGTTCTGTTTTCGTCGACTTATCGATTTATTGTGTCGTTAAATCTGCTCCTGGATGCCTGGGCACGCTTCGTTGAGCATCGCCTGATAGGAATTTCTTTCCCTGTTATAGCGTTCCGGAGAATCGTGCCTGGAAGTTCTATTTATCAAGAATCTGACACATCATTCTTCAAAACAGTGTTCGTGAATTAAAAATGAACTGGGGCATGATAAAACGAATTCCTGAATAAGTGAATTGTTCGAGAAAGTCCCGTTAATAATAAGTTTCAGCAGAAGTACCAATGAGCTAAAATACCGAATAGCGTGACAAAAGGGACATTATCTTCACAAGTTCTTTGTGCACACGCAATACTTGCTTCCTACATCATTAGTAGCTTCTGTGTGAGAAGGCGAGAACCTTCTGAGGCTGTCAAAAATATGGGCAATTGCTATTGCTACCGACAATGATCCCGAAACGAATTTCGTGCATTGACTAATTATATTTTGAGAAAGAAACGGCACGTTGTTTGGATGTAGAGGAAATATTTTAATCTAAAAGAAATATGTAGAACTGAACTTTTCTGAATTTCTCTATTCTGACAACATACTCCTACACTATTTACGCTTTGAGAGCACACATACTTTGTTCTACTACAATGAATAAAAAGACGTGAAGGGCTTTCTGAAAACACATACGAAAGGAGTTGCAGTTATATTGACATACCTGATTATCTGTAATTTCGCAATAAAAACACGTACACTTGTTTCACCGTTCTTTAAATACCAACATAATATTATCAGAACAGATCTAGAAAGCACATTTTTTCGAAAACTACAAACTTTCAATATCTAATAATTACAAAATTAAAATTTGAGATTTTGTCTTAAAATTTGTTCTAAAATATTATCTCTTTAAAAAGGATCATATACATTTTTTTAAAATACGAGTAGTTTTCGCGTAATTTATGCTTAAAATTTATGTCATTCATAAAAGAAACATTTTCTCAAAAAACACTCCAAATTTTTTTTTTATTTTTTTCCCACGAATAGAACAAGGAACGCTTAAAAGAATGGCATACGTCTCATTTTCATTCAAATACGTTTACGAAAATTCAAAATTGAAAACATTGCCAGAAAGTATGTGCTGTTGTAGCACCACAATAGTTTCTACTTTTTTCCTGCAAAAATGCGAGCGCCGATGGAAGTGCTGGCCTGCTGCTTCGTTGTGGAGAGCTGAAACTCGAGGGGGAGCGGAGCCCGTTGCAAGTAGACTGTTGTAATGAGAAATGACTTTGGAACAGTTATTTTTATATTAAGAGCGTGAAATGAGGGTTTTTTTGCACGAGCAAAATTGAGGTTTCGTGATAGTGTAAGAAACAATCATTGCGCTTACGAAATATAAGACTATTTTTTACAATTGTATAAAAATCCTTTTGTTACGAATCATTATTTGTTTCATCTCTATCCTTCATGTTTATCGCAGCAAAGCCCTATTGTCGTTCACCATCTTAATCAAAAGGTCTTTTTTAGACGGTGACGTGTCTTCTCCATGAAAAAAACAGCTTTACCTTTAAGAAATCTTAACAGCAGGCCCAGAGGTGCATAAAGTCTCTAATTTTTATATGATTACAGAAAAAGTTTGTTTGGATGGTATATTCCTATTGAATGGTCCTTAAAACATATTTTCTAAGTGCCACCAGCGGAAATGCTCATGTTACCAGTTTCTACCAGCGGAAATGCCCATGTTAATATTTTCATGGTTTTCAATAAACAAACAATTCTGCAGAAGCCTTTCTGTTCAAAATCTTGTGTACTGTATCGATCACTGGGAAATCTCGAAAAATGAAATTTCGACACATACGCATTTGAAGTTTTCGTAGTTTTTAAATAAAGAAAAAGTCACCGCCACCGCCACCGCCACCGCCACCGCCACCGCCACCGCCACCGCCACCGCCACCGCCACCGCCACCGCCACCGCCACCGCCACCGCCACCGCCACCGCCACCGCCACCGCCACCGCCACCGCCACCGCCACCGCCACCGCCACCGCCACCGCCACCGCCACGCCACCGCCACCGCCACCGCCACCGCCACCGCCACCGCCACCGCCACCGCCACCGCCACCGCCACCGCCACCGCCACCGCCACCGCCACCGCCACCGCCACCGCCACCGCCACCGCCACCGCCACCGCCACCGCGACCGCCACCGCCACCGCCACCGCCACCGCCACCGCCACCGCAACCGCCACCGCCACCGCCACCGCCACCGCCACTGCCACCGCCACCGCCACCGCCACCGCGACCGCCACCGCCACCGCGACCGCCACCGCCACCGCCACCGCCACCGCCACCGCCACCGCCACCGCCACCGCCACCGCCACCGCCACCGCCACCGCCACCGCGACCGCCACCGCCGCCACCACCGCCACCGCCGCCACCGCCTCAGCCACCGCCGCCGCCACCGCCACCGCCACCGCCACCACCGCCGCCGCCACCACCGCCACCGCCGCCACCGCCTCAGCCACCGACACCGCCACCGCCACCGCCACCGCGACCGCCACCGCCACCGCGACCGCCACCGCCACCGCCACCGCCACCGCCACCGCCACCGCCACCGCCACCGCCACCGCCACCGCCACCGCGACCGCCACCGCCACCGCCACCGCCACCGCCACCGCCACCGCCACCGCCACCGCCACCGCCACCGCCACCGCCACCGCCACCGCCACCGCGACCGCCACCGCCACCGCGACCGCCACCGCCACCGCCACCGCCACCGCCACCACCACCGCCGCCACCACCGCCACCGCCACCGCCACCGCCACCGCCACCGCCACCGCCACCGCCACCGCCACCGCCACCGCCACCGCGACCGCCACCGCCACCGCGACCGCCACCGCCAACGCCACCGCCACCGCGACCGCCACCGCCACCGCACCGCCACCGCCACCGCCACCGCCACCGCCACCGCCGCCACCCCGCCACCGCCGCCACCGCCCGCCACCGCCGCCGCCACCGCCACCGCCACCGCCACCACCGCCCCGCCCCACCGCCACCGCCGCCACCGCCTCAGCCACCGACACCGCCACCGCCACCGCCACCGCGACCGCCACCGCCACCGCGACCGACACCGACACCGACACCGACACCGCCACGCCACCGCCACCGCACCGCGACCGCCACCGCCACCGCGACCGCCACCGCCACCGCCACCGCCACCGCCACCGCCACCGCCACCGCCACCGCCACCGCCACCGCCACCGCCACCGCCACCGCACCGCCACCGCCACCGCCACCGCCACCGCCACGCACGCCACCGCCACCGCCACCGCCACCGCCACCGCCACCGCCACCGCCACCGCCACCGCCACCGCGACCGCCATCGCCACCGCGACCGCCACCGCCACCGCGACTGCCACCGCCACCGCCATCGCGACCACCGCACGCCACCGCACCGCCAGCCACCGCCACCGCGACCGCCACCGCCACCGCCACCGCCACCGCCACCGCCACCGCCACCGCCACCGCCACCGCGACCGCCACCGCCACCGCGACCGCCACCGCCACCGCCACCGCCACCGCCACCGCCACCGCCACCGCCACCGCCACCGCCACCGCCACCGCCACCGCCGCCGCCACCGCCACCGCCACCGCCACCGCCACCGCCACCGCCACCGCCACCGCCACCGCCACCGCCACCGCCACCGCCACCGCCACCGCCACCGCCACCGCGCACCGCGACCGCCACCGCCACCGCCACCGCGACCGCCACCGCCACCGCCACCGCCACCGCCACCGCCACCGCCACCGCCACCGCTACTGCCTCCGCAACCGCCGCCGCCACGCCACCGCCACCGCCGCCGCCACCGCCACCGCCACCGCCGCCGCCAGCACGCGGACGCGGCCACTTTCCTCCCCAGGACGGAGGCTCCCGCTAGGTGAAGGCTGCACGTTGCTAAAACCCGCTTCGCGAGTTCATTGTTCATCATTAAGGAGCGGATTTTGATGACCTAAAACGTAAAAAATTATCAATAAAATGCTTTAAAAATGTCGTAGAATCAAAGAAAGATGACGAAAAACATCTTATCAAAACCAGTTCGGATGCACAACTGAAGCAGTTGGATACGTTACTGGTGTAATCGAGGGTTCTTCAATTCGTTCGAGTGAACTCAACTTGCAAACTTATGGTTTGCACTGTTCTTTACCAGGAACTCTGGCGCTGATATACATCACATGAATTACATACCTACAACGGATGTCGAAACAATTTCTGAGTGACCAAATCGAATAGGCTACAGAGTAATTCTGTGAAGAACATTTGTTGCGTTTCGAAAATATCATTTGAAGCAAGTTCCATTAGAAATGACAAAAAAATCGATGAAATTAGAATATAATATAAGCCATTTCGAAATTCATACTTCCAAGTGCACCACTTTTTTGAATGATTAACACGCGCACACCATATTGAGGTAGGTATTTTGAAAGCCACGTTTTTTTCGAATTTTGTTACAAACGAATTCGCAATGTAAAATTGTTGTTCTATTTTAATATAAAAATATAGTTTGAACAAAATTTATTTAAATGAGCTCAGGGGATTAAAATAATGTTATCTAATTTCTTTGTGTAGTATTAAAATTACGTCACGTTCCACTAGTTGTCGGCTACTGATCAATATATATATATATATATATATATATATATATATATATATATATATATATATATATTCAATTATGTAATTTTTTTTAGAATAAAAATGCATGCTGTGCTCCCGCCCTTTTTCTTCTATGTGGCGTTTTGCAATGCTACAATCTGAAGAATTTGCTGTCAACATTAAATTCTCACAAGGGACTTTCGCGAACTCGCAACACTGAATTGCATCAGAATTGTACTTCAGACTGTTCAAAACCTCCAAATAAGTTGTGAAAGATTTTGCTGGTTGAAGTTCTACTTCTTACACTCAGCATTTGAATGAAATGATAGTCAGCAGAATTCTTTGTGGGTCGGTTTCTCTCTCCGATACATTTTTTTTTTCGAAGTTTAGTTGATTGACATGTATCTTCATCACGAGATGAAAAATTTCCCCAGGTGAGGCTCGAACTCACAACCCCGGCATATTTTAGATACTGTCCTATAAGTACCGTGCGCTAGCCGATTGCGCCACTGGGGAAGACTATTGCACGAGCAACCCAAAAACCAAACCTTAATTATTTTTATACGAACACACAAAGAGAACAGAAAATATCCACCGGTTCAACAACAGGGTCGTACAGAACTGATTGTCAAGGCTATAAATATCTCTTTTTGCACAGTACAAACAGAAAATCAACTCTCCCGACAGTCAGTCACCTGGCAATGAACGGTGTAACCATGGAAAACCACTAATCAGAGCAGTCGACCGCTGCAAATCTCTTCCACATAGCAGCTGAATGCGATCTTGCTATCCTGATAGTTTTAAAAGCCCACCACGGCCGTAATTCGAAACCTAGGACCTCTCAGTCAGAGATTCTGCAAAACCCACAGTTTATGCTCTTAATCATCTCAGTCGAAGAAAAAGAACATTTCCCCAGGTGAGGCTCGAATTCACAACCCCGGCATATCTTAGATACTGCCCTATAAGTACCGTGCGCTAGCCGATTGCGCCACTGGGGATGACGGTTCGAGGTGTTCAAGTACGGAGTCGTATATTGAAAAACAGTATATAGCAAGTGGAGAAAATGGTCCCAATCCTATTGATCTTAGTGTATATATATAGTGTGTATCTATCTATAATCCTATTGATCCTAGTGTATATCTTTAATATTCCCTATATACATATACTGATGGAGATTAGGTATCGAATCGACAATGTGGAAAACGCAAAAATTTGACGACGATGTGATTTCAAGTGTAAACCGCAGAATAACGTTTCTGGAAGGAGACGACCAAAGATATGATTCTCCATATAGCCACTCTTAAAGGGATTTCGAATTACCCCTTTCACTTTTTAAAGCTGCTTTCCCTTGTTTTATCTGAATTTGCCCGCGTTCTTTAGGAAAAACTCATATTATTGTAATATAAAAGGAGGAAAAGAAATAATCTTCCACACAAAAATTATTAACAAACTATTTGACAAAGTTGTTAACAAACTAAGCAGCAGACATGTTTGGATATATTTTACCTCATCTTCAATACATTGACGTAGCATCGTCAACATGAATCGTGGTGTGCTCCTTACACGGTGCCATTTTGCGCACTTTTTCAGGAGAAACTCATATTTTTCCAGAACAGATTGTTCTTCGTAATTTGAAACAAGTGGTTGACATTGCACAGAAACAATCAATATTCAGACTGCTGAAACGTGCACAATAACACAAGAATAACTTCATGGACATTTGGTGGCACTGAATACATTCAACGGAAAATCGTGAAGGAATTCAGTTTCCACAATGTGTTATTACTCAATATTACGGAGCACCATAGCGAATTGAAACAGAGCTCAAATGAATTACCATAGGAATTGTCTGCACCGAAATCGAGAATCTACATTCCACAGGTTGAGAGTCATCTTCCACAAAGGAAAAGACCGTCTGGCCCCAGTCATTACAGCTTCGTAGGGCACATGCTTCTCGTAAAAACCTAACGTCTCCGTGGGACACACCTGGCGTGATGCTTTGGGTGTACTGCTTTGCTCGTTGTGGCACCCACGGCTGATTACAGGGCTCGTCTGCCGAATGCTAATGGTCGTCCCTGTTCACATCTGACCCTCCCCATCAGTTTGCCTTGTTTCAACAGTGTGCCACATGCGACCCAACTGTTGCGGTCAGCTGTTGCTTTTGTATTCAAAACTGGCAGCAATGCTCTTCCTCAGACAGTCCGAAGTGTAAGTAAATAGGTCAACTGCTCTGCTATAATAAACCAAATAAGTTGAGTAGAAAATGAGAGAAAAAACATGGGAAATGAAAGTTCAGCGCAGATTTACAATATTATATATATATATATATATATATATATATATATATATATATATATATATAAACTTACTATAATTTACGTCGTCGAAATTTTTGCTAATACCATTATAAATCAAAGTCGAGCGTTAAGTTACTACACAGTAAACAGAAACTTCTAGTATTCAATAACTTCAATGCAATTCATAAATTATCTGTCCAAATTATTTTCAAAAGGACATATACAGTTGGTTTAAATATTTTAAATGTAATCCGTTATTTAAGGGAAGATATTGTCACATAAAAAGTTTAGGAACAGGAATCATTGCAATGTATTTGAAGAATTATTGAAACATTAATTTGAAGTATGAAGTAATTTCGAAATTTTCTTTATTTATTTTTTCATATCTTGGACAATTTTATTACTTAATAATTGAAAATAGTATCTCACAACCTCTTGTGATTACGTCGAAATGTATTTTAATTTAATGCGTCGTAGAGAAACACATCGCGAAGATCAACTACGCAGTTTCTTCTTTACATTCGGTATAAATCATTCACCTCGCATGACCGCTTGATATTTTCGCAGATCAACAAACACTTTCATAAGAACTCCTTGTAAAAAAACTAAAATCTCCACGGCAGAAGGAAATATTTACATCTGGTTCCATCTCCAACGCAAAATATAGTGCAGTTCCGGACACACCCCACGAAATTATAACAGTTCGCAGAATTTCTTCAAAGCAAATACGACTACTTTTCGTACTTTCCGGGAACGCCAAATTTATTTTCTTGTGGGGACTCGATAACAAACAAAATCCAGAGCGAGGACTGAGGCTCTCGAGTACTTGTCACTGCTTGGCTCGGGGTGTCCGTTTCTGGCGGGATTCAAATATCTCCTAGGCGCGAAACAGTCTGCGAAAAAACTACGCCGTCGGCTCCGAATCAGGAAATTTGCTCGCTTGCGTCACGTAATGAGGTGATATTCATTTATGATATTCTGACAAAAAAAAAAGCGTTTCGAAATTAGTCTTGATGTAGGTTTTTTTTTCGTGTTTCCGGGCGCGTCAACTGCTTTAGTCATTAGTCCCGTTAGTATAGTGCATGTTTTTTCTTGGGAGATGGCGGTGATCTTCCCCCGCTGGATGGCGAGATCCGGCACCGACCTATCGTCGGCTAGTGGGGTTTTCCCCTAACGAGCACTCTCCCACCAGCGGGGCACCGCCCCAGCCGGGACAAGCTCTAAGCTCCCGACCGGTCTCCCGGAATATGTGGTAGTGTAGTGCATGTTAGTGTAAGTGTGTGTGTAAGGGGAGAGGATAGGACAAGGGAGAGGTAGGACAGATCGCGCGCGGTCCGTGGCCCGTTTGTTAGGGTACTGCTCCGGCATTCGCCTGTTGTTGATCGGAGAAACCACTTGATATATCTTTTATTCGGTTTTATTAGACGTTTCAGTTGAAATGTACTTTGATGGTAACACTAGTTCTGATTCTCTCGAATGATCAGGAAAGGAAGAAGTAAAGTGTAGAAAATAATTTTTTTTGTAACATCTTGTTGTTTACTTGTCGTCATCACCTTGTACTCTGTGTAACATGGAGACTCTCGCTTCACTTGCCACAATTGTTAGTCATACTGATACTCAACCTTGGCGTTTTCAATAAAACGTCCTTTAACTAGTTCCGTGCATAGGCATTATTCTCAATAACGACATGCAGTTTTATACGAGTTCTAGCGGAACCCGGCAGACGTTCTGCTCTTCTTCTTCCTCCTCCTCTCTCTCTCTCTCTCTCTCTCTCTCTCTCTCTCTCTCTATATATATATATATATATATATATATATATATATATATATAATAGGTAAGCACCTCAAGACCCTTTCTTTAGAATGTATTCAAGTGAAATCATCCTATAATTACACTTCAGAAATAACTTCTAGAGAAATAGACGAAATCTTCTCTGTAATGAAATGAAGGGCTTAATAGAACAAGGAACTATCCCACAGAGACATAATTTTAACATACTGAGGTTTTTACTTGAACTTCGCTCATAAAATTTGGACGTTTCCAAGACGTTGAAGTTGCAAGATTAATCTTTTTTCTTAGTCTGTATTTCGTAATCGGATATTTTTTAACAAAAAAGGTCAGTAGCGTTGTTGTCTGTTTAGATGCAAGTGATGTCTTCGTCTTGCGAGAGATGGTTTCGTAAACATAAAGAGCCACGACTCGTGGGCGTGTCCATTGAGAAGTGCTGTTATATTTTGGTTGCAAAGATGTAATGGTCGTGACGTTTACGCCATCGTTCCCTCATTGCAATTTACAAGCTGTCTGCGCTTAAATTACGTTCACGACGCAATTCACCGCACATTCACGGACTCCGGAATGCTCTGAGAGCGAGTGCTAATTCAATACGAGGATGCCGTAACACCGAGATTTATTTCAAATGAAAGGGTATTTTTGTTCTCGGGAAAGCATGTGGAAGAATAGTAATGGTGTCCCTCAAACTGATGCAATCTAGTGCAGTTTAATTCTAAGGGGCAATATTTAAGCAGGTTGCTATACCATAATATCGACAGAACCTTTGCTAAAATATGAATTTACTTTTATCGGGTGAATTTAGATCAATGCTTCGGAGACTTTTAATAATAAAATCATGGCGATTATTTGCAATTTAATGTTGTCAAATAACCATTCTCAAATCTTTGTTCTTTGGTTTAGACCATGGAAGTCGTGAGAAGTTTTCAAACTTTTTCTTTCGTCAAAGAACTAACATTTTTATTTATTTTTATTATGATTCACTATTTTAATAAAAATTGGTTTTGTATTTATTGTAGTGGTATATGTCTATATGGTAAAGCATATGAAGCGCTCAAAACAAACACCAGGCAATTTCATTATTTAAATATGGTCTTACATATGTTCAGTCAAATAATTAATTATTGTGTGCAAAATATAAAATTGGGAAAATTATTTAATCCAAGGAATTTACAAATATTTACATATAAAATAATAAGACGGTCATGGCATAAGAAATTTAAAAATCAGAAAGGGACATATTTTCGAAATTCGAGAAGGCATATCGCAATAACTAGCTTAAATGTCTTTATCAGAGGTAACGCTCCTATGTTCTCCGATTCATGAAATTGTCATTTGCCTGGCTTTTGTTTTTAGCGCCTCATTTAGTTGTTGCCTTTAATGGTTTCTCAGGATTCACAGAACAAAGTAATCAGCATTTATTTTCCCCTAAGAAAAACTGTAGTTAATCGTCAATTATTCGTGATAACCATTATTCGTGCTAATTCCTGCCAGGAAAATAAAGTATCCTCTGTACATGACAATATACAATGTAATATTTTTATTACGTTTCGCCCTTATCTATTGTCCTTAAGCATTTAAAATCATAACTTGTATTTAACTATAAACATATGAAAACATGATTGTCAGAAATGATTCAGAAAGAAGATAAAATTTTTACGCCAAAATGAATTACACTTGCTTCACAAACCACTTGCCAGGACGTGTCCACACAAGTTATTTGAGGGTTAATTTTATCACCAGCATTTCTCGAAGGCGTGCTGCACTTGAATAAATAATTGGAATAATTGTTTGGAATGACCATTAGCTTGCCATTTGCAATGCCTAATGTCACTATAAATAACCGAAACTGGCTGATATGTGGGATTATCTCCTTTTTGAAAGCGACCCGACTCCATGCGAATGGTCGGTTTGGCCAGTGTGGAACTTCGCCTGTTCGCTTACTTCCGTAAGTGAATTTAGCCACTATATGTCACGTAAAGGGCAATTGGCCTCGGCGCTTGAAGATCCCAGGGTTTCTAAACGGTCACCCAACCAGGAACCCGTGATGTCTCGAGTTCGCTTAAGCTTCGTGACTTACGCAATGAATGAATTCCACTAGCGACCCGATTTTTCAGTGATGACTTTTCAGTAGAACCATCCCAGCTTTCGCCTGAGTCACAGAGAGAAATCACGAAAACCCCGGTCAATATGGTCGGCACAGGAATTGAACCCGGGCCACCCGAATGGGAAGTAACTTGGTGCATCAACTGATGTCACTGCAGTGCCTTTGATCGGGAGGTCCTAGGTTTGAGCCCCGGCATTGGCAAGATTTTCGACCTTAGCTTTTCAGCTTAGTCGAATTTAGTCGCTGTCTGGAGGATTATTCTAGAGCCCGGCTGCTCTGATCGGTTCCTTTCCGTGGTTTCTTCGATCAACACCAGGCGAAAGCCGGAGCACCCTAAAAACGGGCCTACCACACATGCCGGGAGACCGGTCGGGAGGTTGGAGTTTGTCCCGACTCAGGCGGTGCCGCGCTGGTGGGAGATACCTGGTTGGGGAAACCCCGTTAGCCGACGGTAGGTCGGCCCCGGATCTCGTAACCCTGCAGGGGAAGATCAGCCCCAGCTCAAGAGGAAAACATACACTACACCTACGTGACTAATGACCTTAGTAGTTGACGCGCCCATCACCAACAGCCACCACCAGCACGAATGCGATGTCAGCGCGCTCTGTCTTTCTCCCGTAGGGATCTACATCCTGCCGCGGCTTATAGACTCTAACGGGCTAGGACAATTCGCAAGAAGACTTGATTCTCTAACGGTGAGGCCTTATGGAATCGCCAGTTCTACACGATCCTGAATCAACGTTGTAGCTTGAAGTCATCATTTAGTTATTACTTCGTTTGTAGTGAAGTAATACTGCTTGGTGAATGTAACATAACAAAACACACAATATATCAAAGCGTGATGTATTTTCCTTGCGGCTTGAGTACGGAATGTAGTTCGTCAAGTGCACCATCATTCTGTATCATAAATTAACAAGCAAAAACAATTTCAGCGGCTATGATAGTTGAGCGTCAGCACGGTTACCTCTGGAGGATTGTGAACCAGGGCGATCTAGTGTAGCGTCACGTTGGCGGCCGTGGGTGGGAGGAGGAGCAGAAGTATCGCATATCTGCGGGCATGAATAGCTAGGCGCCCGGCGTTGGGATAAATTTAGACGAAGGGGATGCCATCTTGACCGGAAAGGTCACATGGTAGACGCGAGCCTTCCTCCCACACCTAGGGCGGTCACGTGACGGCTGCACGCTGGTATAAAATCGAGCCGACGAGCTCAGACGGTGGGTTTTAATTCTGGAAACCTCGCGCGATGCGCAAAACTTTACGCCCAGGCTGGAGCGTGTCGTGCCTATTGCAGGGGTGACGAGGTCACGGTAGTGGCGCGGGAGTAGCGTCAGAGGAGGCGGGGCCTCCCTAGCTATATGGGGTATCCACAGGGAAATACTCACAAGTGCGTGCGTAGTTTCGGAGCAGAAGTTGGTAATTGTACATACGTGTAAATAAACTTGTACATACTTGTAAATGTCTGTGTGTTTTCTCCATGACGCCACACGTGGTTGATGAGCCCATAATCAACGGACACTCACTCATTTGAAGATCAATTTCTTAAATCATTAATCAACCGGTCCAGTAATCTACCAAAATATTTAAATGTTTAAAAATACAGATTTTTTAAAGAAACCACATTTTTATACATTCTACGTATGTGTTTTAGATCAAAATTTTTCTTCTCACAGTCAGAACTTCTTAAAGCGCATTGTGTAATTCTGCTGTCTTCAGCCTCTTCTGTATCATGGCGCCGGCTCCCTCTGCCCTTGCGGGCAGGAAGTTCTAGAGCAGCTTAACCTTGCGTCAGCGCCCTGCGGAAGTCTGTGTTAGTGTATGGGGCTGTCGACGTACTGGAGTAGAGTTAGAAACAGAAACGAATTTAAGTTCAGATGGGACATCTTTAGAGAAATGTGCATGCCTCTTTATACTTCCATGCAGTTGTTCCTTTGCAAAGGGAAAAAAGTTATTTCTTACAATCTAAAACAATTCTAATTAATAAAACATCCGAAGTCATGGTTCACGAATTGGCAATGAAATTGGGGTCAAGTAAACATTCAAAATATTAAATATGGAAAGAAATGGCATGAAAATAAGTTTTATTTCAATTTAAACTAAGAAGTCCGATAAATGTTTTTATTTTACTTATTTACCAGAGATCAGCATACCTATTAAAATTTTAAAATTATATTAACTTTTATGGGGCTTAAATAATTAGCGCAAACGATCTTCCAAAGTAGAAATGTCCCAAGTCAACAACTTTTAACGTCAAAATTGATGTAAATTAATGAAGTACCAAGTTCGTCAGTCAGTAATACTTTGAATTACAACATCAATTTGTTTAGTGCACAACTTGAAAAACATCAAAATGGAATTTGGAATGATTATTCAAAAATAATGCAATATAACAAAATGAAATACAAATACGTAAAAACTTAATAGTATAACTTCATATTCAAATATATATATTTAAATTCGCCTTCATTTCGTCGTTTCATGTCCTTGCCTGTCTTTTTTAAACACACGCTGGATTGAAAAATTTTGAGCATTTCATTAGCAATGAGGGAGTAATGTTGTTTTATCAGGAGCTAAAAGCTTCTAATCAATCACGACGACAAACTGCACCTCTTGCGTATTCACGTGAGGCTTCTGAATCACCCTGCAATTAAGAAATTGCCTTCCACTTACGAGCCCACTGCTGCAAACAGACTAAACCCTGCTTCGTAACGGCCCATTATAACTCTATGTATAGAACCACCAACGCACGAGAAAGAGATCATTAAGGTATTTTCAATAAGATGCAATTATCACAAGGGTAAGTTAAACTTTTTTGTACGTACCATCGTAAGACTGATTAATGTATTTAAACTCAGAACGCAAAAAAGTTATTAATTTTATCTTTTCGGGGTAAAGAATCGTAATCGAATTGCAAAGCTGAACTTTATTTTTGCGCGCAACACTTTTTTTTTTAAAATTTATATAATGATGAACGTAAGCCAATTATTACTTAATATTCTACAAAAGGGCCACATATGGGTCGCACCTTTGCGTAGAATAATGTTGATCCAGCTGGAGAAACGTAGCTGAAAATATGGAATGATGGAGTTGAAGCTGGTGATAGAACGAATGACATCGAAATGAGGATTCTACAAAAACTCATCTCATTACTACCTCACTCATACCTTCGCCAAAACAGTTTCGTGCACTAGACGTTTTGTAATGAGATACCTAGAATCTCCGAAAGCAAGATGAAAGCCCGACGGACCGCCCTGCAATGTAAGTCGCCCACACGCAGCTATTACCGTGGCCGCAGGAATAAGAGCATCGCCCACCGCACTCGCCCAGACACACTCGCCCGGCCACACTCGCCCCGCACCGCACCACTCGCCCCGCCCCCCCCCCCCCCACCTCGCTCGCCCCACCCCGCTTGCTTGGCCCCACTCGCTCCGCTCGGCTCGCCCTGCCCCGTCCACTCGCCCATGTCCAGTCCCGCTCACCCCGCCCCGCACGCCCCGCCCCGCTCGCCTCATCCCGTCCCGGCCCGGCTTGCTCCGTCCCACTCGCCCTGCTCCACTCGCCCTAGCCTGCCCGGCCCCGGTCCCCTCGCCCCGCTCCGCTCACCCTGTCTCGCTCCGCTCGCCCCGCCCCGCTCGCCCTCCCCGCTCGCCTCATCCCGTCCCGGCCCGGCTTGCTCCGTCCCACTCGCCCTGCTCCACTCGCCCTAGCCTGCCCGGCCCCGGTCCCCTCGCCCCGCTCCGCTCACCCTGTCTCGCTCCGCTCGCCCCGCCCCGCTCGCCCCTCCCGCTCGCCTCATCCCGTCCCGGCCCGGCTTGCTCGTCCCACTCGCCCTGCTCCACTCGCCCCTAGCCTGCCCGGCCCCGGCCCCTGCCCGCTCCGCTCACCCCGCCCCTCCCGCTCGCCTCATCCCGTCCCGGCCCGGCTTGCTCCGTCCCACTCGCCCTAGCCTGCCCGGCCCCGGTCCCCTCGCCCCGCTCCGCTCACCCTGTATCGCTCCGCTCGCCCCGCCCCGCTCGCCCCTCCCCGCTCGCCTCATCCCGTCCCGGCCCGGCTGGCCCCCCCCCCCTCGCCCCGCCCCACTCGCCCTAGCCTGCCCGGCCCCGGTCCCCTGCCCGCTCCGCTCACCCTGTCTCGCTCCGCTCGCCCCGCCCCGCTCGCCCGCCCCGCTCCCCATCCCGTCCCGGCCCGGCTTGCTCCGTCCCACTCGCCCTGCTCCACTCGCCCTAGCCTGCCCGGCCCCGGTCCCCTCGCCCCGCTCCGCTCACCCTGCTCGCTCCGCTCGCCCCGCCCCGCTCGCCCCTCCCCGCTCGCCTCATCCCGTCCCGGCCCGGCTTGCTCCGTCCCACTCGCCCTAGCCTGCCCGGCCCCGGTCCCCTCGCCCCGCTCCGCTCACCCTGTCTCGCTCCGCTCGCCCCGCCCCGCTCGTCCCGCCCTGCTCGCCCCTCCCCGCTCGCCTCATCCCGTCCCGGCCCGGCTTGCTCCGTCCCACTCGCCCTAGCCTGCCCGGCCCCGGTCCCCTCGCCCCGCTCCGCTCACCCTGTCCCGGCCCGGCTTGCTCCGTCCCACTCGCCCTAGCCTGCCCGGCCCCGGTCCCCTCGCCCCGCTCCGCTCACCCTGTCTCGCTCCGCTCGCCCCGCCCCGCCGTCCCGCCCCGCTCGCCCCTCCCCGCTCGCCTCATCCGCCCGCCCGGCCTCGCCCGCTCCGCTCACCCTGTCTCGCTCCGCTCGCCCCGCCCCGCTCGTCCCGCCCCGCTCGCCCCTCCCCGCTCGCCTCATCCCGTCCCGGCCCGGCTTGCTCCGTCCCACTCGCCCAGCCTGCCCGGCCCCGACCTCGCCCGCTCCGCTCTCCCCTGTCTCGCTCCGCTCGCCCCGCCCCGCTCGTCCCGCCCCGCTCGCCCCTCCCCGCTCGCCTCATCCCGTCCCGGCCCGGCTTGCTCCGTCCCACTCGCCCTGCTCCACTCGCCCTAGCCTGCCCGGCCCCGGTCCCTGCCCGCTCCGCTCACCCTGTCTCGCTCCGCTCGCCCTGCCCCGCCTCGTCCCGCCCGCTCGCCCTTCCCGCTCGCCTCATCCCGTCCCGGCCCGGCTTGCTCCGTCCCACTCGCCCTAGCCTGCCCGGCCCCGGTCCCTCCCCTGTCTCGCTCCGCTCGCCCCGCCCGCTAGCCTCGCCCGCGCTTGCCCGCCAACGCACCGGCCATGGCCCTGACCGTGGGCGCTTGCCAAGGGCAGGAAATAGACGCACGGTGCTCTCTAACTCCGGAGTGTGGGTGGACCGCCTCAAGGGGATGTGTTTTTGCTCGCACTTCGCGAGCGAAATCCTCAGAAGTGAACTGTTTCTGCCTGAAAATGTGGGTGTGTAATTATTGTTTGATTTCAGTGTTGGCCCGTTCCTTTTTAACATCTATTTGAAAAAGAAATAGAATTCAAAACCTTCTGAATTTCACTAAATAATATGTGCAGAAACACTAGAAGGATTCTAAGTATTTATTTATTTAATGGAAAATTTAAAATTAAATTTTTTTAAAAAAAAAAAATACATGCGTATTTAAAATACTTCAAATACTGAAAAATATAATTTTTTCTATTGTATATTTATTACAACAATATATTGTAATTGTCAATTACAGTAAATTAGAAATTGTCAGTCATACACATTTCTGAACAATAACTATTGTAATGTATTGTAACAATATGTATAAATATTTTGAAATATAAATTGATATCAAACGTGTGTCTAACACAAAGAAATGAAATTTCCTTTTCAAACAATTAATTTTTCATACAAATCATCAGACAGTAATCCCCTAGTTGGCAAATGAATAAAACCTGGAAAGGAAAACAGTCATTCAACAAAAAATTGTGTTATAACCAATAAACGCTTTTTTATTGCAATAATGAACCAGCAATTTTAATGATTTATGTTTATCATTTAAAAATGAAGAGAATCCAAATTCAACTGCTGAAAGGAGCTTTTATTTTTGTTTCCTTGAGGTGCATTCATTGTGGAATCAAACAAAGAGAAACTATCCTGTTTCTTAATTATTTTCTTCTTCCTGTGTATTTAAAGTATTTCTTTTTTTAAATACAAATACTTTATGTATTTAAATAATCTCTAAAATACATGCCCCAAAACTCAAAAATTTTTAAAAAAAAAAATACGAATTTCAATTAGAAGTACTTAATTACTGTCCGAGCCTGTCTACCAAGTATTTTAAGCGCTCGGGGGATACGAAAAATATACAAAATCCTGAGCCAACCACCTACACCCTTCTTTGCATTCGCCCAAACATGTAAAAATTAACATTTCAACAAGTCAATCTAGAAATAGTGTTGTAATACACAGCAAATGAACATACACCAGTAACACACGTTATCATTAAGTAACGCTGCAACACACGTACAAAACTGAGAAACCGCTCCCCCTAGCCCCTTAAAAGGTAATTTTCAGCCGGTTCGAATTATGCATTTAGGTAATAATCTACATATGAAGCCTTTTACAGGCCTTCAACTGCATATTTACTTTGTTGCTTTATGCAGTTCTTCGTAAGAAGAGAAAGTTATGCAATCGACACTATCATGACGACCGAAACCTCGTTTCATTCGTGGGCTACTGGCCATTCATCATGAAGTCCATTCACAAACAAGGAAAACATAGAAATATGTATATCGAAACGAAGAAATAGCGTGAAACCCCACAGAGATCGTGGCATTATGAATGAAGATTGGGTCGGAGGTTCCGAAATGTAACTTCCCGTCCGGGCGGCGGCTGCGGTGTACCACAAGGCGCCGTTTTGGCGCCGCTCAGTCGCCACCGCCGTCGCCGCCGCCGCCGCCGCCGCCGCCGCCGCCGCGCTCCGGGTTTTCCGGGCCCGCGGTCGGAAGCCGCAGATAAAACATTTCCTGAAGTAGCATCCATGTGCCCTCGGTGCCACATGGGTGAAATTTCGAGACTTTACGTGGAGAAAACGCAGCGACACTACATATAATATGGTGTATTGGAAATGGTCCAAGAAAGGAAATTAACTCCGACATACATTGTGTCGTGGGGGAAGGGGCTGGCACCACCGTGCGGGAGAGTGGAAGTACGGTAAGGCCAGAAGGTGCCCTACGGGCCGTTCCCTATTTCCTATACGCCTAAGGCGGATGAGAGGGAGCAATTAGAACAGTGATGGCCCCCGTCAAGGCAAACACAGGTTTATTGGGGTTCCGTTACATACATTGGCACCTGACGTACCAGCCTCACCGAGGACTGTTGACTGGGAGCGGTAGCTCAGTGCATCAACTGATGTCACTACAACGCCTCCGACTGGGAGGTCCTAGGTTCCAGTCCTGAAGGTGGCAGGATTTTCAACCCTAGCTTTTCAGCTAGGTCGATTTCAGTCGCTGTCTGGAGGAGAATTCTAGCGGCCGCCTGCTCTGATCGGTAGTTTTCCGTGGATTCTCCGATCAACACCAGGCGAATGCCGGAGCAGTACTCTACCAAACGGGCCACGGACCGCGCGCGATCTTTCCTTCCCATTCCTTGTTCTATCCTCTCCCCTTGCACACACACTTACACTAACATGCACTACACTACCACATATTCCGGGAGACCGGTCAGGAGCTTAGAGCTTGTCACGACAGGGGCGGTGCCCCGCTGGTGGGAGAATGCTGGTAAGGGTGAAACCCCACTAGGCGCCAGATCTCGCCATCCAGCGAGGAAAGATCGCCATCTCCCAAGAAAAACACGCACTACACTTACGGGACTAATAACCAAAGCAGTTGACGCGCCCGGACACTCGAAAAAATCAATTAATCAATATAAATTGAATAACACTGTGAACAGTTTATTGGGGTGGTGTTACTTACTTTGGCACCCGACGTAGTCCAGCCTCACTGAGGACTGTTTTCCGGAAGAGAGACCTTGTAGTGGACATCAAACAGATTGGCGACCCTCGAAGTGCACAAGGGTTAGGGAGACGGCGGGAAGCTACTATCAGAACCCCGGAGGGTCAGTCTCCACTAGAAGGGTGGAGAAGTGTCGACAGGGCCAGTTTGGGCCGATCTGGTCCGACTAGGGGTGAAGGGAGGTCGGCAGGGCCAGTTTGGGCCGATCTGGTCCGACTAGGGGTGAAGGGAGGTCGGCAGGGCCAGTTTGGGCCGATCTGGTCCGACTTGGGGTGAAGGGAGGTCGGCAGGGCCAGTTTGGGCCGATCTGGTCCGACTAGGGGTGAAGGGAGGTCGGCAGGGCCAGTTTGGGCCGATCTGGTCCGACTTGGGGTGAAGGGAGGTCGGCAGGGCCAGTTTGGGCCGATCTGGTCCGACTAGGGTGAAGGGAGGTCGGCAGGGCCAGTTTGGGCCGATCTGGTCCGACTAGGGGTGAAGGGAGGTCGGCAGGGCCAGTTTGGGCCGATCTGGTCCGACTTGGGGTGAAGGGAGGTCGGCAGGGCCAGTTTGGGCCGATCTGGTCCGACTAGGGGTGAAGGGAGGTCGGCAGGGCCAGTTTGGGCCGATCTGGTCCGACTAGGGGTGAAGGGAGGTCGGCAGGGCCAGTTTGGGCCGATCTGAACCGATGGAGGAGAGGAAGGTCCGTGCACACGGGCGACGAGCTCACATGTAGCATTCGTCCCCTCGCTAAGCGGTGGTCAAGCTGTTATATACTTTAACTGCTTTTACTTTTACTGCCGATGCTCTCTTTTCGAGGCGGAGCTTCGCAATTGTGCTTGCGCCAGCTGTCTGCGGCCATGCGACAATTACAATCATATCAAAAATATAGCACATCAATAATATAGTACGAGAAAAACGTATTTTTGGCCCAGAGTAAATAAGCAATTCATAGAAGATGGAGACTTATCGTTTTGTCGTTTTATTCCTCAGTCATGTTGGCATATATTCTTGGTTAGAAGTGTTTCAAATGACTGATGTATGTTTATGGCTAAAATTCGAATTCGTATTCAGTCGAATACGTTTTTTCATTACCTGTCATGATATGGATGGGTAAAATGCAAATGAAAGCGGTACATTGAAAGAGGCTAGTAAAGTTGCATGCGTCGGTGGTTAATGAAAATAGTAAGTTATATAACAAGTGCGCGAATTTCTTTGGGCTCATCTTGTATTTTGCACATTTTTAACGCGTTTTAAAATGTGTGCGTAGCCTGTTTAAGCATATATGTTTTTGTACGTAACTGTTTTTTGTCCTACAGATCTCCATTATTGTCGCCCTTTTCTTGTTGGTCTTTTTCTTGAATTCATTCACGGAAACCGAGTCCTTTCTTCAGACAATTGCGTTCAGTCCACGAGACTGAGACATTATTCGTTTTGTTACAGTCGACTGCAGGTAGAGGAACTAGAATATAATGATCTTTTGGTAAAAGTTAAGACAAGGTTATCTAAAGACACTGGATCCGATTCACTAACATTGCAAATAAACACTTAATAATTCGGTTGTTTGCACATGGTTTATTGTGAACATAAAGACACGGAAAAGTATTTCGTCTGAGAATCGCGAATTACCAATAACATTGAGTTGGCAAGTCTCTTGAGTTGTTTTTATAGCATTTACAACGAATGACAAGGACTGAGAGAGCATATAACTGAGGAAAAACAAGTTATCAATCTCTTAAGGCAAGAACGTCGAGCCTGAAGAATTAATAGACTCGGTATGTGATATGAAAACTAGTGAGATCACTTCTGGCTAGGTCATCGTAGTAAATGCTGTAAAAGTGTCTTCCAGAACAGAAAAATATGAGTATGAGTATGATGATGATGATGACAAAGAGGACACAAATTAAGAACAGTCTTCTAACAATACAAAAGCCATTGAAAAGTATCAAGACAACTAAAATATATTGAGGGCGTGGACACTGTAGAATCAAGTGCGGAGAAAACCCGGATCCAAAGGAAGGTTTTGAAAACAAATATTAATAATAAACTGTACACTGAAATCAGAAACGAAAACTACTATTTCAATATTAAATAAATGCATTGAAATACTGAATTTGTTGTGTTTCTGATGTTTTACTGAACCACAGGCATAACAAAATATATTGTAGACTTAAAAGTGGTTAATTTTCGAATGATAGTGAAAATAGTGAACCAAAAATGTTAGCCTCCTATATCAGGAGTAAAACGCACTATTTTAATATACATAAGGTACAGATTGTCATTCAATTCGTTATGTTTCCAATAAGGTTTTATTGACAATCACCTTGTAAGTATATTAGTTACAAAACGTCACATAACATTTCGGAGATAGATTATCTCCATTTTTGTAGACAATGTAGACCACCACATATTCCAAGTGGAGTAGATGTTAACTTTGGTGGTGTTTACTTCTATCATTTTATACTATGATAATGGACATTGCGTCCAACCGCGACTGTGAAGGTTAACTACTATAATGTAATGGGTATGTATGTGCTTTAGATAATATTTGTTACAGTACAACATATAACGTTTTCATTGTAGAATGTGTTTTGATTGCAGCATCTGAAGATGGAGATAATCTATCTCCAAAACGTTATGTAATGTTTTGTAACTAATACAAGGTGATTGTTAATAAAAGCAAAACGCACTATGTTTAAGGAAAGATGCGACCCTACCCGCTCGAGGATTCACGCCTAATTTTCACATAATGCATTTTATTTATCGACGTGACGACGAGTACATTGAATTCATTCGAGACGGATACAGTTACTCCCACTTTTTAGATCATTCTGACGTATTTCGCATTATATGTCATACAAAAATCGTTGGTCTCGCCCGGGATCGAACCGGGGACCTTCTGCGTGTAAAGCAGACGTGATAACCACTACACCACGAGACCACGACGCATGACGTCCAGTGCATGCTCATGAGCACTTCCTGTATGCTTCCAAATAATGTGGCTCGAGTTCAAGTATTAGCACGATCTCGAAAATCCAATTGAAAAAGGAAAAAAAAAATTAATTAAAGAATACCGACTTGTTACACCCAACGAGAGAGAGGGAGAGAGAGGGACAGAAAGAATGAGATTTGATGTGAGAGATTTGATGAGAAAGGGATTTGATTTGATTTTTTCGTGTTTCCGGGCACGTCAACTGCCTTGGTCATTAGTCCCGTTAGTGTGGTGCATGTTTTTCGCGGGATATGCGCGGTGATCTTTCCCCGCTGGATGTCGAGATCCGGCGCCGACCTACCGTCGACTAGTGGGGTTTCCCCCTAACCAGGACTCTTCCACCAGCGGGGCACCGCCCCAGCCGGGACAAGCTCTAAACTCCCGACCAGCCTCACGGAATATTTGGTAGTGTAGTGCATGTTAGTGTAAGTGTGTATGTAAGGAGTAAGGATAGAACAAGGAAGAGAAAGGAAAGATAGCTCTCGATCCGTGGACCGTTTGTTAGGGTACTGCTGCGACATTCGCCTGGTGCTGATCGGAGAAAACACGGAAAACTACCGATCAGAGCAGCCGGCCGCTAGAATTCTTCTCCAGACAGCGACTGAATTCGACCCAGCTGGAAAGCTAGTGTCGAAAATCCTGCCACCGTCAGGACTCGAACCTAGGACCTCCCAGTCAGAAGACAGAGAGGGAGAGAGAGAGACATAGAGAGAGAGAGAGAAATACAAATCGGAGAGATGTAAGACGTCATCTACAACATGGACATGACACAGATGTACGAATGTTTTTGACGGAACTCATCATGGACATGAGTATATAACCAAACATGAGCAAACGTAATGATATCCGATCTTTGGGGTGTTCGGGGGATTGCCCATTGTCCATTTGTTGCACATGGCAGAGTTCCAGCTTACTAGCCGGTGGCGCTAAGCCATACAACAACGCAACCTCTTCTCCCTCTCACTCCTCCGACAGCAACCGGCAACCCCTCCAACCAACCCCTGGTGACTCACGCCCCCCCTCCCTTCACCTTGGCATCCCCTCGCCCTAACAGTGTAATCCACACTCTCTGGAATTCTTTTGTACTGCTGTACACCCCGCTGTCAGCGCCCCTGTTAGCATTATCGCCAACTAGTACGGCAGGGTGCTGCAAAAATTAGCCAAGGAAATATATCAAATAATGTGGAATATCGTCAAAACTAATTTTGTACTTTCTCCCAGATCCGTCATACAGGTACATGCTAACATTTTTACATTAAACGTTACATATTGCATCAGGAAGATTATAAATGATTAAAGAGTTTCGGTTCAGAAGAAAAAATCTTACAAATTTTCGATTTCAGCATCTTTCAATATTATTTTTCTTCTTTATGTACACCTTTGCTAATGAATTCACTGCCGTTTTTAACATCAGCTTTTTATTCACAGTTTGTTCCATACTTGAATATTTGGTGTATGGGTATGAAACTAATGTATTGAAATGCGTTGTGTTTATCCTCATTTTGAAGCGATGTTTGCGAAATGAACATACCGGAAATGATATTTTACGCTTCTTATGAAGATTGAAATAATAAGAAGAGCAATCTCAGGAGGGTGAACATCTGGATTACGGAACGCCGGCGAACAAACTGCAAACAAAATGAAATAAAATTAACGATACAATTAATACATACAATTGATTTGTGTAGAATCATTTTCATGGTTGACAAGGCTTCGAGAGCGTTTTCAAATACGAATAACAATTTCCAAAATCGTCATATTAAAAAAGCGGGAATCAAACTTTGGATATGTTTGCGGTCAAAATGTTTTATTACGTAAGGCTACGGATCCATTAAACGATGAAATTCAATAGAAAAGTTTAAATTCCAAGTAAAATGATTTCCGCTGCATAACTATTTCTCTACAATTAAAAACGATACTCAGTATGAAAAGGATAGTAACATTAATTTTAACCGTGATATTTCATGTATTATTTACCATTTGGATTCTATAATACTAAACAACCTGTTACAAGTATTGTACCGCAGCTTCTAGGTAAAGGACCCCCATCTCGATCAAGTTTTTCGTCCAGTTTCCCTTTGAGAGAATGCTAAGATGGCCCTTTGTTTTGCTTCTGGACATAAATGTAACTTCATTATTTGTGTACGTCTTCTAAAATTCAGTGGAAAATATAGTTATTCAAATTATCATTCTCCCTGATGTCGCGGCTGGAAGTATTTATTCCTTCACGAAGGACATGATAGGAAAAAGAGCCCAAATTTATAGCTGATTTACCCCCAAAAATATATTTTAGTACACCGCAGCGAATATTTCTTTAATAATCCTTGCAAAAAAGATTATTTTCTTTCTGTATTCAAAATTCAAGTAGTATATATCTTAGGGTAGCGATCACAGAATTATGAAAACGTACATAGAATTCTCTTGTTCACGTATTACGTCACACACAGTTTTTAACTCTTTTTGACGTAAAATAAAATTAAAATAAATTGCCCGGTACTCCACGTTGCCCGGTCTCTCCTATGCAAACACTTATGAAACTACGTCGCAAAATTAAAGCATTCTGTCATCTGAAAATCTTAACAAGTTCACTGTCCTGTGTTCCATATGTGGTTCAAAAACATAACACTCGATGGTTTTACTATGATCATGAACCACATGTTAGTCACAGACGTCAACAACTTCAACGGCAAATATTTCCATGAAACTGCCCGTATTTGTACGAGTTTTGGTGAGGACTTTCTAAAACCTTCATAGAATTTAGAAGTGCATTGGCACGTGCGGAAAATTGTTTTTGTTTTTGAGAATTTGCAGTAAAACTTTCTGAGAGTCAGGAACGTTTGGACGTGGGATATTGTTATAAGAACAATATTATGTAATTTGTTAACCTAAACAATTCCATGGCGATCTCTTGCAATGGCAGCTGGTAATTTGCACTGGTTTTAAAAAAGAAAAAGGGGTTCCGTGGTGTAGTGGTTATCACGTCTGCTTTACACGCAGAAGGTCCCCGGTTCGATCCCGGGCGGAACCATCGCTTTTTAAAATTACCAGTGACAAACTAAAGGAACTTCCGAACAACTTTAAAATGTTGATAAAAAACTTCTACTAATTTTATGCATTTTTTTACATTTAAACTTTTATATAATGCTAGACTGATTGTCATGGACCATTTATCGTCATTGCACTTATTCAATGAAAGCTTGTCAAAAGTTACTAAAAGGCGACGATACTTTGGTGAGACGTCAAAACAAGATTCCGATGAAAAAAACCGAAGTTAGATCCACGAAAAATAACGACACAATACGTGTCCACATTACAGTCAGCGGTTCGGGGAGACACTGCAGAAATGTCTAAGGGAGATAAAAAATTGCCGTTTCTCTCAGCCTCGTCACATCTGCTATACCTTATTCCAATACGTGACCTAATGAGTTCCCACACTGTGCGAAAAATTGTTCGATGGCTTACAGGAAAGACCAATTATCACCATAAGTTATTAATGATATTGTTTGAATGGAAGAGCCTGAAACATAAAATTATGCGAGGAAATGTACGAATTCAATCTAGCGTGTAGGCAGCCTGCGACACAGTATAACTGTGAACTGTACACAGTGTACAATACACCGCATAGTATGGTTTGGGGGCAGGGAGCAGGGGTAAATCCAGCCAATCATTTTGGGGTGGCCATCAAAGATTTTTTGTTAAATAATATACATATACTCCTATTTTCAAGAGGAATTCTTTAATGTTAAATTGTATATTTAATTGTTTTATTCTAATGAAAGGAATGGGAACCCGACGCTGAGAGGCATCAGGGGAAGAAGAAGAAGAAGAAGAAGAATGATTTTTTCTGCACATTCCGCCGGAGTGTTCATAATATTTTTCTAATACGCATGGGAAGACTGTGCCTCATCATAAATCTTCTACATCCTGAAGTTACCCAACAAAGTTTTCAGCATTCTTTCTTCATGCAATACTTCTAGCTTCGGTAATAATCGATTTTGTAGAAATACAAATTCCCGTTTTTCAGTGTACAAAAATGTAATTCTTATAAGGCTATCTACTAAATATTCAAACAGTTACAAAAATTCCCATCCGTTGTATAAGACGCATCCGATTTTTGACGAGTTTCTGAAGAGAAAAAAGTGCGCCTTACACCGGGAAATACGGCAAATCAATTTTGCCAATAATGAAGGTAACAAACGAAAAATATAGACCTTTTGGTAGGGGAAAATCCGCAGGATTTTCGACACTAGCTTTTCAGCCAGGTCGAATTCAGTCGCGGTCTGCAGGAGAATTCTAGCGGCTGGCTGCTCTGATCGGTAGTTTTCCGTGGTTTCGCCGATCAACACCAGGCGAATGCCGGAGCAGTATCCTACCAAACGGGCCACGGACCGCGCGCGATCCTTCCTTCCTCTTCCTTGTTATATCCTCTCCCCTTACACACACACTTACACTAACATGCACTACACTACCACATATTCCGGGAGACCGGTCGGTAGCTTAGAGCTTGTCCCGGCTGGGGCGGTGCCCCGCTGGTGGGAGAGTCCTGGTTAGGGGGAAATCCCACTAGCCGACGGTAGGTCGGAGCCGGATCTCGCCATCCAGCGGGAGAAGATCACCGCCATCTCCCGAAAAAAGACATGCACTACACTATCGTGACTAATGACCAAAGCAGTTGACGCGCCCGGAAACACGAGAAAAAAAAAAAACCTGGATCCGCCACTAGGTCGACAGTCTGGCAAGGTGGCCGCAAGGAGGCAAACACTGCCAACGGCGAGGGAGGGGGTGGGTGGTGACAATGGAGGTAAGGGCAATGAGGGTGGGGAAGTTCGACAGGCGGTGGGGGGTGCTTTGAGGACGATGACGTGGGCGATTGGGAGGGATGGAGGACAGTTTGAATGGGCTCCGACAGGAATACGCCCGTCCGTCCGTCGCAGCCTGAGTGCTTCGGCGTTCCCGCCCCGTTGCCCGCAGATAAGCCTCTTCGAGCTCATAGGCCTACTGCTCTGAGGCCTATGAGCTGCTAGGCCTCATAGGCCGCAGCTGCTACCACGCGGAGGGTTATCGCAGAGGGATTCGATGTGCCGCACGGGATGACGGCTCAAATGCAGCAGTGAACTCGCGGAAGGAATTCCGACTAAAATGCGATGTCAGTGTTTTCAAAACATCGATGTTTTATAGAAACATAGATAACTGATGAAGTCGTAGGCTTCCCCGGCCAGAGTCATGTAGATGATCTTGGCTGTCCAGGTGACGCCGCGTCGAAGGCTGTGTTGCCGAAGATCATCTACATGACTCTGGCCGCGGAAGCCTACGACTTCACTTAACACGCCTCTACGGGGAGGAAATTTATAAATCCACCAATAGGCACAACAGCCCTGAGGAAGACCACGATAAGATGGTCGAAACGTCGGCAACACAGCCTTCGACGCGGCGTCACCTGGACAGCCAAGATCATAGATAACTGATGGTACTATTGTTAGTTTGGATGATCGAACAAACCATAGAGAACTCCATAAACGATTGTAACCAGAATATAGACTTGACTACTTCGAAAAGAATCACACTTTACCGGTACGATTCATTCAAAAGATGTGAGGATGATATTTTTGTAATGTGCGATTTTGTTTTTAGACAGAGGCACAGAAAGTACAGTTTTATTTTGCTAGAAGCTGGGCTACCAATGTCATGAATGCAAGACATCGCTAATTACTTCGCAGACCAGAAATTGATTATACTCTTAAATGCCCTTTATTGTCAAATGTTATATTGTTCCATACCTTTTTCAATACCAGAAATTGATTATATTGTTAAATACCAATGATCATGATATCATATCAGTAACCAAAAGTTACTTTCCATTATTTTTTATCAACGATTACAATAATTAATTAGATAATTTGTTTAGTATTTAGAAAACATGAGCAAATAATATCTTTCGTTGGATTTGTTAAATTGTTGTTTGAATGGTTCTAACTTTGAACTTAAAGTTGATTGCCTCGTGAAGCAATGAAAAACTTTTAAAGCGATAGCAGCCAATAGCAATTAAAAAAATAATATAACCATAAACGCCTTAACACTTTTTCCAAAATTGTCAGATTAAAAATGGAGGGAAGTTAAACAATAGCCATATTTACGGACAAAAATAACTATTATTATGTAACTCTCCGGGTCCCCTTTCAAACTTTTCAGGGGAATTCACGTTCTCCCCGGCCCCTCTTGTGCAAACAACTAGGCCGCAAAAATGTCATTATCTGATAATTTTAATGAAAATTGAAATTTGTTGTAAGAACAATATTATTAGATTTGGTATCTTAAACAATTCATGAATGACAGTTTTTACAATGACAACTGGTAATTTTAATGGGTTAGGCAACTCACGGAGCGGTTCCGTGGTGTAGTGGTTATCACGTCTGCTTTACACGCAGAAGGTCTCCAGTTCGATCCCGGGCGGAACCATGACTTTTAGATATTTAAAAGAAGGTCCAATCAAGCCATAGCATAAAATCCTAATTATGACACTAATTTCTCAAATGATCTGAACGATGCAAATGTCAGTGCCTCCATGAAGCAGTATTTTACGAATAACAATTTTATGCATAACAGCCTTTTCTTAGCCGTACATAACTCTGTCGAAAACGTGAAACAGAAAATAGAAGTTCATTAATTGTAATATATAGTTGTGTAAAAATAAGTACTTTTCTTTACCAAGAAGGAAAATGTGAGGCGCATATGAACGTTGACAATACCACATTTATGCAACCTAGATGGAAGGAAATTGTGGTAATGCTGCGATTGTGGTAATGCATAACTTCAACAGCCCGTAACAATTTATCCATATGTTGCGTGTGTAGTATATTATAAGCAACAGGTACTCACTATTTCTCGCGACATGACGGCATTTTCGAATTAATAGCGACTATTGTTACTATTTTCTTTCTTTTGCTGGTAGCAAATGTAAGTTATCAACAAGGATACCCCAATACATACTCTGAGGAACGCGTTCATTCCGTCCATAGATTTAATAATCTGGGTACTTAAAATATGTCGTCATATTATGAACAATTATCAATTTTTGTTTGAAAGTATCTAGAGACCTGCAAAAAAAAAACAAAACAAAGAAAAGGGTTTTCCACAACCTAACCCACACATTGCTCAAGAACAACTAATAAAATTCTCTCGTGCTGCAATAAATTCAATATACTGACCAACTACTGTTCTCGATTACTGCTATAAGAAAATATAGTTTATTTATACAATATAACAGTTCTTATATACCAAGAATACGAAAGGAAGTTGCTGTTCCATAAAGAAAGCACACACAAACATGTAAATATCAAATATTTAAACCGGGAGCGGAAGCTCAGTGCACCAACTGATGCCGTTGCAGCGCCTCTGACCGGGAGGTCCTAGGTTCCAGTCCTGACGGCGGCAGGATTTTCGACATTAGCTTTTCCGCTAGGTCGAATTCAGTCGCTGTCTGGAGGAGAATTCTAGCGGCCCGCTGCTCTGATCGGTAGTTTTCCGTGGTTTCTCCGATCAACACCAAGCGAATACCGGAGCAGTACCCTAACAAACGGGCCACAGACCGCGCGCGATCTGTCCTTCCTGTTCCTTGTCTTATCCTATCCACCTTACACACACACACACACTTACATTAACATGCACTACTTTACCACATAATCCGGGAGACCGGTCGGAAGCTTAGAGCTTGTCCCGGCTGGGGCGGTGCCCCGGTGGTGGGAGAGTCCTGGTTAGGGGGAAACCCCACTAGCCGACGGTAGGTCAGATCTCGCCATCCAGCGGGGAAAGATCATCGCGCATATCCCGAGAAAAAACATGCACTACACTAACGGCCACGCCCTCTCTGTGATCAACGGCGCAGCCTCACAGACGTTGAAGTGGGCGTTGGTGATTTACAGCCTCAGCCGCAAAAGGCAATCAAGTGTTGGACAGCGAGTGACCGCTCAGGGGATCTCTTCAGGGGACACCCCCTCCCCCGACCACGGTTTGGAGTAAAGATGATACCATTTCATCATGATACCTTGTGCACGTTTTCTTCATACTCAAGCTCTCTTATCTTTGCCCAGTGCCGAATGGCAGGGGCCGTTGAGAAATTTAGATTCCAGTTGTATTAATTTGCAATGCCGCCATCACCTACACGATTCGTTCAAATCGCTTCAAATTCTCGTAGTATGTCTTGTGGCGTCATTTTAATGATTGGCAAGTACTGTTATTATATTCTATGAGATTAAGGGTTTTTTATTAGGTTCAACTACTACGATTACTACTCAGATTTATAAATTCAACAGTTTATCTTTATATACTTCAAATTTTTTCGACAGAATTCTTGGTTAGGAAGCAGGAGAATCGACTATGATTCAAATTAAACAAATTGAGATTTTTGATTTCAATACAAAAATGCAAATTAAAAAGTCCAATGAACAGTTTCTATTAGTGACAAGATCGCTAGGGGACTATTAACCTTCCGCCCTACAAGTACGTACTCGTAGGAATGTGACGAATACTATTGAAAAAGATGGAATATGTATTAGAAATTGTTGTTGACGACTCATTATGAATGATACTAGGTGACTTGGTCAGGGAAGTAAACGACACATGATATTTTGATGACTCGAAGTTATAATAAACTATTTTTTTCGGAAAAACTGATTTTCCCTTTTTTGCTTCACCGCTGTGCAAGAATATTACCATAGATATTACCATAGCTTCCACCAACTCCCGTTTCATTTCGGTCTACTCCCAGGGGAGGCCAAGGATTTCAGGTACTAATTTAGTTTTAATTTATTTCTTCCTAATTAATTAGCAACAAATAAGCCACACTTTTTATTAACATCGGATATTTTCAATTAACATCGGATGTGGGCTATCTTTACTGAAGTTAGACAGCATTCACGCCCTTGGGATCTCAACATTCCGTTCCTGTGCGAGAGAAATAGATTTCACGCAAACAGACAATATGAACTGCAAAGGGCTGACACCAGTACTGGATGTTGTTGATTGGCTTCACACTGGAAACCGAAGCAAATATTTTGTAGTTTACACCGATTCCTTTCCTCTGAGTAAGTCGCAAAATTATCCGTTGCTCTTCAAATCATCTGCATATATTTCAGAAACACTATTAATGAAGCAAAAATTGCTGTTCTTTCTACTACTAAAAATATCATATATTTTACGAAATATATCGTAATTACAGTATAAATAATAAAATGAAAAATATTTGTAATACATTTTTTTTAAAGAGAAAGGTGTTTAAAATATCATTGAAGTGTTCCTAAAAGCGGACGTATCCAAACTGCATTCCGTGGTTAACTTTTACTAAACCTTTTACCTGCCTCCCAGAAAGGCATAGCCCAATCGCGTCCCGATCGGTTTTCCGTGTGACAGAAAGGAGGAGCTCGGACAGGTATCAGTGCTTCAAATATAGCTTTTGCACAAATTCTTATTTTACTGTTCATTTGGTCTTTTGTATTGCATTGGTCGGGTAGAAAGAGTTAGGAGAGCTTGTTATTTTGGAATTAAACTGTTTTAAATATTCTTAATTTATTGAAACTGATTTCCACGTGTGTTGCTCCAATGAGGAGGGCCGAGAGAGTTATAGACTTAACTTACAAAAGGTTACATTTTAGTTAAATAACATACATAGTTCCCCTGATTCTGCCATGTTCACTTCTGATCGAAGTTTTGTTTAGAGAACATTTATTTATGTTTCTCTTGAATGCAACATAAATAAAGAGTCAACCAATTCTAAAATGTAATGCATTTTATCGATTAAATGTATATGGTGAGTTAGCGAACTCATATGATTAACTGGAATTATCATTAGGTTATTAAATGAGAGATGCTCTTATAATTTAGTTCTGTTGATTAGATAATTAAAACAAATAAACGATAGAATTTTCAGCAATTCAATCACAACTAGCCAATAGCCACATTACCATAGAAACAATACACGTTTACTAACGGAATGTGAGGTTTTCAACACCTCGACCATGTAATCTCCTATATATCCCCGTGCATCTGGTCAGGGTTTCGAACAATTGAGCCCAACGGTGACGTCGGGAACTTATCTTCCACGCAATTTCCTTCTCAGCGGCGAAGAAGGGCCGGGTCTCTCCCCAGGGCCAGCAGGAGAGACGCGGCAGGTAGTAACGAACGTGCGTCGAAGGATCAGGAGGCATTCCATTGTTCTCCGCGAGGGGAGCGCAGTCATTTGCAAGACGAGAGGAACGACGCTTTCCATTCGCTGTCAGGTTGGCCCCTCCCCTTGCGCTCCCTGGGGCGAGCTCCCTCGCCGCGTGGCTGCCTGCGTGGCCAGACGTGATGACATACCACCTCAACGTGCACGCCCCGCATTACATTTTACTTACGCATATAAATTGCATCAGGTAATGTTCTCATTTCGCAGAAACACGCTTCTCATTTTTTCGGGGATATTCATTAGCCCCTTAGCAGTATTTATATACTTGAATTAATGTATGTATACATTATTTCAAAAACTGTTTTAAAAACTGTAAAAACTGTATATGACGTATAGGGGAGAAGAAAACTTGCGCACGATTTCTTGAGTACCAATATCCCATCCCAACATTTTGACGAAAAACTAAAAAAAAAAAAATAATAATAATAATAATAATAATAATAATAATAATAATAATAATAATAATAATAATAAAATTTAGAAAAGCGGGAGATTATCATCATTCGAAAAACGAGACATTTTCGTTCCCGAGTTATAGAAAACCTAATTGTAACGATAAATGAACAGTATGTATTTTCAATCAATCATTAGCGAGTATTTTTCGTATCAGTGTTATGAATGCCTATGCCCTGCTATTCCTTTGAACGTTCAGCAAAAAAGGCTTTGTTAATACATTTTGAATACGGCGAAAGTTAGTACTGAAAGTGATAAAAACAAGTTGATAGAACCAAGAGTTTTATATTAATAGAGACTTTTAGGATAAAATAACTGGAAAAATGTAAATATTAAAATTATGCAATGCAATTAAAATTCATGCAATGCAATTGTTTATTCTAGTTATTCGTTATTTCCCTTCATATAAAAAAACGTGTTTTTTTCAGTTAACCATAAGTATTCGTTCATCTGTAATTTCAGTAGGCATATTAACAAAGAATATTAATATTCTAAAAATATTAAATTTCATTTTAATATTTTTAAGTTTCTAAACATCGGTTGCATGACGTACCTCAAAGTCATTATATAAATAAACAACTGCGTATGCTAATTTTAATTAACAAATAAACGTTCTTGAAAAATTAGTGAAGGATCATTCGGCAACTAGATTAACGTGTTTTATAGGTTCGAAAATATTCGAGAGAACTAAGACATTCAAAGCTGTTGCATATTATTCCGTATGCAGTTCTTTTTTTTTACGAACAGGTCATGTGCACCCCCGTAAGTAAACTGCGTGAGTCCGGACGCCTAAGCTTTTACGCTTCCCCATCTTTTTAACTCCCCCTGGCAAGCTGCATTCCTGTGCGTCATGATTTATCAGCGGGCACGAAGGGCCCCTTTTTTATATGTTTAATATTTATGTGAGTATTTCGTGTGTCCTGGCGCATCAACTACTTAGGTCATTAGTCCCGTGAGTGTTGTGAGTGTCATATCCAGGGAAATGGCAATGTTCCATGATGAAACGTGAGGGGCTGTAACGACCCACACATATGTATCTGGGGGTTTCTTCCCTACAGGTATATCGTCAACAGAAACACCATCCCGAAATGGTTTCCCGATATGTGTAGTGTATGTAAGTGAGTGTGTATGTGTGGCTGTGTGTGTGTGTAATGGGTGAGGATACAGTAAGATAGAAGACGGAAAAATCACGCTTGGTCCTTGACCCGTTTGTCAGTTTTTTTATTGATTAGTGATTCCTGTCACTGCTAAGGTAATTAGTCTCGTAAGTGTAGTGCATATTTTTAATCGCAGGAGGTGGCGGTGATCCCCCGCTAGGTGAAGAGATCCGATGGCGCCCTACGTCGACTTGTGCGATTTTCCCCAAAAGGTACCTCCCACCAGCAGGGCTCTGCCCCAGCCGAGGCGGGTTCTTAGCTCCCAACTGGTCTCCCGGTTTGTCCAGTATTGTAGTGCATGTAAGTGTAAGTGTGTGTGTAAGAAAGGGGTAAGAGTAGAATAAGGAAGAGGATGGAAAGATTATATGCAGTCCGTAGCCCGTTTGTTGGGTAGAGCTCTGACATTCGCCTGGTGTTGACCGGAGAAACCACGGAAAACTCACGACCACACTAGCCGGCCGCTAGAATTCTCCTCCAGACAGCGAATGAATTCGACCTAGCTGACAAACTAGCGTCGAAATCCTGTCCGCGTTGGAACTTGCATTTCAGAACTACGCAGTCATAGACGCCGCCGCGTTAAAGGCAGTGCCAGATTACCGAACAGGCTGAGTAGGCGGCGCTAGCCGAATGCGTTTACTACGCTCCGTGAAGTCACGAAGGTTAAGCGCATTCGAGACTCGCGGGTTTGTGGTTGGGTGACCGGCCAGGAACCCCGGGATCTAACGGCGTCGAGCCCCTGGCCGAAGGGATAAAAGGCACTGACTGACTGCGACGTGACGAGACTTGACAATTATTAAAAGTAAAAAGCACATTAATGGAGGATTACTCCCAAGGGCATAGCGCTCAACGCCCCTTAAGGGGCTTGGAGACGCGTTGCGTCAATGAGTGGACGCAACAAATTAAAAAAAATTAAAAATAGGCTGCAATCTGGGGCGCGCAATTTTTGGGAGCGAACTAATTTCAGCGGATTCAAAATTTCATAAGGTGAACTTTTCAATGTTTCTATAAAATATTTATTTTCATATTTTTAACTAAATAAAATGTTAATTAATAAAATTTATAACATTGGTATGTAGAGATAAAATGAATACAAAAGTATCGTATATTTATTAAATCATTATCGTGGTGAGAATTTTTTATACGTATACATATAATACATGATTTATATGTTCACAATATTTGCGTCGGTTACAAATATCGTACAACAATATTTTGTTCAAAATATTATAAATAGCTTTAATGTTTAAAAAAAATCAAATTAAAAGGGCCTTAAAACAATTGACAGCGTAGGGCCCACATAAGTCAAAGTCAGGCACTGGTCAAAGATTATTGTGAGGAGCCATCTGAGGGGGCTTTATCGATGTAGGACCCGGGCACCCACCCCGGCCCGGTCTGGCTCAGAACCCGGTACTAGGTGTGCGACATCGCCAACAAAACATCGATGCTCAAAATTAAAACTTCGATGTTAATAAAACATCGACCCTAAACAATCGATACTTTTAAAACTGGATTACGAACCTCTGAAATTGACGCAGGGGGTTTTAACTAATAAGTCACATATCCCCCATAACGAACGCCTTCGCGTGAGTCCGGACGCCTCCCTGCCCTTGCCGTCCCCCTACCCCGGTGCGTGTCTGCGCACCATTACCCGCGGCCGCGGCGGAGCCCTTTTTTATGTGCTTAATATTCGAGCTTCGGTGTTTCGTTCCGGAATTCTTCGCCTGCGCTGTTTGCGCTGTGGAGCAGCGGGGTGATATGCGAGACATGGTGGTTGCGGAATGCCCGGGGCATCCGGAGTGGGCTTGCGGTTGTCGCGTCCTCGCCGCCTCCACCGCCTCCACCGCCGCCGCCGACGCCGCCGCCTTCTTAAAGAAGAACGCTCTGGCCGCGCGCTGGAAAGCGCTTGGCGGCACCAGCTGATTGTAAAGATGCGACATCGCCATCGATTTTCAAAATTAAAACATCGACACAAAATCAGCGGTGCAGGACCCGGCTACCCACCTCGCCCCGGTCTGGCTCAGTACTCTGTACTAGGGGTGTGATGTCGCCAACAAAACAACATCCATGTGTCTAAACATCGATTCTCAAAATTAAAGCATCGATATGAATAAAACTCGACCCAAAATCATCGATGTAGACCTGGGTACCCATTACGGCCCGGTCTGGCTCAGTACCCGGTACTAGAGTTCGCCAACAAAACATCAATTTTTATAAACATCGATTCTCACAAATAAAACATGAATGTTAATAAAACATCGACCCAAAATCAGCGGTACCCAAAAAAACCGGGTACCCACCCCGGCCCGGTCTGGCTCAGAACCCGGTACTAGGGGTGCGACATCGCCAACAAAACATCGATGCTCAAAATTAAAACTTCGATGTTAATAAAACATAAACAATCTATAATTTTAAAACTGGATTACGAACCTCTGAAGTTAACGCAGGGGGTAACTACGCTGCCTGGGTGACGCCGCGCCCTAGGCACGGATGACAACGTTTCGATCGCCATTCTGCGGCCTTCTTCAGGGCGAAACGTTGGCACCTGTGCCTAGGAGACGTCGCCTCCCGGGCAGCCAAGTAGCTACTGGCTCCGGTCGCGGAGTCCTATGTTCTCATTCTACGCCGAGGGGATTTAATTAGAAAGTGGTCTCGTTTGTTAATATTTTAATTGAGGTTTAACAGGCAAAACATTCATAAAATCAGCAGGACAATTAACAAAATTTGGAAAATATGATTCGATATTTAAAAAATAGTACATGATCCTTTAAAGACGAAAACTCATTTTATTTATTTTTCATTAGTCACTTTGGTCTGAAGAATATTCAAATTACGGATATTTTAAAATTATCACAGAATTTTGTTGTTTGAACTTCTTTCATTCTTTTAACAGCTCAGTGCATCAACTGATGCCATTGCAGCGACTCTAACCGGAAGGTCCTAAGTTCGAGTCCTGGCGGTAGCAGGATTTTCGACATTAGCTTTTCAGCTATGTCGAATTCAGTCTGGAGGAGAATTCTAGCGGCCGGCTGCTTTGATCGGTAGTTTTCCGTGATTTCTCCGATCAACACCAGGCGAATGCTGTAGCAGTACCCTACGAAACCGACCACGGACCGCGCGCGATCTTTCTTTCCTCTTCCTTGTCCTATCCTCTCCCCTTACACACACACACTTACAATAACATGCACTACACTACCACATATTCCGGGAGATCGGTCGGGAACATAGAGCTTGTCCCGGCTGGGGCGATGCCCCGCTGGTGGGAGAGTCCTGGAGAACCCCACTAGCCGACAGTAGGTCGGCGCCGGATCTCGCCATCCAGGGGGGGAAGATCACCGCCATCTCCCGAGAAAAACATGCACTACATTAACGGGACTAATGACCAATGCAGTTGACGCGCCCGGAAACACGAAAACCAAACCAAACGAAATGAGTATTTTTTAGGACGGTCCGCTAGACGAGTTGGTCGTGTTTGAGACACGGAGAATTGCCTAAAAATCAGTTGAATCAGTTTTGCTTGCTCGGTGATGAAAAAACTAAACCCTATAAAATTGCTTTGTAATCGATTGTGAAAGAAAATTTTGTGATGTTACCTTAATATCATCTAGGTTGCAGTACCAGATATCTATGATGTTTCAATTAAAATTTGATTTAGTGAGCATTAATAGAAATTAATATATTATCTAGTTACAACCACCATGGTGGTAATAAAATAAGTCTTTGGTTTCTGCTAAAAAGTACGTAACTGTTTGTTAACATGTAAAAATCTGATATTACACTGTTTCCTAAACTATACTTTTCAGCATCGAAGAATGTGCCCACCACTTCTACCAACCATATTTTGAAAATTTCATTCATGCTGTAACTTTCTAATGCCTTTTTTTTCTTTATTTAAACCTCACAAACGGAAGGAAATTTTTGTTCGCATTAAAAACCCCTCTGAGTTACAAGGCATGATTAAATCCCTTAAATTTCTCTTATGAATCCAACTCCTGGTTTCATTATAACTGTAATTAAACCCTTGGAGGCAGCGAGGTGCACTGTCCAGGAGGTTGATGAATCACCACAGCTTGTGCTGCATGTTAAGCGCGCTTTGTACTACACGGTGACTGTCCAACCAGCCTGTTATGAAACATGCAAATTTCTGCAGCAAATTCCGTTATGCGGAAGAACATGGACTGCATTTGCCTTCTGACCCGGGGACCGCCGCACCGTCTCTTGAGTACGCGGTATAAATACGCGCGGTGAAACTGCGGCACATTGTGCTCGGAGAGACAATCCAAAGCAGCGAGCCATTAATCTCCAACAATTGTTGATGTGTTTATCCTTTGACATTTCTCTCAGTCACGAAGAGTCTCATAAAGATGGCCCAAGATAGCACCAGGGTGATTAAAAAAACGCGTTTAATTTGCTTATAAAAAAATACTTCGTAATAATTGACTGAATGATTAGTGATTGGGGCGCGTCAATGGCTAAGGTCTAATGACCTCTGACATGAATACCTCTTAGTGCAGTGCAGTCCCGACATGGTGTTTTTTAAAAAGGCGTTTAACTAACTTATCAAAAGAATACTTCGTAAGAATTGACTGAATGAGTCTGGGCGCGTTAATGGCTAAGGCCATTGTACCTCTTAGTGCTGTGCATGTTTTTTTCGGAGGTGGAAGTGATCTTCCTCCGGTGGATGGTGAGATCCAGAGCCGATTATTAATTGATTGATCGTGTTTCCGGACACTCAACTGCTTTGGTCATTAGTCCCGTTAGTTTACTGTATATTTTTTTCTCCGGAGATGGCGGTGATCCCCGCCGGATGGCGAGATCCGGTGCCGACCTACCGTCGGCGAGTGGGGTTTCCCACTAACCAGGACTCTCCCACCAGCGGGGCACCGCCCCAGCTGGGAGAAGCTCTAAGCTCCCGACGGGTCTCCCGAAATATGTGATAGTGTAGTGCATGTTAGTGTAAGTGTGTGTGTAAGGGGAGAAGATAGTACAAGGAAGAGGAAGGATAGATCGCGCGCGGTCCGTGGCCCCTTTGTTAGGGTACTGCTCCGGCATTTGCCTGGTGTTGACCAGAGACCACGGAAAACTACCGATTAGAGCAATCGGCTGTTGGAATTCTCCACCAGACAGCAACTGAATTCGACAAAGTTGAAAAGCTAGTGTCGAAAATCCTGCCGCCGTCAGGACTCTAACCAAGGACCTCCCGGTTAGAGGCGGTGCAGTGACATCAGTTAATGCACTGAGCTACCGC
This sequence comes from Teleogryllus oceanicus, assembly GCA_964035755.1. NCBI lineage: Eukaryota > Metazoa > Arthropoda > Insecta > Orthoptera > Gryllidae > Teleogryllus > Teleogryllus oceanicus. The sequence goes on along the minus strand of CAXIVR010000014.1, from coordinate 3,934,850 downwards.
TCCCGGTAGGGTGTTTTATTTTAAAACGCGTTTAATTAACTTATCAAAAAATACTTCGTAATAATTGACTGAATGATTAGTGATTCTGGGCGCGTTAATGGTTAAGGTCATTATACCTCTTAGTGCAGTGCACGTTTCCTTCGAGAGGTGAAAGTGATCTTCCTCCGCTGAATGGTGGGATCCAGAGCAGACCTATCGTTTCCCTCTACCAGGTCTGGTATCTCCCACCAGCGGGGCACCGTCCCAGCCATACTCGAAGCTCTAAGCTATCGACCGGTCTCCGGGCATGTGTAGTAGTGTAGTGGATGTAAGTGAATGGTGTGTAAGTAAGGGGCGAAGATAGGACAAGGAAAAGGAAGGAAAGATCGCGCGCGGCCCGTGGCCCGTTTGTGAGGGTACTGCTCCGGCGTTCGGTTGGTGGTGACAGAAAAATCAAGGAAAACTACAAAAATGAGCATCCGGTCGCTAGACTTCTTCTTCAAACAGCGGTTATATATGTCCTAGCTAGTGCGAAAAATCTGCCTTCGAATCAGGAAACGAACCTAGGATTTAACGGTCAGAGGCACTGCAGTAACATCAGTTAATGCCCTGAGCCACCTCTCACGGTACTTCGCAGTAAGGATTAGCCAGCATCATTAATAATTTTTATATTACTTAAGAAATCTACCGGTAACACATTGTTTTATTTCTATGGGTATATTCAAATATTAAGTGCTTTATGGAAGTTAATATAATTTAGATCAACATCAATGTGGATGGTGGGGTCATAATCATAATATATTAATTAATATGATGAGATATGACGTGTTTTATTTGTCTCCTCAATATGCGCTTCTATTCTAGTATTTATCAAAAAGGGCATACATAAAAACGATAAATCTTAAGTCGATGAGTGATGATGCTATTCTATTCAATAGGAAAGTAATTTGCTATGACGAAATATTGTTTATTAATACGAATTTTATTTTTCTGACAAATACATTTGTGGTCACTCAATAGTACTTTCACTGATATCCGCAACATTCACTAATTTCTCCGCCTTCAATCACTTCGAATGTGACTCAAAATTATCCCTAAAGGATGTTCCCCAACACAGTAAACTAGTATGTATTTGTCACCTTGCTTCAATTCAGCATTTTCTCAATTGAAGCTACAGTTGGCAAGTTTCGCCTAGAAGTTTAAACTAAAACTGCTCTAATTGTAATGAAATGTAACGAACATCACTAAATCGGCATTGTGATTATTAAATTATGAAGAAATTCTCTCCGTTAAGTTCTACCTTAAAGTAGCAATTTTGCGTCGTCTGATCCACACAAGGAAAAATAAAGTCTGACGAACGTCGCGTTTGAACTGACATTGAAAGAGCTGTGATGAATTATGCAGGGCATCGTACTTGGAGAAACGTCTCTCCGATAATCTCGTGAGCGTGGCCAAGTTCTGCAAAACTTGGACATTCATTTTAGCGTGTAATTTTCCTTCTAAATGAGATTGTGAGGAAATTCGCATTTCCTCTTAGACGTAATAATTACTGCACTGTTATGACTAGTGCAGGTAACGGAATTTATGGTAATAAAAAAGCGCAATAAGTACATATATGTGCATTTACTTTTACAAAATAATGTATGAAAAATAGAATATATGTAAAATAAAAATTCTCTAGCTGAAGTCTACGATTACATCACTCAAAGGGAAGAACTGTACACAAATTGAACAGGAAAATAATTATCACTTTAAGGAACACAAAATACACATTTACAAACACCTGTACCTGGATGTTGTAGTTGTTCGATATCAGTGTGAAGTATGTGGTATATTTATGTTTGTTGGTTCTGGTTCTTTTCCGGTAATTCTGGTTGTTTTATCCTGTGTATACAATTTTATTATTGTTTTTAGTTACATTTTTGATCTTTGCTAATAATTTTGTGGTATGTAAATTTTCCGCCAGGTGATATTAGCTTAGGTGGGTTGCCGCCAGAGGGCTACTGTGTAGCCCATGATTCATTGCGCGTTCCGAAATCAGGGCATTGAAATGAAGCCCGTTCCTTTCTTTTCTACCCGCGTCAGAGGACACAGGTCTCGTCCTGAGAGTTGTTCCGCGGCCACGCTAGACAACGGCCACTTTTGCCAGCCAGATCGCCTAAGTTACGCGTTCTTAGATTGGATGCCACTGGACGTTATTCTATTACGGTAACGTATTTAATCAGGCGTAATTGTTCTAAATCATCAGTTGACGGTATTTTGAAGGTTATATTTTGTAATAAGGCATTATTTAGTGTAATTTTGGTGTTCTTATCGCAAGTGATAAGTTTAGTGAGGCCAACGTTGGCTCTCAAAAGCTTAGCGAGTCCAGTGGCGTAGGTTTTATCAATTGAAGTTTATGTTATTTTGAAGCCATTGTCAGACCATTTATATGTCAACTTTGAATTCATTTAATTGCTACTTAGCAGTTTCAAACTAATAATTTATATGGGGACACGTGTTGTTTTACGTTTCTTATGTCATTTATGTTTTTATAATCTTGAAAACTCGCAAAACAAAAGTACCAATTGCGTAATGTAATGTAACCTAATTTGTACGTTTCGTCCAAACGTAATGCATTCAAACATCGACGTGAAGAACAAATGACAGATTAGTGTTCATTGTATTAATTTTACCATATTATTTACGTTTAGTGTTTATAGTATTCAACCTGTCAAATAGAGCAAGTGATAACACATCTAGGGCTGACCAACTTTCATTTAAAGAAAATTCAATATGTTTCGTAAGTTAGAAAGCTCAAACTCTTTCTGAACGAAAACCTCTTAAGGGTTTTAAGTATATCTATAGCAATTAAAATTGCTTGACAGAAGCATTTTCAAATTTTCGAAAACAAAATGCCGTCGATTAGACATTTTGGTACTCGTATCGGCTGCATCTGGAGAAATGCATTTCGAAATGAATGTCGTTTCAGGGAGAGTATTTCGCTCCGAGTGAGGTCTGCGTCACACCGGTGTTACGTTGACGCGTCTTAACCCTGGAATCACAAGGCTGGGGTCACCAGTGACCCCAGAGTAAAAGTATTAATTTTAAATATTAGCAGCCTGTAATAGCGCTGTCATTTGGTCCTTGTATCTTGCATTCCAGTCATTCAGCTTCCACCATGACAAGAGACTTGTGTATCTTTTCTCCTCACGTCATTCTACAACAGGTAATATAAAATAAAAAGTAATTGGAACTATATTTGTCCCCACCTTGTAATTAACGTCAGCTTTTGTAACTTGTGAGTATGCGTTTGATGATGGTTTTCGTTTATTTTTTTTTAGAATGTTAACGAATTAATTATAAGATGCCCATTAGGGAGAATAGCTTTCAAGAGAGAGATTTATTTATTCTTTGCGCCTTGCAGTTTTGTGCCAAAGTTTCTTGCTAGTTTGAAAGTCAGATTAGCCACATTCATAATTTTCTAATATTTGTTTTCATATTTGTAGTTTTGTATCAAGGATTCAATAGAACTGCACACTACCTGAATGCATCTTCTACCGGTGTAACATTAGTCAATTCCGTACTCATCACTAGGGAACAGATTTTCATGTAAATACATATTTTTACCGGAACAAGATACATGCATTCAGTAACATTTTATAGAGTTTACAAGACATTTTTCATAAATTAGAACCACTTTTATTTTACATATTTTTAAATATTTTGGTCTAATTACATGCTATTACATATTTTAACTGTTACAACATATTTCGTAACATTTTAATATATTTATACCTCAAAACGCAACATTTTTTGATGTGATTTTGCATTATGTTACTGAATTATCTTCTTTACAAGGCTTACATTGTGTTTCAGTGTCGACCGAACCTTCTTCATGAATTGTCAGTCTTAATCTTCCCCTGTGCTTCTTGAAAACCAGGCACTCGTTAACAAGGATGAGCGGATGTATGTGAAGTAGGAGTAATTTCAGTCGTGTGCTTTCTGAGGTTCCATAGATCCCATACGTAACTAGATGAAAAACTAACAAATATTTTTACAAATAATGGTCTAATCACAATGTTCAAGTAGGCTGGCGGCGGGGGGGGGGTGTCCCTCTCAAACTCACGGATCCGTCACGGACACTACGGCACTATTTCGACGAGCACCAACTCCTCTTAAAGAACACTGAGTATACTATGAGCGTATTTTATATTCAGAAAGAATCTAATTTACAATTACTTCTCGAGGGGTGGAACTTTCTTTCAGTCTCTCGGAATAGATTTAAGACGTGATCAGCTACGTTCTCTGCTCGAAAAGAATGCGTATATAGAGGCATTTCAAACACTATAATAATTTTTATCTTAGATATTTTCTACTTCTTACATATTTTTGAATATGTAAAAACATATATGGAATATATTTGGAATATGTAAGGAACATGTAAGGAACATATTTAGAATATGTAAGAACATATTTACATATTAGTTATATAATATAAATATGTATATACATATTTACATATTTTACCTTTTTCATTACAATAACTTCAGTTTCCTTCTCATCACAAATATCAGTAAGCAATAATTTCTTCTCACAAAAAGATACCTCATACAAGAAAACACGAAAACATGCTTCATTGCCAGAAGGACGCACTCAATACCACGTGTCAGTGTGCAGCCTTCTCATCTTCCCACGTTCCCCTCCTCCACATGAGCAAAGTCCCCTCCCCCACCTCCGCTCAGCCAGGTGGAGAGCACTCTATTGTCGTAGAAGACGTCCTTTCAGCTGGCTTACGCAACGGTCGTTATACCTGAGGACAACCGCTCTGACCCGAAGGGCAGAACGCGCGCTGTAAAGCTCCAGCACATCCCTGGCTTCAAAGCAAAATGCCGAGCAGAGAGTCGACGCAGGTGCGAGGTTTCTTACTGTGAAAAGTTCGCTATTGAGTGAAAGACTGGTAGCTCAGGAGAAGATTGTTAAAGTTGTATTATCTTCAACGAATGAAACTTCGAATTTTTGTGGCCCCCACGTTTTGCTACCAGACACACAGATACTATATTTTTGATGATCTCCAAAGAAAGAAGTTTTCGTATTTTTGTGACCTCTTTGTTTTGCTATTAGGCATCAGAAAACGTTTTGTGTTGTTGATGCATATACAACCTGTTTTACTTTCTCGCTCTTGCTTCCTAAAAAGAGGAAGTAGGGCGCAAAAATGACAAATTTTTGACGGTAAAACTATTATTGTCCGGACCTGGTAACGAAAAAGTTAATAAATCAGGTTCTTTTAATCTTCTTCCTATGTGTAGTCAGAATCCATGTTTTGCGGACCTTGGTTTTTGAGAAAGTGAAAACTCAATGACGGCAAAGTGTCCGTCCGTTCGTCCAATCGTCTGTCCGTCTGATCGTGGTTAACACTAGTGCCTAAACCGTTGAACAGGTTTTCTACAAAATGTGTGGTTGATTCAAAGGAACTCTAGGTCCTATGAGTTGGAAATGGGTATTTTAAATTTTGGGGATATATTACAAAAATCCTCGATTACCTTTTCAAACTTTTCTCAAAAATGTTTCCATATTTTTAACTAAATATTGCCCTTGGGGAGGAGTAAGTAAAACGTAAAGGATACTTAAAAGAATGGGTCAGGTCTCATTTTCGTTGAAATCCCTGATTTTTCCTAAAATTGCGAAAGTTCAACATTTTTTTTGGGGCCTTCGTAGAACGAAAAAAAATAAAAAATATGAATTTCTTTGCGAAATTTATCATGAAATATAGGCAATTTTCGAACAACTATTTTTCGAAAAACAGGTCCAATCTTTTCTTGAAAGTGTCTCCTCGTATGTATGAAAGAAAGATATGAAATTGACGGTAGTCCCATCTGCGGTGAACACTGTATTCGCAAACTGGAAAGAGATTTTTGTCTTAAAAATTATTCATTGTAGAATTCACGACCGTTAATAAGTTGTAGGATATGGATCACGGGATCGTCAATTAATGAAACACATTTTTCCAAGTTTCGGAATATTTAATTCCTTCATCAGGGCTACAATAAACACAATCACATGGAATAAAGACAACTTGTCTGAACCACAACATTAGAAAATCAATATTTCTTCTTGATTGTCAATAAATGTTTGCGAATAAAAGTATCCAAAGCTTTTTATGACAATCATTTATTTAGCAATTGCACAACGTTTTGTAACTAGTTTTGTTACATCATCAGGTGCTAAAATAATGGGACACAGAAACCGTTATTCTACATATCAATTAGTGTAATTACTAGAATATTTCCCAAACACTACAATTGTCTCAAAACTATAAGTATATTGAGTAAAATTATCTCAAAATCAAACATATCTAGTACATGTAGTATATAATATAAGTAATATGAGTAGTAGATATGTTGTATTTTGAGATAATTTTTCTCAATAGACTTATATTCTCGGGATAATATCTAAGATTTCGATTCCTCACCTGACACGTGTGGTAGTGTAGTGCTTGTTGGTGCAATTAAATAGTGTGTATAATTAAAGGGCGAGGAACCACTGAAACTTATTAAGAAATTTTAATTGACGAAGATTTTCTTCCAAACACTAATTCAAATATATACTGCAAGTCATTAAATGTGTCGTGGTTGTATTTTGAGAATATTTCAGTAGTATTTAGAAGACTCAAGGACTAAGAAAAATAACCATTCCAATGAAACATAAACTGAATTCAATTAAAAAAGGAGAGCGAATATTGGTTTGTGACATGATTTTGAATATCCCATGTTTTCGAAAAAAAGAATAAAATACAGTAATTGTATAGTTAATGACATATCCCTCGTAAGATGGTTTTAAAAGTAGTTTTTTCTGCACCAGCTTACTACATCAGGAACAATGATGCAAACGTAATGCAATTATTCCCTCAAAGAAATGACTGAATCTGGTTAGCCATAGTTGTAAATATAATTTATAGGATTCTAAATAATCCAAAAGCAAAATATTTAACCTACATTCGAAACAAATAACACCATTGTTTCTTTTAAAATTCTTCCATCTTTCCTTTCTACACAGACTTGACAGATGAAAACACATTTCTTCCAGATAATTGACGCTCCCAGACATTTTCAGAACTCTTTCAATTCAACAGTCTACAAAGTGGAGCAGGAAACCAGAACACTTTTGACATTTCCGCATTATTGTAAGTGCACATATTTCCCCGTACTGTTAACCTCAAATGAGCGACTTTTTGATGCACCACTGAAATAGAAAATTATTTTCATTAGCATTTCAATATAGTTCAATTGAAGCAAGGCATACTAGTGAGCGTGACCATTTAATATCTCTCTGTTTAATATATTTGTATTAATAATAAATAAATCAAACGACGAGCTCATTGACATTTATTTGTGATTAATGGCTCTTTTTCTCAGTTTTCAATCACTAGTTATATACAAGTAGAATATTCTCTAATAATCTGGGTCATACGTTCAACTTGTGTTTTTTTCTAATGTTTAGAAAGTAACGTATAACGAAAGTAACGTATAACGAAAGTAACGTATAACGAAAGTAACGTATAACGAAAGTAACGAAAGTCTCGAAATATCGTCGACGTCTCGACGTTCCTTTCGCCGTCCTGCAATCTACGTTTTCCTTGAGAGTTAGATTTTATTGTTAATTTTGCATTTAATTATAGTGACTTGGTGACAGAATATCTTAACTTTACATGCATTAAGCTTACATTCACTAAAAATAAGTTACAAAAAAGTAGTTAATTAAAAAACAATAAATAATAATAAATATTACATATCACCGCGCAAGCCTCACTCCACTTCACGTCACTGCATCAGCTCAGTTGCACTGCTTAGTTGCATAGTATTAATCAGAGTTTCTTTAAAAAGCAATTGGATTCATTGATTTTTTTCGTGTTTCCGGGCCCGTCAACTACTTTGGACATTAGTCATGTAAGTGTAGTGCATGTTTTTTCTCTCGGGAGATGGCGGTGATCTTCCTCCACTTGATGGCGAAATCCGGCGCCGACCTACCGTCGGCTAGCGGGGTTTCCCCTAACCAGGACTCTCCCACCAGTGAAGCACCACCCCAGCCGGGACAAGCTCTAAGCTCCCGACCGGTGTTCCAGAATGTGGTAGTGTAGTGCATGTTAGTGTAAGTGTGTGTGTGTAAGGGGAGAGGATAGGACAAGGAAGAGGAAGGACAGATCGCGCGCGGTCCGTGGCCCGTTTGGTAGGGTACTGCTGCGGCACTCGCCTGGTGTTGATCGGAGAAACCACGGAAAACTACCGATCAGAGCAGCCGGCCGCTAGAATTCTCCTGCCGCCGTCAGGGCTCGAACCTAGGACCTCACGGTCACAGGCGCTGCAGTGGCATCAGTTGATGCACTGAGCTACCGCTCCCGGTCTAGGCATGGGGAGATCTGGCAATCTCCCGGGGCCCTGCAAGAGAAGATGCCCCATGATAGGACTGATGGGAAAAAATAGTAAAAAATTGAAAAGGAAATTAAAACTCGAGAAAATCGTTATTACAATTTTATACGAAAAAGTCGCGGTACAGTAGTCTGTTATTTATAAAATTACTTAGAAGGTAGGATTCTCTGAAATGATTCAAATGCGCTAATATTAAAATAGGTTCTACTGAAAATCATATTTTTTATTCCATATATTTAACAAGTGATTTTATTAAACACTAGACACATCAACATTTTTAGAGTTTTAGTTCTCCGTGGAAATTATAGTATTTGTTCACTAAACATTTTTTAAACTATTATTTAAAATGAATATTTCCAAAACCTCTTTCTGGCTTAACTATTGTAATTTTTGTTATTTGTTGAAATAAAATTACTCATAGTTTCTTGATACAACTTTCACAATCTTTTATGTTGTGGAGGGGGTACTTTTCAAGAATGCCCTGGACCCAGAATTGTCTAGCTCCGGCACTGAATACTCCTCACAATCGTAATAGATTCTGGACGAGTGGCGCCCTTTACTTATTTCCCAGTGATATGGTTGCTATTAACATGAATGCATTTTTTAGTAGGAGAGCTCGCTCAATGCGGACAGACTTTCCTGGGGCCCTGGATTAATTGAATACTAAAATTAATAAAAAACATTTATCTACCGTCATCGGTTCATTACTTTTTTTGTGTGTGGAAGTTGCAATCAATGTATCGAAAGAAGTACTCGATTCGTCGCTTGGATTGGTTTGGTTTGGTTTTTTCGTGTTTCCGGGCGCGTTAACTGCTTTGGTTATTAGTACCGTTAGTGTAGTGCATGTTTTTTCTCGGGAGATGGCGGCGGTCTTCCCCCGCTGGATGGCGAGATCCAGCGCCGACCTACCGTCGACTAGTGGGGTTTCCCCTTAACCAGGACTCTCCCACCAGCGGGGCACCGCCCCAGCCGGGACAAGCTCTAAGCTCCCGACCGGTCTCCGGGAATATGTGGTAGTGTAGTGCATGTTAGTGTAAGTGTGTGTGTAAGGGGAGAGGATAGGACAAGGAAGAGGAAGGATAGATCGCGCGCGGTCCGTGGCCCATTTGGTAGGGTCTGCCCCGGCATTCGCCTGGTGTTGATCGGAAAAACACGGAAAACTACCGATCAGAGCAGCCGGCCGCTAGAATTCTCCTCCAGACAGCGACTAAATTCGACCTAGCTGAAAAGCTAGTGTCGAAAATCCTGCCGCCGTGAGGAGTGGGAACCTAGGACCTCCCGGTCAGAGGCGCTGCAGGGACATCAGTTGATGCACTGAGCTACCGCTCCCGGTTTTGTCGCTTAGAGGAAGCGCGCACGCGGGCGGGCAAGCGTGTGAGGTTATACTGAGCTAAGCGAAGATAGTGAACTTTGTTAAGTGCGAAGTGTCCCTTCTATAGTTTTTTGCGTTCTTTACCGTCATCTTTTGTCGGATTTCTACTATTTACAATTTACAAGATGATTTGAAGACTCGTTGAGGCAACTGCTCAACATCAGGTTGCAAACCATGGGTTGGCATCTGCGAGAACTATCGCGATTCCCATCCGCTCCATTTCGTTGAATTCGGAGGGCCAGAGGGACGCTGTGATGGATGGCGTTACGGCGAGGAAGGCACCTGAAAAACAACAAAATAACGGACAGATCGTGCGTTTGGACTTTCCTCAGGGAAAACAAAAACTTCGAATCTGGGGGAGGGGGGAGGTGGTCTAGAAAGGAACATCCTTCTTCCTGCCCTATTGCTCTCCTTCCATTTACTGACGGTGGAGTCCCTCCCGTGTGCTTCGTGCGTTCGACCTTTGCAACACCTCCTACACAAGAAGGACTACATAAATCACAGTGCAACCTGCCGAGTTTTTATACTGCCATTCTCTGCCGACCATGTGGGACTGTCTGAAAAGATACACTGAAAGATCGGAGAATGAACAGAGTTTTTGTGTGTCCTGCCTCTGGCGCGCTGCTGAATAAAACGTGATGGCAGCCCTGCTGTTTTGTGCACTCCCTTTGTAGTTCGTTGGATTGTTCGGATCATGTTCCAATTTTTGTCCGTAGTTTACGTCATGCATTCAGTTAACAACCATGTGCGTAAAACGACTAATTTATAAAGTATACTCTGGGTAATGTAACAAATATATTTTAATATATCAAGATATAGTATCGAGATATATTAAAAGAGTGGTAAAGCATTATGCACAGTGAAATTCTGATATATTATATTTAATAATACAAGTTTAACTAACTATATGTAAATAAATTGTATTCCGTTTAAAGATAAGTGAATAGAAAAGGGGGAAAGTAAGTTAGGGAGGATAGAAAATGTTCCGAGGAAAACTGACGATTTTCGCGGATTTGGAAAATATTTTTATTGTACAGTTGACTTTTTAGATGAAGGTGAAGTAGGTGAGTGTTTTTAAAAAGGGTTTATTGTGAAATAAAAATCATCTTCCGAAATAAATTTTATAGTTTACAATTCCCTTAAGAAATTAAACACACGAACACCATACTCATTTTAAATGTGATGATTTTATTAAAAATATGAAAGGTCATTTTTATTCTTTCTTAATACAGTTAACCCTACATAGAATTTACTCGGTATCACTTATTTCACTGTACCACGAACACAATTTGGGTGCTGGCAAAAAAACAATGTATTCAGATAACACGCATTATAATCCAATCAAATATAACGCATCACTACATAGCTATCACTACATAGCGATCACTACAAAGCGATCAATACATAGCGAAGATCGATCTCTTGGATTTCGCGTTAACGAGAGTATAATGTGTTACACTCGAATAATACAATCTGTAAACGCAAATATGACATTATTTTTTAATTAGAATAAATGGGCTGAGTATTCAAAGAGAGTGGATGACCGCGGTGGCTAAGAGCATGTACAGGCTGAGCGCTTCGGCCCGAAGGGTCGCGGGTTCGAGTCTCGCCTTGAACACGGTTGTTTGTCACTTGTCACTCATATATGTGTTGTCGCAGATGGCCTCGCGTTGGGATGACCCCAGATCAGAGGAGCCCGCAAGTGTGTTGGTGTCTAATGTATGGTTGAAAATGCGTGTCAATATGACGTAAGGGAAACCGGCAGTCGGCTGAATGAAAGTCCTAGGAAAACAAATACAAAGAGAGGATACAACGTATGTGGTTTGATTGTTGCAGTATCTCGCGTGGTTTCCCCGTCTACATTACCAAATTATGGCTGAATATCAGAGCATTCGTCTGCCTTGAAAGTGTATCACGAAGCTGCATTCATAATCACACTGCTACAAGATCTCATCGTTGAGCTCACTCATATTTTTCCCCTTCTGCAGAGAAGTACTATGATTTCCCCATTGCTTTACCAACCTACGTGCGTCATAAACGCGAAACACACAAACCCATGTCACTTCCCAAACTAAAACATGTCCACGAGAGCCCTAAGCAGAGAAAGTCGAGTCCAGAAATAAATTAGTCTACAAACGCCGGCATTTGCATAACGGATCGAGCAGCCAGCGATGCCCCGCAACAGGGCAATAATATTTCCGCGCTGTCCCTCGGGGCGACACGCAGCTCGATGGATTTGCAGGCATGAATATTCCGTCGGCCGCTTGGGCGGCAACGAGGCCACGCGGCGTCGCGTCCTGGCGCTTGCTGGCGGCTGCATTCGCCGCGGCCAGAGCGCGAGGGAGCTTCACTTGTTTCCCGATTACCCCACTCCCGTGTGAGCCCCCAAATTTAAAAAAAAGGTTTAAACAGATCCTTCCAGTTTGGATTGTTGCGGCGCACTGCAACCGATGCACTGTAGCCAGTGGTGAATTGAAGGCGAATTTAATGCACTGTAGCTAGTGGCGAGGAATGCCGAACTTGTTCCCCGATTACCCCTTTCCGTTTGGATTGTTGCGGCGCACTGCAACCGATGCACTGTAGCCAGTGGTGAATTGAAGGCGAATTTAATGCACTGTAGCTAGTGGCGAGGAATGCCGAACTTGTTCCCCGATTACCCCTTTCCCGCGAAAACCGCGAAATGAAAACGATTTAAACAGATCCTTCCAGTTTGGATTGTTGCGGCGCACTGCAACCGATGCACTGTAGCCAGTGGTGAATTGAAGGCGAATTTAATGCACTGTAGCTAGTGGCGAGGAATGCCGAACTTGTTCCCGATTACCCTTTCCCGCGAAAACCGCGAAATGAAAACGATTTAAACAGATCCTTCCAGTTTGCATTGTTGCGGCGCACTGCAACCGATGCACTGTAGCCAGTGGTGAATTGAAGGCGAATTTAATGCACTGTAGCTAGTGGCGAGGAATGCCGAACTTGTTCCCCGATTACCCCTTTCCCGCGAAAACCGCGAAATGAAAACGATTTAAACAGATCCTTCCAGTTTGGATTGTTGCGGCGCACTGCAACCGATGCACTGTAGCCAGTGGCGAATTGAAGGCGAATTTAATGCACTGTAGCTAGTGGCGAGGAATGCCGAACTTGTTCCCCGATTACCCCTTTCCCGCGAAAACCGCGAAATGAAAACGATTTAAACAGATCCTTCCAGTTTGCATTGTTGCGGCGCACTGCAACCGATGCACTGTAGCCAGTTTTTAGACTATATTTCATTTTGCAATTTGTTTGTGAACTAACATTTATATATTGACATAAATTTGTTTAAACTAGTACATGAGAGGAATGAAGTTCGTTGACCGTACTCCACTAATATTACATTATTAGTAGTTGGCAAGCTACACAAAACATATTTGATAAATATACAATAATAAATATATAGAATAATAAATACATAGACCACTAATATTAGGCCGCCCTAGGCAATTTCTTTTTGGCGCCCCCTCGGTTAATTTATATAATTTAAATTTTAAAGTAACAAGGCAGACAATATATAATTATAATTACACAAAATATATTGTATTTTACTTTAATGCTACTTTTGATCATAGTATAATAATGTAACATTATAATTGCATTTGTCGACCGTTTTGGTTTGCAAATTTATCGACAATGTCATGATCTATTTGAATTAAATTCGTTTCTATGGCAAAAATGGAAGGTTTAAAGAAAAGTTACAGAATAATTTCGCCCTTCCCACCAAAACTTGACGCCCTAGGAATTAGACCAGGCTTGTCTCTCCATAAATCTGTCATCGACTGTACAATAGCTAACTAGAGTATTAAATGCTGTCATTTAATACTATAGGGCGCTGAGAGCGTGACGTGCTATGTTATCTTCATGTCCATATCCAAATGGTTTGGATTTCATAAAAATGTATGCTTTTTATCTATTTCATATTAATGATAATTTTGATTGCTAGAAAAAAATAAGTTGATTTTACAAATTTAAATGTATATTGCAATTTTTTCTGACCACTGCTCTTGACATCCCTCTTTGGTGTTCTCTGGTCTCCAGAATGGCTTTGTAATGCGACTGTTAATGTCATCCATCGGATTGGTTGATTAACTACTCCGGGCGCGTCGACTGCTAAAGTCCTTGGTCCCGTGAGAGTGGAGCATTGTTTTTTTTTTATCGCGAGAGCTGGCGGTGATCTTCTCCCGCTGGATGGCGGGATCCGGCGACGACCTATGTCGGCTTGAAGGAATTTTCTCCAACCAGTTATCCCAAATCAGTGGGATTGATTGATTGATTGATTCTTTCGTGTTTCAAGGCGCGTCAACTGCCACGGTCATTTGTCCCGTTAGTGTAGTGCATGTTTTTCTCGGGCGATGGCTTCTATCTTCCCCCGCTGGATGGCGAGATCCGGCGCCGACCTACCGTCGGCTAGTGGGGTTTCCCCCTAACCAGGACTCTCCCACCAGCGGCGCACCGCCCCAGCCGGGACAAGCTCTAAACTCCCGACCAGTCTCCCGGAATGTGTGGTAGTGTAGTGCATATTAGTGTAAGTGTGTGTGTAAGGGGAGAGGATAGGACAAGGAAGAGGAAGGACAGATCGCGCGCGGTCCGTGGCCCGTTTGTTAGGGTACTGCTCCGACATTCGCCTGGTGTTGATCGGAGAAACCACGGAAAACTTCCGATCAGAGCAGCCGGCCGCTAGAATTCTCCTCCAGACAGCGACTGAATTCGACCTAGCTGAAAGGCTAGAGTCGAAAATCCTGCCGCCGTGGGGAGTGGGAACCTAGAACCTCCCAGTCAGAGGCAGTGCATTGGCATCAGTTGATGCACGGAGCTACCGCTCCCGGTCCAAATCTATGGGAACACCCCCCCCAGTCGGAACAAGCTCTAAGCTTCCGTCTGGGCCCCAACAACTGTGAAAGCGTAGTGCATGTGAGTGTTGTTGGTTGGAGATACGGCAAGGAAGAGGAAGGAAAGATCGCGCGCGGTCCATGGACCGTTTGTTAAGGTACTGCTCCTGCAGTTAATCGGCGAAACCAGGGGAAATTTACCGATCAGAGCAGCCGGGCGCTGTAATTCGCCTCCAGATAGAGGCTGAATTCGACCTAACTATTGTCCAAAATCCTGCCGCTGTTGGAATTCGAACCCAAGACCTCCCGGTCAGAGGCACTGCAGTACCATCCATTGATGCCCTGAGCCAGTATTGCCTGCCGTCTCACAGAATGCATTTAATTACAATGAGAATTAAATTGAAAAACTCAAGATATGAATGAGCCTTCTGAAAATGAACGTATTCACACCACGATTGTGGGATTCCGATTAAAACAAAAACCGCAGAGTATTGTTACCAACATCCTCTTGGAATTTCCCGAGTGCGATCAAAAATACTCCGCCCGCACAAAGAAGCTGGCGAGGCCTGCAGGCGTTTCCTGCTATTTCGCGCGCGCGCACTTCACCTGCCGTTTCTCTTGTCGCTTCCGGTGATGATTGTACTTCTCAGCCTACCGCCGCTCATTGACGCCTTTGAGGTCCTCGCACCGGGAGAGGTGGCTCAGGGCATCAGCTGATGTCACTGCAGTGCCTCTGACCGGGAGGTCCTAGGTTCGAGTCCCGACAGTGGCAGGATTTTTGAACTCGCCTTGAGGCTAGGTCGAATTCAGTCCCTGTCTGAAGGAGAATTCTAGGGGCAAGCTTCTCTGATCGGTAGTTTTGCGTGGTTTCTCCGAGCAATACCTGGCGATTGCCGGAGCAGTACCCTAAGAAACGGGCTACGGAACACGCGGGATTTTTCCTTTCTCTTCCTTGCCCTTACGATAAGGGGTGAAAGGAAGAACACAAATACACCCATGCCCGAGGCGGGACTCGAACCCACGACCCTTCGGTCCGATATCACTACGACACTACTGCCTTACCTGCAATTCCTTTTGTCTGCAATACAATTAAGTGCATTTATAAAAATGCTACAATTTTGGTATTAATTGAAACCTAGAAAAATATGGCAAGTTGCAAAATTTTAAATTTATTTTCCAGCCTCTCTTTTATCTCAAGAGATTTTCTCAAAGCAATATATCCCACAATTTGGATCCTCAAAGAAGCCTTTCATCTTAAAAAAGAGATGTTCAGAAATAACTATTGTCACTAAGAGGAAAACTGTTTTGGTATGTCGCACATTCCCACTAGTTTATTGTATTCTTGCGTGGCTTTGTATGACGTACGAAGATCTACGAAGGTCTCGAGACATTGTTACCTCATCTTCTGCCAGATTTCGTGCCGAACGTCGTTGCAACGAGCGTGTATCTCCGCGCTTCCGGCGTGGTCACGTAACGCGCTCCATTCACACCAGCAGGTGCGCTCGCGGCGCGGGGGTGGCAGGGAGGAAGAGGAGGGAGGAGGGAGGGGAGGAAGAAGGGGAGGAAGGGGATTAAGGGGAGGAAGGGGATTAAGGGAGGAAGGGGAGGGGGGAAGGGGAAAGGGGAGGAAGGGGAAGGGGAGAAGGAAAGGGAGGAAGGGGAAGGAGAGAAAGGGGAGAAGGAGGAAAGGGAGGAAGGGGAGGAGGAGGATGGGAAGGAAAGGAGGAGGCGAGGAGTAATTAGTCTGCAGGGTTCGCGGCCGCCTCCATTTCCGCCGGTGCACGGATTGCTGCACGTGATCTTCGCTTCGGCTCCAGGAGGCGCTCACAGCGCCAGGAAGGAGATGGGCGTGCCAGGGGGTCGTTTTTGCTTCAAACCACTTTGCATCAGCATGTCTCTTCAGTGCCTGTGACCGAGAGATTCTACATTCCGAGATCCGACGGCGGTTGGATTTTCGAACTAGGTCATTGCTTGATCGAATTCACCCATGCTTTGAAGGATAATTCTGTTGGTCGTTACTCTGATGCCGTAGCAGGACCGGAACAACAAAGGGCCTAAAGACAACGCTGATTCTCTCCGTTCTCTTCCTTCTCCTTTTTTCAGTCCTTACTTAACACTTACCTTACACGACTGAGGCGGTACCCCGATAGTGGGAAACACTTGGTTGTCGACCCCACCCCCCAGGGAGGTCGGCACCAGATTTTTTCCATCCAGCAGGGAAAAATCATTGCCGCCTCTCGCAATAAAACATGCACCACAATTACGGGGCTGATGACAGCAGTTGAAGTGGCCGAAATCGTTTAAAAAATAAATAAATGAAAATCACATCAGCTGCGACAACCCAGCGGCAACACCCCTTCATCTTAACCGATAGGTAGGTTTGTAATCACGATGGTGGAAAATTTACGCAACTACACAGCTGGGTCAAAATTATCTGGAAAATTATATACCGCTAAGCTGCTCTGATAGTTTTCTATGGATTCCCGGTTCAATACCACACGAATGTCGGAGCAGAGTCCTAACAAACGGCCGACGGTACGCGCGCGATCTTTCCTAACCCATCCTTCTTCCTTCTTCTCCCCTTACACAGCACACCCATACTTACGTGTAATACATTAACACCCAAGTTGGATGCTTAGACCGGCTGGCTCAGTGCGTCAACTGAAGTCACTGCAGTCGCTCTGACCGGGAAGACCCAGGTTCGAGTCCCAATGGCAGCAGGGTTTTCGGCTTTTCAGCTAGACCGAATTCAGTCGCTGACTGGAGGAGAAGTCTAGAGGCCGGCTGCTCTGATCGATAGGTTTCGAGGCTTCTTCCATCAACATCAGGCGAATGCCGGAGCAGTACCATGGCAAACGGGACACGGACCGCACACGCATCTTTCCACGGACACACACATTTACACTAAGATGCACTACTTTACCTCACATGATGGGAGGACCGGTTGGGAACTTAGAGGTTGTTCCGGATGGTACGGTAGCCCTCTCGTGGGAGATACCTTGTTGAGGAAAACCCCGCTATTCGACGGGAGGTCAGAGCCGGATCTTGCAATCCAATGCGGGAAGACCACCGCCACCTTCCGATAAAAGAACATACACTGCCCTTACGGAACTAATGACCTCCGTTGTTGAATATAACAATCAATCAATCAATCAGAAGCTTAGAGCTTTTCCCGGTTAAAAGAATGCTACGCTGGGGAGAGATAAGGAGTGTTCTCGGGGGTGTAAAAATGCAGCCGTATTAACTCAGAACACGGAGCGTCAGCATTTAACCGAAAGGTTAAGTTGTTAGATGTCCAATGAGGATGATTCTGGAAGACGTAAATTGCCGCAATCTGAGCGCAGGTTGGCGCGGGATCTCCCCATCCTGCTAAGAGGAACACCGCCACCTTCAGGCATAAAAAATTCATTACATTGACGGCAATAATGTCCATTATACTCGTAATTGACGTGCCCGGCAATTTCAATCGTCAACATCCCTACTATGGCGAAAAGCGCCTTCGCCAGCTGGTTATTAGAAGCTTCTCGTATTTTCAAGCAAATACCTCTTCCACTTTGGCATTTATAGTCCGGTAAATAGCACACCGTCGTCATTCCTCCGCTATCGTCATCGAATCTTTTTATCATTGTCATTTTTATTCGAAAATCTCACTGCCTTCATCGTCAATCCTTCGTCAATTTTGAAACATGTTGATTTCCGCTGCCAATTATTCCACCGTTCCTAAAAATATCTCCCTCATAACCAAAAATCTCTGTATTACCGTAAACGTTCTACTTTCGCCTACATCTTCTCCACCTACACCAGTAACTCCACCTCAATACTGTTATCATCAGACCGGGAGTGGAAGCTCAGTTCATCAACTGATGTCACTCTAGCGCCTCTAACCGGGAGGTCCTAGGTTCGAGTCCTACGGCGGTCCCTAGCTTTTCAGCTAGGTCGAATTCAGTCGCTGTTTGGAGGAGAATTCTAGCGGCCGGCTGCTCTGATCGGTAGTTTTCCGTGGTTTCTCCGATCAACACCAGGCGAATGCCGGAGCAGTACCCTACCAAACGGGCCACGGACCGCGCGCGATCTGTCCTTCCTCTTCCTTGTCCTGTCCTCTCCTCTTACACACACACACACACACACACACACACAACGTGCACTACACTACCACAAATTCCGGGAGGCCAGTCGGGAGCTTAGAGCTTGTCCCGACTGGCGCGGTGCCTCGCCGGTGGGAGAGTCCTGGTTAGGGGGAAACCCCGCTAGTCGACGGATGGTAGGTGGGCTCCGGATCTCGCCATCCAGCAGGGGAAGATCACCGCCATCTCCCGCGAAAAAAACATGCATTACATTAACGGGACTAATGTCCTAAGCTGTTGACGCGCCCGAAATCACTAACAACCAACGAGTTATCATCAACAACACGTTCTGCATCGACTGTGAAGAAATGTTTCCTTCAGTTTATGAGGTTCGTTGACATCACCAACGTATTCTTTTAAGACATTTTTATTAGATTTCCGCACTGAATTTTCATCGTTCCCAACGTATCTTATTAAAAATTCCGAAATATCCTTTTTATTAAAACGGCGGCGTTTCGCTTCCGCGTCTTTTGGGCGGACGTGCGCTTTCGCCATTGCGTCCCTTATGGATGGAGGAGGCGATTACGTCTTTCCGTGTTTGGCGATGCGTTCACACCGACTGCGCCCACGGAGGTAATGAAGTCCCGGTATCCGCCGCCTCCAAGGCCCCCACCGCACGCGATCTACTCGCCCGTACCGGGGGAATTGTGTGTTCACTGACCCTACACTGCATCTAATCAGCAACAATTTGAGCTAATTAAATGCAACAAAAAGCCAATTTTCTTTGGACAGTCGTAATGTAATAAACATAATTGGACAAACAATATTATAAAAGTAATTACGAGTCGTTGTTTTGTCACGTTTATTTAATATTCCGTCACTCGCGCGGCCATTCGTAACACCAGTACTCGCGCGTTGGACTCCGTCCAACACAACTATTAAGGAGTTTATTTTTCTCATTCATACATTTTTCTTATATATCTGTGCTTATATTATAATTGAATATACAGTGGAACGATACGTAAATAATTAGTTGCAAACCATTTTTAAGATTTTATTATATTTCCGTCACTCGCGCGGCCATTCGTAGCACCAGCACTCGCGCGTTGGACTACGTCCAACGCCCGCATTATTTAGTTATAACATTTATATTTTTGCACACTAACGAAGAAAAGTGCATAAACACAACATTTAAAATATTAAACATTCTCATATTACAAAAAAATATAATTTTTATCAATTATACAAAAACACCATGCCAGTACACGCATGTTGGATTCTATCAAACAGGCACTAAGATTTTACTTCAGGGTATGGCGACACTACACATAATAGAGATAAGAAGTTGGTCGACATCCTTCCCAGATACCATTCATAAAATAGAAGCATTGTTTTTGTACGTGGAAGACTAACATTCCTTACTTAACAAGAAAAGAAACTTCTGTTTGACTCTATCCAACAGCGAGAGTGACGGATTGTTAAGGCTATGCTAATGTCATTAACACCACACCACTTCCTATCAACATGGATTGATACTTCCAAATCAGAATATGTCAATGGTTCCTTCTTTCTTTTCACAGCTTTCTTTTCTTCATAAACCATTTGGGCCCCTAAGAGAATTTTACGAGAGTTCTACTAACAAGAGGTGGAGAAGGCGATTACGTCTTTTCATGTTTTGCGGTGCGTTCACACCGACTGCGCCCAGCTAGGTAATAAAGTCCCGGCATCCGCCGCCTCCAAGGTCCCCTCCGCACTTGCCCGCTCGGGGGAAATGGCGTGTTCACAGAGCCTACACAGAGTCTAACCAGAAACAATTTCAGCTAATTGAATGCAACACAAACTCAATTTTCTTTGGGCACTCGTAATGAAATGAACATAAGTGGTTAAAAGCTATTATAAAAGTAGTTACGAGGTGTTGTTTTGTCACATACGTTAATTTTAGGCTATGCTAATGTTATTTTCTATCACATGTTTCATTTTTCTTTTTTGCAGCTTCTTTCATTTCTTCTTAAACCATTGATACCTCTGAGCAATTTGTACCGGGAGCGCTGGCTCAGTGCTTGACTGATGCCACTGCAGTGCCTCTGACCGGGAGGTCCTAGGTTCGAGTCCAGACGACTGCAGGATTATCGACACTGGCTTTTCAGCTAGGTTGAATTCAGTCTGGAGGAGAATTCTAGAGGCCGGCTGTTCTGATCGGTAGTTTTCTGTGGTTTCTCCTATCAATACCAGGCAAATGCCGGAGCAGTACCCTACCAAACGGGCAATGGACCGCGCGCGATCTTTCCTTCCTCTTCCTTGTCCTATCCTCATCCCTTACACACTCTTTAAACTAACATGTTCCACACTATCACATATGCTGGGACACCGGTCGGCAGTTTAGAACTTGTCCCAGCTGGGGCGGTGACCTGCTGTTGGGAGATACCTGTTTGGGGAAATTCCCGTTAGCCGACTGTAGGTCGGCGCCGGATCTGGCCATCCAGCGGAGGAAGACCACTGCCACCTCCCGAGCAAAAACACGCAGTACACTTACGGAACTAATGACAATAGTATTTGACGCGCCCAGAAATACTAACAATCAATCAATCTAAGAAAATTGTACGATATTTTTACTAACAACACTCTTAATTTCATATAAATTAAACCATTACATGCCATAATTATACGCTTTATGAGTGTGCTGAGAGTATTTTCGAATTTTTGATTTAGCGTTGAAAAGCTTGCTGCTTGTATAAAGAAGATATACACTCTTAAAGCCCAAGCCACTATGCAGTGTTATGTTTTTAGATTCCATCATTATGATAAAGAGATCCTTCAAATATTCATAATACAGAAAATTGGTAGCTGAAGTTGTAATACATTATGTTTGACGCCAACAGGGATGTTTTCCAGCGAGAGCAGTGGAAGTGAAGGGCCATTTGAAATTTTTTCTCATACGCAGAGAATAAGACACCTTTTTCCCTACGCGGTTACTGTATACTAGCATGCCAGACCTACAACAAAATTGCATTATATAACGTAAGCATAATATTTTGGACGTATTTGAATACATCTTGAAATTTTATTTGGTCAGACAATTCGTCAGAGGCAGCTTATTTTACAAGACACGTCACATCACATTTGTGTGATATATCTTTTAAATATTTCCATTTTATTTATTTCATGATACAAAAGATGCTGAAGGTTATGCTCCAAGACTTTTGAACACTTCAGGCATGTCTGAAACTCATTTTTGTTCTCTAGAAAATAAGGTTTATTAGACAATGTAATATAATGAAAGATTTTTTTGCTCTCCCATATTTTTCTGTCATTTTTATATGAGCTTATTTTATAGCTTAAGGCTACATAGGTGTCAGCACACAATCGGACATCCGTGAAAACACTGCATGTCCCGCGGCTGCCATATTGCGCCAATTGCAGTGCCTTATGTACAGTAGGTACTGCCCCTCACAGTTCACATGTGAAATCTAACCGGCAAGGTATATAAAGGATGATTTTAGATGCTAAAATGTATTTTTGCTTCTTGAAGTGACTGAATATCCAAAGAAACATCGTGCATTCAACATCAACCAAACATCAAACAACGTGCAATACAAAAACTTGTGAATAAGATTCGCTGTTCCCATTTACGTAATTATTTTATATGTAAATACTAGTATTTATTATGAACCAAAAAGTACAACAATCCCAAAATATCTCAAATTATCCCCAAACTTTATGATTATATCGCATAATTGTTGAGATAATTGTTGAGAGAAGTTTTACATTTACCATTTAACGATATTTCGTATTTTGATACAAATACTAGATTTGATCTTGAACACCTTTATTAAGCGTTCTGCGCGAAGTCACATAGACAATGGTTCTTATGGCAGAAGGTATTTCCGTTGAACCATTCAGTCAATATTTGGGAAGAATTAAATGAAAACAATATCTTTGAGACTGGCAACGAGAGAAGTCTAAACTCAGCTGTAAAATTTCAGTGAGGTTTTGAAGAAACATAATTAAAAAATAAAACGAACGTTCTCAGGAACTGAAAGTTCAGAAGGAATAACCTGGCATGAGGAGGGGAAGAAACCAACAATAGGCATGAAAGCCAGTCTTCTTTTTAAAAAAAATATTTAGTTTCTTTTGGATATAACAATAGAAAGATCCATGTTTTCTTCCGGGCTGGTGGCTGGAAAAAAACATGTAAGTTGACTCCGGCCATGAAAGCCTTCAATGCTTTATTAATAGAAATATCAATGTTAATATACTCTACATTTGTTATAGTTGCTTATACCTACTTACAATTATCTTACAAATAATCTAAAAATAAAACTTACATTACTTCTACGGTGGTAGAGGTACAATATCCCTACTTTGGGTCGAGATCTGAGAATTATGTAGAAATGTATGGAAAGGAAGTGTATTTTTAATGCGGGTTCTGGGAGTTGGGTTATGGCAGAGTTATGGCAGTCTCTCAGAGGCGGGGTTAATATTTGGTATGTTTTGGAAGAAGTGGGTGGATAAAAAATCAATGTGGTTTGTAATCGGTTCTATATGGAATTCTTTACGGAGTTGTGCATTGGAGACGTACCATGGAGAAAGCCGGTCTAAGGGAGAAGAAAGGTTTACAAGGGATTTCCTTTTCCCGCGACAAGTCATCACGACGGGCGTTGAGCTGTGCTGCTGCCACCAGACAATGTCTGACATCCTCTGCGTCACGTTTTACGCCGGAGGTATTTTATTGTTTTATGTTTTTACTCCGGGAAAACTACAGAAAAAGAGAAATATGAAGACGGTTCAGCACGGAATTGCGAGAAAGTTCCGAGATGATACGAAACCGAAAGTTCTGCACAGTCCATCTTCCCAAAGCGACAGGTATGAAGCATCTACTTTCAGTAGAATCGGATGACACGAATTATATTAAACTTTTCATCTAAAACTGCAATACTCGTATGTTATAGAATAAGTATCGAGTTGAATTTTGGTCAGAAGGACGAGTCAGAGTCGAAATTACCCTTATTACTAATTTAGAATTTATTTTCCCAATGTCGCAATTGTGAGTTTTTTATGAGTATGCATTATTTAAAATATAAAATAATAAGGGTTAGTAAGGTCATTATCTAAAAATATAAAATAATAAGTTAGGAAGAAATTCGAGATTTCTGCTCTACCGAATTACGTGAATGTTGCTTTAAAATAAATGTAATGAGTCCACATGGATTATTTATTGCTATTACATAATATATATTTATTAATAGTTCAATTTGGGCCGCCAACGCTGCAAACTGTTTAAAAATATTTTTAATGTGTGAAAATTTCCTTCATACTTCATTTCTTCCACGCGTAGCTTTGTTCAAATGTTCTTACAATATTTGGCGTTGGACTTACCAGTGAATCGTAGTAGCTGATACTTCAAAAATTTCTCTCTACTTAAGTACCTGGGTCTATGGAGTAGTAGTTACCTTTACAAGATGGTTAACCGGCATAAGCTTTGTATAGGGCATAAAGCCTTACTTTAACTCTCCCGATTTCTAGAAACCCACATTCTACTTTCTTCCATAGGCTCTGAAAGTTCGTTTACACACGCTTCTCTGTATTCTATCCAATCTATCATTTCATTTGTCTTGCAGAATAAGTACTGTACGTTCTCAAATATTTTGGGTGAGTTTCGATTTACCATATTATGGATTGATTTTTTTTTCGTGTTTCCGGGCGCGTCAACTGTTTTGGTCATTAGTCCCGTTAGTGTAGTGCATGTTTTTTCTCGGCAGATGGCGGTGATCTTACCCCGCTGGTTGGCGAGATCCGGCGCCGACCTACCGTCGGCTAGTGGGGTTTCCTCCTAACCAGGACTCTCTCACCAACGGAGCACCGCCCCTGCCGGGAAAAGCTTTAAGCTCCCGACTGGTCTCCCGGAATATGTGCTAGTGTAGTGCATGTTAGTGTAAGTGTGTGTAAAGGGGAGGATAGGACAAGGAAGAGGAAGGAAAGATCGTGCGCGGTCCGTGGCTCGTTTGGTAGGGTACTGCTCCGGCATTCGCCTGGTGTTGATCGGAGAAACCACGGAAAATTACCGATTAGAGCTGCCGGCCGCTAGAATTTTCCTCCAGACAGCGACTGAATTCGACCTAGCTGAAAAGCTAGTGTCGAAAATCCTGCCGCCGTCAGGACTCGAACCTAGTACCTCCCGGTCAAAGGCGCTCCAGTGGCATCAGTTGATGCAGTGAGCCTCCTCTTCCGGTACCATGTTATGTATACGTTGTACTTTTCTATTAAAACTTTTCTGTACTGCTTCCTTTTTTTGTAATGTATCGGAGAAATTCAGCTATTTTTCATTTATTAACGTAATCGATTTTTTTGACAATTAGAACCAACACAGAAACGCAGCTCCAACCCTAAATTAACTACCGATAAAAAAACATTTACCTTTTATTTTTAGTTCCTAGAATTTAATTCCTGATAACCACACATATGAATGTATTTTATTTGCTTGTCATTTCAAACCTACACACACGATGGTTAACCACTACGAGTAAAACATACTCGGGGTTTCCAAGTTAATCGGGAACACAGCATTCCCAGGAGGCCAGGGTTGTGGTCTGGGGAGGGGGCGGTGCCAGGCTCGGCCACGTGACTGTCCCTGCGTCATCACATTCCTTCGAAGCCTTTCCATCGACCACTCGCCCGGCGCGAGGGGCGACGGGAGTTCTTCGACTGCAGCGCGCTCTCGGCGGTTCTGCTCAGTCGACCACGCACGGCAACACACAAGACGCCATTTCAAGCCTCGGTGTTATGTTTTGAAAGTTGAAATTATACGAAGGTTTGGGCTCCAAGTAGTGCAACTAGTGATGGCAAATTTTTCCAAAAATGCGGCGTTTTGCGGCGGCCATAGTGTAGGGGTTAGCGTATCGGACTGCTATACTCAAGTTTGCGGGTTCAAACCCGATGGATTTTTAAGGGCGAAAAAATCCTTCGTACGCCTTCCTTCGGAGGGGAAGTAAAGCCGGCTGTCCCATGTTAGTACATTTATACATTTACTGCATGTAAAAGATCCTCAAGCCTAAATGATGCCTCTGAGCTAAATTCAAATTGCCTGATTCGTCGCCCAAGTAACATCTTCTTTCACCCTAGTAGGTGAAAGGAGCGTAACGAAATTTACGTGGTCAGACGGAAGAGCAGGCCTCATTGCCTGAGTCTCGCCACGTAAAATAAGGCAAATTTAATTCAATTCAAAAATCCATACTTCGATGTTTCGATACATCGCTGAAGGGTTTTCGATGTCGATGGAAACGTGGGCGAGAAACCATCGATGTGTAGAATATAAATGTTTTAATTATAGACTAATAAACATGCTCATTCCGTATACGTTTTTAATTACAGTACGTAAAAAGAATATATTTTATTGTTTGATTAACAGGATGTTAATATTATGTAAAAAAATATTATTGAATGTAAAGAATAAAATTAACATTAAAGAATATCGTGTTCTACTATCGATTTGGTGTTTCATTGTCGATTCAGCCAATGACACGCCTGGCGATAACATACATGTGTAACACGAGCAGCTCTCGAACTTCCTCAAATTGCAGAGGCAAAATGAGCAGCGTGTTAAAGAGGATGACGCAAAACAACGATATTGCTGTGGATTACTTCTACTCTACAATGTGCTTAAACCCCTTTATTTATTATTAATTGAAATTTAAAAACTAGAAAGTGAAGAAAACATCGAAATATCAAAGTTGATATATCGATGTTTGTGGTGGACAACATCGATGTTTTATAACCATCGATGTTTCTTTGCCATCCTTACATGCAACTATTCCACTATTCCAACAATACGTCCAGGGAGGAAAATGTGAAATAATTCATTTGATTGATTGATTGATGATACCGGCGATTGATGATTGGCGACAACTGTATTGGTCTATAGTCCCGTTTGTGTCGTGCATGTTTTTTTCTCGGGAAATGGCGGTGATATTCCCCCGCTGGATGGCGAGATCCGGCGTCGACCTACCGTCGACTAGTGGCTTTCCCCCTAACCAGGACTCTCCCACCAGCAGGGCACCGCCGCAGCCGGGACAAGCTCTAAGTTCCCGACCGATTTCCTAGAATATGTGGTAAAGTAGTGCATGTTAGTGTAAGTGTGGGTGTATGGTGAGAGGATATGACATGGAAGAGGAAGGACAGATCGCGCGTGGTCCGTGGCCCGTTTGATAGGGTACTGCTCCGGCATTCGCCTGGTGTTGATCGGAGAAACCACGGAAAACTACCGATCAGAGCAGCCGGCCGCTAGAATTCTCCTCCAGACAGTGACTGAATTCGACCTAGCTGAAAAGCTAGTGTCGAAATTCCTGCCACCGTGGGGAGTGGGAACCTAGGACCTCCCGGTCAGAGGCGCTGCAGTGACATCAGTTGATGCTCCCGGTTCCGTAAGAGTAGAGCATGACGTTTTCTGGGGAGGTGGCGGGGATCTCCCAATGGATAGAGAGATCCGACGTCGACCTACCGTCGGCTACCGGGGATTTTGCAAACCAGGCATCTACCACCAGCAGAGTAGCGCACCAGCCGGATGAAGCATTAAGCTTCCGACCGAACTCCGGGCATGGAACCATGTAGTGCATGTAGGTGTAACTGTGTGTAAGTGAGGGGAGACGATGAGACAAGGACGAGGAAGGGAAGATCGTGTGAGCGTTCCGTGGGCCGTTTGTTGGAGTACTGCTCCGACATTGGCCTGGTATTGATGGAAGAAACCACGCTAATCAACCTATCAGAGCAGCCGGCCGCTATAATTCTCTTCCAGACAGTAGCTGAATTCTACCCTGCTGACATGCTAGTGTCGTGACAGTCGATTCCCTGAGCCACTATCTCCGTGGAAATGAGAAATATACACATGAAGGACAAGATATAAACTAAGTGCGTGATCATTAAAAACATTCAAAATTGTTTCTAGTATTTATAAGTATTTGAAATGTCAGTACTGGTTGTACGTTACAAAGCATTTTAGCATATACGAGTTCACAACATTCCAAATGTGTTACATACCCGCTATAAAGGCCCGATTAGGTAGATGCTCGATTACCGTATGCGACACATCGGTCCGCACATTCACAGGTCGATAACGTGCGTTGATGATCACAGGTTGCTACACGTCTTTGTTGAAATTCTCCTGTCTCGCGACTGACTGGTATGGGATAGTATTCATTTGCATTTGAACCATTGTGGTATAGATTCTCATTATACAATCAGGTTACTTATATAGTTTATCAAATAATATATGGGCCTACAAGATATAAGTAACCTGAAGAGTATTAATCCCAACAGCTTCCACCAATTCTCTACGACATTATCGGACATTTTCCCACGGATACATAGGAGCGTTGCGTTGCTCGGAGCGTTGCGTTGCTCGGAGCGTTGCGTTGCTCGGCGCGTTGCGTTGCTCGGAGCGTTGCGTTGCTCGGAGCGTTGCGTTGCTCGGAGCGTTGCGACAGGTTCAATTATTTATATTCGATTTATTCAGTATTACACGTTAGGACAACTAATTGAAAAATGGATGTCCAGTTTTGGAAAAAAAGTTGTAGGTTATGAGGGCGTGACCTTATTCTCTGTGACCTCATTTCGCACTACAACTTTTGTCTCTGTGTGAAAGGTGTTCGCTTACCTACGCGTTCTATTTTCCCGACTGACGCGGTTCGCCCAAGTCATTACTTTGTTCGGCGACCTCAATACAAAATCCTCCGTGGGGGATTGAAATGAAAGTGGGTGGCTAGGAACGAAAGAGAAAAAAAATCCTACAGCACTGTGAATCCACAAACGGCTTTCAGGTCACGAGAATTATTTAACATCAACCCGGTTTACTCTCCCCGCGCCACCGAACATCGTGTTACAACATTACGCAATATTTCGCCCTTTTAATCTGACTCAGTGACGCCCACTGGTCTACAAATATCGCTCTGCTACGACACGAGGAAGGGGTGTCGTTTTCCTGAAGTAAATTTACCCGGCCGCTGTAATTGGTAGAAGATTGACGCCAAAGTTAGAATCTCATCTGGAAATTCGAGGCACGGCGCCGGCTACTTAATTGGAAGAAACAAGCAGTTGGTGACGTCACCACGGCTCTGTGGGGGTGCTTGGAAGGGGAAGCGCCGTGCTGCAGGGAGGGAAGCTGCGGGGAACAGTGGAATAGAGCGAGGAGCGTCAAGAGAAATACGTACGTTAACAATTATTACTATTAGTATTAGTATTATTAGTATTAGTATTATTAGTATTATTAGTATTATTAGTATTGTTAGTATTGTTAGTATTGTTAGTATTGTTAGTATTGTTAGTATTGTTAGTATTGTTAGTATTGTTAGTATTATTAGTATTATTAGTATTATTAGTATTATTAGCATATTGCATTTATTAGCATTATTAGCACTATTAGCATTATTAGCATTATTAGCATTATTAGCATTATTAGCATTATTAGCATTATTAGCATTAATAGCATTAATAGCACTATTAGCACTATTAGCACTATTGGCACTATTGGCACTATTGGCACTATTAGCACTATTAGCACTATTAGCACTATTAGCACTATTAGCACTATAGCACTATTAGCATTATTTGTATTATTTGTATTTGTATTAGTATTGAGCCTGCAAAATCCCTTTAAGGGCAAAGGCCTCCTACTTCATCAGGGTGAAAAGTTGGCTTACACGTTTACACACAGGATGACACAAAATAAAATTACATTAAATTACACAAAAGAAATTACACAAAATGAAACTACACAAACGGAAATTACACAACATGAATTTATACTTAGTTACACTTTTACACAAATGAAATGTTTTCTATTTGTCTCAAACTCTTCCGTCAGTCTTTCACTTATCTCACAATCAGTTTTTCACTTGAGCTTTACTCCGAACAGATTTTCACACTAAATATATTACAAAAGCCAAATAAAGAGCACTTCAAACCCACAAAGTACATATTTTTTCTCTTTGTGATAAACTCTTTCATAGATTCCTTCCCCTTGTCTCTGTCTTTCGCTTCCGTTGACCACGCTCTTCCAAGCAACAATACAGTACTGTTTCTCAAATAGTTACATAGACACTGTTTGAGGTCTTTTTTGACCCCCCACGCTTTACATCATAATTTACAAGTATTTTTGAAGGAATGTTATTTGGAATTATTAATTGAGAAAACGATGCTATTTATTTGCTTTATTTAATATATTTTACTAAATAACCAAGAATAATATTGTTTCCAGAAGAAGAAAAAAATTCCAGCATATCCTCATTTCTTTTATCTTACCAGCATGAGAATGTTTGAATCAAGGGCTACCAAATCGCAATAGACAAATACAAAATTATCACTCACAAACCGCAACATTATAGTATTTCAAAATCGAAAGGAACACGCTTTTAGAATTTTTTCTTCTAATTTATATATCAAATGTGGCATTTTGACTCCAACCGCATCAAAATCAAATTATTTCCAAAATGGAAACAAACTTAGAAAACTGGAAAGATTACAACATCTATAAAACTGGACCAACATAGCATACCTAAAGTCAAGTTCATGTGAATAATTTCAAACATGGACGTTTCGAAACAATATTAGAAATGTTTCGCAACAGAATGTTGCGAAGTAGTATTTGTCTCAGGGGTCAGAAATACCCCAAATAGTCTAAGTGCTATTTAATGAGAAATGAATTTCAGTATATTGTATATTTGAAGAAAGAAAACAAGTGATGACATCATGTTAACATCAGTAAATTTGAAATACAATAGCAGGGGTCACCTACGAACAGGAAGCCAATACCATTGCCATTAGAAAGTAGGACTTTCACTAGCTATAACGTAAGTTCTTTACATAAGCTTTGTAATGTGTGGGTAAATGTAAGGCGTATATTTGTGCTATTTTTGTACTCTAGTAGCCATTCACCTTTAGAAGCACGCACAAAACTTTTCACGTACCTTTCTGGTTCTGTTTCCTCGATATATATTCTCTTTTTAGAGCTGCAGACTGCCCCATATTCTAGCTACACGGCGAGAGAACGAATCTAGTGTAGGGGACAGAATATGAGAGGTGCTGAATCAGAAGTCGTTAACGAAACCTCGTGCGTAAAGACGTTTCCCAACGTTCCGGAAAAATAAAAATAATATATTGTAATGGAAGAATATATTTGACGTAGGTATGATTACATCATCTCCCCACAAATATTTTTACAAAAATATCAAGTTTTGACGACGCGCACCAATACAAAATAATGTAAATATTTCTGGGGTCTGAAGAGAACGCTAGAAGAAGCCAAACACCTTCGGCACTGTATAGTAGGCGAAAGTCGGCAGACGAAGGGCGAAAACACACAAGCGCGAGGCGGGTTGCCTATCGTGGCCGCCTTCAGCGCAGCGCCGCGCCGCCAACATCCATTGGGATGAGATCCCAACTGCTTGTGTGTGTGTGTGTGTGTGTGTGTGTGTGTGTGTGTGTGTGTGTGTGTGTGTGTCTGCGTCTCTTCGTCTCTGCATCTCTGCGTCTCTCTGTATCCGTCTCAAACTCTTGTAATGCTTAGAAACAATTTTCGAACCATTAGTAGCGCAAAGGATATATCAGCTACCTCGTCACCTATCACTGTATGTGTATCTATCTATCTATTTATCTATCTATCTATCTATCTATCTATCTATCTATCTATCTATCTATCTATCTATCTATCTATCTATCGAGAGAGACAGAGAGACACACAGAGAGACACACAGAGAGACAGAAGAGAGACAGAGAGAGACAGAGAGAGAGACAGAGAGACAGAAGAGAGAGACAGAGAGAGACAGAGAGAGAGAAACAGAGAGAGAGAGAGAAACAGAGAGAGAGAAACAGAGAGAGAGAAACAGAGAGAGAGAAACAGAAAAGAGAAACAGAGAGAGAGAAACAGAGAGAACAGAGAGAGAGAACAGAGAGAGAGAAACAGAGAGAGAAACAGAGAGAGAAACAGAGAGAGAGAACAGAGAGAGAGAACAGAGAGAGAGAACAGAGAGAGAGAGAGAGACAGAGAGAGACAGAGAGAGACAGATTGTGTGTGTGTATGTGTGTTTGTAGGCGAGGGAGTGCAATCCCAGACGACCGGTGCTCAATCCGCACACACCCATTTATCTCACCTCTCATCTCCGCGTTCCTCGTTTACCTTGTGCCGCACTTAACAACGTTGGCCCACTCCACCCAGGCGTTAGTCGGCGCGTATTGACGCAGGCCGCGTCGCATGGTCGCTCCGATAAAGGCCCTCCACGCGCACTCGGCCGCCTCCTCGCGGCGACGGGCGGGGCGGGCGCGCTCGGTGAATTAAGGCCGATCCGCCGGCAAACACTCGCGAGCGGCGCCTCGGGGCCAGCACGTGGCGATAACGCGCTAATCCTTCAGGCGGCGGCGAAGGGGTCAAGGCAGTGGGGGCGTGTGGCTGGATGGGGGTTGGAAGGCACAGGAGATAGCGGAGGTGGAGGCAGTAGGGAAGGGCGGGAGTGGGTCGGGGGCTGTGGGGGCGGTGACATTGGATCTGATGGTGGTGGCATAGGGTAGAGGCGGGACTAGCTGCGGGTCTAGCGGGGCTAGCGGGTCGCTAGCGGCGGGCGAGCGGGGGCTAGCGGGGCTCAGGGGGCTAGCGGGGCGCTGCGAGGGCGCTAGGGGGCTAGCGGCGGGGCTAGTGGGGCTAGCGGGGCGCTGCAGGGGCTAGCGGCGGGGCTAGCGGGGTAGCGGCGGGCTAGCGGGGTCTAGCGGCGGGGCGAGCGGGGGCGAGCGGGAAAGCGGCGGGCGAGCGGGGGCGGCGGGGAGAAAGCGAGGGCAAAGGTTGAGGCAGTGGGAGGATCGTGATGTGGCGGGGGGGAGGCGGAGGCAGTGGTGAGTGGTCGGCGGGGGTGTCGGCCGCGACACGCCCCTGCTGTCGAGCGCACGGGGGCGGCCGCACAGCTGGGACGAATGATCTGACGTACGACCTACCATTAAGGCCCAAATAG
The DNA here is from genome assembly GCA_964035755.1 of Teleogryllus oceanicus. Taxonomy (NCBI): domain Eukaryota; kingdom Metazoa; phylum Arthropoda; class Insecta; order Orthoptera; family Gryllidae; genus Teleogryllus; species Teleogryllus oceanicus. The sequence continues at coordinate 3,902,189 of CAXIVR010000014.1, read as the reverse complement.
AACTTCTGAGTAAACGGGACCAATGGGACTGGCCCACATTTCGCGAATGAAGCGTGAGGCTGCGTGAAGAAGTGGCAGATATTTAGAGACGTACAAGTCGGAGATAAAAAAAGTATGAGTGGGATTGGCTTCATTCGGAAAAGACAAACTTCCATTTTATAATGCTTATTTCATTTCCTTTACCACCCAGTTTAACGGTACATGCTATTCATTCTAGCTATAAAGACAGCAATATCTTTTTGCATATTAGTCTTTAATTTCTTGGGAAATTTTCACCCAAACTTATGGTTTTTGAAAAACATATTTCAGTATCCCAGATGCCTCTATGCCAAATAATCTCGATTTCTGATAGTAATTATAATCACATATTTTTATTGATTAGATCTTTTTTTAAAGAAAGACTAGTAAAAGGATGAAAATACAAATAATAAGAAAATTCAATGTGGTGCAACACTATAAAATAAATTCTATTTTCTTTCCAATTTTATGCTTTTGGAAGCACTTTATAAATATATCAAGGCGAGAAAACATTAAATGTAACTATTGATCGAACATCATAAAAGCACTTTCCAATAACACTACTACTTATATTTTCTCAAGGAGAAATTATGCTATTGTCAAATAAAATCTTTACTAGCGCTCAGATTATATTTGGAAAAAAACATTTAACAGTTAGCAATTTGATTTATGAGTAATTTCCTTTTAAGCACTGTACCAATATGGACGTTCGTCAACCTACCAACTCCAAATTTTGAGGCAAATAAACATCTGTATTGAACGTTGACAACAATACGTAGTTGACGGACTTTAACGCACGATACAAACCCACGGGACCTTGAGTTTCTCGGACGTGAATTCAGAGCGCTTCCAATCATTCAAAAATATCAGAAGCAAAAAATACTCTCTACGTTTCCCGATTTCAGTCAAGGCAACTCATTTGTTCAGCGGCCGCCGTCAGTTGCGGTCGCGAGATGGCGTATGAGCGCCCGCTTTGTGTAAACTCCGTGGCCGATTGTCGGTGGCCGCGCGCGCTGTGATCAATGCGGACGCAGCGGCGGAAACCTTTCGCGGGATCCAGGTCGCCACACCCCCTTCCACCCGCCAGGCGTTTATTCGGGCGGAGCGCAATAAACCGGCCAATCGCTCACGCGCAGCCGCCCGGCCTCCGCACTGTGGCCGGGCAAGCGACTTCGGGTGGTCCGACCGGGAGAGGTGGCTCAGGGCATCAACTGATGTCTCTGCAGTCTTTCTGACTGGGAGGCCCTAGAAGACAGAATTTCCGGTTCTAGATTGTCAGCTAGATATAATTCAGTCGGTGAATTCGGTCGAGCTTGTCAGGTAGGTCGAATTCCGTCGCTGTCTGGAGAAGAATTCTAAGAGGCCGACTGCTATGATCGGTTGTTTTCCATGGTTTCTCCGATCAACACCTGGCTAATGCCGGAGTAGTACCCCAATAAACGGGCCATGGACCGAGCGCGAGCTTTCCTTCCTCTTCCTTAACCTTTCCTTTCCTCTTACACACGCACTATCTAGCACTACACTACCACACAAGTCTGGAGACCGGTCGGGAGCTGAGAGTGTGTCCGGCTGAGGCGATGCCCTGCAGGTGGATGATACCTGGATTAAGAAAATCCCGATAGTCGACGGTAGGTCGGCGTGTAATCTGGCCATTCAACGGGGGAAGAACACCGCCACCTTCCGGGAAAACATGGACTACACTTACGGGATTAACGAACCTAGTAGTTGACGCGTGCGGAATGACTAACAATCAATCAATCAAACAATCAATCGGGTGGACCGTAGGGCACGAGATAAAATCCGCACTGGTGTTGCGGAACATCTAGAACAGCGTTCTTCAACTTAGAGTCTGTAGAACCGTGGGGTTACATAAGGGATCACTATTTTCCACAAGCTCACTGTCCTTTTAAAATATTAAATTAATTTAATATTTAAGTAAAAATTGCTGTATTAAATAAATTGGATATAAATGCAATTGATTGATATGAACATGAAATATTGATCCAATAATTTTAAAAAAATATAAAGATAAAACCAAAATACACAAAATAAAAACTTATTTATATTTTCAGATATGGTTGCATTTTCAGACTTACATGAATTTGTATGAATTTCGTTTCTCAACAGATGATGCGTAAAACTACTACTGAAACACGCAGAACGTCGTGTTTCTGAATATGTCAAAAAATAAACTTTTCTTAAAATTTTGTACTTCATCCAAAATGAAAAAGAATGATACCTAAGAGTTAAATTATTATTATTATTATTATTATTATTATTATTATTATTATTATTATGGTACGATCAATCTATTTTATGTGCATGGCTTCAATTTTGCGAAATTAAGTAGAAAAAAAGCTGTGAAAGAGATTTTATCTGCTACTTAAACACTGATTTTTTTTTTCAAGAAAACCATGAACTCGAAAGGTTCCTTAGGGTGTTAAAGGCTGAAGACTCCTAATCTTGAGTATCTTCGAGATCAAAGAGTATTATGGAGCGTTTGAACTCGAGTTCATGTTCGAAGATAAAATAAAGATAGTATTTTAACTAAAAGATGATATGATGTGATAAAAAATACGTTTTCTTTTCACGATCTTTGGAACAATAACTATATTCGACTAAATGAAGTATACTTCCACATTTCCTGGAGCGGTGTAAGGTTTTCCTTCTCTCTGGCCGGAATTTCATTTATGGCCTGTACCGCCTCTTGCTGTCTCTTCCCACTTCTGTTGCCGAATATATTTGAAGGGTTTCTTAGACGAACCACACTAATCGAAATTCGAGTCTTTTCAGGAGGCACCAAAAAACTCGTAGCCTAGACCTGCATACTAACGTATTTATGATTTCCCCCTCCTTTGCATCTTTCAAAGTGTTTGGAACTTCCCGAAAAAAGTGTCCCAGCAGATAACGTCAGTTGTAGGGAATAATGCGGTGAAATATCTCAAAAAGTGGAATTTTGGACTTGTTTGGTTCTTGTAAGAAACCCCTCTTTTGGATTATATTCCGTGTCTTATTTAGAAATAATTTCTGATGAATATAATATTAATTACCAAATTTCTACCTGAGGTTGGAGGTTTTGCCCTGCTAAAATCGCTCCCGGGCCGACTGTTCTCTGCCCGCCACCAGGAGAGCCACGTGTGCAATGTAGAGCCGAAACGCTCGTTGGTGCACCAAATGGCGGCTTCATTCGTTTCCCGCTGCTGCAGATCTGATTTACTACACTGAGAGTGGTCGAACATCAAACTGATGAAGAGCCATTGCTTTGGAATTGCTGCGGATGAGGACCGAATAGATGTCCGTAGAGAAAGAGCAATAAAAATGCCAGGACACAAAACACGAGAAACAAAGGCTCATTCCATTCTGAACACGTTGAGGGGGAGTAAATAATTGTTTCGAAATGGATTAAGTGATAAGTTTGTTGATTTAATATCAACGCATTTAGAGAAATCATAAATATAGCCTGAGGGATGACTTTTTTGGAAGTATAGTTTTTTTCTCGACGTTATAATTACTCTCTAGCAATGAGAATCAATATTTTGTAACGGTACAAAACATAGTCAATGTTTAATAATACTAACAAACACAGAACTAGATAATTACATTACTCATCAAATATGGAACACATCAAATATTGGAACACGTCAAATATTTCAGTACATGATGAATACGTAGTTTGAAATACGTTTTCATTCCTACACTTTCTAATACATTTGTCAATTAGTGATGTTTGAGTTTGCAATAAAAAGTTAATACGAAAATAATATTAAGACTGGAAAATTACGTTCGCAATTAAATATAAAATCCCATATGATATCCCAGAAAGGAAAGAGGTACCGACCTAGAAATCTCAATCCACAACATCTTTTCTTAGAAACCGCTTAAAAACTTCGTGTCCATCTTCCCTTCATCAATACTCTTCCATTTACATTATCAAGCGACGCACTACCTGCTATAAAACAGCCGACTACGCATCATCTATGCTGCCGCCTACGCCGCCGCCTACGCCGCCGCCTAGTAATGAACGAGTACGCATCCTCGCCTAGGCCTCGCCTAGATCTCGCCTAGGCCTCGCTTACGCCTCGCCTAGGTCTCTCTTAGGCCTCGCCTACGCCTACCCCTCACCTACGCCTCGCCTACGCCGCCGCCGCCACCCCACCTACGCCGCCGCCTAGTAATGAACGAGTACGCATCCTCTGGGAGACCCGTTCCAGATCAATTGCCGCTGCTGCCTCGACCTACAAACAGAAAGGAGGGCGATATGAGCGGTCAAAGGCGGCCCTTGGGCTCGTCGCTCGCGCCCTTAATAAGGAGTTTGCGAAGAGTTTTACGTCATTACGCGCGCCCGTTCTCTCATTAATGGATGCAATTAGGCTTTCGGGAGGCGTGCGTGCGAGGCGTCGGGCCAGTGGGCCAAGGACGCGTGCGCAAGGCGGTGCCGCGTTTGTGAAGAGCCGCTAATAGGGAGGGGAATCCCCTGTGCCACGCTCCCACTCGCAAAGTTTTCGATGTTAGGTAAATGACAGGCAAGTGAAGTGTTTTGGACGGGTGACACTTTTTAACTTTTTGTTCTTGGAAGTAGAACGTCCCATTTTGGTTGTTCGTTAACGAGCAGTCATTAGTCTGAAAGAAGTGTATGAAAACAGAAAGTGCGTGCCATAAGGCAAAGTTCATAATGAAATAAGTTCATGTATAATTTTATATAATACCCGACAATACGTAAGACGTCATAATATCAATTTTCTCCGATGCGTGTATTTAACATGACGAGATAGATCATTGTAAAACTTCTGAAAGTCTAGGCAGTACTTGTGTGTGCGATTTTCTGTGCTAGCACAAGTATGCATTCCGAGTTCAGACAACATTAACCTTGAACGTGAGGGCGTTGCCAGGGATCAAAAATGTCTTGAATTCAGTTGTGTTCCGACTAGACTAATGGACTGTTGTTTCTGAGAGCATGAAAAATGAATATAGGACTTATAAAGTAGAATTTGTTTGAAGAAAATGATAGCAGCAAAAATAATCTAACTATAAAAGATTTACATTTACAAACAAGTTTTTAACTTTGGAATAAGCTTTTTTTTTCTCTTTGTCACTTTTTTGTGTGAACACTAACATCCAGATGAAGGGTAACTTACACTATTTTTGAAAGCGAGGAAATGTCGTATGCACAAAAAAAAAGAAAAAATGTAGGAAGAGAGGTGGTGTCACTCACGTTAAAAGCTTACATTTGTTTCTCACAACTCTAGAATACGCCAGAGTAGGGCAACTCTAGCTACACAACTAAGAATAAGACAGATTTTGCTTACAAATACTTCATGTTATTATCAACACTTGAAGGATATTGATCAATTTTAATCAATATTATAGACAATAGTTATAGAATTAGAATAGTTTAATAGAATGATTGGACATTTTTCCTGTTGTTAATTCTTCTTGATCCCAATACAACCCTTGGTGTGACATTCGTATACTGCTGGAGTTGTCAGAGGGATTCTATATAATGCAGTATCCGCTGCCTCGCCGCCGTTAGATGGTAGGGAGAATGGGGAAGGAAGGATCGTGCATGGTCCATGACCAGTTCTTTGTTCTAGCATCTGACTGGAATTCGACTTTCAGAAATAATTAAATCAAGAAATCATTCGCCCTCTGGAATTGTTATCCAAGCAGACAGATCATTTGAATAGCTGCTTAGCTGGTCGAAAATGCATCACAACTGACTCTAATCTAGATCTCCCGGTCTACGTAGCCTCAATTGAGGATTCGAAGCTACATACGCTGTTCAGATACTATTCCAGGACCATCCTTCTTTTATTTACCTTTTTCTATTTTTATTTAATATTCCTTTGGCATAAACATAAATTCTTACTATTTTATTATGAGTCATCTTATTGCATTATTTATGCCAGCTGAATATTTTAAGAAATGAAACAATGACCACTTTAAAATTAGCAAAATTTGCAATAAGTAAAATCAATGACTATTACCTGTTTACTCATTCGCACATCAAATGCTTCTTCTTTATTTCGTTCTTTCAATTACACGTCCCCTCCTTTAAGTACACTGTGTGAAATTTCCGCATTAATTTTAATGTAAAAGTACATGAAAGTAGTTTCTATGTAGGTAAATTAAATTTAATGTACACTACAGTAACGTTAATATACGTGTACATTTAAGTACAATAAGTTACCAGTCGTAAATTAAACCTTATTTTAATTTAAGCATTAAATTTAATATACAGGTACATTAATCGCCTTTTAATGCATAATGTATATTAAAATCCCCATGTACAGTCGTACATTAAATCTACATTAAATTTAATGTAATTTCTGACAGTGTTCGCACTGTCGACGATGTCGTACGACTCATGTACGCACACACGCACACACGCGCACACACACACACACACACACACACACACATAGACACACATTCTCACATGCATTCCATGCCCGCCTGCATGAACCTCTCTACGTCTGCTTGGGAATTCCGTGTGGGATGGCAGCCATACCTGAAGTGCCACGGAGCAAAACTCGCTCTCATTAACCTGTCTTGTTGGCTCTTTGTTGAGCCGCGCTGTCCTATCAGCGACCCCGCAGCCATCGCGGTGCCGGCGGCGTCGAGATCGACTCCCGAGGGATGCGCCCACGCGAAAGGTCAGCGATGACGTAAAACGGAAGTGCTCCGCGGCGCTGGAGCGGATCCCGGTAGGAGTTATGAGCACCTGGGGGCGGATGCAGAGGATGGCAGAGGCGACTGGCTGAGATGGCTCAGAGACAAAAACCGTCGCCGTTGCAGCGACTGTCTACCGGCAAAGGTCCCTTGGAATACCAACTGATGTCACTGCAGGACTTCTGACCGGGAGATCTTGGGGTTCGCGTCCCGACTGTGGCAAGATTGATTGATTGATTGATTCAGTGATTTTGGGTGCCTCAACTACTGAGGTCAATAGTCCCTTAAGAGTAGTGCATGTTTCATCCAGAGTGTGTGGCCACCATCTTCTCCCGCTGGATGGCGAGATCCAGCGACAACCTACCGTCGACTAGCGGGGTTTTCCTCAACCAGATATCTCCCATCAGCGCGGCACCAGCCGGAAGAAGATCTAAGCTCCCGACAGGTCTTCTGGCATGTGCGGTAGTGTGGTGCATAGTACTGTTTATGTAAGGGGTGTGAACAGGACAAAGAAGAGGAAGGAGAGATGGCATGCGGTCCATGGCTCGTTTGTTAGGGTACGGCACTAACATTCACCTAGAGTTGATCGGAGAAACCACGGAAAAATACCAATTAGAGCAGTCGACCGTTAGAATTCTCTCCAGACAGCGACTGAATTTTCGACCTAGCTGACCAACTAGTGTCGAAAATTCTGCTGCCGTCGAGACTCGAACCTAGAACATCCCGGTCAGAGGCACTGCTGTGGCATCAGTTGATGCACTGAGCCATCTCGAGACAGCTAAGTCGAATTCAGTCGCTGTCTGGAGAGAAATTCTAGTTGCGCGCTGCTCTGATTGGTAGTTTTCCGTGCTTTCAGCTGGAGCTGCCTGGTTATCAGAGTCAAATTACCCCAACAATCTGGCTACGGATCGTGCGCGATCCTTACTTCCGCTTCGTTACCCTGTACACTCACCCCTTACATACACTCACGTGCACCACACTATCACACTTGTGGGGAGATCAGTCGGGACCTAGAGCTTGTCTCGGCTGGGGCGGTGCCCCGCTGGTGGGAGATGTATTGTTAGGGAAATCCTTGCAACCCGGCGTAGGGAGAGGGCAGCCAGCGAGAGAAGAGCACCGACATCTTTCACAATGAAAATGTGTACTACACTAACGGGACCTGTCAAGTAGATCCTAGTGTTCGAGCTGGATATTGACGCATTTTCATGAGTAGCTTGATAGCCACGTCAACTTCAGCCTTTATTGGAAGAAGAACACTATAGGAAGACAGCGCTCATCGCTTTGATTGACTGATTTTTATCGTTTTTACGGGCGCGTCAGCTGCTTTGGTCATTATTCCCGTAAATGTAATGCACGATTTTTTTCGGGAGATGGTGGTGATCTTCCCCCGCTGGATGGCGAGATCCGGCGCAGACCTACCGTCGGCTAGCGGGGTTCCCTCTAACCAGGACTCTCCCACCAGCGGAGCACCGTCCCAGCCGGGACAAGCTCTACGCTCCCGACCAGTCTCCCGGAATATGTGGTAGTGTAGTCCATGTTAGTGTAAGTGTGTGTGTAAGGGGAGAGGATAGGACAGGGAAGAGGAAGGAAAGATCGCGCGCGGTCCGTGGCCCGTTTGTTAGGGTACTGCTCCGGCGTTTGCCAAGTGTTAATCGGAGAAACCACGAATAACTACCGATCACAGCAGCCAGCCTCTAGAACTCTTCTTCAGACCGACTGAATTCAATTGTGCGGTTCTGCAGAGAGGGGGAGATGTCGGGAGGTGGCGAGAAAACTTCACTTGAGAGGTGAAACGTACAAAGAGCAAATCACTTCGCTGGAACGTGCGGGAGTGAGAAGTTAATTGAAAACAATGACTGTAACAGTGAGTATTGTATTTTCATTAGTTTGCTGGAAATCCTTCATGGGCATTTTGGGATTCTCATTCTCTTAGTTCACGCCGCCATATAATTTACTAAAATTTACCGACCCTAATTGATGTCATATAATTTAATAACATATTTTTATACGGTATTTTAACCTTAACGATATGAAATAGTACCTAAATCATAGTAAATTTTCAGGTCTATTAGACAAGAAAGATAACAAATATAAATTTTGATGTCATAATTAGTAATATTGAAGATTGCAATCTTTAACTAAATATTTTACTACCATTAAAATATACTTTCACATCACACTATTACGGAGAGTGTGGGAAAGACCATTCCCTCGTAATGACTGGTTCTGAAAAACAACGAAATGTTTTTTTATATTTCACACTGAAAGGCGGAAATATGAATTTGCTCACATTATTGAGATCGAATTGCATTTTTGGAAGCTACGCTGTATTTATAAGCTCATGAAACTTTTACTGTTCGAAGTACAAAATAGTGCTCATAAATAATAGAACGAAGCTTTGTGAACAAATGATTTCGCTCCACAAGCCAATGAAGGCCATGAATGCATCGTATGAGCGAACTCCCGAGTTGCAAGCGATCAGTAGTAGTTCAATAACACTCGTTCATATGCACAGGAGAAATGAAAGTATCGTACACAGTTCATGTTCCGACAAAAGTCCTTGTCTTGCAAAAGACGTGCACCAGTTAAATATTCCATGGGATTCAGTCTATCGTAAAAGCGTATCGTCTAAGTTAAATCATAAAATATAAATTTTCATGGTTTATCGTCTTCAGATTCTCTATTTCTCTTCACTATTTATCGCAGCTTTGCTAAGAGGTTTCCGGTTTTGCATTCTGTACATAGCTCCAGAACACATTTTATAACCAAAAATATTATTGTTTGAAACACACACACACTGAAATTCTAGAACAAGTTGATTCCCGTATTGGATCCTGGCGTTGAGACAACAGTAAAAGTGATAAAATAACATCTCATTCATTCATTCGTGCAAGGGTCATGAATATATTCAACAGATTTCGATCCTGCAAGTGTGCATTGTTTTGAAACAGGCATGAGTCACTTCAGTTAATCGAGAGATAATCACAGATCATTAAATGCAAAATTCTCGTGCTTCAGTTTGTCTTCATAAGTAACAGAAATAATTAAATCATCAGTAATTGTGATAAAGTTCTTACTCTTTGGAACTCTGTCCAGAACTTCAGAGCTATTTTTTTTACAAAAAATCTTTTTAACACACACCCAAAAATAAATTTATAAACTTATGTACACAGTGACGGACCTCCATTTATGTACCACAGTATTCTTAAAACTCTTCTCCATTATGCGACCAAATACCGTTTTCAGAAAATGGCATTTCTCCTACATTTATCGTTATCCAAAAACCGCCTAATCCTATCGCGAATTATAGAGTAAATCTGAATATTTCCTCTGAAAAATTACATCTCTTGGTGATACGTCACTTGGAAAGTAAACTCTTCAATACCGGAACACGTTAATTCCTAGTTCCTGGGGCTGGTGTTGGGGCAAGAGATCGCCTTCTCGGGCCAGAGCAGTCGTATTTCTCCCACAGCGCAGCGCAAGGCTTATTGCTCCAGCGCTGGGAAATATTATTGCTCTCCGCCCAAACACGCGGGCCCTGCCTGCCCACCCACGCTCCGCGGCGCGTGTGGTAAAAAGGAGAATCACCGGCGAGGGTGAATCACCGGCGGGGGTGCCTGATTTACGGGCCTCCGCGCTTCTCTCAAAATCTCGGTTCACGCGGAATGTTGTACTTTCTCGCCACCGCTTTCGCAGTAGAGAGAAGGTTATGTAATGCTGCGCGAATAAACGGCGAATTTTTGGCAGAACAACTCTTATTGCTGGGCCTTGGTAACGAAAAAAACATTTGATACGTATTGCTAAATTAATATCTCTCAGAATTTATATTTTCGGGCAAACCTTTTTTTCCTGTTTTCCTGAGTCAGAAATGTTTGTTTGTTTTTAAAATTATCTTAAATATATTTTTTTGTTGCTCAGTGTTGAAGAGCATGCACACTTCATTTGTTTTCCCTGGTTTTCCCCGGTCGCTTAAGGCAAATGCTGGGACGTTGTATTCTTGTCGCGTTTGTGAGCCCAGGGGCATGACATCTGTAAGTTGTATTATTTTCTTATTACTAAGTATTATTATTTACTTGTTTTTATTTACTAAATGTATCTCTTAATTCAATTCTTATCTATAAATTTATGTATTACGTGGTTAGGCGGAAGAGCGGGCCTGATGGCCCGAGTCTCGTCACATAAATAAAGTCATTATTATTATCATTATTATTAAAAAAAGATAAATACAGTTGCTAAATTTAGAAAAAAAATCGTTTAACACGTGGTGTATCCAGAATGCATGTTTTGTAAGTCCTTGATACCGAGAATTGAATGACAACAAAACGTCTGTCTGTCCGTCCGAACCATTCACCTGATGTTTTCGAAAATTGATATTTCCAAATCAACGTTGCTGAAGTTGCGGCCCCTTGAATTTTAAACCTCGTTTTAATTTTGGGGGTACTTTACATGAGAGACGTCCTAGGACATTTTCCAAATTTTCAAAAAATGAATCCATCGTTTTTGATTAATTTTTGTTGTTGAATTATGTGAAGGGCGTTTAAGAGAATGGTGAAAGTCTCTTGTTCGTTGAAACCTCAGGTTTTCCGAAAATGGAAATAAATTCAATTTTTTTTCGGCTTCATCCTACAACTACAATTAAGAAGATAAATATTTTCCCATAGTGAAATATGTTTCTTAAAGATAGACTTTGAAATAAGGTCATGTACAGTTTTTCGAAAATTTGAGTACTTTTCGCGCAATTTGCGTGAAATTGAAATTTCGTGCTGTTTTAGCACCACACGTTTTTAAGAGAAGTCTCTTTGGAAATGAAAGTTAGTGAACTGGTAAAGTTTCAAAAGGATCGCATTACTCTGCCAAAGAGGAAACAATTGTTTTGGAAATATGAAAGTCTAAGGCTCGAATTTCTGAAATAGCAAAATTATAACGCAGAATTATAACCGAATGTTAACATTGCTTATTAGTTGAATCGTGTAAGTTTTTAATTTAAAAAGTATATAAGGGCATAAAACATTTGTAAGGAACGGAAAGGAATAGCCTATCGTATATTTTCAGTATATTTGGCGTAACAAGACGAACTAGCTAATTTTATTTGTAACTAATTTATTTGTAAAACCTTAAATTTTTTATTGCAAATTCAAACTTTTTATGTTTTACAAATACGTTGTTTTCATTCTTTCGAAACGTTTATCCCCATTTAATTTTGATCATCTTGTTGGAAATGATTAGATGTACTTCAAATATTCGTTAATATTTTGTGTAAAAGTGTGCGTTTTGTGCAGAACAGAGAATTACTAGCGAAAGAATCCTTGATTCGGACTTAATATAACGTACTCGAGCACATAATATTTACATTACTCAAGCGTTACATTTCTCAAGTGTTCACATTCTTTACTGGTAGTGAACACCTCAATGAACATGCGAATCCCAACTTCAAAGCTAAACGAAACGGGGCATCGGTAATACGGTGGACATTTCAAGACATGCTCGGTCTGGTAGAAACTTGAATCAACTCGGTTAGTTGGCGCACTTGGGGTGGAATGTTCGAGTTGGTCATTTTGTGACCGGGAGCGGGAGTTTCTCCGATCAACACCAGGAGAATGCCGGTGGGGTGCCAGAGCGGTACCCTGACAAAGCGGCCACGGACCGCGCGCGATTTTTTGGTTCTTTCTTGTCCTATCCTCTCCCCTTACACACACACACACACACACACACACACACACACACACACACACACACACACACACACTTAAACTAACATGCACTATACTACCACATATTCCGGAAGACCGGTCAGGAGCTTAGAGCTTGCTCGGTTGGGGCGGTGCCCCGCTGGTGGAAGAGTCCTGGTTAGGGGGAAATCTCACTAGCCGACGGTAGGTCGGCGCCGAATCTCGCCATTCAGCGGGGGATGATCACTGAGGAAAAACCATCCACTACACTTAAGGGACTAATGACCAAAGCAGTTGACGCGCCCGTAATCACTAACCAACCAAGTCATTTTGTGATTCCACATGGCTCGTCGCAGTGCGCAAACTCAAACTCTGCCGAACGGCTCACCTCGTGAGGATGAAATGCGCCTGATGGGGCAGTGGGCGGCAGGAGCTGCGGGTTGTAGGGGCTGCCTGGTGAAGTGGAGCGGATGGGCACGTGACGAGCAAAAAGGGAACAGGGAACTGACACCGATATGACAAAAAAAACAGCGAACGTGAAGAATTGATTGAGATTGGCGTCAACTAACGAGGTCTGTAAGTGGGGTCGTTCCAAGAGGATGGGTTTAAAGGGTATGTATATTCCACCCTCCAAATTGAACAACGCTGTAAGACAATTTTCTGTAAAGAATATTTGTTAGTTTTCGATCGAGTAACGAATTTGCTGTTTGAAACAATCAAGCACGTGGTTGAAATTACTTTTGTTCATAAAAATCCGCTCATCTCAGACTCGCAAGTACGCAGCAATCGGGGGTGGGGGGAAGTTTGACAATTCATAGCGTAGATATGGTGGTAATAGAAGCGCAACATCATTACATTTGATTTGTAAGAAAGATGATTCCATAACAAGTTCCGCAATTTCCCTTTTCGACGTACAAATATATTAAAATGTAGCGAAATATGTAAGAAGTCTGTCGTAATGGAAAATATGTAAAATATGTAATTGTACGAAAATATGTAAAATATTGTAAAAAAAAAATTACTGAATGCGGGTATTTAGTTCCTGTAAAAATATGTAATTATAATAGGTAAATAAGTAAGGATATGTAAAATGGAAATCCGAACCCTAATAATCTGATAACTTTTGATTAAGGAGGTTCATAGATCACCGACGACCAAGCCATAAAAAACTTTTTTTTCATCCTTTTTCGGAATGCCTCGCAAAAGCAGCGGTGCAAGGGTCTGTGTCGAGGCCGGGGGCACGGACTGCTCAGTGGCCTTTGGCCAGCGATGCGTGGCGACGCAGGTACGTGGATCGATGGGCGTTTCACAGCCCACGCGCCCCCACCCCTACCCCCACCTCTACCCCACCCCTCCCTTCGGCTGCTCGTCTTTGCGCCTCACTCTCCACATCGATATCAAAAAAATTAGACAAACAAACTAACGTGGAACTCCCTTAAGCCCGGTATACATGGTACAGTTTTCGTGCAGATTCTCATAGTTTCTATACAGAAACTCCAAGATCCCAAACTAGAAGTACAGAAGCCAAATGTCGTGCATACACGGTCTATACGTTTTCTGCACGAATCGCCACAGACCGCCGCTAGGGGGTCTAAAGAGAAACAACTGAATTGCGCAGTCCGAGTACTGTCAGAGGTGGTATTTCTGTGTGCACGTGAGAAGAAGTGCCATAAGGAGCATAGAGGAAAAAAATAGGCAGTCAAGAATTGGGAAAAAGGAAGTTTATCACAATATATCACTTCACACAATCGCACTTTGACATACCTAACCACAAAATCGCAATGGCCGATCGCAGTTAGTGAATCGTTCTGCCGCTAGAAGCACTTGAGTCAAACTGTAGGTTTTCTGCGTGAAAACATAAGAACATGTTTATATAGAAAACATGCAGTCTGGACTGCACGTTGTCTCTACGTCCAATCTGCACGAAAACTGTACTGTGTATACCGGACTTTAGAATGTAGATTCGAAAATAAATAGTTCACCAACCATTTGTTGTTTTGGGGGGGATGTTCGATTGACAAACTCTTGAAGTCTTTGAAACTGTTCCATCCGTATAGATAGAGGATTATTGCTTAAATAGTATAATATTTCTTCTGGAATTTACTTCAAACTGCACAAAAATCTTTGATTTCTGATACTGCAGACACCACTACATTTTTTGTACGAGATTGTACAGAGAAAACACGAGAGAAAGATAAAGAAATGTACCCACAGCCACTTCGTCCACGATCTCACTAAAATTTTCTCATTCCGCGAAAAACCACAATATTCTGTTGTCCCATTGACTCGGTGTTGCGTAAAGAAATTCGATGATAATTAGAACTGGACGAAATATCATGGTATTCTACACAAGGAAGAGGAAAAGTTTTAGTAAAGGATGCGGGAAATTAATTAAAACGAGCCTTGTGAATAATGAGAATCGATAAGGAATTAACACAACTACTAAGTAAACTGTACTGGGAGAGGTGGCTCATTGCATCAACTGACGTCACTGTAGTACCCCGGACCTGGATTGATTGATTGACTTTTTCATGTTTCCGGGCGCGTCAACTGCTTCCGTCATTAGTCCCGTTAGTGTAGTGCATGTTTCTTCCTCGGGAGATAGCGGTGATCTTCCCCCGCTGCATGGCGAGATCCGGCGCCGACCTACGGTCGGCTAGTGGAGTTTCCCCTTAACCAGGACTGTCCCACCTGCGGGGCACCGCTCTAGCCGGGACAAGCTCTTAACTCCCGACCGGTCTCCCGGAATATGTGGTATTGTAGTGCATGTTGGTGTAAGTGTGTGTGTAACGGGAGAGGATAGGACAAGGAAGAGGAAGAGCAGATCGTGCGGTCCGTGGCCCGTTTGATAGGGTACTGCTCCGGCATTCGCCTGATGTTGATCGGGGAAACCACGGAAAACTACCGATCAGAGCAGCCGGCTGCTAGAATTCTCCCCCAGACAACGACTGAACTCGACCTAGCTTGAGAGCTAGTGTCGAAAATCCTGCCGCCGTCAGGACTCGAACATGGACCTCCAGGTCAGAGGCGCTGCAGTGGCATCAGTTGATGCACTGAGCTACCGCTCCCGGTGCGAGTAGATAACTCCGCGGAGGTTGGAGAAAGGACCTACAGATGGCGCATCTAAGTCAGCGAACTTCCAAATAAGAATCGATCGGGTCGTATTCGACTGCGGCGACGACTGTTGAAAATAAGAGCCAGAAGGTCTTTTCAGATCGAGACGTAGCCGAGAACAGTTACCTTTGCATATCGGTGAAAGTGAGCTAGTGGAAAATCATTGGAAAATGGAAACTGTTACTCTACAAGAGGTAAGCTGGATAAGAAAAATGCCGTAAAAGTTAAATACATTAAATCGTCTTATAAAATGTGATGAATATTTGAATTATATGAAAATTATTGAAGATGAAATATTTAATGGAAAATGAGAAAAGTATGAGGTAAACACGTGTTCGTAAGAGAACTGGTGTTCAATCACTCATATCGACGTAGTTAATATTACAACTTTCGTTTGGAATATACGAGTCCATACAAATATTTCATAAATCGGGCAAAATCTGTATTGGCAGCACAATTCGTGGCATGGAAGAGATGCGACCACTGCTTCATAAACTCTACTCTGGCAGAAAATTGATGAAACGGAAAAGCTCATCATCGAACGAGATGTAGGATTTAGAAGTAGATCGCTACTTTAAGTAACCAATCGAACGATTTCTTGTTATACAATATTCTGTGTCGAGGTAAGTTGTGGAAGGAACGAGGTCGACCTTCCTGGCAGCAGCAACGGTTAGGAAGAAGTCGCTTTGCTGCGCAGTGAGCGGTTCTTCGTAAGGAGATAAAATAGATTTTAATTTCATAAATAGATTTCTTAAAGAGATTTTATTACATGGGAGTTTTTTGTTTTTTTTTCTCCCTTTCAAAATTCAAAATTTATTGCTTATTTATCCTTGAAAATAGACTTTACTACATGGGAGTTTTTGTTTTTTTTTCTCCCTTTCAAAATTCAAAATTTAAGTAGTATATGACTTAATGTAGGGATCACAGAATTTTGAAAATGTGCACACAATTCACTTTTCCCCATAGCACGTCATACGCAGTTTTTAACTGTTTTTTGACATAAAATAAATAAATAAATAAATAAATAAAAGGACAGGGTGTCCGCAGTGTATGAATTGGTTTTAACGGAAAGAAACCAATTAGGAGTTAGAGAAATCTCAAAGAGTTGATTGAGTAGATATTTTGATAAAAATGAAGATATAATACAATTTCAACAGAAAGTAAAAAGTTATTGAGTGAATTCAACCTATTCTGTAACAGTACACTTCGTGAGTGTTAAAGATTGTAGAAAGAATCGAATTTAAACCGTAGAAATCTGTACATTGTTTTAGGTAAGAGTGTGGACATGCAGTCAAACGGCTATGTTCTTTAATTTATTAAATTAACTGTGTTGATTTTCTTTTTTCAAGAAGTTAAATTGTTTAAATGGAGGAAATTTAAATAGAAGAACAAATTTCAAAAGGTTATACATTTTGTTTGATTGTAAATGGTGTAAATATAAATTCGTTATTCTGTACGAGTATATAACGTGTTGATTTTGAGATGGTGATATTTATGTATGTGTTAATGTTTGAATATTGTATGGGTCATTTGTACGATGAAAATCGGTACTTGCATTTTTTAACTGAAGTGTAAATAATATTAAGTATGTGTTATGTGCAGCAGCAGAGAAAAAGTAACTTAGTTATCATGAATAGTAACAATACAAGCAATTAGAAAGAGTCGACGCATTTCATGACCTTTAACCTTCATTTTTTAGCAACTTTGTGGATGTGATTCGATGAGAGCACGTTGCAGACATTGTTTCTATGTCGTAGATATCGCCATATTGGTATTATTTTTAAATTTATGATTTTTTTATAAATGTAATGCGTATTATGTAAATGTGTGTTATAATTAGAGCATTTTAATATTATATATTATATCCGATTTTACATATTTGTTACGTATTCTTACTGTTTTCATTACATATTTACGTACATATTTTGACGTATCATACTACATATTTTTCCGGACTCTAGTTATGGCATTAACCCTATCGGCAAAAGGTCATTTTTAGTGAAGGTATCGTAACCTCTCCGAAGCAACAATACGAGGGAGGCCGTCAGAGCTGCTTCGATCGCGTGGCCGCCGACAGAGGTCAGCACGAAACGAGCTAACGGCCGCCTCGGACGGGCCGCTTATCGCAGCGATCACAGTTTATTACCATGTCTACGAGCCCCCATCCTCCGTCACCCGAGGAGACCGTTGCAAGACGTTTAGTGGCGCAAGATAGGACTTCCTTCGATCGCGAGATGGCCAGCACCTCGTGGCTTGCCAGGTCACGTTTTGATGACGTCATTACCTCGCGCTCAACAGCGAATCTTCTGAGGTGATCGTATTCGCATTCCAGAGTCGACATTTTGTTATTGTATGAAAACTATTTCTCTGAATTTTTGTTCTTCATTCAGTTTCGTATTTTGACTTGTGCGTTATTTCTGGATTACTAGACCTTTGTTATTTCTGTAGGTCTTCTTAGGTTTGTAGATTAAAACAGAATTGAGAGAGACTAATAGGTTAGTAAATGGGAGAATAATTTTGTTTCACTTTTTCTGCGGCAAAAATTTTCGAAATGCACCCTGGTTTGGATGTAAGACATTGGAAATAACATGGAAACGTTTTCGGGTTAATATATTATATATTTTGTGAATATAAACTTGAAGGGATATTAAGAGTTACAAAAAATGTACATCATTTACGTTTCAATCCCTGAAAATTTATTATAACTCTTTCTGGTTTTCAAAAAATCCACGGATAGTGAATTGATATGCACAGAATATTTAAGCTAGAAATGGCTGCAAGTTAGCTCTAACTAACGATGACTGCGAATCCTCGGAAATTCCCTGTTGACTAAATGCCGCGAACTAAAAAAAAAGCGAGACTAACATGTTCCATTACTTGTAGATTTCACTATCTTTCATACAATATCCATTTCTAATATATGTCTACATTGCTAATAAACGTGAACGTTTTAAGAACAGGGCATTCACAACGCTACTCTCGAATTCTATTTTTAAGTTCAAAACGTTTATTTATGAACCATGGATGTTATACAAATTTTAACGACCGCGGGTGGTAAGAAAACAATTTGAGGGGTTTCTCTGTGGTCGTTAAAATCTAATAAAGGTTCATTTTTTGTGCATTTCAAACAAATACGAATTTGGATCTCGTTATAAATCGATTTCTAACAGCGAAAAAATAACTATACCAACTTCTATCACATCGCAATTATGATTTGTTTTGTTTTCATATATCCTGTTCGTGTTGAACGATATTCTGTATCATAACACCTACTTTTTTATTTTTGACCACTTAGTTCCCACGACATTTAATTAAGTCTTTTAACGTTTAGTAAAAAAACATACTAGCTGCATTTGTCTCAGTCGCATGAACTGAAATACCTCGGATGTCTTAGCGCTCTGACACTTTTTACGTTCTTTGGCGTATGCAAGATTTTTCACGTGATCAATATACGTTTTCTGGCGGCCTTTCTTCATGTAAAAAGTGAAGCGCAGTTTGATATCGAATTGGGACGCCTGCTACTGCCGCTCACAACCTTCATTCTGTTACGCCGTTTTATCGCAGAAAGGTCGCTGCTTTGTGTACTTCGTTGGAAACTGCTATTACTCAACCAGGTCAAAGAATGAATAGACCAGGTTTTGCAGCAGATAATAGATTGTACAGAAAGCGACGGTTTAAAATGCATCTAAAATCCTATCGCGCACATTTACCATGTGCTCAGGTGTGGAATGAAAAATCTGGTTGTATTTTAAATGCATCGACGAAAAGCTCATTTATGAAACGTTCGTACTCGTCGGGTGCTTATTGTGTTTGTTTAAGTCTATTTGTAGTTTTATTCCATATTTTTTTTCTAAGACTTATCCATTCAACACCCAACTGCATATCCGACCACTAGACACTAGACACTCGCACACTTTCGGAATCCTCGGGTCAGCAGAACGCGAGGCCCTCCGCGACAACACATATGTGAGAGACAAGGGACAAACAACCATGCTCAAGGCGGGACTCGAACCCGCGACCCTTCGGACCGAAGCGCTGAGTCGTTACATGCTCTTAGCCACCTCGGACATTCAGGTCGTAGACTTCCATGAAAATAATAAAACAATAGTACGTTGTTCAAATTAAGTTTAGAATGTAATACTGGCAAGTTGTGTTGTGTTGTGTTGTCAATACGGAAGAAATCGAGAGATTTCCGCGTGGTTGACGAGAATACAGTGGTTTCATACCGATGAGCAAATAACTTAATTTCTTGGCTGAACTAGTAAGTTTGTTGTAGTGAGTATCAATACATCTTGTAGCTCTGTAATATGTATTTTTGTGTTAAACGTCTTTGTATTTCTCTTTGCTAAGTTATTAGACTTTTGTTTCACTCAATTCCACAATGTGAAGGGATTTATTGAAAAATCTTGCTTTTTCGTTTTGAAGTTCACGTAATAATTCTACAAATTTAGAAGCTCGTTAACTAATTATTTCATATGAAACTGTGCATTTCTTCATCTTTTTTGTCAAATCAAAAAAACAATAGTCAGCAATAATACGTACAATTTGCTTAGTAAGAGCGTTTCGTTAATTCCTTATTGATTCTGTTATTCACAATGCTCATTTTACGTTATTCCTACATCCTCTACTAATACTTTTCCTCTTCCTTCTGTAGAATACTACGACTTCTGCAATGAAATTTTGTTAAGTTCTAATTATATAATCCATTTTCTTTGCGCTACACCGAGGCAACGGGAAAACCGAAATCCTATGGTTTTTCACGGAGAAAGAGAATATTAGTATGATCGCTGAGACAGGGACAGTGGGCTTATATCTTTATTCTTCTCTCGTGCTTTCTCTGTACAGTCTCTTATAAAAAAAAATTAAGTTCTGTCTGCAGTATCCGAAACCAACAAATTTTTTACAGTTTGAAGTAAATGTCAGAAGAAATATTAAAATATTTAAGCAATAATTCGCTATTTAAGCCAATGGAGCAGTTTCAAACACCTCAAGACTTTGTCAATCAAACACATCAAAACATTGTTGGTAAAATATTTATTTTGAAATCTACATTCTACGAAAGTTTCCAAGTTTATGCAACAACATTTTCAGGCTTAAGGTCAGTAGGTATGAAAAACCTTTGAGTTTTCTTAGATTTACCACAGTGGCCTTACGACCTTATTACTAAGTTTCCGCCTTACGACCTTATTACTAATCACAATATCTCTTCTTTACCGGTTCGACAATTTTCACATAATCTGTGCTACATAATATTTTTACAGCAGACACTTAACACTATTGCCTTCGGCAATTGCGATCATTATTCAACAGTGCACTGACTTGACTTTCAGATTTACAATCATTCTATGAACGTCGCAATGCAAAATTCAAACAACTGGAATCTCTCTTCTGATGAATTGATTGATTTTTTCGTGTTTCCGGGCGCGTCAACTGCTTTGGTCATTAGTGTAGTGCGTGTTTGTTCTCGTGAGATGGTGGTGATCTTCCCCCGCTGGATGGCGAGATCCGGCATCGACCTACCGTCGGCTTGTGGAGTTTCCCCCTAACCAGGACTCTCCCACCAGCGGGGCACCGCTCCAGCCGGGACAAGCTCTAAACTCCCGACCGGTCTCCTGGAATATGTGGTTGTGTAGTGCATGTTAGTGTAAGTGAGTGTGTAAGGGGAGAGGATAGGACAAGCAAGGGGAAGGACAGATCGCGCGCGGTCCGTGGCCCGTTTGATAGGGTACTGCTCCGGCATTCGCCTGGTGTTGATCGGAGAAACCACAGAAAAGTACCGATCAGAGCAGCCTGCCGCTAGAATTCTCCTCAGACAGCGACGAAATTCGACCAAGCTGAAAAGCTAGTGTCGAAAATCCAGATGCCATCAGGACTCGAACCTAGGACCTCCCGGTCAGAGGCGCTGCAGTGAGATCAGTTGATGCACTGCGCAACTGCTCCCGGTGAATCTCTCTCCTGCATCTCGCTATGAGCAGTACGGCATTCGCGTATTCATTCACCGACCACACGCTGACCTCGTGAGCCGCTACCTACACACTACAGCTGTCGTTTCATTGACGCTGAACACTTGTTCAGGTTCATTGTTACAGCGCCACATACGCTCCTCGAAGTTGCTGACGTGAGTGGGAGCCTTGCAATCCCAAATTGATCAGGTGTACCGCTCACGTCCACGCATGACGCATCCGTACTCGACGGAACGCATCCAGATTCCTATGTACTTCATGTCGAGTGTCAAAATAAATTAGTTACATTTTCTATCAGTGCATTATCCATCAGTGCAGAATCTGTCACTAGATAATCTGTCACTAGATAATCTGTCACTAGATAATCTGTCACTACATAATCTGTCACTACATAATCTGTCACTACATAATCTGTCACTACATAATCTGTCACTACATGATCTGTCACTACATGATCTGTCACTACATGATCTGTCACTACATGATCTGTCACTACATGATCTGTCACTACATGATCTGTCACTACATGATCTGTCACTACATAATCTGTCACTACATAATCTGTCACTACATGATCTGTCACTACATAATCTGTCACTACATAATCTGTCACTACATGATCTGTCACTACATGATCTGTCACTACATGATCTGTCAGTACATGATCTGTCAGTATACGATCTGTCAGTACATGATCTGTCACTACATGATCTGTCACTACATGATCTGTCACTACATGATCTGTCACTACTGATCTGTCACTACATGATCTGTCACTACATGATCTGTCACTACATGATCTGTCACTACTGATCTGTCATACGATCTGTCATTACGATCTGTCAGTATACGATTTTGTCAGTATACGATCTGTCAGTATACGATCTGTCAGTATACGATCTGTCAGTATACGATCTGTCAGTATACGATCTGTCAGTATACGATCTGTCAGTATACGATCTGTCAGTATACGATCTGTCAGTATACGATCTGTCAGTATACGATCTGTCAGTATACGATCGTCAGTATACGATCGGTCAGTATACGATCGGTCGTATACGATCGGTCGTATACGATCGGTCAGTATACGATCGGTCAGTATACGATCGGTCAGTATACGATCGGTCAGTGCATGATCTGTCAGTGCATGATCTGTCAGTGCATGATCTGTCAGTGCATGATCTGTCAGTGCACAGTATACGATCTGTCAGTATACGATCTGTCAGTATACGATCTGTCAGTATACGATCTGTCAGTATACGATCTGTCAGTATACGATCTGTCAGTGCATGATCTGTCAGTGCATGATCTGTCAGTGCATGATCTGTCAGTGCATGATCTGTCAGTGCATGATCTGTCAGTGCATGATCTGTCAGTGCATGATCTGTCAGTGCATGATTGTCAGTATATATGTCAGAATATAATCTGTCAGTAGGGCTGAAATTTCAAACTTTTTCGCCAGAATATAATCTGTCAGTAGGGCTGAAATTTCAAACTTTTTCTCCGGGGTCATGGCGATGTTCCCCCCCCACTGGTTAGTGAGGGGTTAGATCCGGCGCCGACGTACACGTTTTGCTGGTTCACGCCATCAAGTAATCTCTCACCAAAGCGGAACTACCCCGGCCGGGACAAGCTCTAAGCTTCCGACCTTTCATAGTGTGCTGAATGTAAGTGTAAGTGTAAATAAAATTCTGAGGGATAAAATTAATAGTTTGTAAACCCTATGAAACCTATGGGTTGCAACTTTACAGCTCAGTAATCGCCTCAAAATCTCTAAAGGTTTCAAATTAAACTTTGAGGTCAAATACACTCTGGTAAGTTACTGTGGTAATCAAGATTTTAAAAATCAAACTAGCAGAAACTAAAAATCACCTGGCAATCAACCTTTTTGGATAAATACATTGGCACAGACTAAATAATTTTAAAATATATTTATGACCTAGATGAGAACCTGTAGAAGACACTAGAACATTGAATGGAACATTGAAATATTCACATACACAAGGCAACCAACATATAGATGTGAATCTTACCATTAATCAGAAAATAGATCATTTAGTCGGAGCAAATCCTACCGCTAATCAAAATGTTGAAACATTAAATCCGGGCAAGAGCACATAAGTAATTCAAGGTATTAAGGCATTCAATTTAAAGTATTTAAAGTAAATTCAAAGTAAATTTAAAGTAAATTCAAATTCAAATGTAAAGTAAATTCAGTAAAATTAATTAAAATAATTTAAAGTATCAATGAAAGTGAAATATCGAGTAACTCTAAACGTGTTTCTGTGAACAATATATGCTTTTGCATGTGTTCTGTATATAAAAAAATTGCAAACAAAATATGTATAAGTATACATTATAAAAACCAATTCCCCTGGGAGCACTAACGGAGACGGCAAGCAGTTTGAGACCTAACTATCGAGTTTTTCTTTATTTTTAGGAGGGAAAAATGAGGATTTCATCTACCCATCACTACTCAGAAGATGGTCAACAAAGAATGGGCGATACAAAACAATTTCAGGGTCAAGGACTATGGCGTGAAAACCGCGCGACTGTCGAAAAAGCCTTTGAGCCAGAGATTGGACTTGAAATCGGTTTCTTTCTATTCTTCCTTTCAGGAATCTTAGAAAATTCGGTAATTATTAATTATTACTTTGAAATAAAACGCATCTGGGCAAAGTGAAGAGACGCAATTCGCAACACAAAATTTGCAGGTCCCACCGAGATTTGAACTCGGATCGCTGGATTCAGAGTCCAGAGTGCTAACCATTACACCATGGAACCGATATGAAAGCGACTAAAATTGGCTACTCTCGTGCTTTTCGAAATGATATTTCCCAAGCATGCGTATTTACAAAAAGAACAGACGTTTTATTATCTAAAAATTAAATAGGTATTTTAGGAAGAGTTAATAGTTTCATCGATATGAATAAAACATGAAGTGTATTCATAGTTAATTTCGAGTGTCTTCGCTGCAAGGGTAAAATAGGAATATGCCTAAAAGAAGAAATCCGAAGTCCAAATGGATTAATAATGAGACATTTAATATTTTGGAAGCACTTTGTGTTTCACATTTACGTCATATTTCCAAGTTACGTGATGTTTTCTTTCATTACAACCCTCGTTTCTGCACTAAACTCATTCACTTCCACAGTTTGATATGAAACAAGACGCAACTCAGCAAATGGGAGACTCTTGCAATTTCAAAATGGCAGGTCCCACCGAGATTTGAACTCGGATCGCTGGATTCAGAGTCCAGAGTGCTAACCATTACACCATGGAACCGCTCTATTATAGTCGCACCTACAACTCTCAAGTTACCCTGATTCTAAAAGCTTTCCAACATGATCAAATTCACAAAAATAGTTGACGTCACATCACGTCAATTCAGAAAGTGGACTTTAATACAGCGATAAAGGTAGCTCGGATTGAGTTACACGGACATTAGTTTTTGTTGTACTAATTTTTAATAAACGCATTAATAATGGTGTACTTTTTTCACTTGCGAGGAGCAGTGATTGGGTGATTTGAAAAGGGAAAATAAGTCCTTGTTCCATACTTTTTAGAAAAAATAAAACAGAAATATTTCATAACGCCCACAGTTGACATCTGGGTCATTATTGATTGCTTGAGCTACTCAGTAACTTTAAATGTGCATTACTGTGATGTACAGAACCGTTTTTATACTCTGGATTTTATTCTGATCTGAAAATTCAGTCAGCACTTCCATAAAAATATATTAACTAAGTCGCAGACATTCAACACATGGATCCCAAATGTGCTGTAAAATATGAGTCACTTTATGAAAAGTCATATGAGAGAGTTCTTTTCCAAGAAAAGTAATACTGTAGTACTAAATTCCGGACATTACTTTTTTATAGGTGAAAAATTATTGCTTCTTCAAGTCGACACTTTTATCCCTAATCTCTTTTCTGGAAAGCATGAGTAATGGTCGCTTTATATCATCGTAAATATATTTATTCGCTTTCCGACGGGAAAATTATTTACCGGACGTTTGGAACCAAAACTTTAGCGATTGAGATAAATGCGTCCGGTGCTAGAAGTGATTGGTGAGCACACATTGTGGGTCAATGACGCCGTGACCTAGGGGTAATCAGTTTTGCTTTAGGACGTGGCTGACATTTTACCAAAAGGAATGTGTCTTGGTGAAAGTGATTCAGGTCAAATGTTTAATTGGTTATTAATTTTACTATTAATTATTAATTCACAAAGACTATTAATTATTAATAACAATTTTTAAATAATTTAAAATAAGACTGAGAAAATAACTTATTTGGCCATTTTTTAAAAAACAATTATCACAATTATACCACCTAAAATATTCTTCAAACATTGGTTTTGAGAAAAAAGTTCATTTTTTTTGAAAACGGCAAAAAAGCGATACTAGCTTAACCCTCACCATGTTCGATTGTACGTGCGAATCGATGAAAAAGTGCCCACTGATCTTGCATATAGATATACCGCCTTAAGTGGTGGCGTGTTCACCGGAAGTGACAAACGAGAGAAGGGGTGGGGTTGACGTCAGTTTCGAACTGGCAGAATGAAGGTGTTAATCCCGGTGAACACGGTACAGTTTTCGTGCAGATTGGACGTACAGAAAACGTCCAGTCCAAACTACGATTTATATGTGAAAACTTTTGAAAATGTTCGTAATTTTTCAGGCAGAAAGCTTGCATTTTCATTGAAGCGCCCCTCGCGGCAGAATCGTTCACTAACGAATTTGTTTATCTGAAGATACGGTAATTGGCCATTTCGATTTTGTGGCTAGGTGTCTCAAGGTGCGTTTGTGTGAAATGATATTGTGATAAACTCTACCTCCTTCCCTTCTCTTGCCTACGTACTTTTCGTCTCTATACCACTCATGATTAATTAATAATTAATCAACATCACACAGCCTAACACACGCACAGAAATACTGCTACTGAAAGTAGTCGTGCGGTGCAATTCAGTTGTTTCCTGGTAGACACCCTTGCCATATTCCGGGAAAACGATCCAGAGCTTAGAGCTTGTCCCGGCTGGAGCGGTGCCCCGCTGGTGGGAGAGTCCTCGTTAGGGGGAAACACCACTAGCCGACGGTAGGTCGGCGCCGGATCTCTATCCAGCGGAGGAAGATCACCGCCATCTCCGAGAAAAACATGCACTACACTTACGGGAGTAATGACCAAAACCGCTGACGCGCCCGAAAACACTCATGGAACTACCCACGGAAAATTCTATGTTCATTTGTCTCTTTTTATGTTCAACGTCTATATATGTATCTGTTTTCGTATTCAGAAAGGAAATTTTACGTTTACGCAGGTGAAATCCTTTTTCTCGAAACGTGCAATTAAAAAATTTAAAATTTCTCATTTTCAGGAAAGATGTTCCAATATCTTCAACGGTGCTAGAATGGGGTTGTACCACATTTATTTCTCATTTATATAATTTATTAAATATACGAATGCTTTATGCTTCAAAAATTATTTAGAGATCATTTTCATTACTAATTTATTATTGAACAATCAGGTCGTCACTATTATACAATTTACAACGCTACGGAAAAGGTTATTTCTATCTTCAGGCAATAGCTCATAAAGCTATTATAAAGTAAACATGAGACCTTCTTCGTGCTAAACGTCCGTAAATTATTACATGACAATCGACCAGAAAATACTAACTCAACTACTCAACATTTGATTATTTAATTTCTTCTAGTTATAAGTTGTACTTATAACATTGCTTTATAGTCCCTCAAATAAAGAGTTGTTATAGTAGGCTTGATTAGGGAAATAATTATAGCAACAATTTTAGAAAACTAAAAATTAGTTAAACTAAAAATTTCGATATTTTCACTAATTTTTCTTTTAATTAAGTAATTGATTAATTAGAGATTCTAGGCGCCTCAATTGTTAAGGTCATTAGCCCCAAAAGTGCAGTGCATGCTTTCATCGCAGAAGGTGGCTGTGATTTTTTTATTCCTGCTAGATGGTGAAATCCGTCTCCGACCTACGTTGGGTTGCGGGGATTATCCCCAACCAGGTATCTCCCATCAACTTGTCCTCAGCCGGGATAAGCTATAAGTTAACGACTGGTCTCCTGAGGCGAGTTGTAGTGTAGTGCATGTTAGTGTGGAAATAAGAAGGACAAGAAGGTGGTGGATGTGAAGTAAAAGAAAATGAAATGGAGGAGTAGAGAATAAAGAGAGTTATGTGGTAGACAAGGGAGGAGAAACGTGGAAGGCGGTGAAGAAGGCGATGATCAGTATATGCGGGAAGGTGGAAAAGGGACAGAAAGGTGGTGGACTGGAAGTTGAGGACGACGAGGTGGGAGAGTAGAAGATGAGGAGGAACGACCAAGAGAAGGAGAAGTCACGGGGGGATGGCGATGGAGCCGGAGATGAACAGCGTGAGCTAGCAAGTGAAAAAGGGGACAAGAAGGAGGTGAACTGGAAGTGGAAGATGACAAGTTAGAAGATTGATTGATTGATTTTTTCGTGTTTCCGGGCGCGTCAACTGCTTTGGTCATTAGTCCCGTTAGTGTAGTGCATGTTTTTCTCGGGAGATGGCGGTGATCTTCTCCCGCTGGATGGCGAGATCCGGCGCCGACCTACCGTCGGCTGGTGGGGTTTCTTCCTACCCAGGACTCTCCCACCAGCGGGGCATACCCCCAGCCGGGACAAGCTCTAAGCTCCCGACAGGTCTCCCGGAATATGTAGTAGTGTAGTGCATGTTAGTGTAAGTGTGTGTGTAACGGGCGAGGATACGACAAGGAAGAGGACGAAAAAGTCGCACGCTGTTCGTGGCCCGTTTGTTAGGGTACTGCTCCGGTTTTGGCGTGGTGTTGATCGGAGAAACTACGGAAATCCACCGATCAATTTCGCCCGCTGCTACAATTCTCCACCAGACAGCGGTAGAATTCGACCTAGCTGACAGGCTAGAATACATTCTTACGCATTGCCATAAAGAATGCAAATTATAGACTTCACAAGCACAAATATCCCAACATCCACAATTTGATATGCCACGTTAAATACAAAGATAAATTAGCGACAAATTCTGAACTTCACCTGAGCCCTCTCCCCCAGATATGATTTAAGCTGACACTGTATGCGTCTAACACGTCAAAAATCTCTAGTCTACTCTGCAAAGTGATCGAGGGGGAATTATTTAAAGAGATTTTGCCGAAAGCGCTTTCAGCTGGAGAGGAAAATGAAGGATGGAAGGGGAGCACTTTTAGCTTTTTCGGGACTTTTTAATCTCTGAAAATACATTAGGGGCGGCGTCTCGGCGTGGGAAGCTTACCAAACGCCCGCAGCTCATAAGCTTCCAATTTGAACACGTTCGGGAAGCCGCTTGTTCTTCTTTCACAGGACTTCAACAGACCAACACGCAGCGGGGCGGAGCGCGATTAGATAGATAGAAATTTATTCTACAATTTGGGCAGATGATGCCCGGTGGCAGAATGCAAAATAACAATTACAAATAACATAATAATATATAAAAAATAAATATAAACAAACCAATTGACTTTGTCATTTCCTATATATGCAGATGGCATTTAAATTCCTATACTAAACATTAAAATGCATATACACTAACATATAAATGAATAAACATACATATTACTATACTAAACATTAAAATGCATATACCCTAACATATAAAAATAAACATACATATTACTATACTAAATTAAAATAAAACAAATACATACAAACATATACGCATGCATACATAGACGAAGGAACCCTCACATCACTTCAAATGAAATCACTTCACTTCACTTCACTTCACTTCACTGCACTGCATATAACTTTATCTAAATATTAATTGTTCATTACTTTTTACTGTAGACTACGCACAATCGCACCTTTCATTTATTCACTTCCTCACTTCACTTCACTTCACTTCACTTCACTTCACTTCACTTCACTTCACTTCACTTCACTTCACTTCACTTCACTTCACTTCACTATACGTTTTCACCCTATTGACTAATTTCCTATTTTTTTTCTAAAACCTCGCGCTGAGCAAGGAAAGAGCTCAAAAACTGCCGCAGGCAAATCGTTCCAATCTACTATAGTTCTGTTTACAAAGGCGAATTTCCCTACGTCCGTTCTTTGTATTCTTGTTCTAATTTTATATTTGTGATCAAATCTATTTAAATAATCTGGTTTATCTACCGTAGCTTTTTATGAGCTTTTCAAGTTCTTTCATGAGAATCGTACAAGAGACTCAATTTATTATTAATATTAATATTATTATTATTATTATTATTATTACTAATAATAATAATTAATAATAATAATAATAATAATGATAATGATAATAAATGTCTTTATTACTGGCGAGGCTCAGGCCGTAAGGCCTGCTCTTCCGACTAGCCACTTAAATATTTACATTTACATAATTACAATTGAGGCGTTCGGGCGGAAATAGTGATAACTGACATTTCAGGTGACGAAATTGCAACAATCGTATGCAACTATCGTATTAGCGGAAGTGTGCTACACATAACTAATGAAACAAATTGTGAATGTGTTTTCATTGTCAATTTTCTGGATTCTAAAGCTAACATGATATAAAGGACTCCATGTTTCTTAGTTACAAGAGAGACGTGGTAAGTCAAGACTTTTATTTTCGTAAAAGTCAGAAATTCTCGTATTCCCGAATGCCTCAATTGTGAACAAATTTAAAGAAAAAGGAGGGCATATTTTACATTTATATCTGGGATGCAAAACTAGAGACCATCCCGGCATACGCCTTAAGCGATTGAGTTAACCCAGGATTTCCAGGTATACCCTCAATTGCTATATCATGTCCTACTGCTTCAAGCTTGCTTAAAGTAAGTAGTCATATAAGCTCGTATTTGATTGTTTCTGCTTAAAAAGGCAGAATGAGTGCTCCGTAAATGACGGAAAATACGAAGTCTTTTGCAAGAACATATTTTTGGTTTTAATGGTATGGATGTAAAATGTAGAATGCAATATGTAAGGAAAAATGATAACGATTATTGGCAAACGAGAAAAAACTGTAATGAAAAACCTTCTTAAAAAGTAAAATATATTAAATGCAAAAAAACAACAAAAAAACAAAAACAAAAACAAAAAAAAACAACTTGAATAATTCGAAGTTTCAATATTCCACAATTCTTTGGATATTAATAAACTGATCGCAAATAATGTATCATCCATTGCGAAAGAGTCGTATTTATTCTGTAGGTTGAATTTAAATAACAAATGTATTTCTGAAAATACTTGTAATTTTCTAACAGGAGGGCCCAGGTTTCGAGTTGCGAGGGTGGCAAGTTTACGGGGCTCAGCGGCGGGGGCGAGGTTCGGCGGGGTGGCGAGGGCGGTGAGGGGACGTGGGCGGCGGGATGCGAGGGCGAGGGGGTGAGGGCGAGGGGTGAGGGCGGGGAGTGAGGGCGGGGAGTGTGGGCGGGGGCGGGGTGGCGAGGGCGGCGAGGGCGGCGAGGGCGGCGAGGGCGGCGAGGGCGGCGAGGGCGGCGAGGGCGGCGAGGGCGGCGAGGGCGGCGAGGGCGGCGAGGGCGGCGAGGGCGGCGAGGGCGGCGAGGGCGGCGAGGGCGGCGAGGGGCCGGGGGGCCCGCGGGACGGAATCTAATTCGACGCGCCCTCCCGCCCTGACGCGACCCGCCGCGCCGCGGAGGCCGCTAAATATAAGCGCTGGCGGGCGCCCAACCGCGCGGCCACGCCCCCTGGCGTCGCGACGCTCCCAGCCCGCCCGGCGCCGCCCGCCGTCCCCCATCCGCCCAGGCTCAGCCGCCCTGGTCGTATTGCGAATGCAGGACGCTGTCAAGAATTACTCATCTCCTAGGCTCGCTGAGGTGACCCGGTGACAATATCTGGTGTTTACTTTATTCACTAGCTGAATGTGGCGTCGCCAACGTTTAAAGCCGTTTAAAAAATATTTTCATGTGCTGAAAATTTCTGTTAGAGGAAGCGGGGAGTAATGAGTGTCACTGCTTTTCAATATAAACCAATAGAAATTGTTCCTATGAACAAGTAATGTTATATCACGGATTAGTTATTAAGTTCGTGTTTTTAACACAAAAGAAAATAAAAAATTCACTTTCAAAAAAACCCTTTCAAATATCTAATTTACAAAAATTGGGGTTTGACCTCCATTATACTCACATGCGTGTAATGGGACTTGCTAAAGAAATATGAAGCAAAATGATCTCATCATAACTTCAAACAGTATTTATCTTGATAAACAATAATTTTAGGCGTCTATCTTAATGTGACTTCCAAATTCGTCCAAGATCAGCAGCACAGGGTCCTGAGCAGTTCGTCTAGAAAGACTTTTAAAAAGGTTGACCCATTCGATGAATTCTTCATTCGTCCAGTCGTTGTCGCTACATGTATAAATAGCATTAGGGGGCCATTTAAACTCATTTAGATCGATAAATTATTTTTTAGGGGGCAATGGCAGTCACGCTGCGATAACAAGAATTACTGGCCCCTAATACTTCACTCGCACATTTTTATCATTTGTTTAAATTTACTCGCAATTGGCATCAAATGATTTGCTAAACTACTTCTCTTCCAAAAAATTTTATTTCTTCCCGAAATCTCAAAGTTCATGTGAGCAAGACCTTATTTTCTGAGAGCACTTTCTAACACCAATCTTCGTACCTTCCTGGTACGAACGCAATATTCGTCAATGAAAGCCTTCTTTGGCTTTGGCGAACAACTGACTGTAGATTTATCATACTTAATGGTAGGTAGAAGCATATATTGCTGCCTTTCAATATGGTTTCGTTACAAAATTTATTGATAATTTACCGCAAATTCCCAGTACCACGTGGCCCCTATTACCGCCAGCTCCCCTATGTAAGTTCTAAATAAAAATAAACTTTAAACATGCATTTGTCGGGTTCTTATATCCTCGAGATTAGTAAAAAAAACAATATATTAAGAATTAAAATTAAATAATAAAAAAATATAAAACGTATGGTCCCAGCTCTTCTTGCCCGATGTTCATTTGGGCTACGGTCACTACCAACTCCAGAATATGGTGTTCAGGAACCTTATCCAAACGCCCCAGAACAGTTTTTCTGAAGAGTACATTCTTTCAGTCAATTACCATGCGCCTACAGTCAATTACCAATTATTGAGGCAAGTTACATACAACGATGACTTACTGTCCGGGTGACCGCGCGTAGTGGGCTGACGAATTTCTTTACATTTATACACGAGGTGTTCATTCCTGATTGTCTGGCGACCACGTGTGCATAGATATTCGGCAGGTACATGAAATCATTGACTGCGTCAGAACGTGACTTTCGCATTCCCTACTTAAGAAGTCACCTAAACATCAGACCAAAGTGTCTCATGTGGAGCTCCACTATAGGAAATTTCTCATTCCGTGACCAATGAAAATAAGTGATAATTTTCTCCCCCTCTACGCAGCCTAGAAGTTTGTAACATTTACTCCGAGACTTCCTGTGGGTGGTGTATCCCCAATCTATTCTGCCCTGCTTTGAATCATTCTATCTGTCCCATCCCGTCCGATCTTACTCTGTTCCGCCCGACCCGACCTTCCCGACTGTCCCGTCCATTCCAGACTGTCTATTTCTATATTATGCCCCACCGCGCCCTACACTACACTGCGATATTTAGTACTACCATCGATGTTGCCACCATCGAATCTATGGACAACTATAAACAAATGCATTGCTACATATTTCCGCCCAAATTCCACTACAAAATTTGACCTTCAATTACTCAAATTCTAATTGCGTTATCCGAATGAATTAATATGCATTTGGTAGAAAAAATAATGGGCTTTCAGAGACGTTTTATTCTCTTTTCTAGATGTCTTCGCCGCTTACGAGATATATGCAAGACTAAATAAGTCCACACTTAAATTTTTCTTTGAAGGGTAGGCAAGTTAGATAAACACGCATAATGAGAAACAATCTAGCCTAAGTTATGCCTCATAAAAAACCGTATTTTATAGTAAAAACCCCTTTGGAATCGGCCCAGTCGTTTAGCACGGACACGCTAACAGACGACCTGACGGACGGACAAAAATTGTAACTGACTGTATTTTTATATCATATTAGTAAGGAAACGAGATATTAAAAAGCCAGTTATTTTGAAATCATAGAATGATTGATTTTTTCGTGTTTCCGGGCGCGTGAACTGCTTTAGTCATTAGTCCCGTAAGTGTAGTGTATGTTTTTCTCGGGTGATGGCGGTGATCTTCCCCCGCTGAATGGCGAGCTCCGGCGCCCGACCTTCCGTCGGCTAGTGGGGTTTCCCCCTAACCAGGACTCTCCCACCAGCGGGGCACAGCCCCAGCCAGGACAAGCTCTAAGCTCCCGACCGGCCTCCCGGAATATGTGGTAGTGTAGTGCATGTTAGTGTAAGTGTGTATGTAAGGGGAGAGGATAGGACAAGGAAGAGAAAGGACAGATCGCGCGCGGTCCGTGGCCCGTTTGTTAGGGTACTGCTCCAGCACTCGCCTGGTGTTGAAATCGTAGGCTTATTTATCTAGACATACTTAATTTTCCAACGTTAATTAATATTTCGATTGATAATAATTTTTAAGCTTTATACACTTGGTACGAACATGCTCACGATCGATTCAATATTTACAACTATTGCCAACAGACCACACTTCAGGCATTGGCTATAGAGTTACTCACCTGGGAGAGAAGCCAACCCTGTGTCGCATGATAGACAATTTCAATTTACAGTGTTTACTATGCCCTTTCTATTTATTAATTGAATACCAATTGTGGAACGTCTGACTAGGTTTCTATTGCTAGTTATGAAGATATTAAAAATCGTGTAATTCTGTCATATGGACAAAATATTTTCACGAAGTTTGGCAATATTTTCACAGTTCACCAATGACAACATCAAGGGATCATCAGAAATGTTCATGAAAAGCCTCAAATGCTCATGAAATGCTGCACCTGTACATAGAACAATTACTTCACCTTCTTTGCCGTGACTTCTCCCGTTCAAGATCAGAGTTTATGTTCCAGTTTGCTGTCGTGACCCAATTAAATACGTTATTAACACTCTAAACATTTCATGTAGTTGACCTCTCTTGAGCTATCATCGTGTGTCCTACAACACAAGATTAATGTTTAATGTCTGCGACAGCATAGAGATGTTCTCTCCTCTGTTTCACGAATTTAACGTATATTTCAGAGGAAAATACTTTTTTAACTTGTCCAGCAGGTTTTTAATTAATAAAAGAGTCGTAAATAACGAATCAAAGCAACTACATTAAAAGCAAGTCCTGGATAGATGAAAATTAATTATGGGGTAAATATTAAAAAAATAGACATTAAAAAGCATCATCAAGATCAGAGGAGGGCGTGTAATATATTTTGCGCTCCCCCAACGGAGGGAAAGAGCAACGAAGTATTATTGTCTCCCAGTATATCCTCCAACCTTCCTAGTTGAAAGACGTGTCTGAGGGTAATGAGTTAATATCTTGATTTTATGTTGCTTGTTACATATCTCCAAAAATCCGTTAATCAATGAAGTTTTATTTTACGTGGCGAGGCTCAGGCCAAGAGGGTTTTTTTTCCGCCTGACCCCGCAAATTTCGATTAGATCCTTTCGTCATCTAATAAAGAAAGAAGGCATCACTCGGGATATGAAATAGGCGTTTGGAATTCAACCCAGAGACTTCTTTTAGGCTTCAAGACCTTTTAAATGCAATAAATCTAAAATATGGGGCAGCTCGCTTTACTTTCCCATCAAAGGAAAGCGTACGAAGATTTTTGTCGCCCTTAAAAATCCACGGCTTTGATCAGATTTGAACCTGTGAAATTAGATGTAATAGTCCGATATGCGCTGACCTGATTGGCCGAGGTGGCTAAGAGCGAGTACCGACTCTGCGCTTCGGTCCGAAGGGTTGCGGGTTCGAGTCCCGTCTTGGGCATGGTTATTTGTCCCTTGACTTTGTATGTGTTGTCGCGGTGGGCCTATCGTTCAGCCGACCCCAGATCAAAGGAGCCCTCAAGTGTGTGGGTCTAGTGTGGTCGAATATACGTCCCATCGGGACGTAAAGGGTAACCGGCTGTTGGCTGGATAAAAGCCCTAGAAAAAA
The DNA here is from genome assembly GCA_964035755.1 of Teleogryllus oceanicus. Taxonomy (NCBI): domain Eukaryota; kingdom Metazoa; phylum Arthropoda; class Insecta; order Orthoptera; family Gryllidae; genus Teleogryllus; species Teleogryllus oceanicus. The sequence goes on along the minus strand of CAXIVR010000014.1, from coordinate 3,866,657 downwards.
AGGCGGATATGCTAACCGCTAAAGCAGCGAACACGCTAAAGCCGCTATCTAGGAACATTACAAAACTTTTTGGGGTAAATAATTAAAAATTATCTATAGATAAAAATGTCCTCTCAAGATATCTTTTTTTTCACATTAAATTCAATTAACGTAGAAAATTCTTTAGTAAGTCCTAAGGGGTTCTTTAGGAAGACATCACAAATAAATATATCTTTTGAAGACTTCTTCGTATCGAAACATGGAAACAAATTCAATTGGAAGGGGAAAATAGACGCGAATGAAAATTGACAAAGTTGCTACGATTTGTAGACGAAGAAAAATAATTTGAAACTTTTTTCAGGAAAATAGTGTGTGTATGTTAACACATAATATGTGCTTTAGTTATTATGTAAAATACATTCGTAAAATACTACAAAGGATAAATCATTTAATTTGAGGTAAAGCTTGATTTATGAAGACGTGTTAAGAAGACCCTTATTTTTTCCTATTTCATTAATCGACAGCAAATTTTATTTTGCATTCATTTGCATTTCGCCATGAAAGAACTACTCATTAAAAAAACTTTAATAACTTTATTCCGTTGCCTTTTAAATTAAGATGGAATTTTTTCCCTTACGTTTAATTTCACTAATTATTCGTAAACTTTCAAACATTTGAATTAATTACAGGACAAATATTGAAAAATGAACGCTCGTTAACCGCAAACATTACCGAAGAAAAACGATACTTGAATAAACCCTTTTTTAAAACGTCCTTTTCTTATATCAAATCAGCGGTGTATTACCAAGCACTTATTGACAATTTTCCGCTACCGGAAAATCAACCCCACTAAATATCAAATTTTTTTGCAAAGTTCCATTCAATTTTTCTTTATAAATTTCATCATGATTCTTTAGAAAAGAAAGCGCAAATTTCGGAAACCGAGCTGGAACAATCGGGCTTACTTTCCCTGATTTGTCCCATAACGAAATTCGGTGTAGCGTATTGGAATGCTTGTTGGAAAAATCAGATTAAAGCCTTAAAAACTAGTGCAGAAAAAACGGCTAAATTTGCGAAGAGAAGCAATTGGGGGAATAATTGATAATACAAAGAAAGGCCGCAAGACAGGGTACCCTCTTCTAGACGTACATAAAGCAACCGACATGGAAAGTTGCCAGTGAAAGACTGTCCCGTAAGGGCGAAATTTCTTACTCTCTTGGTCTACAGCTCCGTCTGAAAGGTTACTGAAGGTTGACGTTCCGTTTCCTGTTATTCCCTTGCCGTGTCAAGAACTCGCAAGAGCAAAGGGAATATCATATTTCCAAAGCAACTTCCACAGAGGCATTTGAGTTCCTTATTTTCTTTTCCTTGTGCAAATATAATTTCTACTGACAAAATGTAAATTGTTTATATTTTACAAGATTTAACAATGGTTAACAATGAAGATACAAAGATCCCTAGAACTCGTTTCCTATTTAACATGTACAAAATATTTTGTAAATTCTTTGTAAAATTTTATTTATAAACTATTAACAAATCATTTATTTAAAAACTTGTAAAATCGTTATTTGAGAGCGTACGTATATTAACTTCAACTTAGGAAACCTTTCTTCATAATCTTTCTTAACAGACAACACATTTTTACAAGGAAATGTTGATTCTTTGAGTAATTTACATTTTATCCATTTAAATCATTCAAATTTCAAAAGTGAAATTTCCAAAATGCAAAATATGGCGATGATAATCCAATTTACAGAACTGAATTGAAATTGATACAAGTATTTCAACAGTCGAAATTGCAGGAGCGTAGGCCATTCACTTCTGAACAAGGCATCCAAAGGTCAAAGAAGCGTAGTCTTCCCTCAGTCAGAGCAACGACATTTTATTTGAGTCCGCTCCCTTCCAAAAGTTAACGTCCTGTGTCAATAACATCTTTTTGAAACAGGACGACAACCTCCGCGACGAGCGATAACCTCCACATAAAACATCACCGTGATGAAATCTTGCGAGCCCATTCACCTCCCCAGAAACGGCGCAAACGCATGTCGCAAGGCGATGTCGCTCATAAACAAAATTGAAGAAAAAGCGGGAGCAGGAAACATTCTAATTAAATTGAAGAATGAAACGCGAACACCGAACCTCTCTTTATGGCCGCGAAAAAGACTGCCGTCCTCAAAACACCCTTTGAAAACTTCCGATGCGAAATGTTGGGCGTGGGTGACAGCAGCATTCAGAAGGTTCGTGGAACCTAGTTCCGAAGGGCAAGGGCCGACCGCTTGCTATTGATATTAAAATAATGTACTAATATTCAATGCGTTTGTGGGATGATGCATTCCGAAACTTGCTGCAAAATCATTTTTGCAAATGAAAACGATTGTGGACAAACAAAGACCGGGAGCGGTAGCTCAGTGCATCAACTGATGTCACTGCAGCGCCTCTGACCGGCAGGTCCTAGGGTCGAGTCCTGGCAGCGGCGGGATTTTCGACACTAGCTTTTCAGTTAGATCGAATTCAGTCGCTGTCTGGGGGAGATTTTTTACGGCTGCTCTGATAGGGTAGTTTTCCTTGGTTTCTCGGATCAACACCAAGCGAATGCCGGAGCAGTACCCTACCAAACGGGCCACGGACCGCGCGCAATCTGCGATCTTTCCTTCCTCTTCCTTGTGCTATCCTCTCCCCTTACACACACACACACTTACACCAACTGCACTACACTGCCACATATTCCGGGAGACCGGTCGGGAGCTTAGAGCTTGTCCCGGCTGGGGCGGTGCCCCGCTGGTGGGAAAGTCCTAATTTGGGGGAAACACTGCTAGCCGACGGTAGGTCTCTGCATCCAGCAGGGGAAGATCACCGCCACCTCTCGAGAGAAAGAAACATGTACTACACTTGTGGGACTAATAACCAAATCCAATGACGCGCCGGGAAATCAAAAAATCAATCAATCAATCATGTGGAGAAACATAATGCAGTATCATCTCATATGGATGAATAATCTCCGTAATGGAACCATTGTTATTATAACACTGTGAACACTGAGTTGTAGAAGTTATTCAGAATTTAAAACGTCAAAAAATTATGTTAAGAATTTAAAGTGTGATTTTCTCACAAAATTACAATCATTTTCAAGGCATGTAAGGCGATCATGTAACCGAAAATAGGTGAAAAGACAGCATGAAAGAACAGACCCCACCACATAACATCATGTTGATATTAAACATATCATAACATTTTTTCCGCTTAAAACTGGAACGAGAATTGCAATGAAATTCAGTTCTAGATGCATCGTTCATGTTTATATCATCTCACCAAAACTTACTCTGATCCAGAAATTTTATAATATAATGTACCATGACATTTGTTTCTTTTAGCTTTCACGATGCAGAAAAAAACTTTCTACTGTTACCAGTATCTACTATTACAGTTTTACCATGTAGTACATTATGATGTAATATTATTCTCTTCGCGAAAAACTCGTTTGTGAGAAATCCAAAACGTAGGGCAGAGGAAAGATGCTTCATTTCTTTCTGCCAAACAGTTCTAGCATCAGAGAGAATTAAATTTCCTAAAAAGCAAAACGAAATTGCAAGAGTCAAAGCAAAGCGTAGCGCCGCCGTGGCGTTGCGCGGCGAGTGGGTGTGGGGGTTGAGAGCAAAGCCGTCTTTGAGGGAGGTCGGCGCAGGCGGTGGCAGTTGTTGGGGGGGGCCGTTGGTCCTACAGAAGGTGAGAGGGCGACGACCTCGCCAGCGTTTCTTTATTAGTTGTTTTTTACATTACATTTACATTTTTTCCCATCTCGATCAGGTTTTTCGTCCAGCTTCGCTGATCCATTGAGCAAATGCTGAGATGGCCCCTTGTTTTGCTTCTGGACATAAATGTAACTTCATTTTATGTGCACGTCTCCTAGAATTCGGTGGGGAATTCAATTATTCAAATTATCGTTTCCATGTTGTCGCGGCAGGAAGTAATAAGAGCCAAAATTTATTGCTTATTTATCCTTGAAAATAGATTTTATTACATGGGAGTTTTTTGGTTTTTTTTTCTCCCTTTCAAAATTCAAAATTTATTGCTTATTTATCCTTGAAAATAGATTTAATTACATGGGAGTTTTTTTTGTTTTTTTTTCTCTCTTTCAAAATTCAAAATTTAAGTAGTATATGACTTGGTGTAGGGATCACAGAATTTTGAAAATGTGCACACAATTCACTTTTCCCCATAGCACGTCATACGCAGTTTTTAACTGTTTTTTTTGACGAAAATAAATAAATAAATAAATAAATTACAGAGCATACATAGATCAGTGCATAATATACTTTATGGTTTATTAGTTCATTGCTGTGTGTTTACGGACCTCAAACAAAACACGTAATGGTATTGTTAATACCCTTGCGGGCCTTTCTGATTACTGACGCCCGAGGGTCTTTTGAATATTTATGGCTCGATCTAATACCAATAACCAATAATACCGATAATACCGATCTAACCAAATGACCAACGGCGACCGTATGAAACTTAATATTTTACATCATAATTCATTTTCCAATTGTCAAAGGTAATAAAAAATGTTTCTTTATGCCTTTTCGATTCTGCACATCTGTCGGTAAAGTCTCACAAAAATCCGTGGTGACCGACATTGTGAGTGTTGCGGTGAGATAAGCGCATATGCATGAGTATGTGCAAGAGAACCAGCATAATAACGAGGCTCATTTGTTCATTGTATGCAAATATCGGTTCCATCTCAGAATCTCGGACGGGAAGAAACAAGCGTTTAGGGAGAAATCTGTTGTTCAGTTGATCAGAAGGTTCCCCACAACCTTCTACTAGTGCACACACCAATTGCATAACAGAATCCACGTGCCAGAGAAAACCCAATGGAGCATGCTGTACCGTCGTGGAATCACCCGTGGTCCAAACTGCGGAATTTGATTCGCGAGCCTATCTTATCGAGGAAGAGCATAGAACAGAGGCCCAAATGCTTGATATATAATAAATCTCTTTTTCTTAAAAAATCATAATATTAGACGGCATTTCGAGACTTAACACCCAAAAAACTTTGATAAGTACTAGGGTTAATTGTCTGACGATTTGTTTGAAAAACTGTCCCCTTTAAAACGAAATTCAAATCCCATCAAGCAAGATAGGAGTTTTCTGTCTGTTGATTTGTTCGAAAAATTGGTAACTTTAAAAAGAATTTCCCTTTTAAAAGAATAAAAATAATTTTAAAAATTTTATAAGTTCTTGTTTAAAATTTTCGAATGTCAAATAGTAATATTTTGTAATTGACATTTGCAATAAATTGATGCAATAAAAAAGTAATAATAAAAAAATATTGTATTTACTGTATTTTGAGTATTTGAAGTATTTTTAAATACGTGTGTATTTAGCTACTCAAAACCTAATGTATTTTGAGTATATATTTAAGTACTTATCTACGGCATTTTGCCCAACCCTGAGTGTCTTTCCAGTGGGATACTCACAATCCTAGCATGAGTTGAAGCCGGAGCACGGAGAATCGTCGCAAAGGATTGCAGTTAATAAATGTGTTAGGGCGAATGGCAAAAGACAGACTCGAGGGCCGAGTCGAGGGCCGAGTCGAGGGCCGAGTCGAGGGCCGAGTCGAGGGCCGAGTCGAGGGCCGAGTCGAGGGCCGAGTCGAGGGCCGAGTCGAGGGCCGAGTCGAGGGCCGAGTCGAGGGCCGAGTCGAGGGCCGAGTCGAGGGCCGAGTCGAGGGCTCCGTGTGCTGACGCTCGATACGGCGTCTGCCGCCACCACGCGGCCCGTCGTCATGGCGACGCTCAGCTGTGTTCTCAAGCGGGACTGCATACCCCTGTTATCTTTCTCTAAGGCCGTATACCTCCCTTCCCAAAAAGTCATAGCCCGACTCCATTCACCGGGAGCGGTAGCTCAGTGCATCAACTGATGCCACTGCACCGCCTCTGACCGGCAGGTCCTACGTCCGAGTCCTGACGGCGGAAGGATTTTCGACACTAGCTTTTCACCTAGGTCAAATTCAGTCGCTGACTGAGGAGAATTCTAGCGGCCGGCTGCTCTGATCGATAGTTTTCCTTGGTTTCTCCGATCAACACCAGGCGAATAACGGAGCAGTACCATAACAAACGGGCCACGGACCGCGCGCGATCTGTCCTTCCTCTTCCTTGTCCTAGCCTCTCCACTTACACACACACTTACACTAACATGCACTCCACTATCTCACATGCCGGGAGACCGGTCGGGGAATTTGTCCCAGCTGGGGCGGCGCCCCGCTGGTGGAAATACCTGCTTTTGGAAACCCCGTTTGCCGGCGGTAGGTCGGTGCCGGATCTGGCCATCCAGCGGGGGTAGACAACAACCACCTCCCGAGCAAAACATGCACTGCACTTACGGAACTAATGACCATAGTAGTGGAATTCTTGGCTGTCCGGAATTAGCCGCGTCGTTGTCGTTGGAGCTGACGCGGCTTATCCCGGACAGCCAAGAATTCAATAACTCCGGTCACGGAAGCCTACGACCATAGTAGTTGACGCGCCCAGAATCACTAACAATCAAACCGGGAGCGGTAGCTCAGTGCATCAACTGATGCCACAGCAGCGCCTCTCACCGGGAGGTCCTAGGTTCCCACTCCCCTCGCAGGCAGGATTTTCGACACTAGCTTTTCAGCTAGGTCGAATTCAGTCGCTGCCTGCAGGAGCATTCTCGCGGCCGGCTGCTCTGATCGGTAGTTTCCGGGTTCTGATCAACACCAGGCGAATGCCGAGCAGTACCATGAAATGGCCACGACCGCGCGCGATCTGTCCTTCTTCCAGTCCTATCCCTCCTTACATACACCTTACACACATGCACTACACTACCACATATTCCGGAAGACGGTCGGAGCTAGAGCTTGTCCGCCGGGCGGTGCCCCGCTGGTGGAGAGTCCTGGTAGGGGAACCCACTAGCCGCGTAGGTCGGCGGAAAGATCACGCTATCTCCCTAGAAAAACATGCACTCACTAACGGGACTAATGACCAAAAGCAGTTGACGCGCCCGAAAACACGAAAAAACCAAAACCAACCAAACCAAACTAACAAAGAATCAATCGAACAAAATTTGAGCTTTCTACTCAAGCCAATTGCATGTTTTGTGCAGAGACAATAGCTGCCCCACCTCTTCTTTGAACGCCAAAGCAGCGCGGCCGGCGCCTCGGCGTCTGGGGGCCACGCGAGCGCGCTCTCGCAACCGCCGCGACAAACTCAGGGAGCTCCGCTCGTCGCTGCTCGCTGCTCGCCGTCGGGCGCCGCGCGGCCGGGCTGCACGCTCCAATTCAATTTCCACACATTAGATTTCGGGGCTTCTCTTGTCCCAGCCGCACACCCTGGGGCACTTGCTGCTGGAAGGCACGTGCATAGCGTAGGAAAAGGAACGCCGTGGATTCTGCCCGAACCATGTTAACGGGGTCGTGGATCGCACTCGATCTTTCACCGGGAGCGGTATCTCAGTGCATCAACTGATGCCACAGCAGCGCCTCTCACCGGGAGGTCCTAGGTTCCCACTCCCCACGGCGGCAGGATTTTCGACACTAGTATTTCAGCTAGGTCAATTTCAGTCGCTGCCTGGAGGAGAATTCTAGCGGCTGGCTGCTCTGATCGATAGTTTTCCGTGGTTTTTCCGATCAACACCAGGCGAATGCCGGAGCAGTACCCTACCAAACGGGCCACGGACCGCGCGCGATCTGTCCTTCTTCTTCCTATTCCTATCCTCTCCCTTTACACACACTTACACTAACATGCACTACACTACCACATATTCCGGGAGACCGGTCGGGAGCTTAGAGCTTGTCCCGGCCGGGGCGGTGCCCCGCTGGTGGGAGAGTCCTGGTTAGGGGGAACCCCACTAGCCCGGGTAGGTCGGCGGAAAGATCACCGCTATCTCCCTAGAAAAAAACATGCACTACACTAACGGGACTAATGACCAAAGCAGTTGACGCGCCCGAAAACACGAAAAAACCAAAACCAACCAAACCAAACTAACAAAGAATCAATCGAACAAAATTTGAGCTTTCTACTCAAGCCAATTGCATGTTTTGTGCAGAGACAATAGCTGCCCCACCTCTTCTTTGAACGCCAAAAGCAGCGCGGCCGGCGCCTCGGCGTCTGGGGGCCACGCGAGCGCGCTCTCGCAACCGCCGCGACAAACTCAAGGGAGCTCCGCTCGTCGCTGCTCGCTGCTCGCCGTCGGGCGCCGCGCGGCCGGGCTGCACGCTCCAATTCAATTTCCACACATTAGATTTCGGGGCTTCTCTTGTCCCAGCCGCACACCCTGGGGCACTTGCTGCTGGAAGGCACGTGCATAGCGTAGGAAAAGGAACGGCGTGGATTCTGCCCGAACCATGTTAACGGGGTCGTGGATCGCACTCGATCTTTCACCGGGAGCGGTATCTCAGTGCATCAACTGATGTCACTGTAGCGCCTCTCACCGGGAGGTCCTAGGTTCCCACTCCCCACGGCGGCAGGATTTTCGACACTAGTATTTCAGCTAGGTCAATTTCAGTCGCTGCCTGGAGGAGAATTCTAGCGGCCGGCTGCTCTGATCGGTAGTTTTCCGTGGTTTCTCCGATCAACACCAGGCGAATGCCGGAGCAGTACCCTAACAAACGGGCCACGGACCGCGCGCGATCTTTCCTTCCTCTTTCTTGTCCTATCCTCTCCCCTTACACACACTTACACTAACATGTACTACACTACCACATTTTCCGGAGACCGGTCTCGAGCTTACAGCTTGTCCCGACTGGGGCGGTGCCCCGCTGGTGTGAGAGTCCTGGTTAGGGGGAAACCTCACTAGCCGACGGTAGGTCGCCGCCGGATCTCGCCATCCAGCGGGGCAAGATCACCGCCATCTCCCGGGATAAAACGTGCACTACACTAACGGGACTAATGACCAAAGAGTTGACGCGCCGGAAACACGAAAAAAAAAACAACCAAACCACTCGATCTTTCCTTTCTGTTTTCTCCCTCTTCCCTTACAAACACTCTTACACACACACACACACACACACACACACGCACACTCACACACATACCCACATACATATTTACATGCACTCTTTGACTGATCGACAACCTCTCTCAGTTCTTACGCACTGCATGTTTAACCACGGGAATGAACAACTGGTCAGTTCAAAAAACAAATGAAGTAGAAAGGCGGAGGGGGGGGGGAATCTATCCTCGGTCAATCCGAGTGATAAACTCATTCACCTACAAAGAAGCCTAAAGACGCTAGCCGAATGGTTTAACTAACTCTGAAGTCACATAGGTTAAACCACTTTGAGGCATCGCAAGTTCCTTGGTGGGTGACCGTCTGGGAACCCCGGAGATCTAATGCCGAGCTCCTGACCGATGGGATAAAATGCATGATTGACTACGACTGACGTGACCATCAAACTTAAGAGAGAATTACTTCATTCCACGTTCCTCGTCATTACGTAGCTATATAGAACGTTGTCACGAATTAACCTAACAGATGTTTTAAAAAAAGAAAGAAAGAAAGAAAGAATGGTAAAAGAAAGAAATAAAGATAAAAGAAAGAAAGAAAGATAAAAGAAAGAAAGATAAAAGAAAGAAAGATAAAAGAAAGAAAGAAAGAAAGATAAAAGAAGGAAAAAAGATAAAAGAAGGAAAAAAGATAAAAGAAGGAAAAAAGATAAAAGAAAGAAATGGAAAAGAAAGAATGGGAAAATAAAAAACTTCGTACTGCGTGGGGGCCCGTCAAGACACTTCGATCAGTTTCTTGACATTTCTCAAAGCATCTCTCTGAGCGTAGTCTGTTACAGGGATAATAATTCGGAGGGGAGAGCGCGTTTAATAACTTTTTTTCTACAACGAGAGAGATGAGACGGGGGTTACGTCCGTTTTCGAGCTTCCGGCAAAGGCCTTCACTAACCCATCCTCTCGTAGAGTGATCTTATTTCGCGAGTAATCGTCACCTCAACCTGAGAAGATTCGTTTGAAAGTTACACCTTGCTCTACGTGCGTCACGGATTACGTCAGAGATACGCGGTTTCGGAGTTGGCTTCCTCGCGGGCGACGAGTCACAGGTCACGGGCATTGTTTCGCGGCATTGTCTCGCGGAGACTGGACTGCGTCAGTCGGCGACAGAGCCGCAGGCAAACGGAGGGCGAACCGTTGTGTTCTTATTTTCTATAGATTCTGATACGAAATCCGCACCTTTCAGATTCTTCCCTTCTCTCACCGCCCCCCGCCCGTTTTCGAAAATTCCTTTTTTTACTAACAGCGAAAGAATATGGATAAATGAAACTCGTGTAGAATATAATGTATAATGGCGACAGTTCACAGAGTTGCACGAGATTACGTGTTACGATATCTTAGGAAAACTAGAGGTGCAATAACAGCACATACTTTCTCGCCCTATTACTTTTGCCTATTCCGAAATTCCGAGAAAATTACTCAAATTTTCGGAACAATTTACATGACCTCGTTTCAAAATTTATCTTTAAGGAATTAATTTCACTAATCGAAAAAATCTCCATCTTCATAATTGTAATTATGGGAAGACGTCGAAAATTGTTTGAGTTTTTGCAATTTTCAAAAATCAGAGTTTTTAACGAACATGAGACCTGCACCATTACCTTAAACACCCTCCACACTCTCCAACAACAAAATTTAATTAAAACCGATAAAGCAATTTTTTTGAAAATTTGGAATATGACCCAAGGCCTTGTTGTAAAGTACACCCCAAAATTAAAATATCGGTTTCAAATTTAAGAGATTGTGACGTCAGTCAGATCGATCGAGGAGTATCAATTTTGGAGAAACGAGGCTGAACGGTTTAGCCGCTGGAGTTGCTCACAGACAGACGGACGGACAGAGATGTTTTGCCGTCATTCGATTTTTCGTCATCAAGAAACCACAAAACATGGGTTCTGGGCACACTAGGTGTTAGAGGATTTTTTTTCTACATTGAACATCTGCTTTACTTTTCTGTTACCAGGGCCCTGTATCCAGTTACGTACCAGGATCGACGAATGCAATTAGAATAATCGTAAGTTCTTTTTCAGATTTATATCATACGATTCACTTATGAATCAGCCAAAGTCAATTTGTTATAAGAAAGAATTGACTTGCTTCCAGAGTCCTACAAAGACGGATTTTGCTCAATGAAAAATCAAGAAAATTTGTTGAACGATTCTCACGTTTTTCTCATTAAATATGCGTGAAGTTTTTTCTTGAAGTGTTTTGAAACCGTACGTAAGCTGTTTTCATTCTTCCCCAGAACGAGCGCGTGACCTGACTCTGTAAACTACTGAGAATGTGTTCCGGAACCATGTTTCACAGCAGCTAAAGCAAAGGAAAACAGGAATTAAATTAAAATATAAAAATCTATTTATTCACAAAATGGACATTTAGAAAACATAATGCTCACATTTGTGGCAGTGGCAAAGCGTGAGAGAAGGTAATTTGAGAAGTTCACAGGAATGAATGTAAAAGGTAATGGAGATTAAAAGGAGAACCGGCGGTTTACGAGCTCAAAGCGTGCCGAGATCCAAAAAAGAACAATGAACAGGACGAGATTTGACCGGAATCCCTTTTGAGGGAGAGGCCTTCGGCATCACGTGAGAAAGGCTGCTGGTGGTTCCGGCGTTTCTCTCTTTCCGGGACAATGGGTCCTAAGTACTTCGAGCATTACGTACAAAGCGGAGATTGTGCGCCTCGGATGCTGCGAGTCAGGTAGCTTCTTTGAATGCACGCCGTTGAACACTTTCCCTCACTTCCTCTTCTTATGTCATTGGGTAATTTATTTATTTATTTTTATTTTACGTAAAAAAACAGTTAAAAACTGCGTATGACGTGCTATGGGGAAAAGTGAATTGTGTGCACATTTTCAAAATTCTGTGATCACTACACTAAGTCATATACTACTTAAAATTTGAATTTTTGAAAGGGAGAAAAAAACAAAAAACTCCCATGTAGTAAAATCTATTTTCAAAGATAAATAAGCAATAAATTTTGGCTCTTATTACTTCCTGCCGCGACAACATGGAGTCGATAATTTGAATAATTGTATTTCCCACTAAATTCTAGAAGACGTGCACAGAAAATGAAGTTACATTTATGTCCAGAAGCAAAACAAGGGTCCATCTCAGCATTTGCTCAATGGATCAGGGAAACTGGACGAAAAACCTGATCGAGATGTTTTTTTTTAAATTTATTTATTTATTTATTTTACGTCAAAAAAACAGTTAAAAACTTCGTATGACGTGCTATGGGGAAAAGTGAATTTTATTTATTTATTTATTTATTTAATTAATAGCTTTGGGCGAAAACAAAACCAACGTCATGTGGCTTTTTTTTGCTATACATCAATTTCCATGCTTAAATATATACTGAAATAAATTGAAATCGGCTGTTATTGTTGTACAATAACTTGCTCTTAGAAGGATTGTGAAAATGCATTATGTAAACGTTCTGCCAATTTTGATCTGATTTAATTTATAAAATGTCCTTTATAAAGTTTGTTAACGTTATTTATTAACGAATTTGTTTACAGAATTTGGATTATCCCGTTATTGACTCAAAACCTTCAGATTTTGGAGCAATGCCCATAACTTTTAGCATTGAATTTCAGCATTACTTTAGCATTTAGCATTACCTTAATTTTGTTATTCATTTTCAAGATTACACTAAAATGTCCTAAAGATAAACTGAACGATGTGTACCTTCGACAAGCAACGTTGCTAAAATACTTGAGATTCCACTTTGACCAACGTTGAATGCGGATACAAAATATCACGGCGTCAAGTGAACGATTTTAGGAATTCCTAACTATTCCATGGCGCAGCTGGAAACCCAAAAATAACTTTTGTGGAAGGAACACGCAAAGTACTAAAGACTCACTACTTTGTCCGCAACAGACCTTGAAATAAGGATAGTCCCATGGAACTGTATGTGCGTTCCGGTGAGTTACTAGAAGCGAATGTGGAAATATTGAGCACTGAGTTACGTTTAATTACTTTTATCACATTCGGACAAAGTAAGGAAGTATACTTGAATGATACCGCACGTAAGGTACATACTTAAGAAGCAGTAATGTAGAAATTCATATCAACTATCGATTGAAACTAAAACAATAATCAGTCCTAGAAAATAAGCAGTAATAATGACATACATTTAAAAATTGTATTTCTTTAAAAGACTTTCAATTGATTAACTACATAATTTTCGATCTTTTTTGCAATTTAAATTTGACATTGAACACAATTGCGATGCGAGTAACAATTTCAAGAGGCACCCCACGATACCATAAAAAATATATTTTCATCCCGAAATTCGAAACATCACGAACTTGAAGTGCATAATCCACATTGTTTACTCTTCGGGCCGATATAAGCTTCTTACCTGTTTCAAAATATATCCGTTATAGCTAGCACGAAAGGGTGGGTATCATAACATCGAGCCGTGCGTTAAAAACTCCACCAATCCCGGTCCAGCACTCCACAGCCAGGTGAACTCCACAGGCCGAGCCCATTGAACAAACTCTCTGCAAGCCTCGCCTCACCTCGCCTCTGCTGAAATTAAATCCGCGCGCGGTAACAAAACCAAACTCCGCAATACGCGCAACCAGCAGACATTAATTAGCTTCCCGCGGACTCGAGCACAGCCACGCACACGCGCACGCAGGTACAAGGCCCCACCCCCATCCCCCACCCCTACCCATCCACCCACCCCGCGACCACGCGCGGCTCACAGTGTGCAGAACCGCTACAGCGACGTTTCTGAAATGTTCAACTAACAAAAAAGAAAACAGTGGAAGTTGGATTTATTTGGTTAATTGATTTTTTCGTGTTTCCGGGTGCGTCAAGGGCCCTTTAGTGTAGTGCATGTTTTTTCTCGGGAGATCTTCTCCCGCTGAATGGCGGTGATCTTTCCCCGCTGAATGGCGAGATCCGGCGCCGACCTACTGTCCGCTAGTGGGGTTTCCCCCTAACCAGGACTCTCCCACCACCGGGGCACCGCCCCAGCCGGAACAACCTCTAAGCTCCCGACTGGTATCCAGGAATATGTGGTAGTGTAGTGCATGTTAGTGTAAGTGTGTGTGTGTGTGTGTGTGAAGGGGAGAGGATAGGACAAGGAAGTGGAAGGAAAGATCGCGCGCGGTCCGTGGCCCGTTTGGTAGGGTACTGCTCCGGCATTCGCGTGGTGTTTATCGGAGAAACCACGGAAAACTACCGATCAGATCAGCCGGCCGCTAGAATTCTCCTCCAGACAGCGAGTGAATTCGACCTAGCTGTAAAGCTAATGCCGAAAATTCTGCCGCTGTCAAGACTCGAACCTAGGACCTCCCGGTCAGAGGCGCTGCAGTGACATCAGTTGATGCACTGAGCTACCGCTCCCGGTTAATTGAATTGAATTAAACAAGAACTAGCCTACTCGTGCGAGAACTCTCGCATGTTAAACCCCACCCTCTGCCCTATTTTTCCATTACCATAATAAGCCTGTATTATATATTCTTCAATACCCTGTTATCGTCCGTCCCTTGTTCTATATGTTTCCTTGTATTTGATTACAATACTATACAATACAATACACCCTTGTCAATACAAACTATACGTATTTAACGTTATTACCAAGAAGAGACGTACACCCGTGTAATTCAATCGCATAGAATATCAAGTAATTATTTTAATTTCACTTACATTTGCAGATTCTACAGTCTCTGAACAGGTAGGGTGGAATAGAGAAGCGTCGAACTAGAGGAATTCTCTTTCGTTAGAGGAATTCTCTTTCGTTAGAGGAATTCTCTTTCGTTAGAGGAATTCTCTTTCGTTAGAGGAATTCTCTTTCGTTAGAGGAATTCTCTTTCGTTAGAGGAATTCTCTTTCGTTAGAAGAATTCTCTTTCGTTAGAGGAATTCTCTTTCGTTAGAAGAATTCTCTTTCGTTAGAAGAATTCTCTTTCGTTAGAAGAATTCTCTTTCGTTAGAAGAATTCTCTTTCGTTAGAAGAATTCTCTTTCGTTAGAGGAATTCTCTTTCGAGGATATAAATAGTTAAATGTACAGAAAGTTAGTTATTGGCATACGAATGCAATTTTGACGCACGAGGCGTCGATAGGAACCGTAATTTTCAAACGAATATTCCCAACTATTTCGTAGAAGATGCGAATAGTATTCTTTTGTTCGATTTCTACGTCACTTAGGCTCTTGAGATCATTACGTCACTTATGCATTTTGAGATCAACAAGCGATGTGGCAACCATTTTAATTCACGTCGTCGCAATGTTTGTTTACTTCGCAGAACCCAGTTGTTATACATGTACATGACTTCTTTTCAGTTCGCATATCAGAGAGTCAAATATACCGTACGTGTAGAGGCGCAAAATAATTTTGAATTCAATAAACAGTGGATATAAGTAGGCTACTAATTTCTATGAATGGGTGCTGAAAACAAAACAAAACAAAACAAAACAAAACAAAACTAGAACGTAATCATTCATATTTTTTTTATAGTTTCCGAACTTAATTGTCAAGGTATAACAGTCATTATCTCCAGAATGTTACATTTCATCAGGTGACAGTGATACCGGGAGCGGTGGCTCAGTGCATCAACATGAAGCATCTCAGTGCATCAGATTTTCAGCTAGGTCGAATTCAGTCGCTGTCTGAAGAATTCAAGCGACAGGCTGCTCTGATCGGTAGTTTTCAGTGGTTACTCCAATCAACACCAGGTGAATGCCGGAGCAGTACCCTAACAAACGGTCCACGGACCGCGCGGAATATTTCCTTTCTCGTCCTTGTCATATCCTCTCCTCTTACACACACATACTTACACTAACATGTCCTACACTACCACATATTTCGGGAGACCGGTCGGGAGCTTAGAGGTTGTTCCGGTTGGGGCGGTGCCCCGCTGGTGGGAGAGTCCTGGTTGGGAAAACCCCGCTAGTCGACGATAGGTCATCGTCGGATCTCACCATCCAGTGGGGGAAGATCATCGCTACTTACTTGAAAAAACATGCACTACCATCACAGGAGTAATGACGTCAGTAGTTGACGCGCCCGGAATCACGATCAATCAATCAGTAACAGTGGTTTTATTTTTCCGAAAAGCGTGTTTCAGTACGTTTCGAAGCAGTGTGCATGGCTCCACCTCACTACCTTGCATCCCCGCGCCCCGCCCTGCCCAACCCTGCCACCATCCCCGCCCCCGCCCCCGCCCCCGCCACCATCCCCGCCCCCGCCCCCGCCCCCGCACGCGCAACTCCGCTACGCTCCACGCGGCGGAACGTGACGTATTGCGACTTTATCCCGCAACGCAACTCGCATTAATCCCCAGCGGCGTGCGGGGGAACCCGCGGCGATTTTTTTTCCGAGGCGCGCGCTTCGCTCAGGTCCCTCACCCCTTTTTTGGAGATGAACTCGCCATAAATAAACCGGAGAAACCATGTTCGTGTACATGCGTAAGGAAGTAATTAAATAAACGAGTTATTAAATATGTAAATAAGAGTCGTATCTACGTAGATGCACAAGCGAAAGAATAAGTAATTTTACAGACAATACGTTGAGAGTAAATAAAGGAAGATTAACTTTTGAAAATTAAAGGAAAATAACTGTAATTAACATTTTGATTAAGGTAATATAAATAAACAATGTAATAGTATAAAGGATATGAAAAGATGTGGCAGAAGATTACGAGTTTGCCAATAAATTGCCTTATTGTTTGTTTTGACGTGAATATTTCATTACTCGTTCGTTTTCTAAATCAGTCGTCTAGCAACTTGTTGGAACCTCATAGTAATATCTACATCGTTTTCATTTGCATAATCCGAAAAATAAATTCAAGAAGTATTGATCGAAAAGAAGTTTAAATGACCTTTCTGTAGAGCTTTAAGAACTCATTTCTTACATGAAACTTTTAAGAAAGGAATTGTAATATTTACATATAAGTAATATATTTTAAAGACAAAAACAATGTGCAATGTTAATTAATTGGAACATATCATCGAACTGTAATTTTATTTCTAAAACAATATGGTTTCATAGTAATCAAAATGTGATTATTAACCAAAGTGTAGACATTTTTTATATTATTATAGGGGGATTACATTAAGCGAGTAAACCATTCGTAAATGAAGTTCCCAAACTCATTCTTTGATTAGTACACTATTTTTTTCTGTATCCCAATATCCTCAAGATAATTTTTCTCCCGCTGTTTCATCGACAAGGAAATGATACCAACTTCTTGCGGTTGTCTTTAAAACACTTTCGTTCACCCTGCTTTTCGTATGCGGCGACAAGTTGGCTGTGGAAAAGAATCGAATTCCCGAGAATTTTACTCCAGGTTGCACATCGGATCGTGCAGCAAGGGATTTCACAGCGCTGGTGCTCGCATGCGATCGTCCTCTTTAAGCCCAGGTACTAAGGTCACCAGTTCATGAACCGCGGCACCAAGAGTATGAAACGCAGCTCGTAACTTCAGATAACGAATTACCAAAGAAGAATATTGCAATTTAAAGGAAATTACTTTACATACCACGCTACCTTATTAAATGTACGTCTTAATAAAGGACAAAGTGAAACGGTTCTTTGTAATCAAACACAATAAAAGAAATCTGATCAGTTCTACATCGAGAGTTTATGATTTTAGAAAATGTTTCAATTGTAGAGATTACGTAGTAAGAGTCATTTATTTTCGAATATTTTTATGAATTAGGAATAACGTCTCGAGTTAATTTTTTCCGTTCTTATTTTGTGATAAATAGATAATTACTTCAGGATTCACATTAATATATTCTTCGGGGTATAACCTTAACTAATTTTCATTTAAATTGAACTTACATTTAAAAATATGAATATCAGTGAATTATATGGTTGTTTAAACTATTACTTTACTTATATTTATGCAAATGCCTCAACCTAAAACAATTTCATAAACCTCACGCAAGGTTTAATAACGATTTTCATGTTGTCGTAAATCAACATAATAAATTTCGTTATTTCCATGCTGACATTTTTTACCTCACTCCGGCAGTACTACAGAAGATATATTTTATATCCTTAAATGTTTCAAGAAACGATTTTCATTCTCAATGACATTCTTTCAAAAACACAATTAGTGCGCGAGTATAATGAGCCACATTCGGGTGTGTTTTACGGAACTATTCCTGAATGAATACTGCTGAAGGAAAACAAATTAAAAAATGTAAAATTCCACACAAACGTTGAGGGAAATAATTTCATATTTCCTTACTAAGATTTTTTCTTAAAGAAACGCATATTTGAATTCTAGTTTTCCCGGTATGACGTAATGACCTAACACGAAGACAAATAGAATATCATGAAGAAAAAGACTGACATCCAAAGATAGTGAACATATGGCAAAAGTCTAAAGTACAGAACAATATATATCATGTTACATCACTCTGACCCTTTGACAAGATTTCTTGTAATTTGTTATTTTCGTTAAGCTAAAAATGTGTCTGGATACTTCCAAATATATTGGACGAAAATATATTATTATTTATAATTCCGTCTGTCGTTTCATATTTACAATGTCTTATGTACGACCGGTACTCAGAAACTCCTACCGGGAGACGGGACCGGGAGGTTCGCAGTTCGAATTATTTGGTTGGTTGCTTGCTTGGTTGTTAGTGATTCCGGGCGCGTAAACTACGGAGGTCATTATTCCTGTAAGTGTAGGGCATGTTTTCCCCTCGAGAGGTGGCGGTGATCTTCCTCCGCTGGATGGCGAGATCCGGCGCCGACATACCGTCGGCTAGTGGGGTTTCCCCTAACCACGATTCTCCCACCAGCGGGACACCACCCCAGCCGGGATGAGCTCTAAGCTCCCGACTGGTCTCCCGGAATTGCTCTGATCGGTAGTTTTCCTTGTTTGTTTTTTTAGGCTAATATTGGAGTAATACCATAACAAATTGGTTCCAAAAGGTCTTCTTCCTTGTTCTATCCCCGCCTCGTACTTTTACACATAATTTTACTACACTAGCACACATGTTGGGCGCTTAGAGCTTCTTACGACGCGGGTGGTGCCTCGCTGGGGGGTGATACCTGGATGGGGAAATTTGCAAGCCGGCGTGCTAGTCGGCGATGTATGTCACCATCCTGCTCTGTAAAACGCTGCCACCTCCCGTTTTGCAACTATTTAACCATAGACTTACATGACTAACGTACGTAATTATAGCTTCTGATATTGCTGGAGATACGAAATAATCAGTTCATATGAAGCAAAATGACTTGTTTGAAAACCAATGACTGCTGCTGTATTAGTGTCATTGTTCAGGGCAGGGCTCACAGAATGCATATGCAGGACTTCAAAAGCCCTACCGTTTTTTTTATTTTTTTTTACACTGCAGAGCTTCTGAAACTGGGTCTCCGTGTAATCTTTCTTCTATCTTTCTACTTTTATTCTAGTTACTGGCAAATATTCTCAGAATTTATATAGGTAGGTCCTTGTATAGGTAGGCACAAAATACACTCAAATTCAATCTGCTCGATATGTAATAGAAACTAAGCAAATCTTAATCATATTTTATGTGAGTAGCTAATCTATAAAGAGCTTAGAGTATCATATCACAATGATTCATTATCAGTTCCCAATTGTTAGGTTAATCAAAACTCTGTATTACTTTATTTCATCGATTCTGAAATTATTGGCATTCCTTATAAATGAATAGATCAAGCTAACTCCACAAGCACTAATAAATGACATTATATTTGTAACGCATCAAGCCTCATTTGATACAGATTGTTTTGTATATATTTGTATGTTTTGTTGTCACAATTATTTTGTATTTTAAGTTTGTGTTATTTTGTTATTGAATTACTGTATTATTTATATTGTATCATATGCTATCTGTACTATCAGAAGCTATTTATAAGCAGTTATATGCGCCGTAAATATATTCGGCAATTTGTAATAGGTTAATCCTGTAAATAAATCACTAATAAAATTGAAATTGAAATATACAGGTAGGTCCTGAAATTTAATTATATTACGTCAATACGTGTACAGGACTTTTAAGGTCTTATTACTACTTAGTTATTTTTGGCCCCATTAATATTTACTTAAATAAATAATAATTTGTTTAATATTAAGGGTTGACTTTTATTGGCATTAAGAAATGAAGTTATTTAGAATAAAAAATGTTTATGTGCAATTTTTGAGAGGGTATTTCGTAGGGACTCAAGAGACCCTGCAAATGAATTCATGTCGTTTTTCGGATCCAAACATTCTTAGTTTAATAGTTAGAAGATATTATATAGACGAACAGCCGGCCGCAAAAATTCTCCTACAGACAGCAACTCGATCAGGTTTTTCGTCCAGTTTCACTGATCCATTGAGCAAATGCTGAGATGGCCCCTTGTTTTGCTTCTGGACATAAATGTAACTTCATTTTCTGTGCACGTCTTCTAGAATTCAGTGGGAAATACAATTATTCAAATTATCGTTTCCATGTTGTCACGGCAGGAATTAATAAGAGCAAAAATTTATTGCTTATTTATCTTTGAAAATAGATTTTATTACATGGGAGTTTTTTTCTCCCTTTCAAAATTCAAAATTTAAATAGTATATGACTTAGTGTAGGGATCACAGAATTTTGAAAATGTGCACACAATTCACTTTTCCCCATAGCACGTCATACGCAGTTTTTAACTGTTTTTTGACGTAAAATAAATAAATAAATAAATCAAATGATTAATAGGACGTAAATACGTCATTTCCAAACTCTTTCTCTCTGGTTGTTGATTCCATCGGTCTTCTTAAGTCCACTCTTTCCATGACATCGAAAACATTGCCAAATTCTGCTTTTATCTCAGCATGTCATGTATATGATGCCTATCTTGATGCCAAATATGGACAAAACAGCTCCTCTAATTTTGACTCGGTACAATAGAGACTATTATTGTAATTGTTTGCAGCGGGAATGCCCTACAGACGAACGTCAATGTATCATTACGTAAATAAGATACGAAGTGCGCAGTTCTGCTGTGCAAACGTTCACGTTAAAATAGACCTTCTTTTCACCAACAAGCGTGGCCAGATTAAGTGACACACTTGGGAATTGAGGGAGCCTATGAAGCCTACGACCTGCTTGATACCTAATTTTTTCGAAAAAAAAAAATTAAGATAAGATAAGATATATTTAACAGCAATTGAGTGCAACTCGGTGGCAGTAATTTACAAAATAAATGTAAATCAATATAATATTATTTTTAATAATAATAGTAATATAAATAATAATAATAATAATAATAATAATAATTATTATTATTATTATTATTATTATTAATTATTACAAATAGAAACTTCGTATTACACACAACAGCAGTACTACACCGGGAGCGGTAGCTCAGTGCATCAACTGATGTCACTGCAGCGCCTCTGACCGGGAGGTCCTGGGTTCGAGACCTGTCCAACACCAAGCGAATGCCGGAGCAGTACCCTACCAAACGGGCCACGGACCGCGCGCGATCTGTCCTTCCTCTTCCTTGTCCTATCCTCTACCCTTACACACACACACACACTTACACTAACATGCACTACACTACCACATATTCCGGGAGGCCGATCAGGAGCTTAGAGCTTGTCCCGGCGTGGGCGGTGCCCCGCTGGTGGAAAAGTCTTGGTTAGGGGGAAACCCCACTAGTCGGCGGTAGGTCGGCGCCGGATCTCGCCATCCAGCGGGGGAAGATCACCGCCATCTCCCGAGAAAAACATATACTACACCTATGGGACTAATGACCAAAGCAGTTGGCGCGCCCGGGAACACGAGAAAATCAATCAATCAAACAGGACTACACCACACGGTGATAGGCAACACAGCATACAATTTTCTTTCACTACTCTGCTCTTCATTGTGCTATGTTTCAACATCCATCGTCGCAATTCACACTACTTCACTGAACTGCACGTCACAAGTAACTTAAATGTAATGGAGTTTTCCTTCTCTCTGTCAGTTTGTCTGTCTGTCTGTCTGTGTGTGTGTGTGTGTTTGTGTGTATATCTATCTATCTATCTATCTATCTATCTATCTATCTATCTATCTATCTATCTATCTATCTATCTATCTATCTATCTATCTATCTATCTATCTATCGCGCGTGACGTTGAGATGCCACGTTAAAAAATCCAAGTATAGGTTAAATAAATAAATAAATGTCTTTATTGGTGGCGAGGCTCAGACCATTTAGCCTGGTCTTCCGCCTGACCACTTTCAGAATTTATATTACAATAGTACATAATAAAGAAAGTTATTTAATGATAAGTACGCACGCAATTTGGATGACGATTTTCACATGGATGACAGGAGTGAAAGCGAGGGAGGACAAGTTTGATACGATAGCGGAAAAGAATCGGGATGAATGGAACGGTAGAGAGAAAGGAAAGAAAAAAAAGAAAAGGAGAAAAATAATCAGTAAAATGTTAATAAGTTCTGTCAATTGGTTCATTGAGGTTTTGAAGAAGCTAAAATTGCGTACGTATTTTTGAATTACCTCTAGAAAAACTAGAAAGGGAGGGAATCTCGTCAGCATTCAAGCGAAAACACATCAAGTCAAGAGTTCAAGCTTTGAGAGAAACTGAAAACATTGGGAGATAATGGTAAATGATTTTGCGTATATTGCCTAATATTAGCAATAATAATTATTATTACGTGCTAAAGTGTCGTAAAACTTTTGGTTCTTAAATAAAGTTTTAAAGAAAAATTAAAAATTTGGATATAATCAATTTATTTTTAGGAAATGTTAACAGTTCAAATATTCCAAAACCTAGCAAATTGGAAAATTTTAAGAACTTAGGAAATTTTTACCGTTTAGAGTATTCCCAAGACCCGAAAACCCGACCCAACATCTCTCACCCGTAAGCCAACGATTTATTCTACCTTTATTTTACCTAGGTTAAATTCGTAGCCGGACGGTTGGAGACAATTCCTGCTTGGGGGGGGGGGCGGATAGGGACGGCGAGGGGGAGGACAGCGCTCGCAGGATTCCGCGCAAGAAGCAGCCGCAAGAGGAAACGGACGGCCGCAACCGACCGGGTCGTCGCTTCCTGGAAGACCCTGCGGCCACAGCCGACAGCCCTGCAGTGGCAAGAAGCTTGACCTGGGACTGCTCGCAATAGATCTGTGAGATCCAAGCCACGGCAATTTTACGTTCCTGAATTATTACGATGCATGAGCCGTCTGATATTTTAAGTATTCTTTCATTGGATTGATTGATTGATTGATTTTTTTTTCGTGTTTCCGGGCGCGTCAACTGCTTCGGTCATTAGTTCTGTTATTGTAGTGCATGTTTTTCTCGGGAGATGTCAGTGATTTCTCTACCGCTGGATGGCGAGATCCGGCGTCGACCTACTGTCGGCTAGTGCGGTTTCCCCCTAACCAGGACTCTCCCACCAGCAGAGGGGCACCGCTCCAGTCAGGACAAGCTCTAAATTCCCGACCGGTCTCCCGGAATATGTGGTAGTGTAGTGCATGTAAGTGTAAGGAGAGGAGATGATAGGACAAGGAAGAGGAAGGAAAGATCGCGCGCGGTCCGTGGCCCGTTTGGTACGTTACTGCTCCGGCATTCGCCTGGTGTTGATCGGAGAAACCACGGAAATCTACCGATCAGAAGAACCGGCCGCTAGAATTCTCCTCCAGACAGCGACTGAATTCGACCTAGCTGAAAAGCTAGTATCGAATATCCTGCCGCCGTCAGGACTCGAACCTAGGACTTCCCGGTCCTTCATTGGACTTTTTTAGGATTGCCCGGTCTCCTATTTTCATCCTTTCATTGAATCATTTCCCGTGAGAATGTTGAAACTTGATCGTTGCGCTGCCGATATCTGTCATATACGTTGGGTGCAATGGAGCTAGTGCATTGTTAGCTCCTGGCCTGAGCAGTGCGTATCATGGTATTATTTTTAGGCTTGTCTATGTCTAGAGCCTCTCAGAAAATATAATCATTTGCCTTATCTACTATCGAATGTCACAATTTCTTACCAAAGATATCAGGAGACGTCTGTAGGGAAATGAGAAAAATGTGAACCTTGCAAAATGTACAAGAGACTCAGATTTTCTAAAGATTTTTGTGAAAAAGAAATATATATTTGTTAAGAACATGCCAAAATAATTTGGGGAAATTGAATTTAATATATATTATTTAGTAGGATAGGATGTTTAATGATTTTTGCATGTACTTTGTCAATTTTTACCTTTCTCGTCGTAAATATCCAGACAAGAACTCAGCAGTGTAATAGTAATTAACAACTGCACTGGGGGACATGTACTAACTGAATAAAATAGGTATTTCAGTAAATAGACCTTCATATCATTCACATTAGCTAAAAGTTGCAGTAATATCTGAGAGATACATTGCTGGCACTGGCGTGAGTCTGCTAATTACAGGAACTTCCGGGTTAACCAGCGACTGCAGAGTATCCGTATTTACTCGAGTATAAAAACCGGTTTAGGTGGCTCAGGGCATCAACTGATGCCACTGCTGTGGCTATCGAAAGGTGCTGGGATTCCGGTCGACGGTGACAGGATTTTCGTCATTATCTGCACAGCTAGGTGGAATTCAACTGCTGTCTGGAGGAGAATTCTAGCGAACGGCTAGAATCCTTACAATTGGGCCACGAACCACGCGCGGTATTTCCTTTCTCTTCCTTGTCCTATTCTCCCCCCTGACTTACACTCACTTACATGCACTACATTACCACACATGCCGGAAGACCAGTCGGGAGCGTAGAGCTTGTTTGGGTTGGAGTGGCGTTCTGCTGGTGGGAGATTAGGTTGGGGAGAAACTCTGCTTGTCACCGCCATCTTCCGCGACAAAAAAGATGCACTACGCCTGCAGGTCTCAGCAGCAGTGAGAGAAATCACTAATCCACCACTTAATCAATCAATCGAAAATGAAGGCATCTCTTTTTTAGCTCTTAACTCATTGCATAAGGACCTACCAGAAGAACGCCCAAAAGTTAACAAACTCACTGTTTAGCAAATGCTCTTATTTAATTTATTTAACTGATTTTAGGTACAAAGTAGATTTACTTACTCTCAGTAAGCATGAAATCAATACCCTACGGCCGATATGGATCATGAGAGATAACCTTTTTACGATACAATTAATTCCATTGAATTTATCAATAATAATTCAAGACCTCTAGGCCATTTAAATTAGTTGAAGCCGATTTTCCATTTTCATTACAATGTAAGGATATTTTAAAAAAACTGGCCGTTTCATTGTACTATTGGCGATGCAGGGAGGAAAGTTGAAGATATATTTCATGGCAAAAGTTTCGTTTGTTGATGATGGGAGAAATACGCTAAAAATGCATCCTGACTTTACGATAGTTTATTTAGAACGTGGTATGACGGGAGAGCGGTTATTTAAGTAATAAATATCTTTCGCTTGACGTTTAGAAAATTTTTATATTTTTTATAAAATTCACTTTAATTTATTTTCTATTTAACGTAACAAACATATTTTATTTGTAACGTCTATTTACGCAACTTGAAATTACAATGTGTGTCATTAACGTAGGTTGTCGCACTTACATTATCATCTTCAAGATGAACGATTTGACGTCAGTAATATTGAATACAAAATCCTGAAGGCCCGACACAACTTAAATAACATTATACGCATTCATGTGTATGTATGCGACTATATATCCACGACAGGATAAGGACATCAGAAAATGACACTCCCAGAACGTCCTCGAATACAGTGGAGAATAAATAGTTGGGAGGATGCGCGTCCGACGGAAGAATAGAAGAGAGATCGGTCATTCCTCTTCTGCATCCAAGTATAAGTATAGAAGTTCATGACCCTTCGGGTGTCTGACCTTTCATTCATTGAACTCGAGGGAGCGGTAATTTTACGCAAAGTTGGTGCGAACTTTACAACGAAATTTATGGATAAACTCTCGCACACAGTTAATAATCCGGAGAGAACAGACTGATGACGTTGCTACGCTCGACTGCAGTCATTGAACTTTCCTGCGGGCAGACGCGGAAGTACGAGTTCGCAGCTTCTATGAAATAGGCTACGACAGGGATGCCCAACCTTCACGTGTGTCTATGTAAGGTGGAAATGGTTTTGAATAGATAAAACGATTCACGGGCATGATCAGATATTACTTTCGCTACATTACAGCAATTCAAACTGAGGTTAAACAATATCTATAATGCTTCAACGCAGTAACCAACAGTATTATCCTACATAATTTATCTATAATATAGTTGTATATTTTTTCTCGCGGAATTGTATGCAGGAGTAATTGACTTTCATCACACGAATTTCGACCCCTACATTTAAATATAATACTTCCATCTTACCTCATTAGTTCTTATCGACTTCTACGAATTTAAAATTAAGAATGACGGGATACTTTACGTATTTATTAATCGCTCAAAGATTTTCTATACAACAGTATTTGCAGATATTTAAGCATTTAGTCAACATTTGCCAATACAAATTTCTTCTTAGGCAGTAATACGAGTTTATCTAATTAATCTGTAATACGCTAATGAACGTTAGTATCTTGCGACAGGAAATTAAACTACTTTCAAAATCAAGAGTCTTGCAACAATGGTGACAAACACGCTACAACCTAGGTTGTACACATTGAAGAGAACACGATTTACGTATTTCTCCATGTTACAATTCTCTCTATTCCACAACGGATTCTTATCATAAGTTCAACCAGAACATTATAAGTGCACAAAATTAAATGTCATAGCTCAAGAACCCAACTTTACCTTCCTGCTGAAGGACTCAAGAGTAACTTTACCTTCCTAATAAATTTATATTAAAAGAAAGTTACACTAGTTGCTCCGCGAGAGTAAATGGATGGCTCGGGTGAACAGGCACTGAACGTACGAAGCTATGTCGACTATAAATAGAGCCTGAAAATTCAGTCATTTATTTTACATAAAATAGGCAAGCAAAAGCCCATTTATTTCATTGCCCCACAAAAAGGCACACACATTTATTCTACATTAAATATTGGTGCAAAGGTGTTCACAATTTTACTTTTTATGGATTTTTAAAATGGGTATTTATCTGGTGATTTGCCAGATTTCAACACGTTCTCTCCCTGGAGTCAGAGTTCGATAGTTCGTATCTGATACAACGCCTCTACTTGCGGAAAATGACAAAACGCGACAATGCTAACATATTTGCAGATAAGTTGACAAGTTGGCCGAGATCTGAGCTAGGAAAAATTAAAATAATGACGAAGACGGAAGAAATAAGGGTAAATACTACAAATATGCTGGGAAGCTAAAGCAGGTAAAAAGAACAAAATTAAAAAATCTTCCAGAAATACTGTTCAGTTGTTTCTATTGTTAAAAGTTTGAAAATCATAACTAGTTATTAACATTATTAGGCCATTATTTGTGATATTGGCTGTTTGTTGCTCATTACGTCTCGTAACACTACCTTCGAATGAAAATTCATAGAAATTTGAAATACAAGCCAACCGATAAAATTGGCAATTTGTTCCTCTGTTTACTTACGTAAAGTAGTCGATATATCTGTTCAGAAATCCGACGACGAGGCATTTCGTCCAACTTCCGGGGTCTTTGCCACGAGAGCTGTGAACCCTTGTGCCGGTTGGTGGGAGGGTGTGCGGGGGAAGAGGGGGTTCACGCGGAAGGGCGCCCTCAGGGCGTTGACCCGGCGCAGCCACTGCCCTCCGCCCTCCATCGCCGAGCACGGCCTCCTGCCCACTACTGCTAGGCGGGGCGGGGCCGGGAGCGGTAGCTCAGTGCATCAACTGATGTCACTGCAGCGCCTCTCACCGGGAGGTCATAGGATCCCACTCCCCACGGCGGCAGGAGTTTCGACACTAGCTTTCTGGCTAGGTCGAATTCAGTCGCTGTCTGGAGGAGAATTCTAGCGGCCGGCTGCTCTGATCGGAAGTTTTCCGTGGTTTCTCCGATCAACACCAGGCGAATGCCAGAGCAGTACCCTACCAAACGGGCCACAGACCGCGCGCAATCTGGCCTTCCTCTTCCTTGTCCTATCCTCTCCTTTAACACACACACTAACATGCACTACACTACCACATATTCCGGGAGACCGGTCGGGAGCTTAGAGCTTGTCCCGGCTGTGGAGGTGCCCCGCTGATGGGAGAGTCCTGGTTAGGGGGAAAACCCGCTAGCTGATGGTAGGTTGGCGCCGGATCTCGCCATCCAATGGGGAAGATCACCGCCATGTCTCAAGAAAAAAAGATACAATACACTAACATGACTAATGACCAAAGCAGTTGACGCGTCAGGAAACACGAAACAATCAATCAATCATCCGGTCAAGCAACGATAGAGAAGCAACCAGTGTTGTTACCTACAGTAAAGGAGAAAAGAGAACCAGAAGAAGACAAGCAGATAATGGAAAATGTTGCTGTCTCCAAGCACATTAAGTGGTGTTGAGCACTTCGTTCTGGGGTGTAATCCTTCATTCCCTTTCTGCCATGTCACGTCACGTCGCAGTCAGTTGTCAAGAGAACCGCCAGGTAGCTTCTCCGCGTACGCGCCTCCTGCGTCACTACCCAGCGGCCAGAATTGGGAAGGAATAAGGATAGGAGCAGGGCTTAGGACACTTCACAGGGGTTGAACTAGCCCTTTTGAAGCAGCAAAACTCGTGTTGTTGGAATAAATTTCGCATGAAATTCAACGGGAATCAAACCCGATCCTCAATGGTAAAGACTAGCGACTTCGCAATGGGCCACGTGCAAGCACTGGATTCATAGAAAACTATATATTGCGACGCGTATTGTGCGTAAAACAGAGGTCAGACGGTACGATCTGACACGTTACGAGGCGGAATTGACCTGGACGTTGTAGGGGTTGGAGGCGAAGCGTCAGGGTGGGCGAGGCGGGCGACCGTCACGTCATATCGAGTTTATACCTCACCCTCTCACCTCAGCTGAAGAGCGTCGACCTCGCCCACGCCTAATTAGCAGGGGGGACCGGCGAGCAGGCCAATTCCCGAAATAAGGACAGCGGCTAGGGACGCCTCTGGAATTGATGGAGGTACAATTAACGTAACCTGATAGAGGAGAGGACTCGAAACAAGGCAATATGCAAACGAATGGCGTGAACAATTCCCTTCGATTTGGCTGCTGAATAACAGGAAGCTACGGTACCGCACCGGTCGGTAAAGCATTTACGGGACATTAGGGACTTTCAATTTCAGGAGCGAAACATTCATTTCATGCCAAATTGAAACTTATTCAAATAAGAAACTTTAAATTGGTGTATTCGTCGTTAATTATGTTAAATAGAAACCTCGAAAACTTGTGTTACCCATAAAAAAAGAAATGTATTTAAGAAAATTTAAGGAGATTAGGGAAACCTTCATTCTCCGAATATTACTCCAGTTAAACATGTTTATTTTTCGTAGATCATGGATTCATTATTGCAGTAATAAAGAATGCATTTTTTTCTAGAAATCGCACGCTTTATATGCAGACTTAAATCTGTTATAGTAGTGTACCTCTACTTGTCCAGAGTAGTTTTCATACTACCGGATAGAGCAAATGGAACAATCTGGATTACCACTGACTGCAAGAATGAGCGACGTTGCTAATGTAATGAGCTGGCAGATCTAATTTTCAATTACCATGCATCTCGAATATTGACGCCTAGTTTCCCGCGTCACTTCGATCATTGACCATACAGCTCATCATGCAATTAGCGCCGTGCTGCTCTTATAACATTGAACGCGCTCATACTTCAGGCGTCTGTCACCTCGTCTGAATCCATTTTCGAATCATCAGCCCAATCTCATCGGAGAGCTCCGTCTCCCTTGAATAACCAACGCGTTTTACATTGAATAATGAAACGAAGTGTTCAATATTAATGCGCGCCAGACGAAAACACGGCCTCCATCCCCGAGGCCAGGCACCGGTCGAGGACGCCATCCGCGTCTGGAGGGGGGGGGAGTTCAATGGAGGTCATCGCAACCACCGGGAGCAGTGGCTCAGTGCATCAACTGATGTCACCGCAGTGCCTCTGACCGGGAGGTCCTAGGTTCGTGTCCTAATGGTGGCAGGATTTTGGACACTAGCTTTTCAGCTAGGTCGAATTCAGTCACTGTCTGGCGGAGAATTCTTGCGGCCGGCTGCTCTGATCGGTAGTTTTCCGTGGTTTCTCCGATCAACACTAGGTGAATGCCGGAGCAGTACTCTACCAAACGGGCCACGGACCGCGCGCGATCTGTTCTTCCTCTTCCTTGTCCTATCCTCTCCCCCTTACACACACACTTACACCTAACATGCACTACATTACCACATATTCCGGGAGACCGGTCGGGGACTTAGAACTTGTCCCGGCTGGGGCCGTATTCCGCTGGTGGGATATTCCTGGTTGGGGATTATTTAAACTTAACAACGTAAGGAAATATTTAAGGCACAGTCAGTTTGATTTTATTAATATACATATTGATGTTATCACCACTAATGGGGATCATCGAAAGAGTTGTTCTGTAGCAGTTCACACTGCCCTTTCTTCTCTCCCTTCCATCCCTTCCTCCAATCCCAAAGAGAAGATTCTCAAGCATGAACCGTCGGAAATTAATTATGTTCGATCCTCTGGAAACACAAACGAACTTTAATATAAACAGTATAAACACAGTGAGCTTCGCCTTCTCTTGTTTTCCCGAACCATCTCTGCAGATTCCTCCAATTTCCTCTCTCCTGAGGGCAGCGAACTCACAGTAGAAGTGAAACGCAGAGGGACGGGCGGTCATCACGGGGTATTGCACAGCGTGGCCCCGGTCGTCTCCGATTACCGCCTCATTGCCACGGAATGCCAGGGTAGAGTTCCCGAGTGGAGTCGCTGTGGAATGTCAGCTTGCAACGCAGCGCCACCCCTCCGTGCCGCCTTCGTTACTCGAAGGGCTCGTAGAATGAGAGGTGGCTCAACTGACGTCAGTGTAGTGCCTCTGCCCGGGAGGTCCTAGGTCAGCGTCCTGACAGTGACAAGATTTTCGACTCTAGCTGCATAGCTACGTCCAATTTAGTCGCTGTCTGGAGGAGAATTCTAGTGGCCGGCTGCTCTGATCGGTAGTTTTTGTGGTTTCTCCGATCAACACCAGGCGAATGCCGGAGCAGCACCCTACCAAACGGGCCACGCACCACGCGCGATCTTTCCTTCCTCTTCCTTGTCCTATCCCCATCCTTTACTTACACACACGTACATTTGCATTCCCTACACTATCGCACATACCAAGAGACCCAGTTGGGAACTTAGAGCCTGTCCTGGGTCGGTGCCTGGTTGAGGAAAACCTCAACGAGAAGTTCGGCGATAGATCTCACCTTCCAGCAGGGGAAGATCGCCTCCACCTCACAAGGAAAAAAATCTACTATACTTAGGGACTAATAACCTTAGCAGTCGACGCGCCCGGAATTACTAATCTGTCAGTCGATGGGCTCGTCTTAACGAAAATCTTGCTTATTATTTTGGAGGAGTTCTTTCGGAGCCACGCTCCAATATCGCGTTTGCTTTAAATCGGTACGTAATCACGTCGGACTCTAAGGGCCATATTCATAGTCGTCACTTGTAGTATAAGAAAATACTTAAGCTATAAGAAGTTACTTTCGATAAGGAAATGCTTATACACATTTGGTATTCATACACGATCCTTATAATAAGTACGATGCTAGCAGTGTCTCGTGTGGCAACAGTGTATTGGCTGCTTCACAGCCTCTTGAATCTTGCCAGAAGTGCTCCATCAAACTGGCCGTGAACTACCACATGCGTGAGCCCGTGAGGTAACTTAACCTACACAGTTTCTTAAATAGTGCCAGTATCTTAAACAAAGACTTAAACGTGGTGAAATCAGTAAATATCTAGTTAGTTAGAGGTGGTTTTAGCCAACAATGTTACCAAAAAGTGTACAACAAAAGTCTTAGTAAAACGATATTTTTTCTTAAATTCTTGATCGTTGTGCATTTTCAACAGGTTTTGCATGTCGCGTAAATATTGCTTAATGCTACAAAGAAAGATGCCACTGTAAAAATCCTTATAATATTTGAAATAGTCGTCCATTCCATTTCTTTGGAATTACGACAATTTTTAACGCATCAAGAGTGGCTTCAGATATAAATGAAAGTTGACCTTCCTTATAGTTATAAGGATTTTCTTATGTGGATGGATAAGTTGAAACTATGAATTGAAAATCGTTATAAGGAACTCCTTAAGGTTTTCCTTATTATGTCACAACTATGAATATGGCCCTAAGAGATAGAACATCTCATGTTTTACAGAGATTGAGCTCTGGTTAAGCAATCGTGTGTTAGTGACGTGAGTGTTTATGTAGTCAAATAAAAACGAGTACTATTGTTTCCATTCCTGATGTTAGTATTGGAGAGTACTGAACCCCCATTTCCTGTTCAGAATTATGTATTTTTCAAGAGGCATTTAGAAAAGAAATCTAAAACTCTCAAAAACCTTGGCATAATTGGAATCAATGAATTTGATGGAAACGGAAAATTAGTTTGAACCGAGTCCTGATTGTGTGAATTCAATTTCAGCTATGTAATAAACGTTCATGATGCGACGTAAATTGTTAATATTTTGGACTTTGTCTCCTAGTTGCTTGTATGCCAGCGTCATGACAGGAATCTTTTGGTAGCACACCATTTTTTTCTCACTGGACATGTCAATTAATGAATGTACAAAATAGTATTGTAATTCTGTTCACATAAACAGTTGTGAAATATAATTGCAGTAAGATCTAACATAAACTCTTACGCTATTTTATTAACCTACATTTATAACACACTATTATTAATTATATTAATCTTATTTTTATTATCATTACTATTCAATTTTTATCAAACATGGACGCCTTTTTTAAGTTAAATTTCTCTAAATTTAGTATTACGTGTTTAAAATAGAAATTATTTCTATCGAATTAAAATAAGTTTTCTGCATTAGAGTATATTTATTTTGTGTCACCACTGCTGTTTACTATGATATTATATCTCGCTTTGAAATGATGATGATAGCTATTGCAGTATCACAGCCGTGCGTTGATTCCTGATTCCTAAAACCAGTATCTGACACAAATCTACTAAATATTTACCCAAAGAATGAAGTCTTATGTAAAGAAAATTTTGTGGTTATTGCACGAAAGCTTAATGTATCAAAGAAGAACAAAGTATTCATGATTTTCCATTGCAGAACCTGCCTAATCCTGATCGTGTAGTGATTCATTATTTGAATCTCGTGATTCTACTTTCTATGACTTAAGTTAAATTGAGAATTATCTTCTGAATCATAGTAGAGATTTTATTCATCCATCAAATTAAAATACACATAGAAATAGATTTTGCTTTCACTTGATTTCATTTGTTATATTTTCTTCCGTATTTTGCAATCAATCGTTCTAACATTCGTCTTTTGTTTGCACCATCCTAAACCTTGTGGGATATTTATCACGAAAAAATTCCCGAATGATGTTTATGTTGCATAGTAATGCGAGGGCATTTCCACTTTCCG
This sequence comes from Teleogryllus oceanicus, assembly GCA_964035755.1. Classification (NCBI taxonomy): domain Eukaryota; kingdom Metazoa; phylum Arthropoda; class Insecta; order Orthoptera; family Gryllidae; genus Teleogryllus; species Teleogryllus oceanicus. Next base: position 3,833,179 of record CAXIVR010000014.1, on the reverse strand, counting down.
CCGGAACCTTGACCTCAGATCCTGAGGTTCATTGAACGGCAGGAGACAATGAGGTCGTTTCAGAGAATTGCTCACGGTATCCGCGTAGTCTGTTCGTTCATTCAATTAGGTACGAAATGTTCCAAGTGAGACTCCGAACTCCGGTCCTCGACCTCCCCTCCCTTTCACACACATTCCAATTTCTGCTCCGGTCAGAGGTCATTGCTCTCCTACTTGGCTATATGCCCTTGTTCCACTAACTTGCAAACAACAATATTATTTACTAACATTTCCCAGGGATTTTATTAATTACGTACTTCAAGTATCAAACCATTTAAAAAAACCTTACGGTTTTCGGTGAATAAAATATTTGTATTTGTATTTTTAAGGGCAAAATCTTCTTTCACCAGTTAACTTTACGCTTCGGAGGGGAAGTAAAGCTGGCTGTCCCATATTGTAGATTTACTGCAAGTAAAATATCCTCAAGGGTAAGAGAAGCTTCTGAGCTAACTTTAATCTCATGTTTTATCACCCGAGCGTTACTTTCTTTCTCTGCTAGATGGTGAAAGGAGCATAGCGACAGGTTGAAGAGCTACCTGATCCTCATAGGTAAAATAAGACATCATTGATTGATTGAATGCAATTTGAATTCTGGAAGGTATCCCAGTCTAAATAAAATGTTTAGAATGTAAAACCAGCGCAACCAATTGCACAAAAGTATGAAGATATTTTCAAAACTGAAACCGTTTCACTCGGTTATTTTTTTGGAACTATATTTAATTGAAAATATAAATATCGTTCTAACCATTTAAACAGATTTTTTCAGTTATGATTTCGGTTTTATGCTTTGTTTATTATACATACGTTCCTTGTTCTTCGTCAATGGTAGTGTGGAGTGCACAGAATTTATGGCACTCTGGGGGAATTACAATGCAATGCCAATCACATGCGATCTCCAGGGTTGGTCTCTAAAATTCTAATTCAAATAGTGGCGACGTTCAGAAGAGTTAATTAGCTGATGTCGAAAATCAGCGATTGTCGGGGCTCCGAATATTTTAACATCCTGGCTTACAAACTACTAAAAGAAATCCAGGCTATGTTGCACTTCATGGATTTCACTATTTCTGGGCAATACTTACTATTTTGATTGTAGAAAGTATCTGAACATACATTCGGTGCACAAGGAAAGTGACTCCTCAAAAAAATTGTCATATTGCAGAATAACTGTTTATTTTCCGGTAAAAGATGATGAAGTGATTTGATTTAAAAACAGGCTTGCATTTGAAATATCTTTACGAATTATGTGCTAGTAATACCAAATTATTTTTTAACTATAGTCGTTCCCTTCACTAAATGATGACGTGCCACCTTTCATGTGCATCGACAAGATACAGTATTCTTGGTGGAACATTCTATTTTTTGGTAATTGATTACTCAAATAATTGTATTAGTCATACTTATTCAAAGTTTGTTAATGCTTCTGTTTTACTAGTAATCTTCACGCATTCCTGCAGTTGACCTCTGTTGAAAGTATCTCGTGCTGATTACTCCCTTCCGCTTAGGTCACGTTCTGTTACGGGTCGCCGCTCCCGCCCACCAACACACCTTTGGACGATTTGCCAGCTTGCACTCTTCATTGTCCCTTCATGGGCTGCTTTAAGAGCTTCGTAGTTGAAATTATGTAGTTCAAGCTGCTCTCCTCGAAAACCTTTATTTGTGAGATCCAGTCAGCCGTCAGCAGTAGTTGTAGCCGTCAGTAGTAGCTGTTGTAGTACCTATGGCAGTAGTTCTTCACCTCTCCGTAGAGCCGTGTTTGCAATATTGATCCCTCTCAATTCCATATTTGCAATTGATTCCTTGCAATTGAGCCTCTCCATATTTGAAATTGATTCGAGGCATTGCTGCTAATGCATAAATGCTTTTCCATCAAAGGTCAATCGATAATTGTCTCGTGACATTGAACACCCCCATATTTTATAAATTATAGACGCGTCAAAGAAATTATTCATATTATTGTATTTGTATATTGAAATATGTTCTACTGAAGTATCAATAATGGGAAAGGTGGCTAAGTATTGGAGAGCAGAAAATATCACAAATAACATAATGGAACGAAAGAGTGGAAAATGGAGAGAATGGCCGAGGTATAGAACGCGAGAGACTCGGAAGAGAATGGAGTTGAAGAGACTAAGAAGGCGAGATAATAATACAAAGTAAGAGAGACAGATTACTCATAAAGAACTAAAGAAAGAGAGAGAGAGGGAGAGAGAGAGAGGGAGAGAGAGAGGGAGAGAGAGAGGGGAGAGAGGGAGAGAGAGAGAGGAGAGAGAGAGGGAGAGGGAGAGGGAGAGAGGGAGAGAGAGAGGACGGGGGGAAGAAAAGAGAGAGGAAAATTCCATTCCAAAAATATAAAAAAAAAAAAAAAAAAAATTTACTACAAGACAATATAATCAAACAATAAAACGCATATACCCTGTAAAGTTGCACAGTATGCGTTCTGGTCATGCCGGTCTATTTACTCTACTCTATTTCCTCGACTCTCATCGCCACATTTAGTCCTCCATTGAGCGTCATGCTGTCATTCATGGTCTATTACCTCCCTGACCTCCTTATATAAAGACAAACATCATCGCTATGATTTATTCCCTCTAATTTATGTAAACAACCACAGTCCGCACAATTCGATTTACTAGGAAACTCCCCATATAAAGCCCTTCCCCGCCCAGTTGCATTAGATTTGCTCAACTCTCGGTTCACGGTTACATCTCTAAAGTGCTTCACTACTACAATGCGAGGCGAACGTTGTGAATTCTATTTCCTCCCAAGCAGACCAAACGGCAACATCCAGTATCAAAATGAAACATTTTATTCACCACGGTTTCAACATTTCGCCGACGACGTTCTATACGAGTTTTTGAAACGAGGAATGACATCAAATTCCGTCGTCTGCAGGACTTTCATGAGCAATTTTAATTTTCACCAATCTCGGCCGCAGAGCTTTTGCCAACTATGTTTTTGATGTAGTGATGTGAAGAGTATTTTTCTTATTAATTTAAAATGTCTTTTGTAATGGTGGTCTCTTTTTGCATTGGAAAAACACGGAAGATTGCAGAGTACAATAAAAGGTATTGACTTTTGCCTCGGTTTGTGCTCGGCAACTGCTGTTACATAGTATTTCTCTCCACTGCCTCAATCTCCTTAACCCTGCTCATGAAGCCATTGCACGGTCTCCTGGTGACCTTTCACCTCTGCCCTTTCCGCCCTCTTGCCGCCGATTTGCAAACAGGATTCTCTGCACACACACACACACACACACACACACACACACACACACACTCGTTACTTCAGTTGCGCGACCCCTCTCTCCCTGCCACGACCGCGGCACCCCTAACTCCCCCCTCCGCCTGCCACCCTCTCCCCTCGCCTCCCTCCCCCTCCCCCCCCGCCTGTTTCTCCCCAACTTATCCTGTCCGTCTCATCGAACCCCTGCGTTCCCCTACCTCTCCTCTCCGCCTCACCTCTTCTATCCGCTTACCCGCTCGTCCCTAATCATTCTTCCGCTTGCCCTCCTACCCCCCCCCTCCCTCCGTCTCACTTTGCCTGTTCCTCCCCCACCTCATCCTGTCCTTCTCATCGAACCACTGCGTTCTCTACGTCATCGTCTCCTCCGCCTCGCCCCTTCGCCAGCGTCTCCCCTACCCTTCTTCGCTTACCCCCTTTTCCTCGCCCCTTCCCCCCCATCCCTTCATATCGCACAGCCTGCGTCATCCCTACCCCACCCTATCCGCCTTGCTCGCCTACCCCCCTCCCTCTCCCCTCCCCCTTGTCCCCCCCCCGCGCCCCACCTCCGTCTCGTCCCCCACCTCGTCCCCTCTGCCACGACCCGCCACGTCCCGTGTGTACAGCAGGTGTTTCCGTCTACCCTAAAACTACCCCGCTCCTTCTGCTGCCACTACCTGTTTCTATGGCTGAGCCTTCTCAAACCTACCACCTATCGGGAAAGGTGGCTCAGGTTGTAGTGCCACGGATTTTAGACACTAGCTAGATAGCTGGGTGGAATTCAGTCCCTGTCTGGAGGAGAATTTCAGCGATCGGCTGTTCTGATCGGTAGTTTTGCGTTGTTTCTTGGATCAGCGATCAAGTGAATACCGACTGCCCGCGAAGTTTCCTTCCCCTTCGTTTTTCCTTCCCGTTACTTACACACACATGCACTGACATGCACTATACCACCACACATGCCGCGAGAGCGGTTTGGAGCTTAGAGCTTCTTCAGAATGGGGAGTTACCCAGCTGATGGGAGGATGGAGAAAACCCAGCTCACCGACAGGTAGGTCGCCACCGAATCTCACCGTCCAGCAGGGAAAGATCACCGCCACTTACCGAGGAAAAACAAATTCACTACACTATCGGAACACATGATCTTAGCAGTTGCATCCCGAAATCCCCAATGAATCCATCAATCAAGTCTGCCACTTCCTCCCCACCACGGTCTGTGTCTGTCACTATCCAAACTCCACTCCGCTTCCGTTTGGCCACGTTTCCGCCACTGTTCCCGATTGCGGCACTTGGCATCAACACCGTCTCAGGGTCCCTTTAACCGCCAGTCTGCTGCGGCCCCTCCGCAGATACACCTTCTCCTCGCCACAGCCAGCTCCACCTAAACCTCGCCGCCCCATCTCCGCTTCCGCCTGAGTTTGTTACTGTCCCACGTCAATCCCGCCCCCCAATACCGTGTTTCACGACGTGTCACCCCAAACCTCGGCGGCATCTCCGCGCTATTGTCTGCTTCTGCGGGCGCCGTACTTGAAACACGACGCTTCCTCTTCGTTACCCTACATCAACCCCGCCCCCCCCGCACGCCTGTCTACCGTTGCCTACCTGATCCTCATAGCTTCTACTGCGAGCGGTGGCTCGTGTCATTACATGCCTCTGACCAAGTTTCGAGTCCCGACGGCAGCAGGATTTGCGACACTAGCTCGTATGCTAGGTACCGGAAGCGGTAGCTCAGTGCATCAACTGATGTCACTGCAGCGCCTCTGACCGGGAGGTCCTACCGTTCGAGACCTGACGGCGGCAGGATTTTCGACACTAGATTTACAGCTAGGTCGGATTCAGTCGCTGTCTGGAGGGGAATTCTAGCCGGCTCCTCTGATCGGTAGTTTTCCGTGGTTTCTCCGATCCTCTCCACTTACACATACACTTACACTAACATACACTACACTACCACAGACCGGGAGACAGTCGCGGGTTGGAGCTTGTCCCGGCTGGGGCGGTGCTCCGTTGGTGGGAGAGTCCTGGTTAGAGGGAAACCCCACTAGCGGACAGTAGGTCGCCGCCGGATCTCGCCATTTAGCGGGGGAAGATTACCGCCATCTCCCTAGAAAAAACATGCACTACACTAACGGGACTAATGATCAAAGCAGTGGACGCGCCCGGACACACGAAAAAATCAATCTAACAATCGTGAGCTAGGTCAAATTCAGTCGCTGGCTGGAGGAAAATTCTCGCTGCCGGCTGCACTGATCTGTAGTTTTCCGTGGTTTCTTCAATGAACACCAGGTGAATGCCGGAGCAGTACCGCGCGGGATCTTTCCCCTTCTTCCTTGTCCCATCCTCACCCCCCTCACACTACCCTCCTTACCCCTCCCCCAACACTGCCACATATGCCGGGAGACCGGTCATAGAACTTGTCCCGGCTGGGGCCATCCCTTCCTGGCATCCCCTCCTTTTGTAAGTTCTCTGTTTTCATTTATTCTCGTGTATTCACATTAAGCTCGTTTACGCAAAATATATTAAAATTGCATATGATAATGGTGATTCCACCGCATACACCGCATGATAATGGTGATACACCGCATACACCGCATACACGTTTCACACAGCAAATTGATTGTGTGTTAGAAATCCAGGAATAAATAATTCCCTCGTATTGTCCGTTTCGCTGTCTTATTACAAGTTGGGTGATTAAACTATTAAAATTCGCACTGTCTTGTAAAAGGGTTATAGCCCGTCTGCTGAGAATTGTGTACAATGTTCCTGGGGATGTATGCCCTGATGCTTCCCGTTCAAATCTGGGATTTCTAGATAACTCGGTGATAATGAATTTGAACGAAGCTATCATTTGCAATTATTATTTATTTATTCTTTGCCTTAAATGCTCCTTACGTAGTAAAGAGAAAGTATTATGCTGCAGAGGAATGACGATTTTTCTGCAGAAAAAAATGCTTTAAGGCAAAAACATCTGTCAGCCAAACCGTTGGTCCGTCAGTCAGTGGTGAATACTAGAGTCCGTTCAAACGATTTTATCTCCATAAATTTGAAATAAACAAATTTGAAACGGTTTTAAAAAAATACATAAAACCTTCAAATTTTTAAACTTTTATAGCCAATGGCCACATTTTTAGATTTTTTGAATTACCATAAATGCGAAAGTATGCTTATAAAAATGGTGCTAGTTTGATTTTTATTGAATTCTAAATTTTGCATACTTTCATGTCTTTAAACATTTTCGGCATCTACAACAAAAACACTAAAGATAGAGTTTTTCTTAAGATATGTTCATTAATCTTGAAATAATGACAATGAATATCTCTGAATATTCAAAATTGCAAATTCTAATGTTGGTAAGGTTGAATGTAGCAGTAAGGACGGTGGTCTAGGAGTGCGTCAGTGGTAAGAACCTGATTTCGAGTTCCAGTGTGGAAAAAAGCTGGTTGGAAATCCTTTCCCAGGTTTAATTGTTATTATAATATTGACATTGCAAATAATGTCATATAAATAATTTTGCCATTATAAATAATGCGAGAAGGTATGTGCAGTAGCAGCCTCGATAGTTTCTTTTAATTTTAACTTTGATTATTGTTTCCTGGAACATTAATATTAAGTGGTTCTATGTGCAATCTTCTAATTGAAAACCTTCAACATATACATCTGCGTATTCTAAGGACTGTTCCTTAATCCGTAGTGACACTGAAATCAACATTCAGATCCATGTTGCGTCGAAAACTCTATGTAATGTTACGGATTATAGGACCATCCATTGGCCTCCGGTGGGAATTCCGTAAGAGCGCGCCTCTTCACTTTCCAATATACTTTACATCACTTTTCTTGAAAGGAAAAAGCTGAGAGACCTGAAGCTACCGTAAACAGGAAGTTCAAACCCAAAATATACATTTAGTATTCATGAAGAAAATCAAATGCATTGCAAACCAGCTCATCAATATTTCAGCGATGTTTTGTCCAAGAGTTTGATGTTCTGAAGTGACAAAATATGGTATTTAATAGAACTCAAACATTATTTGTTCTTTTTACATCGGAAGAACGGGTTTCTCTGTCTTACGTATCCTGTTTACACCCATGCGAGCAAATTACCCTCATTTATTTCAGTTTATTTTGATTCTGTTATCATGAATATAATGTATTTATCTCAAATTGTGATAAAAAATCAACGAACTTTGGCGCGTGCTTAACTGTCAGTTCTTATGTATAATACGTTCAGAAGCCAAACACTACGAAAAAATATTCCCTTCTTTCATTAACAAGGAACTCTCTCATATTCATTTGGTTTTCACCAAGTCTCTTTATGAACAACACTTCTCTCCTTTCATTAAGAGGCGAATACAGGACTTCATTTCAGTTATGTGGTATCAACTGTGCGAGAGTGAGGTATTTCGTATTGGTTCCTTGAATGTTCTGCTGATGTGGTAATTCAATGGGATAGCGTTCCCTCATTAAGTTTAGCACCTGAAGATGTAACAAAACGAGATACGAAACGTTGTGAAATTACTGAATAAATGGAAATAAACTTTGGATACTTTTATTTGTAACATCTACAAAACTGCGCGAGTTCAGCCACTGACTGGAAGAGAGTGGCCGGCTGCTCTGATCTGTAATTTACATGGTTTCTCCGATCAACACCAGGCGAATGCCGGAGCACTACCCTAAGAAACGGGCCACGGACCGCGTGCGATGTGTCATTCCTCTTCCTTGTCCTATCCTCTCCCCTTACACACACACACTTACACTAACATGCACTACACTACCACATATTCCGGGAGACCGGTCGGGAGCTTAGCGCTTGTCCCGGCTGGGGCGGTGCCCCGCTGGTGGAGAGTCCTGGTTAGGGGGAAATCCCACTAGCCGACGGTAGGTCGGTGCCGGATCTCGCCATCCAGCGAGGGGAAAATCACCGCCATCTTCCAAGAAAAACATGCACTACACTAACGGGACTAATAACACAAGTAGTTGACGCGCCCGAAAACACGAAAAAATCAATCAATCAATCAACCACGCATGCTGGGAGACACAACAGAAGCTGTGTCTCAAACGGGGAGGTGTCCCGACAGTGGAAGATACCTGGCTGAGGGAGAGCCCCGTAAACCGACATGTATGATGGCACCAGATCTCACCATTCAGCGGGAGAAATTCACAGCCACCTAACCGAAAATCATGCACTGCACCTACGGGACTAGAGACCATATCCGTTGACGCACACGGAAACATGAATTAATGAATCAAACCTGAAGGAATAAATGAATGACGATGGGAGATGGCTGAGAAATGAGAGGTTCAAAATTCGTAGATCACGGACTCCTTAAGAAAAAAACACATTTAAGTGTAGCCTATACGCAGTGTCATCCTTTAATATTAAACGACATTCTTGAAAAGTCACAATAATACACGCCGAAAGTATTTAGAGAACGATTTTACTTCGTCAAGACTTTCCTCTTGAACCGATATTTATTATACTAATTGCAACTCGCTTTTCGTAATAAAATATCCGATATATAAGAGGTATCAACCACAATAGTATGCTATATAAATTTACTTTGCAAAAAATTCAGCCATACACGTGTTTCGGGAACTTTCCCCCATCATCAATGGCTCTACAATATTAAAATTAAATCACCAAATTAACATATGAATAGCTACATCATACAAGGAAGTATATAATCTAATTCAACATTAAAATTATTTATTTAAATAGAGTTCTTTCGTAGTTCACATAGATTGTGAGTTGTATTATTTCTGAATGTTCTTTCGCGACTCAGGTTGTTGAAATACAATTACTCTTGAAAAGTGAGTAAAGAAATATGAGTCAAGTTTTTCTTTTTTTTAATTTCGAAGTGTCCGTAAATGACACCTTCCCGCGATTAGAATTGAAATGGAGTAACTGACTCAGAACAACATCGATACTCTCACGTGCCGTTATACAAACTCTTTTATTGTAGTTCAGATGTGTGCGGTGCGAACTTCCAGAGAAATGAGGGCGGATTCCCAACGTATGCAGAGAATATGTTGCAGCGCTACTGACATAAAAAATAATGGCAATTACCCATGTTGATAGCCAAGAGATAAAAAGGACATGAGAAAAAAATTAAGACCACCATTATAGCCCAATATGTGTGCGTATGTGATGTTAGTCGTTATTAAGTAATGACTAGAGTAGGGAGATTTTAATTCAATGTCATTTTTTTCCTTTTCACTTTACAGGAATGCCGTTTATCATTGAATTTCATCTTATGACAAAAAGAAATGACCATTTTTGATACGTCTTTTTTTGTTGCATTTTTTGTCGATTTCGGTTATAAGTCGTCTTTTAACTTTTCGTCGATTTTAATGTCATTTCAATGGTACTTTCTTCAAATAATATTTAAGAGATGCAAATTCACAGAATTTCTATGGACCTATACCCTATTCTATTTCTTCGCTCAGATGTTGTAATGTCAGCCATTGTGAGTATGTAATCTGTTCTTGTGACGCCTGTTAGCGTCATTGACGGTTCATTCGATTTCGGGATAGCTAAAGACAGATTTTCTGGTAAAGAACAGTCCAAAGCAAAAGTTTGAAAGCTGAGTTCACTGGAACGAAAAGAAGTAGCCTCGATTACATCAGTAACATATCCAACAGCTTAAGTGTTTATTTGAACTGGTTTTGATAATATTTTTTACGTCATTTTTGTTTGTTTTAGGGCATTTTAAAAACATTTTAAGAGAATTTTATTGAGCATTCTGGCGATGTTTTAGGTCGTCAAAATCCGCCCCCTAGTATTGACCTTTTCGTCAAATAGACAATATTATACTAAATGAAGGGAATTTTCCTCTCGTTTTTTTCTAGAATGGCCATTTTCCGTAACGTAGTATTCAGATTAAATGACATTGTTATTCACAATTTTCTTGTGTTAAAAAAGATACAGCATTATTAATGCGTTTATTTAAAAAAACAAAAAACAATATAAGGAAAACTTTTATCCATGCAACCCGATCCGAAATCATTATTCTTATGTCGACTTTCTGAATTGACGTGATGTGACGTCAACCATTTTCGTGAATTTCATCTTTTGGAAAACATTTAGAATCGGGGAAACTTAACAGTTTTAGTTGAATTTCCTTGAACAGCGGTTCCATGGTGTAATGGTTAGCACTCTGGACTCTGAATCCAGCGATCCGAGTTCAAATCTCGGTGGGACCTGCAATTTTGAAATTGTATGATAGGTATCTTCACATTACTGAGATGTATCTTATTTCAAATCGAACTTTGAAAGTGCAGAAAGGAGGTACTTGATGGCAGGAAACACTCTTGTAACACGGAGGTAACGATTCAAATGTGAAACACTGAGGTCTTCAAGAGAATAAAATGCATTATAATCAGTGCAATTGGACTTCGGGTTACCATTTTTTGGCATACGTCTATTTTATTCCTGTGACAGACACAAATTAATTATTACCTATTAAGACGTTAAGACTTACATATTCCAGAGAACCAAATTTATAGCTCCTTAAATTCCTATTTCACCTTCAGAACTTAAAATATCTGTTCGTATTGTAAATTAGAAATTGAATGGGATTGTTTTGCAAATTTCAATTTGTAAATAAGGGGGTATAATTTTTTCAGCGTCCTCTTCGTCCTCCTTATACCAGCGTCAGTGGTTCCATGGTGTAATGGTTAGCACTCTGGACTCTGAATCCAGCGATCCGAGTTCAAATCTCGGTGGGACCTTCAATTTTGCGTTGCGGGTTCTATCGCTGAGCATTGCCACGGTGCGTTTTAATTCTAAGTTAGTGTTATTCCCAAAGAATTCTCAGAGGAAGAATAGAATGGTAAGGAATTATAAACCTGTGGAAGGCGTTTCGATTCCCGCTATAGTTCCTGCCTATCGAATTGACTTGCTGCGGTCATCCTTTGTTGGCCATCCTCCAAGAAGTTGTTCTTCCTAGATCAATTCATACAATTTATTTACCTACAAAAGATTTTACCTACTATAGATTACAATTATTCCAAACAAAAGATCACGAATAAATCCATTGTTTGCTCTCGGGCTGTTTTATATCTTGGTGATCCCTCCCAGGGGGGTTGTTTTCTTACAATTTACATTTTTGTATTTTCATTTGCAATTTATTTATATACAGAACACACGCGCATGATATTTTGTACACGTGTCAATGTGTCACGCGGTGATGATATTTTTTACAATAATAATGTTGACTATCTCTGAAATGAAGTGGTTTGAGTTTATTTAGTCACTTTATCAAGGCTTTGTTTAAAAAGATTTATTATGAGGTAATTAGACTTTCTGACTTTACTGATGTTGTAGGCCTTTCATTTTTATAATTTCTGATATTGTTGGATTTTAAAAGCCTTGAAAATTAAAACGAAGCCATCTGTCGCTGATCTCTAAAATTTACCTGAAAACTTAGAGATTATGAGACGGTTACTGAATCGTTAAGTTTCATTCCGAAGATTCCATAGGTTTTGTAAATATTACTTTTATATCAGAGAGAGAGAGAGAGAGAGAGAGAGAGAGAGAGAGAGAGAGAGAGAGAGTAAATTTGCAAGGCTGGATTTTCAAAACCTTCCTTAGTATACTAACCTATAACAGTGCATTTGTCGCTGATCTTAAAAGTTAACCTCAAAATCTAAAGAGATTTTGAGACAATTGCTGAACAGTAAAGTTGCATTCCGTAGGTTCCATAGGTTTCGTAATAATTAATTTTTGTCTCTGAAACTGCTTCATTTCCCCGAGGCGAATTGCTGGATTTTAAAAATATTGATGCATGTACTAATGAATCACAGCGCATTTGTCGCTGATCTACAAAATTTACCTTGAAAGCAAAATTTACCTTGAATTGATACGATAACTGAGCCAAAAAGTTTCATTCCGTAGGTTTTGTAAATAATAATTTTATTTCTGAGAGAGCTTTATTCTCCTGAGGTGATCTCAAAAGTTTACCTTGAAAGCCATAGATATTGAGACGAGAACTGAGCCATAAAGTGGCATTCCGTAGGTTCCACAGGTGTTATAAATATTAATTTTTTATCCCTGAGAGCGCTCTATTTCCCCGAGGCGAAAGGTGGGGCGTGCGTACTGCGTGTGCAGGGCGTCACGAGGGTCGCTGGGCGGCGCGGCGTCCCGCTGACATTTGCACACACAGGGCTCGTTCAGGCCTTCAAACAGAGCGCGACGTGAGGCGACGCGACGCGGCGAGGCAGAGGGCGAACCGACGCGGCACGTGGTCTCCGGCGCGGGCGCTCGCGCTTTTCTCGGCGCCTCTCCCCATCGTCCCTCCCCCGCCACGCCGCTCACTCTCCTGTTGAGAGCCAGGTCGAGCGCGTAGGCAAGTAAGTTGAATTGACTGATTGACTTTTTCGGGTTTCCGGGCGCGTCAACTGCTTTGGTCATTAGTCCCGTTAGTGTAGTGCATGTTTTTCGCAGGAGATGGCAATGATCTTCCCACGCTGAATAGCGAAATCCGGCGCCGACCTACCGTCGGCTAGTGGGGTATCCCCCTAACCAGGACTCTCCCACCAGCGGGGAACCGCCCCATCCGGGACAAGCTCTATTCTCCCGACTGATCTCCCGGAATACGTGGTAGTGTTAGTGTAAGGGGAGAGGATAGGACAAAGAAGAGGAAGGAATGATCGCGCGCGGCCCGTGGCTCGTTTGTTAGGATACTGTTTCGGCATTCGCCTGGTGTTGATCGGAGAAACCACGAAAAATTACCGACCAGAGCAGCCAGCCGCTAGAATTCGCCTCCAGACAGCGACTGAATTCGACCTAGCTGAAAAGATAGTGTCGAAAATCCGTCAGGACGCGAACCTTGGACCTCCCGGTCAGAGGCGCTGCAGAGACATCAGTTCATGCATTGAGCTACCGCTCCCGGTCAAATAAGTTGAAAAAAAAATCATGTAACTAGAAATTAAAAAATAAATAGTTATTCATGCATCAAGGACGTTAAAAGGATTCTAACGAATGAAGTAACAGTGCATTTGTCACGACAAAATATTAGAGGTCCGATGCTCTGATGTTCCACAAGAGAACATGTAGTATCATTCAACTGTTTTCATATTTTTCTCGAAACCACGATTTACTCCATCCAGGTAAGTTATGCATTGTATACCGAGCTCCGACTCGGAAGACGATGACAAGCTATAACGTATCAGTAAAATATAAAGTGTATTTTTAGACACATTTTTAATATGTTATTTGATTAAACATTGCAAACAAAAAAAATAAAATTATACGGGCATACGGTCATCATCGCGAGCACTTATACACACACACACACACACACACACACACACACACACACACACACACACACACACACACAACACAACACACTCACACACACACATATATATATATATATATATATATATATATATATATATATATATATATGTGTGTGTGTGTGTGTGTGTGTGTGTGTGTGTCTATGGAAGAATGTACATAATCCCGGTTTATAGATATTACATCGTGTGTTTGGCAGCCTTAATATTAAACTTAAATTCTGATATTACAATTGCTGCTAACTACACATGAATATAGCATCAATGGGATTATTTATTCAGGTCTGAAAATATGCTGAAGGATGAGTCTAGTGGGAGTCTACATTGTATTCTAATTAGAATCCGATAGGTGGTGGCTAAGTGATATTGGACAGATTCGGTTGGTTGGCTGGTTTGGTGGTTGCTCGGTTGGTTGCTTACTTGTTAGTGCTAGTGTCGAAATTCCTGCCACCGTCGGGACTCGAACCGCAGGTCCTCCCGATGAATGAAACCGGGAGCGGTAGCTCAGTCCATCAACTGATATCACTTCAGCACATCTGACCGGGAGGTTCTAGGTTCGAGTCCTGACGGCGGCAGGATTTTCGACACTAGCTTTTCAGCTAGGTCGAATTCAGTCTGTGCTTGGAGGAGAATTCCGGCTGCTCTGATCGGTAGTTTTCCGTGGTTTCTCCGATCAACATCAGGCGAATGCCGGAGCAGTACCCTATCAAACGGGCCATGGACCGCGCGCGAACTGTCCTTCCTCTTCCTTGTCCTATCCTCCCCACTTACACACACACACACACACACACACTCACTTACACTAACATGCACTACACTACCACATATTCCGGGAGACCGGTCGGAAGCTTTGAGCTTTTCCCGGTTGAAGCGGTGCACCGCTGGTGGGAGAGTCCTGGTTAGGGAGAAACCCCACTAGCCGACGGTAGGTCGGTGCCGGATCTCGCCATCCAGCAGGGGAAAGATCACCGCCATCTCCCGAGAAAAATCATGCCCTACATTAACGGGACTAATGACCAAAGGAGTTGTGGCGCCCGGAAACACGAAAAAAAACAAACCAAACTGCAGTGACATTAGTTGATTCCCTGAGCCACCCCTCCCGTTAGGATGAGATAAAATTCACGTGCCACCTCATTAAGGAAGTCGGGTGGAGCGGGCAAGGATGCGTTGCTCGTTGTCGCCCGCACCCTCACCCTGCGGCCCATCAACGGGGCGTCACCTGGAAGCCGCCGGGCCTTCGCTCGATCAGGCGCCTTTAGCGCTTCCTAATGGGGCGCGGGAGGGCCGTAATGAGCACAGCGCTCGAGTTAGTCTCATCCGCTCCAGACTTTGGAAGAGAAAGAAAGAGAGAAGGAAGAAGAAAGAAAGAAAGAAAGAAAAAGAGAATGGAAAGAAAGAAAGAAAAAGAGAAAGGAAAGAAAGAAAGAAAAAGAGAAAGGAATATTAAAAAAGGATGAAAATTAAATTCATTTTTGTTGGTTGGTTGATTAGTATTTCTAGTCATGTCAACTGCTAAGGTCATTAGTCCCGTAAGTGTATGGAACGTATTATAGCGGAACGTGTTTATCTTCTGGATGGCGAGACCCGGAGCCGACCTACGGTCAGACACGTTTTTTTCCTAACCAGGAATCTCCCACCAGCGGTGCATCATCCCATCTGGGACAAGCTCTAATCTCCTTATCGGACTCCCTACATGAGTGTAAGTGTAATGTGTGGTGGTGCACACTAATGGTAAATGTAAATAAAGGAAAGGTTAGGACAAGGAATGGGAAGAAAATATTCAATGACATTAACATTTTATAATAAAATGTTTAATAAAACCCTACGATTTTATTATAAAATCGTATTTTATAATAAAATCGTATTTTATAATAAAATGTATACTCTTTTTTTTTTTATTAAACAAAGTTCTCTCTACCCAATTTTCAAAGACAATTACATCATTCACTTAATACACTATCTTCCATAATAAGTTGAAGGCTTATAGCTTTTATAATTACTAAAAAATATAACAATCTAACAATCTGAAGCTGCAAAGGGTACTCATCTATTAATGGACGCAATAAAAATCTGATCTCTGACATCTAATGGACACATTAAAAATATCCATGGTGCTTTCCTCGTAGCTGAGATAGGACCTCGCATCATCGAACTTGTAATCAAGCACTATTTTGCGCTGCCCATACTACTTATTTTATATGAAAGTTTTTTGAAACTAAATTTTTTAAAGAAATATTATGTATTAAAAATTTATTATCAGTGAAAGCATACGAAGTGAATGACATAATTGTCTTTGAAAATTCGCCACAGACAACATATTATATCGACAGAATTAACAGCCAAATATAAAACAAAAGATGCTATAAAGGTTGTGTGGTAGCTGTATAATCAAGGCGGCAGCTGCATGCTTCTTTGATCATAAGTGCGCTATTCATAACGCTCCGGAGGACGTTGTCTTACGCGCGCCACTAGTGAGGCATTAAAGGCGGTGCGTAGCGGGAACGTAGTGACTACAATGTTGCTTGGAGGTGCGTGTAAGGAACATTACACCTCCCTAGCGACACAAGACGCCATCACGTTACATTAATTAATAATCACGCACTCACATAACCGTAACTTCTGTTCTCTTTTAGAAGAATTATTAACGGGGTAGGAAAGTGGCATACTTACATTTTTGGCACGTCGTATTTTATGAACAATTTAAACAACACTGAGAATGTACTTTATAGAGTTAAGCTAAAATACACTTCACTTGTTTTTTTTAACGTCATACATTCTCATGCTTCTCTTTATCTCTTCAGTTCTTTTTTTTATGTAAAGACCTACTTCTTCGTTAAGAGTCGATTAATTTTGGAAGAAATCCAAAAACTCATAGAACATAAAAAACATTGAAGAAATTTAACAGAGGCTTTTTTAGTTGCTTAAAAACGAACAAAAACTTAAAGAAAACGAAAAATATGTCCTAAAAGTTCAGAAAAAATTAGAATTATTTTTGTAATTATAAAAGCCTTGTATTATAATCAATTTCGTGGCTATTGCCGGCCCGGTGGCCGAGATCGCTAAGGCAGTAGTGTCGTAATGATCTCGGACCGAAAGGTCGCGGATTCGATCCCCGCCTCGGGCATGGTTGTATTCGTGTTCGTCCTTTAACCCCTTATCGTCACCGTATAGTTTTATCTTCACAGTTACCGTAACATTAACTTCAATAGTGGTAGCTAATGACCTACATGTTAAGGCGATCTTAAATAACAAAAAAAATCGTCGTTTTCTTTTATAACGAATTCCCGCATTTGAATTCACTTGCCACAAACAATTTCATGTATAGCATTTGCTTACAAAAAGTTAGCTTACACGTCGCTTATTCCCCAAATTTTAAAATTCGGAGTAGTTTGCCGAGGACCTTTCAGAAAGGAACAAAAACGCAGTATGGACAAAATTCAAAGGCGAGGAGAAAAACATTATTATTCGGTAAACCAAACACATTCGTAGCTTTGACTTGGAAACCTTTAGAAACGCGTAGAAAAAAGGCCAGGCTTTGCGCTCTATTAAACTTTTACATAGGTAAACCGGCATGGGGTGAAATTCAGAGCAGAATGGAGAGACCATTCTACTATAGCAGAGGGGGATCATCCTTACAATATGAACGAAAAAAGCGGAGGACACACATTAAATAACACTCGGTTCTGCAGGATTAGACATTCACCACCGTCGGATCTCGATCCCTAGATCCCTTTTGTTTTTTGCTTTTTTTTTGTTTTTTTTTCTCCCTTTCAAAATTCAAAATTTATTGCTTGTTTATCCTTGAAAATAGATTTTATTACATGGGAGTCTATTATGGGAGTTTATTACATTTTTTTTCTCCCTTTCAAAAATTCAAAATTTAAGTAGTATTAGACTTAGTGTAGGGATCACAGAATTTTGAAAATGTGCACACAATTCACTTTTCCCCATAGCACGTCATACGCAGTTTTTAACTGTTTTTTTGACGTAAAATAAATAAATAAATAAATAAATAAATAAATAAATAAATAAACAAACCGGGAGAGATGGCTCAGGGTATCAACTGATGTTGTAACGTCGTAGCCTCTGTCATCCTTTATGAGAGACGGTTCCCCCTGACGACCATGACAACCCATTGCCATGGTGCGTATGAACACATGAAAGTTGTTATGAGAATCATCTTCTCTTTTCCGCAAGCGACACGCGGATGATATACGCTCTGTTCATCATTTCAGCAATCCGTGTATATTATGTACAAAATAAACGTACATGTTTGAGAATCCTGCCGTCTTACTCATCACGACGCTACAAAGTCACTGCAGTGCCTCTGACGCCTCTGATCGGTAGGTTCTAGGTTTGAGTACCGACGGTGGCAGGATTTTCGACACTAGCTAGATCAAATTAAGTCGCTGTCTGAAGAATTCTAGCGGCCGGCTACACTCATTGGTAGTTTTCTGTGGTTCCTCGGATTATCGTCGGGCGAATGCCGGAGCAGTAATTTAACAAAGGCCTACGGACCGCACGAGATCTTTCCTTCCTCTTCATTGTCCTATTCTCATCATTTACATGCACCCACACTTATAATTACATGCACTACTTTACCACACATGTCGAGAGACCGGTCGGGAGCTTGTCCTGGCTAACCCCTGCTGATGGAGATACCGGGTTGGGGAAAACTCCGCTAGCTGACGGTAGGTTGGCGCCGGATCTCACCATCCAGTGGTGAAAGTACACCGCCACGAGAAAAAGGTATGCACTACATTTATGAGGCCTGGTGGAAGTACACAGCCACCTCCCGAGAGAAAAGGCATGCACTACATTTACGATGCCAATGAACTTAGACATTGACGAGCCACGAATCACTAATCAATCGAACCCTAGGACCCGCAGGTCATAAGCAATTCAGTGACATCAATTGAAACCATGAACCACCTAAAGCAGGAGGATTAATGGCTTTCCAGAAACGCTTTCCTGTTTAATTTCCTCTGATGAATGACAGGTGGCTCAGAGCATCGACTGATGCCACTGCAGTGCCTCTGACCGGGAGGTCCTAGGTTTGAGTCCTGACAGTGGGTAGATTTTCAACACTAGATTATGGAAACTAGCTTTTCAGCTAGGTCGAATTCAGTTACTGTCTGGAGGAGAATTCTAGAGAGCTTGTCCCAGCTGGGACGTTGTCTCGCTGGTGGGATATACCTGGTTGGGGGAAACCCTGCTACCCGGCGGTATGTCGGCGCCGGATCTCGTCATCCAGCGGAGGAAGATCACCGCGACCTCCCAATGACACGTCATACAGTACACTTACGGGACTAATGATCTCGGTAGTTGACGCGCCTGGAATCACTAGCAACCAACCAAGAACCTCCGTGGATGAAATTACGGTTATCAGTCATTTACAGGATGAACAGGTCTCTTGGGCCCTAAACGTGAAAGAGACATAATAAAAATGATTGCTTGATATCAGTAAGTAATGGAGTGTCTTCAAAATTAATTTCGAGCGTTTATACCCCTAAAAGTAAAATAGGTATTTGACTAAAGTTCGAAGCCTATTATAATGCATTAGTTTTTTTTTGTAATACTATTTTTTACGTTTTCAGCATGTTAACTCAGAGTAGCATATGAATGTTTGACATGTGCAAATATTTACTGAGCATTTTTAAAAACTCAGGTCCCACCGAGATTTGAACTCGGATCGCTGGATTCAGAGTCCAGAGTGCTAACCATTACACCATGAAACCACTCTGCAAATACTATGTACAAAAATTAGTACAATTGCAAAATAATCAAATATTATCATAAGAATGTAATTTATTATTAAGTATGGTTATAATTCTTGAGTACATATGAATTATATTATTATATTATATTATGAAATTGTCAAGACGATTCATTGCCATTTCATTCAAGTTATAAAATTTTCAGATATAACATTGTAGTTTCGTAATTTCCAACTTCTGCATTTATTCCGAGAATGTTATTGGGTTTGAGCAGTTTTAAACAACAAGATCTAGTGCAAGAACAATTTGTCATATGTATAGAAAATTGTTGATTTTTTTATCTCACAACAAGTATACATTCTCTCAGGGGCGCCTCGAGAAATTCAGGGGCCTGCGGCAGTTGATCCACGGGGGCCCCTCATTTCTAACCAAAACTTCCCTCCTCCGCTGATTCATAAACCGAATTAAATTCTCCGTGCTTCATAAATAACTTATAATGTCGAATTAGTATTACAGATACATACATGATTTTTTTTTCATTTGAAAGAAAAAAGAAGATCAAGGCCCTAATATGTGGGGGCCTGGGGCAGTTTCCCCAACTGTCCCCCTTTCAGGGTACCTCTGCATTCTACACATGGTTCAACACGTCTAACCCAACAGTCTTAAAAGATTTCAACGGATCGTTCGTAATAGTTATGATTTTTGTTACTTAATGACACAAAAATCTTACACGCCCTAACTTTCAGCTGAATCGAAAAAGAAAATATATTACTGTCCTCGTACTTTATTGCTGTGCTTAGGTGGTAAAATGAAATAAGTCATATTGTGATGACATGCGATACAAAATAACATAAAATAACAAAATAACATAAAATAACATAAACATTGTTTGTTATTATTTTGAAGGAGGCAAAAAGTGCATTTCTCTTTGAGTTTATAAAAAACAATGGTGGCAAATTGCAATAAGACAAAAGACACAGACTAATTTTTCAATACATCTTGAGGCTTAAAATTGCTGTCATGGAAAATTTTAAAATTGTGACTTCAAACTTTTTGCCATCATAACACCGATTTTATCCCCCAGAGAATTTCCTCAGCCCATACTTTTTTCCCAATGTATCAATCAATGTGTAAGTGTCTTCTTGTGGTCCCACATCAGTGAGCGCAGAGTTAAAACCAGGCGCTCTTTGCCACACATTCCGTTGGTTTCGTTGCTTTTCGTCGCGATTCCTCATCAGTGAGTCACAGCTACGAAGCGAACCTGCCTGGGCAAACAGCGGCGTGGGGAGATGCGGTCATTGCAGTTGACTAGCAAGCAGGCGCAAGTAACGAGACTCCGTTTCGAAGGATTGCATGCACGTGTTCCGTTTCTCTGTCACTACTCTCGCTCCATCCAGAGACGGCATGACCTCACCGAAAGTATGGATCTGTTTACTCATGCATACTTACTATTTACGAAAATGAATAACTCAATTTGAACTGGTAACCTTGTTTGCCCAACGGAAATGAGGAGAGGTTATTTTTGCTTTAAAGATGAAAAGTAAACGAAGCTTAAATTTTTTTTTTTAATTCTGGAGGTTTGTGTAGCTTTGACGTTTCACTGTGATAACATGTGTGCTGTGTATACTGAAAATATTAATGCATTTTTACAATTTTTCGTCCCTTTAATAAATATACTTCACGTATCTGTGGAGCTTCAGGCAATGAAAGTGAATTAAATACTCATAATCTCCTCGGATAATAAAATTGTCTTCTACAATCATGAACCAAAACGAAAAAATACAAAAAACACAATCACAATCACCAAAATATATTTTAAGAAGTCAGCAATCATTTATCGTTGAACTCAAGTGACAGCGAGATGGGTGACGAAGTGAAGTACTTTCTGGTGGAGGAAGCTGCTTTACAATGATATTTCCAAACAATTTTGTGAGGAATATTTGATACGATGAATTAATGAATATGTGATTGAATTTATTTTGATATAAGTCGCGCATCCTCAATGCACCAGTATACTTTCCGCAGATTAAAAATGGCAGGTCCCACCGAGATTTGAACTCGGATCGCTGGATTCAGAGTCCAGAGTGCTAACCATTACACCATGGAACCGCTATACATTAGTTTCCTACTACAATTGTCAATTTCCTGAATTTCCTGTTCTGTATTTCCAAAATGAGATTTCTGATACATTGAAATTCACATTTGTGATGTATAGTACGAGCAGGCATTTTAAGCTCTAAAGGTGAAATATTTTAGGAACCATAAAATGGGTTCATTGATATCGGTACGTTGTTAGGGGTATTATTAATTTAATGTGTCCACGCCACCATAGTAAAATAGATACCTACTTATAAAAAGTAAAATTCGGAACTGTTCATAACGCATTTGCCATTTTTTGTAGGTCATAGCGTTAAACATTGGCATCTCAGAGTTGTATGAGAGTTCTCGTTTATTGCGACCCTAGTTCCTGCACCGAACTCTTTATTTTTAATGATTATTCACATTTACATTTCGATTTGAAAGAAGATACAACTTAGCAATGTGAAGATACTTCCCTCGCAATTTCAAAATCGCAGGTCCCACCGAGATTTGAACTCGGATCGCTGGATTCAGAGTCCAGAGTGCTAACCATTACACCATGGAACCGCTGTATAGATACCTTTCACTAAAATTGTTAACGTGGCCCATTCTCGATATCTGATTATTTTTAGAAGTTAAATTTACTATTGATGGTGGCATTAAATTAAATTATTGACTTTTGGATGTGTTTTCTTCTTACTTCAAATTAAATTGGATATTAATATTTCTTGAAACAGGAGACAGGTGTCAAGATTTCAGGAAAATTATTGCCTTACAACACACGAAAGTACTCTTAACTCAATTTTCTTCAACTTCCCATCACGCAGTCCCATTGAAGTATTACAATTTTTAAATTTGAAACCTGCATTATATATAAAAAAAAAAAAACAATTCATAATGATTTACTATTTCATATCCATCCAGTACATTCGAGTTCTATTGAGTCCTGAATTTCAGCACTTAATTTTTTTTAAATAGATATGATTCATAATGCATGCATATGTTCAAACATTAGATCAACGTAGCAAAATTTTTCTCTGAAGTTTCAAAAATGAAACTGAATGAAGTGTTCATATGTTCTTACATGTAATTGCTAGATATGTTTTCATTTTCATTTGTACTGTACAGTAATTGTTTAGGTTCTAATCTGATTTTTCCTCGAGAGCAATTTCTCTTGATTTTTATTAACTCCTCTTTTGTCCATCTAAATTGCTTTTTATGTGGTTGCGACCAACGAACTTCAAAGAGTTCTAACGGACGTAAAAGAGAGTTATCAGTGGCGGGGAGTCAGCGATTGCCTTGGATGGGGTCACGGCCGCCCGAGCAGCCAGCTGTTTACACAGCGAGGCCCCTTTTAGACGCCCCATCCACCCGCAGCCCCCGCCGCGCCCACCAGCGCCAGCACCTCGGCAGCTTTCTCCGCCACACTCCCCTCCCGCACCGCTGCCACATCTCGAAGTCTGCTACCGGGAACGGTAGCTCAACTGATGCCACTGCAGCGCCTCTGACCGAGAGGTGCGAGGTTCCAGTCCTGACGGCGGCAGGATTTTCGACGCTAGCTTTTCAGCTAGGTCGCATTCAGTCGCTGTCTGGAGGAGAATTATAGCGGCCGGCTGCTCTAATCGGTGGTTTTCCTTAGTTTCTCCGATCAACACCAGGCGAATGCTGGAGCAGTACCCTTCCAAACGAGCCACGGCCCGTGCGCGATCTTTCCTTCCTCTTCCTTGTCCTATCCTCTCCCACTTACACTAACATGCAGTACACTACCACATATTCCGGGAGACCGGTCGGGAGCTTAGAGCTTGTCCTGGCTGGGGCGGTGCCCCGCTGGTGGGAGAGTCCTGGTTAGGGGGAAACCACACTAGTCCACGGTACGTCGGCGCTGAATCTCGCCATCCGGTGGGGGGGATTAGCACTATCTCCCGCGAAAAAGCATGCACTTCACCAACGGGACTAATTACTAAAGCAGTTGACACGCCCGGAAAAAATCAATCAATCGAAGTAAAGTTTTTAGGACTAAGTCCGAATTGTGCACATCCTAGTGCGTCAGTTGATTATGTTTGTGCTTATTTCACAGCTGTCAATATACCACAGGAAAGAACTGCTTTTTTACTCGCGAAATGCGTTGGACAAATATTATTTTAATGATACTTTTAATACATAGTAATGGCGCTAAATCCCATTATATTTCTGATTCATAGTTTTTGTATCGTCAGGGGCAAGTGTTCCATTGTTTTTAGTATCTCGTAGCAAATATGTAATTGAACTGTTTTAGCAGCAACCTTGTCTCTGTAATTTGACGTCTGTCGCGTACAAAGTCCGTCCGTCGTCCGTTGTCGTCTGTCCGTCTGTCCGTCTTGTCCGTCTGTCGTCTGTCGTCTGTCCGTCTGTCCGTCATCTCGTCCGTCCGTCCGTCTGTCCGTTGCCTGTTCCGTCTGTCCGTCTGTCCGTCTGTCGTCTGCCGTCTGTCCGTCTGTCCGTCTGTCCGCTGTCCGTCTGTCCGTCTGTCCGTCTGTCGTCGTCCGTCTGTCCGTCTGTCCGTCTGTCCGTCTGTCCGTCTGTCCGTCTGTCCGTCTGTCGTCTGTCCGTCGTCCGTCTCCGTCTGCTCCGTCCTCTCCGTCTGTCCGTCTGCTCCGTCTGTCGTCGTCCGTCTGCTCCGTTGTCCGTCTTCCGTCTGTCCGTCTGTCCGTCTGTCCGTCCGCTTCCGTCTGCTCCGTCTGTCCGTGTCGTCCGTCGTCTGCCGTCGTCCGTCTGCTCCGTCTGTCGTCCGTCTGCTCCGTCTCGTCTCCGTCTGTCCGTTCGTCTGCTCCGTCTGTTCGTCTGTCCGTCTGCTCCGTCTGTCCGTCTGTCTCGTCTGTCGTCGTCGTCGCTCCGTCTGTTCCGTCCGTCCGTCTGTCCGTCGTCTCGTCCGTCGTCGTCCGTCTGTCCGTCTGTCGCGTCTGCCCGTCTGTCCGTCTGCTGTCCGTCTGCTCGTCGTCCGTTCGTCTGTCGTCTGCCGTCTGTCCGTCTGCGTCCGTCTGCTCCGTCTGTCCGTCTGTCCGTCTGTCCGTCTGTCCGTCTGCCGTCTGCTCCGTCTGTCCGTCTGTCCGTCTGTCCGTCTGTCCGTCTGTCCGTCGGTCCGTCGGTCCGTCGGTCCGTCGGTCCGTCTGTCCGTCTGTCCGTCGGTCCGTCGGTCCGTCGGTCCGTCGGTCCGTCGGTCCGTCGGTCCGTCCGTCTCTAAACAACGCTACCGGCTGAGCCATTCTGCTGATTTTCTCCAAAATTGATATTTTCTATTCGATCTGGCTGATGGAGCGGCTACTTGAATTTGAAACCGATATTTTAATTTTCTGGTTAATTTACATTAAGCCGCGTGGGCTATTTCCAAATTTAAAAATACACCCCGTTTCTGATTAAAGTTTGTTGTTGGATAGTTATAAGGACGTTTAAGACAATGGTGCAAGTGTCATGATCGTTCAAAATTCGTTACAAATCTTTTTCGAAAATTGCAAAAGTTGGGAGTCGTCCTACTACTACAATTATGAAGATAGAGATTTTTTCCTTAATTAAATGTGTTCCGTAAAGTACTCAAACGCGTACATTTGCGTTTGAGTACTTTTCACGTAAGAACATACTATTTTAGCACTAATTTACTCCATTTTATTTTGTATTAATTTATGATGTTTTTTTAATTTTAAGAATTGTAAATTTGTTGATGATGATGATAAATATAAGGACTTCAAACATTGTATTTCATCACATTATCAAATAGGGAGTTCTCTTAAAGAAATTAAATAGGGAATTCTCTTAATGAGATCTAATAGGGAATTTCCCCAGCGTATTTTCCGACGTTAATTATTGTTGATCTCTGATTTTCTACATTGAAATACATTTTTCATTGTGTAATAATATATTTTAAAATAATTTTTGCCACTACAGATATGTTTCTTAAATATATTGCCTTAGTCTGAGACCTTTACATTAAGAAGCAATAACTCCCGTTTTTCAGTTTCTCGCTATCCGTGAATCAAAGATTCAAAAACGGAAAAGCAATAATATGCAAACGATATGATTGAGTACGAAGAGTATGGTCTGTGATTTTAAATTAAACCTGCGAAGAGAGAGAAACCATCAGTAGACAGCACACGATTTGCGTCTCATCGTGCCGCATCTCGAATCATTCTTTACTAAACATGCATTCAAATCATACGCAATACGTAAGTAAATGAATCATAAAAAACACATTTCCTGCACTTGTTCGCCATTCATATGATAATATCGTCATTTGACAAAACATTGTAATATCGTTCACCCTGACGTGTAATCACGAGTGGTAGTTCATATGCAAAAAGAGCAAAACATTATCCGGCGAATGAAGTTGAAACGATATCTGCCCTTATCCATATCTGTCACCGACTTGTACATTATATGCAGTGGTGTGAGACAAGCTTCAGATCGTTTCTCTAGAGCTTATAAAAACCACCACGTGTCAAGGTAAACGCAAAGGTGAGAGACCGGTGATCTGGTTGGAAAGAAGCAAATATTGATCCATGAAACAAATCTTCTTCGAGTTGAAAACATACTCAATAGTTGGTGATAGAAACGTCGGGTTATTTATAATACAATGAAATACGTGTTAACAAAAATATGCGTTAATGAAATCGTCAAATTAAGGTTGACAAATTAACGTTTAACAAAAACATCGTCGGTACACAAAAAAGTAACACACTCCAAAAACATTTATTTTGTAATAAATAATTTTAGATAATAATGTAATAAGTTAGTTCAGCGTAGACGTGGAATCACAATGATTCAAGTGCTAAAGAAACCTTGTATTCACACACCATTTTGCTGCCTTGAGGATTTCGATTTTGGCCTCCGGCAATGAGTAGTGTGTGTCCGTAATTATTCCGGACGCCTCAACTACTTAAGTCATTAATCCCGCAAGTGGAGTGCATGTTACGTCGTGGAGGTGAAGATGCTTTTTCTCTGGAACATGAGATTCGGTGACGACCTACAGATTGGTTTGCGAGAGATTTTCCCGCCAGATATCTCTCATCAGCCTCGCGTCAACTTGGGCAAACTCTAAGCACACGGCATGTATGGTAATATAGTGAATTTACCTGTAAATGCGTGTTTAAAGGAAAACGTGAGAGTAAGGAGGAGATAGGAAATATCGCGTGGGGCCTCATTTGTCAAAGTACTGTTTCGGCATTCGCCTAGTATTGATCGAAAAAAAGCACGGAAAATCCCAATATGACCAACTGTTTGCTAGTATTCTTCTCGATGATTTCAGGCGCGTCAACTGCGTGATCTTCCCCCGCTGGATGGTGAGATCCGACGCCGACCTACAGTCGGCTAGCGGGATTTTCGCAACCGTGTTATATCTCGCACCAGCGGGACTGCTCCCCAGCCGGGACAAGCTCATAAGTCCCCGACCGGTCTCCCGGCATGAGTGATGGTGTAGTGCATGTTAGTGTAAGTGTGTGTGTAAGGGAGAGGATTGGACAAGAAAGAGGAAGGAAAGATCGCGCGTGGTCCGTGACCCGTTTGTTAGGGTATCAACACCAGGCGAATGCCGGAGCAGTACCCTACCAAACGGGCCGCGGACCGCGCGGGATCTTTCCTTTCTTTTCCTTGTCCTATCCTCTCCACCTTACACACACACACTTACACTAACATGCACTACACTACCACATATTCCGGAAGACCGGTCGGGAGTTTAGAGCTTGTCCCGGTTGGGGCGGTGCCCCGCTGGTGGGAGAGTCTTGGTTAGGGGCAAAACCCCACTAGCCGACGGTAGGTCGGCGCCGTATCTCGCCAATCAGCGGGAGATCACCGTCACCACCCGCGAAAAAAGCATGCACTACACTAACGGGACTAATGACCAAGGCAGTTGACGCGCCCGGAAACACGAAAAAAACAATCCAAACCAATCAGTGGATGCTCTGAGCCACGTCTCCGGTCGCAGGCTCGCGCCCGCATTGAGGGGTGAACGGCCTCGGGAGGGAAGGTCGTCTGCTTCCGCGCGAAGGGCGATGCTACCGACGGAGCGATGGCCCTGCGAACTATAATTGAGTGATAGTTATGCCACCCTCCATTATTCACGATCCTGGGCCCTCCGCCCGCGTGGGCTCCAATCAAAGATGTATTCACCGACGTTCCCTCTAGCGGCAGTGGCGGCGGTGGCGACGGTTCTCGGTGGCGGCGGTAAGTTGCGGCCTTGGCGGGGGCGTTGGCGGGGATGTTGGCGGGGGCGTTGGCGGGGGCGTTGGCGGGGGCGTTGGCGGGGACCAGGCCGCGGCGATGGCGGTTGTCGCGGCGGCGGTGGAGGCGGTGACGGCGGCGCGCCCTGCGGCGAGATTGGGAATGAAAACCCACCCCGACCTTCTCATTCATTAGCCACGCTAAACCAATCTTTTGCAATCTATTGGATAGTAGTCTTCCTTCCCTGATCTTAGTTGTGGTGTTTTATCTAGTGTATTGTATTATCTAGTATTATCTAGTGTTAGTGAGTTTTTGTATATTTGTTTTGAAATTTCATTTGCCATAAAATATAAATGGAAGGTCAAATCTTTCTTGAGAATATTCCAGAAATAGAAATGAATAACTCGTATTACATAGAATGAATTTCGAGACTTTCGTACAAAAAAACTTGTATTAAAATATGGTTATCTAAATTTTTACATAAAATGTACAATAAAATTAATATAAGCGTACTGTTGATAACAAAAATATACGGTATCTATTTGTTCTAATCATTATCCTTGAGTCCATGAAATAAATCGTTTTTAAGAAATTGCGGATTTTGCCTCTTCCGTTCTTCACCTGTAAAATATTTGATGGGGTATTCACGACAGTCACATGCATTGTGCAGCCAAACGTCATGGACTGTTTCATGGAATATTCATGTAACTAACTATTTGCACTAACAATGTAACTATTTTGTTTGGAATAGCATTACTTCTATAAACTTCTAGAAGTGTGCAATAGACATTGGACATCCTTTAGTCACAAGAAAGTAGTTTGCCATGATGATGACTACACGATGTGAATTTTCAAAGGTAATGCCATGAGTGCTTTAGGAATTGTCGATAAATCCTAGTCACGCGAAGCGAGGAGGGGATTTATCTGCGAATTTCCAAAGTGGTGATCAATAGATCTATTCCACAAATGAAATTATGTCCAGCAGATTTGCAAAATGCGCCAAATATTGAAAATAATTGAAAGCTATATTGAATTCAAACCGGTTATGTTATAGTACATAGACGGTTTATTGGAAATCGACATAGCGATCAATATATCCTGCCTCTTAAGATAAACGAAGTCACAGTATATAATTGGCCAGTAGAGAGAAAAATCATTTAAAAAAAGCGATAAACGTTTTGAGATACACCACCGTGATTGAGACATTTTGTAAGTACAGTTTATCACTATTGGTTTTAATTTCACGAGTGGAATAGTCAATAATATTTCTAGCAGCACATGTTGCCTTAAATTACCACTAACCACGTTGGAGGTAATGTCGAAATACCCATAGAATATTGAGGCGCCGAGTACAGAGCAAAATGAACAACGTCAGTGATAACAAATGCCCATAGGACGATCGCACCGAAATGGCAGGTTATATTTATGAAGGCGGAAGAGGAAGTGAACGTCAAGTTTTAATATTCATGGAATAATTAATACTGGCGGCCATTTCATTATTAACACCCAGCACAACCTTCCTCCCTCAACTGAGTGAGACATATTGTTTCGGAAGAATAACGACCGAGTACGAAGGTCACTGCACTCCCTCTGCCGGAACAGTTATTCCCTGACCATTACTCTCGGAAGGATTGGATCCACCTCGAAATTTCGCTGCTGGATTCTACACGTATAACTGCATTACGTCCCAACCCCGCCACTCCACTCCATGCCGTTCGGGATGAACGGCCCTTGTTCAGGAAGGTCGCTCCCTCCAGGGTAGGGCATTGCCTCTGGGGCGCAACGACCCCGCGCAACTCCTTTAATTGAATAATAGTTATGCCACCCTCCATTATTCATCCAGCAGGTGGGGGCGGGCAGTGTCTGGCGGGGTCGGGCGAGGTCGGGGTGGTCTGGGGCGGGGCGGGGCGGCCTGGGGCAGGGCGGGGCGGGGCGGTCTGGGGCACGGCGGGCGGTCTGGGGCAAGGCGGGGCGGTCTGGGGCAGGGCGGGGCGGTCTGGGGCAGGGCGGGGGGTCTGGGGAGGGCGGGGCGGTCTGGGGCAGGGCGGGGCAGGCTCGGACAGGGCGGGGCAGTGTGGGGCAGGGCGGGGCGACTGGGGCAGGCGGGGCGGTCTGGGGCAGGCAGGGCGTCTGGGGCAGGGCGGGGCGGTCTGGGGCAAGGCGGGCGGTCTGGGGCAAGGCAGGGCGGTCTGGGGCAGGGCGGGGCGGTCTGGGGCAAGGCAGGGCAGTCTGGGGCAGGGCGGGGCGGTCTGGGGCGGGGAGGGGTGGGGCGGTCTGGGGCAGGGTGGGGCGGTCTGGGGCAAGGCGGGGCGGGCTGGGGCGGGGCGGCCGGGGCGGGGACAGAGCGGAGTCAAGGCGGGGCGGGCGGGGCGGTTGCGGGCGGGGAAGTCGGGGCCGAGTAGGGGTAAGCGGGGCGTGCTGGGCGGGCGGGGGCGAGCGAGGCGGGCGGGGCGGGCGGAGGTGGACGGGCGCGGGCGTGGGTGGGGGCGCGGGCGGGGCCCGGGGCGGGCGGGGCCGAGGCCGTGTGGGGGTGAGCGAGCGGGGGCGAGCGCACGGGGCAACGGTGACGCGTCAATCACAGGCGGCATTCATAGATGCATTCGCCGACGGCCCTCTGAGCCAGCGCTCGCGCCGCGCAAGGGTTGAGGCTGCCAACGCACCCCGGGAGTCGGAGACCCGGGGCGATGAACTCACGCGGAAAAGGCTTCCCGTCGCTCCAGGTGCTGGCTGCTGCGGTGGCGCCACGCTACTGCTTGACCAAAATACGGAGGAGCATTCCTATTATCACATAATAATGTTATTTTTGAAAAACTTCTACAATATTGACTTAACGCAACCAAAAGCGGAACTACAAGTATTTTTTGACGGGCAGCTTCCGTGAAGAAAAACATAAAACAACAAGTTATATCTAACGATGGCGCATGAGTAGTTCTATTTTCAGAAAATAAATTTCTTATTTCTATGATTTTTTTCTCTGAAGATGGTGATGTTACGAAAAGTAATGTACCAAGTCGAAATTAGTGGTGATATTTCGTTAGTATTTGGCAACAGGATGATATGTGTATGAACAGCCTTATGGGATAAAACCATGGAGATATAAATACATGAAGGTGCCATTACCAACATTTTCCGTGTTCAGCAAGTAAAGTCAGTCCACCATTGTCTTGGGTCCAATACATGTCTGTCAGACTAATACCTTTCGTTACTACAAGCCTAAAAATACGTCATTACTTCACTTAGGTGTAGTGAGAAAGCTGGAAAGTTGATGAAACTGCGAATTCCAGTAAACGTACACATAAAGAAGTTATAACAATATCGTGTCCTTGGAAATCAGCCGAATATAACCTGCTGTAATTGCTAGGCAGCCAATATTGTCTTTTAACACTGTTCTAATCCACTATGCTCTCCACTTTGGATCTGCAGGAAGTCTTTAAGAAAAAATTAACGAAAATTAACGAATAACTTACAAAGTTACCAAATTGTTCCAAATTACATGGAGTAGCTACTGACTTGAGGAAAGTAATTCCCGATTTTTCTGTACGGTTTGTGCAGACGTTAGCCACACAAGTAACCTTAACGAACTGTTACAAAAAGCTAGGTATTCTGAACAAGGCTTTTATACATTAAAAACGATGCTAACCAACACAACTGAACACGAGCACAGCTACAAGTCACAGAGCACTCACACGCAGTTTGTCTACGCTTCAAGCTTTCTGGACTCACCAATATGGCGGAGGCGGCTTCAAGCTTGTGATGTCATGCCATCTCTCTACATTTATAGCTCCATGGATAAAATACAGGTTGACAATGTTTGCGATGTCATGGAGACGGTCGACTTAAGGAAACAGACGGAATCAACGTGAGTGAGAAAATGGACGTTCTGGAATGAGGATGTAAATGATTGATAGAGCATTTCAGTCGGAATGTGATGGTTCAGTGGAGAATTTAAATGTAAGGAATGAGATATTGGTGGTATATTTTGATTAATGACAATGTTACAGAAATATTTGAACTGAAATATTTGGACAGAAATAAATGGACTGAAATATTTGGGAGAATCGATAGTGAATTCATATATGGAATTGGACGGAAAAAAGAACTTTTAGTTATTTGAAAGGTTAAGAAGGTACACCTAGGTAGTCATTGGAAACTGTTAAATTCATTAAATGCTATGTTGTTTGCAAATAATATTGTGCCAAGACCACCTTGGCACAATAATACTGCTTCCAGCAGGAAAAGGGACAGTCTGGCCGCTACAATTAGGTCATTATTATCCAATCTCTGGCACGGATATCATATTTCCACGTCAGTGATTGATTAGGTATATTGTAATTGATCATGGAAAAACAATAGCAAATCATGCTGTTTCAAAACTCCGATCGTAGCAACTTCATTCAACAAACAGTTGGGGCTAGGGTTGCCAACCGTCCTTCATTTGGGAGGACAGTACTCCATTGACGTGAATTGTCCTCTCGTCCATCTTTGTTGTTTAAATGTCCTCCTTTTAGTACTTTTAACGTTTGTTATCATTTATTTTATCACGTGACTGACATCTGCCATGTTGTATAGCTTATTGTTTAATTTAGAATAGAAAAAATAAATGTCCTTTTTCTGAATGCTGACACCCGAATGCATGATAATGTCTCTGGCTAGCGACTCAAATAAAAAAGAGACCATCAGATATTATGTTCATCTACTTTTGTGAACAAATCTTTTCACTTGAATCGCAAATGCAGAGAAGAAAGAAAAAGTGCTGGTTTTAGACTGAATTAAATATTTATAAAAATCAATGTGTTGATGATCTTTTTGTTATCGAGTGGCCTTCCCTTTACATCAACATTGTTGGCAACCCCGTACTTCTGTTTTTATAACATGACGCGTAAGGGCCTGTCTTGACGTCTTGATCGCCAACGTATCAAGCAGTTCTACAGATCAAGCAACATCCAGCGGCACGACCGAAAAACACGCCGAAAGCCGTGCCATATCCCCTCGCGAAGACAGGCCCTCACGCGCCATGTTATAAAAACCGAATTGTAGTAGGAGCCAGTAGCGGTTCCAAAGACATTTTTGAGGGAGGCACAAAATTCTTTGGAATATGCAAGCCAAATGCAAGCAAATAGTGAATACAGTGTATATGTATAGTGTTTTAATAGGTCATGGTGGAAGAAATATTCTTCCATCACAGAATAGGTTTTGTACTCTTCTGCACCCGTACGCGAATCTGACAAAACTTATTTGGAGACGTACTTCAAAAACTCGTCAGTAGCTAGCTCTGGGCATCCTGCAATAACCCAAGTCACCGAGCCAGGGCTGTGTCCGCAGACAGCCGCCATTTGCAACTCCCTTGTGGTAATTTTCACAACTCCAAAGCATTGAGCCTATGGCCACACCGAATTTGGCAGCAATGTAATAGGACCCAGTTCTCGAACATCTCTAACCAATGAAGGAAAACACGAGAAATGAAATGCTGGGCTTCTTAATTTCCCAAACGGAAAAAGCGTGGCGAACAGCTCCATTAACATCAAATAACAAACAAAAGGAAAGGAAAGATGGGTGTGTATTATTTGGGAGGGCAGTGCCCCTTGAACCTCCCTGCCGCAGCCGGGTTGAGGTGCTGAAGATCTTGGTCGCGTACTACAAGCGGCGAGCTGACGAGAACAAAAGCCGCGGGCGCCGAGGGGCTGGCTGTCGCCAGCGCCATCTGCAATCGTAATCGCCGCCGCTCGCGTAACCCCAGGCGTTGACCTCGCCGCCGCCGCCGCCGCCGCCGTACCACCGCCGCCACCGCCACCGTCGGCGCCGCCACCGCCACCGCCACCATCACCGCCACCGCCGCCGACACCTTCACCTCCGCCATCGCCACCGCCACCGCCATCGCCGCCGCCGCCCCCGCCGCCGCCACTGCCGCTACTGCCGCCACTGCCGCCACTGCCGCCACCACCGCCACCGCCAACTCCGCCGCCACCGCCACCGCCCCCATCGCCGCCACCTCCGCCAACTCCGTCACCTCCGCCACCGCCACCGCCACCGCCACCGCCACCGCCACCGCCACCGCCACCGCCACCGCCACCGCCACCGCCACCGCCACCGCCACCGCCACCGCCACCGCCACCGCCACCGCCACCGCCACCGCCACCACCACCGCCGCCGCCGCCGCCGCCGCCGCCGCCACGCGCCACGCTCCAGACGATGACCCAGGTCGGCGTCCGCCCGTCGCCGGTCGGCTGAGGGAAGTTGGAGCCGCTGCTGCATAATGCATCCCGCCGCCTCGAGGGCATTCTGCGGGGCACTGATTGACATTTCCACCACTTTGAATTGCGATGGCATTTCAACTTTTCATGACGAATGACATCGAAAAAATTCCATTTTTGAAATTTGTGTAGGGTTGTAAATGACATTTGTGTAAGGCAGGGGTCGTCAACCTTTTATACATTTTGCAAACCTTCGAGCTACTGGTTCTCTTGAAGGAAACTCATGTTTAAGTTGAAATGAAATAATTTTTCAATTTTTTTTCTATTAAAATTCGCAACTTTCTTCAACAGTCAAAATATATATATAAAATAGTGTGATTGTTGCATAATATTTATAATTTAACACTCATATGTCTTATTTTCACTGTAGGCAATAACAGTACAAAATTTTCAATAAGTTTTTTTTTCACTTATTTTGAAAAAGGTTATTTCGCGTAATGTGGTTTCACGTTTCATCAGGTGTGAACAAAATTCGTATTAAATTCATTTGTCTGAAAATGGAAAGAAAAATCGTTATTTTTGTGTATTTTCGTTTTATCTATATATTTTTTTAAAAAATTGTTCGTTCAATCTTACTTGTTGGTACAGTCAACTGCCTTTTTATATCCAATTTACATGCATATTTTAATTTTTATTTAAATATTATATTAATTTAACATTTTAGTAAGACAATCTACTACCCCGTTCGTACACGAAAAATACTTGTACTGTCGGTTTCCATTTTCGTGTTTTGTCTTAAAATATAGTGATCACTTGCGGAACACCTGTCAGGTTCAAGGAACCGTAAGGGTTGAATTCCAGTGGTGTAAGGCATGTTGTGTCTCATTTGTAAGTGCTTTTAATGCACATGCGATATTCTTCTGATACCAAGAGATACCCAAGAAAAGCTGATCCCCATAATGACACACTATTCTCTCTCCAGGATAGAATATGACTGGGTCCCGGAAGAGAAGCGTGGTCAGAAATGAGTAATGTCCAAATAATAATAATAATAATAATAATAATAATAATAATAATAAATTATTATTATTATTATTGTAATAATAGTAATAATAGTTATAATAGTATAATAGTTATAATAGTTATGATAGTTATGATAGTTATAATAGTTATGATAGTTATGATAGTTATGATAGTTATAATAGTTATGATAGTTATGATAGTTATAACTATTATATTAAATAGTTATAATAGTTATAATGGTAATGATGGTAATAATAATATAATGGTAAGACAAATTTATTAAGCCTTGAATAAAGAATTATGGGATAGGATGTTGATGAGAGTTGATCAAGGCCGTTTTGAACCATCTCAGCATTCGTCTATATGACCGAGGGAAACTACGAAAGCCGCGGTCAGGTGAACCGGGCCGGGAATCGAAGGCGGGCCTCAGGACTGCGAAGTCAACGCGCTACGCCCTGAGCCGCTTCGCTTGGTTATTAATTATTATTATTATTATTATTATTATTATTATTATTATTATTATTATTATTATTATTATTATATGTCAATGAAAAATCGTTATCTCATATTGTGACAAATCTTTCTCCTTAGTCCTTAATTATATTTTCCACATTTCCTCATTGCTTAACCATTTCTTTCTAAAAAAAAATATTGACAATTCTCTACACACACTCTCATTCTCAAATATCATTCTTGATGAGTGTTTTATCAACAGACTCTTGAAGCATTCTGAGATAATCAGTGAATCCAATAACAAAGATACTATTTACCAATCTGCCCAGTAACAAGCAAAAATAAACACGAAGAGGACAACATTAAAAGACAGAATATTGGATGTCACTGAATTTGGGGTCACTGAATTTAAAACAAATTCATTGTGGTAAGGTGTGTGCCATCGAAAAAGAGGAAAACGTGTATTAAGAAATTCCCTCATATGCAAAGCAATATATGAAATCAGATTCATTTTCATTTTCGCTCATGTTTACACTCCTCGTACCTTCTTGCTGTTTCGAATCACACCAAGTGTTGTTACAAACATGCATTCCAACATGAAATGCTTCAACGCATTTGGCGATTCCTATCGCATTTCGAGTCGAGGCCACTTCTCATTCATCTAACTCTTCTCAAGGTGACAGATGGCTGAGGAAGTATTGTTTGCTTCGGAATTTTACGCTACGTACGCCCAGTCGTTGTCAGAATTTTCCAGGCGCGTGCCAACACTACGAAGCGTAAGGTCGTCAGCTGCGTTATCATGCAACGCCCACCAGTGGAAAATTTCAGATGTTCGGGCGGGAATGGAACGCTAGAGTCGTAAAGAACTCAAGGAAATATTCCAGACGACTGTTTTTATGTTATTTTTAGTCTACTCGGCCAGTGGAGAATTCCTGCTCGCTATTTGTGACACCTTTAGAATAGGTGGTTCGAGACGAAAATGTCTTTATTTGCGTGTGTTGTTCTACAAGAATAAAATATAGAAACGATTATGTTAGGGTGAATTCAAGGATTGAATTGAAGAGACATAAAATGAAAGTATGGTAGGAAGGTGTAGTTTTTATAGGTTCCCTTAATAATTTAATAAAATGGTTACGTAATTGTGTAATGTTCTAAAGCAAAATAGGTAATCGTGTAAGTCTTAAACCCCAAAACACAAAATGCATTTAAAATGGAAATTTCAAATAAAGCTAAATAGCAAAGACACACACTGCTGTTGTAATGGTACACATAGTCATCGTTTCGAATTAGCAATTATCTTCTATCGCAATTAATCATATTAACTCCAGACATTAAACCAGACAAGCATTACTCCAGACAATTCCGAATAAAACTAGTTTTCATAGTTGTGGAAGTACTGTGCAAATGATATGAATAGCATGAAGAATACAGACGCCACAAAGGTCTCTTTCTTGAACTGATGGTTATTACTACGCGTAGTTTAAGACATCCAATTTTTTATTAGTGTAGATGGAATAAATGAACTAATACTAATAAATTCTGATATTAAATGGTAGAATAAATAGAAAATGACTTTGAAATGGAATGGTAAATTAACAAGAAAATCATTTTTTGTGAAACGTACAACTAAAATCCTAATTTAGGACTTCATTATGTTTTCAATTAAAATAAAATATTCACCACAATTACGAAGGACAAACCTTATAGTTAGCGTAGAAGGCCCGCCTGGATTGCCAAGGCTGAAGGACCGTAGCTGACTCGGCTCAAAGGACCGCGGGTTCGAATCTCCCCTCGAGCATGGATGTTTGTGAGTGCTTGTGTTGTCCTTACGTGTTCTTCCTACAGTCCCCCCGCCCAGAGTTAAAAGAACCACAATTGTCGCTATGACCAAGTTGTTAAAATGCCACCGTAAAAAAGTATTTTTTGCCATAACAACAAAAATAAAATAATACAGTACAAAAACGTATTCACATAATTTTATAGTACTTGACGCAATACCTTTCAATGCTTTTCAACTCGCGATGTTTAATATAACTGTTTTGTAGAGCATTGTATAAATGGACTCGGATGATCAGAGTCACGTGGTACCCCACGCGCTTAAACCGCGCCAGACCTCGTCAACAAACAACTGTTGTCTTTACGTGTTCTTCCTACAGTTCCTATAAGAATATTTTTAAGGTCGCATTTTAACAACTTGGTCATATAGCGACAACTCTGGTTGTTGTAACTGTTGGGGACCACAGTTAAAACAACCACAGTTGTCGCTATATAACCAAGTTGTTAAAATGTGGCCGTAAAAAATACTTTCATTTTTTGCCATACCCACAAAAATGAAATAATACAGTACAAAAACGTG
This sequence comes from Teleogryllus oceanicus, assembly GCA_964035755.1. Taxonomy (NCBI): domain Eukaryota; kingdom Metazoa; phylum Arthropoda; class Insecta; order Orthoptera; family Gryllidae; genus Teleogryllus; species Teleogryllus oceanicus. The sequence continues at coordinate 3,795,626 of CAXIVR010000014.1, read as the reverse complement.
TTCACATAATTTTCTAGTATTTAACGCAATACTTTTCAATGATTTTCTACTCGCGATATTTAATAAAACTGTGTCGTAGAGCATTGTATAAATGGACTCGGATGATCAGAGTCACGTGTTACCCCACGCTTAAACCGCGACAGACCTCGTCAACAAACTCGTCGACGAGGCGTCGTTGTTTACGGCGCGTATGAACTTGAGCGTCCGGGGCCTTCATCACCGTCACCACCACCACCACTTCCATCACCGCCGCCAACCCTCCACTTGCCTTGGGACTCCAAATAGCGCAACACTATATTACCGCATTATACGCGCCCGTGCTCGACACCGCACTTCGCGAGCGGCAAGGCGTTCAAACCGTCCACGGAGCTTCTCAAAATAGCCGCACGGACGCGCCACCTCCAAAGCCGAACAAGGCGAGGGCGCTGATCATGCCACGGTGTTGAGCGGTCCACCAGCACAGACATTTTTTCATAGCAAAAAATGTAGTGAAATTATAGCTGAGGAAGGGAAGAGGGGTGAACTAGTTAATAGTATCCTGATGTGGTGGAGGATGCGTGAACAACCTGGCAACGATGGGGAAGACGGTTTCGGACTGGCGTGGGGGAAAGTGGCATGGGGTGGAGCCGGTGATAGTAGCGAGTGTTTGATGGCTGTGTTGGTTTTTGATTTTGTCGTGTTTCCGAGCGCGTCAACTGCTTTGGTCATTATTCCCGTTAGTGTAGTGCATGCTGTTTTTCTCGGGAGATGGCGGTGTTCTTCTCCCGCTGAATGGCGAGATCCGGCGCCGACCTACCGTCGGCTAGTGGGGTTTCCCCCTAACAGGACTCTCCCACCAGCGAGGCACCGCCCCAGCCGGGACAAGCTCTAAGCTCCCGACCGGGCTCCCGGAGTGTGTGGTAGTGTAGTGCATGTTAGTGTAAGAGAGTGTGTAAGGGGAGAGGATAGGACAAGGAAGAGGAAGGGAAGATCGCGCGCGCTCCGTGGCCCGTTTGGTACGGTACTGCTCCGGTATTCGCCTGGTGTTGATCGGAGAAACCACGGAAAACTACCGATCAGAGTAGCCGGGCGCTAGAATTCTCCTCCTGACAACCACTGAATTCGACCTAGCTGAAAAGCTAGTGTCGAAAATCCTGCCACCGTCAGTAGTCGAACCTAGGACCTCCCGGTCAGAGGCGCTGCAGTGACATCAATTGATGCACTGAGCTACAGTCTTAAAGTTTAGTACAGTCTTAAATTAATGAATCTTGCATTGTAGAAGAAGTCTCTTCATTTTTGTAGCTACATGGCTCTTGTTTTCTTGAGTTCAGGAAGACCCCTTTCTCGCATTAACGTGTCCTTCCTAAATCAAATTGTGGCCAGTGACCTCAATGTTTGAGGGCTGGACAGAACTGCCATTGATGAGCAATTTCCTGGGTACAGTTCCTCCAATCCCTTTTATTTGCTGTAAATATCACAAAAATCACACAGTTTCGTAAACCGCAGTACAATACGAATTCGCGGAATTGGAAATTTACTGTTTACAACAACCATATCTCATAACGCTTGTTTGTTATGTATGTCGGTCAGGCCCAGGGACTTCAGTTCCCTTACAACAAAAATTTGCCATATCCCAGTCCACTATTTCTAAAGAATAAAAACAATTTAACATTTGAAATATTATTTAGCTGCTGTCATAAAGAGCTGCCACGATTATTCTTCTTATAGTACTAATTTATTTATAAAAATAATCAAGGAGTTTTGAGGAACAACATTTAATATTAACTAATACAACAATAATATAATAAGTTTCTAATAATAATAATGCAATAATTGTATAATATAATAATAATAGTAATAGTAATAGTAATAATAATAATATTTATTTATTTATTTATTTATTTTACGTCAAAAAACAGTTAAAACTGCGTATGATGAGCTATGGGGAAAAGTGAATTGTGTGCACATTTTCAAAATTCTGTGATCTCTACACTAAGTCACATACTACTTAAATAAAAACAAAACAAAAAAAAACTCCCATGTAATTTTATTTTCAAGGATAAATAAGCAATAAATTTTGGGTTCTTATCCATGTTGTCCTTCGGAATATCTTTAATTGCGGCGTGGCTGTGATGTGGTTGGCGAATCCAACGATAACCGTCATGATAGTAAACTCCAACCCCTCCCACCTTGGCTCCTCATTGATACCCACTTGGCCCGGTCATCGGATATTATTTGTTTCTCCTGAGTGGCGGTGCCCCTCTAAAGGCGACCGTCCTCCCCGTTGATCTCCATCTCCCTTCATTCCTCCCTCCCTCTCTCACGCTCTCTCGCCTCTCTCTCGCTCTCTCTCGCTCTCTCCTCTTCGCTCTCTTCTCTCTCTCGTCTCTCTCTCTCTCTCGCCTCTCGCTCTTCTCCTCTTCGCTCTCTTCTCGCTCTCTCTCTCTCGCCTCTCTCTCCTCTCGCTCTCTCACGCTCTCTCTCTCTCTCTCTCCTCTCTCTCGCTCTCACTCTGTCGCTCTCTCCTCGCCCTCTCTCACTCGCGCTCTCTTTCTCTCTCGCCTCTCTCTCTCTTCGCTCTCTTTCACTCTCTTCGCTCTCTCTTTCGCCTCCCTGTTTGGTCGGTCTCTCTCTCACGCTCTCTCTACCTCTCTCGCTCTCTTTCTATCTCTCTCGCTCTCTCTCCCTCTCCCCATGTGGGCGCCGCCGATTTCACGCGCCCCCGATCGCATCTTCCCCGCCGAGTCGCCCGCCGGGTGGCGCTGGACGCCGCCCAGCGCTTTATTTAGAGGCAATTGCGTGCGGCGGCGGCGGCGGCGTGGGGCGGCGCCCCGGCGCTGGCGGGCGTTATGAGCAGCGACGCGACGCGCCGCGCCGCGACGCCAGGCGGCGCCCTGCCCTTCCGCGCCTGCAGCGCGGTGCAACGCCCTCCCGAGACATGGGCGTGGCCGCGGTTTTCGTCAGAACGCGGGGGCCAAAGAATAAGAAATAATAATAACACAACTATCAAAAAACACACATTTGGCACCACAACACACGAGAGGCCAGGATGTAAATGGACAGCGAAGCCAAGGAAAGCACGCAGTGGACACAAGAAGGAAATGTGGTCAAGAAAAGACATACAATCATCATAGTGAAATTTAAGTTTAAACGCTCTCCTTAAATGAAATAATCGTGAATAATAATAATAGTAATAATAATAGTAATAATAATAGTAGTAATAATAATAGTAATAGTAATAATAATAGTAATAATAATAATAGTAATAGTAATAATAATAGTAATAATAATAATAATAGTAATAATAATGATGATGATGATGATGATGATGATGATGATGATGATGATGATGATGATGCAGTTTGGTTGTTCAAAGAATTATCTGCCTCAGCAGAGAATCAAATCCTAATTTCCTGGTAGTAGCTCAGCTTCTTTAACCATCTGAACTACTGAGACAGACAACACTGCGTACAGCCTTGAAAATCCAGCCAAAAAAATCATGAATACTTTATGGTCTATTTTATGACAAGTGCACATGATATAATTCTAATTTCAAATCAACGAACACTATTTATTCAGAATTGAGTACATCAGATACAAATATTTAAACCCATTGCTTTCCAATTAAGACGACTCAATAATCTCACGATAAAATGTCGTAAGAGATGTTTCCTCGTTGGTATCTCTTATTCAACTTCATAATCAGCAAAAACGGTCACAAATATATGTGCTCTTTTTGGAATTGCCTACATTTCATTTTTATATCAATCTAAATGTGAGAGAATGTTCTCCATTTTCTCCGTTTTGCAGTCATTTGGAGATTTTAACATTCCTGGTAAAAATCAATTATTAAATTGTAAATATTTGTTAGGTATAATTACATAATGAATTTTTTAAAAGAGACCACTGGTTTAAAATATTGTGTATGAGCCACAAGCATAAAGTACAAAAATAAAAAAAAGGAAAATACGTCCATTCATAGAAGAGCATAGAACACACAGAAGACCGGAGCATTTTATGTAAATAATACTCAGAGCGAGATTTCTGTATTTTTTATTCGCCCAAAGGATTGATCTTGACCCTTGAAACATCAATCAAACAATAAATCAACGACGGATTAATTAGACATGCAGTTTCATGAAGGAGGACATACTAGGCAGGCTTCGTCAATTTTACTTTTCATGGACCATTGGTGTCTTATGTGCATTGCTGAGTTACCACAGAAGTAGCAAAGGCAAACTTTAAATGGCAAACAGAGAAAACAGATTCACGGAGTGAATCTATGTTTTTCCTGTTTGCCATTAAAGTTCTGTCTGAGGTGGTAACTGACACGAGAGAGGTCTCAAATTTCAATGCTTTATTCCCTGTGAGGGAAGCTTCATATTACCTTTCACGTTTAGGCGATTTTCGACGACTTCCTTAAGCGTGTACAGAGGCACGACAAACTATCGTTCAGTATTATGGAAGTCTTTAAATTTGTTTCAATTGAATTCCGTGTTTACAATCGTGCTCGCAGAGCGGCGGCGGGTAGCCCACGAGCCCAGAATTTCGCCCTCGAGCCGCGTTGTGTCAGTAGAGGATGTGGTGGTGGGGGAGGTCAGCAGTAAGGGAAATGACTTTGGGAGAGGTCTGTGAGGCGGGTGAACGCGTACTACCATTGGCGCCGGAGTGCATGATACTGAAGCATGGCGAGTTATCTTTCGCTTTGCAGAGGACACTGTGCAAACACGCTAGACGGCGTGAATAGAATACGAAAGTAATGCAACAGGTTTAATGGTTTTATACCATAGATAGTTGTAAGAACTTCTTGCAAATTTTTTACCGTAGAGGAGTATAAGTGAGATCAATAATAGTTGAATATTTGCTGTTTTACATACATATAAAACAATGTAGAGGACGTGTTGGTACTTTAAGAAATTTCCAAAAACATTTGTTCAGGAAAATAAACTGATATAATTATTTTAATTTATTATTAAAATGTTTAAAAAATATTGTGAAGGGCTTTTATTTTAGAAAATTAAATAAACCATATGAAACCCACGTTTTAATGGTAGAGTGCTGCAGGTAAATTTATTCAATGTTTTTATATTTTGCTTATCTAATGTCGTACCTAACACAGACCGTTTTATAACGATTAATAACCATTATAATATGACATGTATATTTTTGTTTACACTTAAATTGATATTAACATGCTTACATAATCTAATAACATTACGAAATACCAAAGGGTTTTTACACCCAATTTGTTTCCAGTTTCCTCTCACTGGGAACTTGTCATCTGTTCCCTCATGTATGAGGCGTGCGCCAAACAGTTTTGAAGGTCACTCATCTGCCCATTGACCCAAAGGCTTCTTCCCTGCCCATCTCAAGTTGTTTTTTATATAACACACATTTATTCATTTTGGAAGATTTACATCGTTCAGTACAATTACTTTACAGATGTATTTTTTCAGACTTATTCTAGTTAAAATAGTTAAGCTAACTTAGTCTATACATTGGAGAGGATACTCTTGGGGAGAACCTCGGTGTTAAGAATCGTGGTTGGCTAAAATTTTGAGGAATGCTTCAAAAGGCAATCTATTTTTTATTCGAGTGTGGGTTGAATTTTTCGGTAGTTTGTAATGGGATGCTACTGGTATGTCTGTTAGGTTTTGGTAGAAGTTGTGTGATATTTGTGCTATTTGGTTTATTATTGTATTGGTGTTTAATTCTGAATGAAGTTGTTTATTACTTATGAACCAGAGGGCATTTGTGATTAATCTTAAAAAAATATTTGGCATTACTTGAATTTTATTGACATTTGTGGGGGCTGCGTTTGTCCATATGGGGAATGCCTGAAGCAGTAGTGGTCTGATTATTGTTTTGTATAGTGTTGTACTGTTTGTGTATGACAGAGATTTGTTTGTTGATTAGTGGCCGGAGTTGGAATAATTTATTTCTTGCTTGTTTAATTTTGATATCTATGCCCCATCACAAGTATCCGTCTCCTCACCACCGCTCTTCTATAGCCGGTTGGCAGGCCTGCTTTAAAAGGTCACAACTCATTCCATGAATTAATGTGATTATTCATTATAACGTAGGGTAAGATCTGCGAATTTCCTCGTTTTCCCTCGTTTACTAATTTCATTGTAGTTATGTGGAAGCAATGAAATGTAAATTCATAATTAATTTCCTCCGATTAAAAAGACCAAAATACATCTAAAATTCTCTCAGAATAAAATATTTCCAATCAAAGGCAATTTGAAGATGTGTATTGTAATGGAAATTATAGTGTCTTTCAAATCGTTTAGCGGAGGAAAAGTAGCAAAACTCAGAAATCTCTTGAGGGTTGGTTCAATACGTGGTCCTGCAGGAGAGAGAAGGAATTTCTCTGATCTGAGCGTAATTGTTCTCCTTTCCTCGATGTCCGTGCGAACGACTCTCACAGAGTTTGTGCTTCCAGATATAGAATAGTTACGATTTTATCTTTAGACCTTGCAATTAAATCCTTCGATAATACTTCTGAAACTTTATAATAAAATATTTCACAACAGAGAATGTTATTTCCCTCTTCCTCTGTTTTGAATATCTGCAGTCGATAAAACTGCGGCATTTTTATCGCCTGCGCATTCTCAAAATAATGCTAGTCTTCGAATTGTGCCGACACTTTATATTGTCATGTGTATTTAAAGTAAAAGAGTTCCATGTACCAAAAGTACCTACAGCTGACGTCAAGTACGCTAACAAAACGAATCAATAATTTCTTCAAATAAATAACAGAATAGGTGCACATTAAGAGCAACTTTTGGAAGTACATAGAAGGAAAACGTTGTTCCTCTAAAGAGGTCGAAACTTCTAGAGCAACTTTGACGTCGGTTTTAAAGGCAGCGAACAGAATACAAGAACCTGCTTTTAGCCAACCTCGTCTCCCGGGAAGACAAGCACAAATGAACAATGGTTACGCATACTAATGGAGTTTCTTCCTTCTACATTTGACATTAAATATGTCCATGGTAAATAATAATCGTAGTGTAAGCCGGGAATGTGAGCTCAGTTCCGTGTGCAAGAGGACGGCAGAATTAAGCGCTATATATCGACAGGTTTCTTTTTGTTGGGTAAAATACCAATTTCATAATGACGTATATTAGAAAGTTACATATATTTTCTTATTTATACATACATTTTATGTGAATATGAGAATACATCTACTACATACATACATCTATATCTTCTTCAATCTATTGACAAGATTGAAAACTAGTATTTTTCGCGCAAATAAAAAATTAAAACCTTTATTTTGGATGCGTGAATGTAAGTAATTATTGTGTTCTCACGACCGCTTCTGATTTCGTACCCCACTCATCTACTTCATCGTGCAAATTAACGGAATTATTTTGAACTAGTGACCTCCAGCGGCGCAAAGCTGGGAGTTCCAAAACGTAACGCACGCATTGCTAAAGAACAACAGTAAATACTCTCATGTAACGTAATTCTTTCAACACATTAAATGAAATAATGTTATAAAACAATCTTCACGAATAGTGCAATAACAAATAATTTTATTTTTCGTGAATTTATGCATTTTATATGCACATCAGCACCCATTCTTCAATCGATTGTTCTGTGATAAAGATAAGTGCCACGTGCATTGAGAAATTCTTTGATAATTAGCTTCTTTTTGTACCGCGGGTTTTGCTCTTTATACAGATAAGTTATCTTCTCCTGAAATATTTTACGTAATATTTCCCGGAGGCTGTCTAATATGTCTACAGATAATAGTATTTTCGCCGCGTAATCGGTCCTTTTATGCGATGTCAAACGCGGGGGCCTTTCATCTTCTATTTTCACTCTCTGACTACTATGGATTGCTTGGAATTATGAAACATTTTAATTCTGATTCGTTTGCATCGGAAAAATTAGTTGATAATCCTGCATCAATTACAACTTTTTTTGTGCATTTTATGCAATATATTATTATACATAATGTTATCTTCATGCAAATAATCAAACGTTTTGCTGGTAAGTGAATTAAAATGACTTGCTGCTCTCTTCAAAAAAAAACATAAAATATATGCATTAATAAAATATTTGTTTTCATGATACAAGAACAAGGCATGAGGTCTAGATACACAATATCGACACTTCTGCTATATTTCAGATTTGAAGAAGTCGTGAACGTGAGGAATGGAAATTTTCTTTGAGAAATTCTCATAGCAAATGCTAGAGACATTTTTCTGTCATTTTCTGTAATTTTTACAAAACGTAAAAATGAAATTATTATTAAGCAAAATAAACTTATTCACGAGGCCTTTAACTTTTTGATAGGACAAAGCCTGGATAATGAATGCACAAGTAACACTAATTACATGACAGTCATTGTCCATGTCAATATTTTATTTCGATGTTTTCCCTGTTTATAAGTAGTTAATGAGTCTAACAAAATAGAATTAGAAATGAAGTATTTTGAAAGATTACTTAGTCAAGAAGTTATTAAGCCGAAAAAACTGCGATTTTGTTCCAAATCGTGCTTAGTCATGTATTTAAAGACATAAAAAGCTCTTCAGCTGTAAAAAAGCATTGTCTGACTTAGTGGGTTTTGGAATCCAGACCAATTTTGCATTTCTGACCTCTGAGAAAGTTTCCTTAATTAGTTTTTTTTAATTTATTGATTGAGTGATTGGAAATTACACATATCAGTACTAAATTACTATCTCATGTGCATTTGCTGGCTTACATTGTAACTTATACTAAACTTAACACTAAAACTTGAAACTTAACTACCTTACTAGAGGTGTAGGAAACTACTAGAGCCCCTACTATGAACAATTAGTAGAGAAAATGTTCAAGAACGCTTCGGAAGGAAATCTATTTTTAATTCTAGTAGGGAAGTCATTTATAGTGTCCACATTGAAGTGGACGGCTCGGTTTATTGTATTTATGTTGAATAAAAATTATTGGAAAGATGGGCAATATGTTTGATGATCGGTGATATATTCAGTTCTTTATGAAGTTGGGCGTTTGAGATGAACCATGGGGCATGTGTTGCTAATTTGAGGAATCTATTTTGTACAATTTGAAGTTTATTAATTTTAGAAATAGATGCATTGGTCCAGATGAGACATGCGTAGAGCATTAATGGTCTGACTATTTGCTTTATAAATTGTAATGGCATTTGTTAGAGATAGCCGGCTTTTGGAGTTGATGAAATTTTAGTTGAGCTAACCTTAATTAGTACCGTAGCACTGATTTATAAACAATTAAGAACCAATAAAATCAATCTGAAAGGCGTAGAGGGAAAATGATCAATGTAGGAAAGGTCTATGAATGTAAGGGAAGTCTGACGGCCTCGCAGTAGCATATTCCACGCGAGAGGTCACCAACATCAGTGATTAATTTCCTTGTGCGGGAAGCTTCATATTTCATTGGATATTTAGGCGATCTTCGACAACTTCCTCAACGGAAAGAAATGATAATTAAACCTTTAGTATGGAAGGATACAATGGAGTTTCCTCATTTGTTTTCCGTGTTTACTCTCTGCAAATGTTGGCACATTGCCTCAAGTGAGACACCGATCTCGCGTAGTGAAAGTTTTTTCTCAGCTCTCACTATGAACTTGGACTGCGTATTTTCCTTATTTCCCCAGATGTCCCAATTTCATTATGTTGAAGCCAAGGAAATTGGAATTCAGTTTGACACAGCCATTTTTTTCTTTTGTCCATTTACGTATCGATCTTAAAGGTCGGGTTTCTGTTGTTTGTAGATTGACAATAACTTTGCCTATTCTAATGAGGTTTATCCTTAAATGTTTTTAAAAATGAGTTGTTTGTAATCATACCTGAAAGACAGTGTGGTCGAACAGAAATTAATGTAATTTAAACATTTTAAAAAGGTAATGGTTACATACTTAAAGAAGTAAAATGGTTATTTACAAAGTAAGTTTCGTCAGATGTTGCGCTCCACCTTCTCTACCGGTCTCCTGAGATATATGGTAGTGTTTTCAACGTAAGTCTTCTGTATGTGCATTAAACGATTAAATCATGAAGCTACAAGTAAATGGAGGTGCCGTTACCAACCACTTCCGTATTGAGCAAGTGAAGCCAGTCCGCCATATTGGTAGGTCCAAAACACCTATATAACTTTTGTTACTACAGTCCTAACAATTCTTCATAGGCTGCTTGTGACGTAGGAATATGTAGGCCAACTACGACCGTGTACAACAGCCATCTTCCTTTAGTTGAAGTTTACTTATATATAGAAGTTCTATCAAAATCGTATTCTTGAAAATGAGTCGAACATAACCTGCTGTAATTGCTAGGCTGCCAACGACCTGTTACAAAAAGCTAGCTATTCTGAACAAGGCTTTTAAATATTAAAAACGATGCCAAACAACACCAATGAACACGAGAACAGCTACAAGCTACAAGCCATAAAGCACACAGTTTGTCTATGCTACAAGCTTTCTGGACTCACGAAAATGACGGAGATGGCTTCAAATTTGTGACGTCATGCCAACTCCCAATATTCATAGCTCCATGGAGTAAATATAAGAGACGTGCGGAGGCCAAGGATGAAGTCAATTAGTTCGAGCGCAATTCGTGGTTCGTTTCTTAGTCCGCTTCGGCCTTCACCTGGTGAAATCGGGCTGTGCTGGCGAACTCCCGAGGCGACTGCATAGGTATAATCCACGGATATTTTCCTTTTAACTCAAATATTAAATAAATAGCCGACGTGGATGGCCGAGGTGGCTAAGAGCGAGTACCGACTCAGCGCTTCGAAGCGTCCGAAGAGTCGCGGGTTCGAGTCTCGCCTTGGGCATGGTTGTTTGCCCCTTGTCTTTGTATGTATGTGTTGTCGCGGAGGGCCTCGCGTTCTGCTGACCCCAGATCAGAGGAGCCCGCAAGTGTGTTGGTCTAGTGTATGGTCGAATATGCATCCCATCGGGACGCAAAGGGTAACCGGCTGTCGGCTGGATAAAAACCCTAGAAAGAAGAAGATTAAATAAATAATTAAAGTGTTTAAACGTAAAGTTCCTGTGCTATCATCGACGTCATTAAAAATCCTATCCACTTGCATGTTATACGTCGCAGAAAATTTAGAACTTTTTGAGGAAAAGTGAATTCTGGTAAATGCTAAATATTTTAGAAATTACACTCATACAAAAGACCTTGCCTACACCATGAAAGTCATAGCTCTGAGGCTGGCTCTGCAACGATTAACAAAATCAAAACTGTTAAACGAGTCCTGCTATTTTCAATAGTATGATTGCTGTTTTTACAATAAATATATAATAAAGAGGCAGCTGCAATATCCTCACGTGATTTGGTTAATAAGTGGCACGAGATAACGAGAATCTCGATCATTACATATTCAAATTAACATAATGAATGACAGAAATCCATGGGGAAAAAGATAGTTCAAATAAATCTTGATCTCGTCGAGAGAATGTGATAAAAAATTGTTGTTGATCAACGGTTGTGCATTATTTTACCAAGATCCTGTACCATAACCTTCCGCAGCTCCGTCGTGAGACAGAACTTTACAACTGCGAGAACTCGTGCCTTTGGAACCGGCTGGGATGGCTCAGTGCATCAACTGGTGTCCTTAACCCCCTCAGAGTCCGGGAGTCCCCCAACATTCCAACAATATTCCAGATGAGGAAATCAACAAAATTGTTTTGAAAATAGATATTTGTTGTTTAAAACTGTAAATGGCCAGTAATATCTAGCAATGAACGAAGAACAAATCTGTTAGAATTTACAAAACTCGAATGTCACACTTGGAAATTATCTTTGTTGATTGAAATGGCGATGAATCTTCATGATAAATTCGATAATCTTATAACAATTTTTAACGATGAATTACCTTGTTAATGTTAATATTCTCTTATTATGCAATTCTACCATTTTTTTGTAACACTTTTCAGAGCGGTTCCATGGTGTAATGGTTAGCACTCTGGACTCTGAATCCAGCGATCCGAGTTCAAATCTCGGTGGGACCTGCAATTTTGATAATTCGAAGTAAATATATGCAAATTGCTGAGGTGTTAAATTCTCAAATTTAAATGTGAAAGTAAAGGAAGTGTTCAAGAAAAAATACAGAGCGGGAAGAACTGTCTTTATGACTCATGCAAGTCAGAAATAACATGCTGAAATCGTAAGTGATGATAAATTTTTGCCTCGGAATGTGGTTGTGATCTTTACCCGCTGGATGGTAAGATCGAGCATCGACATATCGTCGGCTAGCGGAGTTTTCTCCAACCAGTTATCTCCCATTAGTGGGGCACCACCCCAGCCGGGACAACTATAAGCTCTGTGCGTGTATGGTAATGTGGTGCATGTAAGTGTATGTAAGTAAAGGGATGATAGGACAACCAATAGAAAGGAGAAATCGGGCGCGGTCCATGGCCCATTTGTTAGGGTATTATTTTGGCATTTACCTGGTATTGATCGGATAAATCAAGGAAAACTATCGTCCAGTTCAGCTGACCGCTAGATTTCTCCAGTCAACGACAGAATTCGGCCTAGCTAACTAGCAGGTGCAGAAAATGCTGCCACCATCAGTACTCGAACCTGAGATCTCCTGGTCGGAGGTACCGCAGTGACCTTAGTTGATGCCCTGAGCCACCTCTCCCGGTTTGAAGAACTCGAATGAGTATTGAGTACCGCCCGTTAACAAATACGGTTATTAGTTCGGAAGGTATAGAGCGCATATCCGTTTACCCGGGAAGGAATTCCATATCCGCACCGATATAGCTCAGTGCATCAACTGATGTCACTGCAGCGCTTCTGACCGGTAGGTCCTAGGTTCGAGTCCTGACGGCGGCAGGATTTTCGACGCTAGCTTTTCGGCTAGGTTGAATTTAGTCGCTGTCTGGAGGAGAATTCTAGCGGCCGGCTGCTCTGATTGGTAGTTTTCCGTAGTTTCTCCTATCAAAACCAGGCGAATGCCGGAGCAGTACCCTACAAAACGGGCCCCGGACCGCGCGCGATCTGCCCTTCCCTTTTCTTGTCTTATCCTCTCCCACATACATACACACTTACATAACATGCACTACACTTCCACATACTCCGGGAGACCGGTCGGGAGCGTAGAGCTTGTCCCGGCTGGGGCGGTGCCCCGCTGGTGGGAGAGTCCTGGTTAGGGGAAACTCCATTAACCGACAGTAGGTCGGCGCCGGATCTCGCCATCCAGCGGGGAAAGATCACCGCCATCTCCCGAGAAAAAACATGCACTACACTAACGGGACTAATGAAAAAGTAGTTGACGCTCCCGGAAACACGAAGAAAACAAACCAAACCGATTGCAGTCAAGGAGGTGCGGTAGTATCGGCTGTGAGGTGAGCGGCTCTCTCGTGAGTTGTGTGAGCGATGGTGGTGGCGGTGGCCTCGCTGGCACAAAAGAGTGCTTCCCCTTACATTTGGAGACTCTGCATCTGGAAATTACCGTCTCAGAACTGGAACAGTACCCCTAGCCATATGTCGTTTTTTATTCTTACTCAATATTAGTACCTAAATTACGAAAACTTACCGATAAAAAATAATTTTTTCAGTATTGGATCAATAACTCTTTTATGCTTCCTCCACTGAATCTTCAGGAGATTTAAAAATTCTCAGTCACGTATAAAATTTTATTTTAAACCCGTAAGTGTAAAAATAATAACTCTGGGTTAATGTCTCACAAACTAGATCATTTTTTTCGATTAGTTTCCTTGATCCTTTGTATATAAGATCCCTTGACTTGCTTCTGGAAATAAATGTAGCTTCACTGTTCGTGCCTGTTTCCTTGAGCTCTGTGGTGTATGCAGTTAGTCAAATAATTGTGCTCCATTTTCTCGCGGCAGTAAGTCGATTCCTTCACGAAAGGCTTGATAAGGAATAATTGTTAAAATATGTACCTGATTGGCCTTTGCAAACTGTTTTAATTGTACGCGAGCGATTGTTTTTATTCTAATTCTTGCTAAAAACGCTTGTTACTATTTGTATTTATAATTCAACTTAATTGTATGTGTATCAGTTAAGACAGATTCTAGAGCTCAAGGAACCCTACAGAGATTGACTTCTACGTCACACAGTTTTTAACTGTTTTAATGTTAATGTCTTCACGTCACACAGTTTTTAACTGTTTTAATGTTAAATAAATAAACGATTTTGTGAGAGTCATTCCCATTTATAAATTTCCAAGAGATCGCAATCAACGATTTAAAATGCTAATGGAATATCTCCTGGAGGGAACTTGTTTTGCGGAAGTCACAATCATTGTAACTAAGCTGTAAAAACATGTTTACGTTTCACGCTTTAAGAGAATACTCACTATCTGAAAACAAACAATTGCAATAATTTATCTCAAAATACTACTCCATTTAAATATTTAACTGGTTCCATTGAGCATTCATTTCAAGTTCAACGCCACTTCAGAATATAGTAATTTGTTTCTTAGAACCTTGATTAGGCAGATTGTACTCTCACGATACACAAATATACAGTTTATCAGAACCAACACTGAGTATGTTGATTAATACGAATACCTCACGTTATCTCAAGAGCACGAGATCATTTACCATATTCACAGAAACTACGCAAGATTATTGTAGGGCAACCTACGACAGAAGCACATAGTGTAATTGATATTTCCGCCGTGATTCGTGACAGCGGGTGATTCTCACAGAAACTGTGTAAAGCATGCGAGAGGAAAGTGTTCGCAAGTTAAGGAACCCAGATCGATCCCCGTCGCTGGCGACGTGCCATTCATTGATTCGACGATACACGCCACACTACCCGCGCCAGGCACGCCGTCGGAACAATCTGCGCCACAGGAAATTACCACTCCACACTTGCAGCAATGGCCATCTCTCTTTCTGCACTTTACCTGCACGGGCACCGCGATAAGATCTTTCTCGGAAATTGAGGATCACAGGAACGAAGATTACCGTAAGTTGAAACGATTTTTCTATCAGAAGCACTCGTCTTTCTTCCTGCTTTCTCCTCAACCTGAAATGTTTTCGCGAAACTTCTCCACAGTTATCACCCTCTCTAAATGAATTTATTGATATTGATTGAAATATTATTTCTTTGGAACGGGAGGAATGTCACGCCATACCTATAACTTAGCTGTTTTTCAAGTTTTGGTTTAAATAAATATTTTAATAATAAACCCATTTCTGACTCATATATTTAGCAAGACTATATATATATATATATATATATATATATATATATATATATATATATTAACAAGTACTTCTTTTTGAATCCGGTTCTATTACAAAATTATTGGATGTCACGTATTGCAGATTACATTATGGTGACCATTCCTTAGATTTACACATTGTTGTAAGTCTTCGATCGAACAATTCCTCGCTAATACGTGAAACTTCCAGCGATCCTGAGCGGGATGGAAATGAGGAAACATCTGCATGTTTACTGTGTTCAAGGAAGATTTCAGTTTTTAACAAAAGCGCCAAAGAAAAGATGAACCTGACTATGCCTAAGCACAACTGGAGTGAAAGAGTTATGATTTGCATCTGATTGTAAAATGGTACGTGCAAAAAACTTCTTAGATTTAAGGATTTGTATGACTTCATTAATTAAAGAACAGTGATGGACATCAGAGTATGAGCTTAAGCATTTATTTAGTATTACCATTTTACGCATCAAATTTTCATTTCTTGATGAATCTGTTGTTTCTTTCATTAATCTGAAAATACATAGTATGATGTATTTAAATTCACTCGTGCATCCAATTGCAAATTTTAAATCAGGAATATTAGTAGAAACCTCGAATATTCTGAAGTATGTAGTACTACAATTGCAAAATATGAGTTTAAAAACTATAAAAATGTGTACATAACATTTTTCATGGAGATAAAGAGAAACGTTGCAAAGTGGGAGAAATGTTACTTTTTCTCTAAAAGCACTAAAAATGTGTGTAAGAGAAAGCAAAATTAAAATTCAGTTTAAAAAATGTGAAACGATTTTACAAATAATAACGCGCTTTATTTAGAATAATATTTCCATGTAAAGAAGGGACAAAATGGCTGTTCATTATTGGTTGTGACAATGCCATATCTAGGCATTTGTTTGATAAATTCCGTTTTCTTATGACGAAGTTAATATACTTTTTAAAAAAATGTAAATTCAATTTTACTTTCTCGTATCAACTATGTCGCTTAACTTTTTTTCTCAAATATTGAGTGACATTCAACACTGCACACACACACACACACACACACACACACACACACACACACACACACACACACACACACACACACACACACACACACACACACATTGGAGTTCATGCAACCGTCGAACTGAAGCACAAGCTGCCACTGCTATCAACGTTTGGAAATACAGCTGTCTGTGAAACTGAGCCGCTTTGTTACTCAATTATTTTGGACATTAACTTTACCTGGTATTCTTAAAGTTTCTTGTACATATTGTACGCAATGCATTCGAGAGTGATGTAATGAGAAATTTGTATCCTACAGTTTCGCTAACAACTCTAGGTTGATGCAAACCTTTCCTTTTCTCCATACAAGAGTATTTTCGATTCGAATCGCAAGAATTCAAAACATAAGAAACTTTCCGCACAAATATTGATACTTCAACTATCTATCTTCTGGGCGTAACCACACTCTCAGAAATTACATAAAAATCAATGTAGATTTAATGTACGACTGTACTTGAATTTGTATGTACCTTTAATCGAAGTGAGATTAATGTACCTGTACATTAAATTTAATGCTTTTAAAAAAGACTGTTAACTTACACATTAAATTTAATTGTAACGCACAAATTAACAATACTAAAGTTACTGTACGTGTACATTAAATTTATTTACGTACATGAAAATTAGTTTAATGTACTTTACCTTAAAAGTTACGCAGACATTTCTGACAGTGTATACTTTGGAAACACTCAAGAGGAAGCCTCTCCCCGCGGCCGTGCAGTCTCCAGAGGGATCTAAAGCCAGCACAGCATTCCCACGTAAGCCCCCGCGCGGCGTGCAAGCGTGTTTGGAAGCTTCTATACATTATTCAGCGCCCTTAAGCGGCAGCGCTGTGTTAGTTTTGCCAAGAGGGAAGTAGCAAGGGGTGGCAGTAGGCGAGAAGGTACAGGTATCATTGCCCTTAGGCGGGACCACACGTAGGTAAAGACGCAAAGAGAAGAGTAGAGATGGATGGAATATTTATCTAAGACACTCGCATTAGATTTCCATTTTCAAACTTGGATGTTTTTTTAAACGGAAAATAGAAGAGAAGAATAGGAAAGGAGTAGAGAAGAAGATGTAAAGAAGACGAGAAACATACTGCGATATGATGATATCAGACGAGAAGATGAATACGTTCAAAGGCGTTCGATGCGTCGATGCGCTCTGCAACACCTACCACCCCCGCGCCCTCTATGGGTTAGCCGCTCTCCTCCCGCCCCCACGCTGGGAGAGATAGCTCAGTGCATCTACTGATGCCACTGCAGCGCCTCTGACCGGGAGGTCCTAGTTTCATCCTACGGCGGCAGGATTTTCACACTAGCTTTTCAGCTAGGCAATTCAGTCGCTGTTGGAGGAGAATTTAGCGCCGGGCTCTGATCGGTAGTTTTCCGTGGTTTCTCCACAGGCGAATGCCGGAGTTTCAACACTAGCCGAATGCCGGAGCAGTACCCTACCAAACGGGCCACGGACCGCGCGCGATCTTTCCTTCCTCTTCCTTGTCCTATCCTCTCCCCCTTACACACACACACTTACACTAACATGCACTACACTACCACATATTCCGGAAGACCGGTAGGGAGCTTAGAGCTTGTCCCGGCTGGGGCGGTGCCCCGCTGGTGGAAGAGTCCTGGTTAGGGGGAAACCCGACTAGCTGACGGTAGGTCAGTGCCGGATCTCGCCATCCAGCGGGGGAAGATCACCGCCATCTCCCGAGAAAAATAACCATGCACTACACTAACGGGACTAATGACCAAAGCAGTTGACACACCCGGAAACACGAAAAAATGAATAAATCAATCCATCAAAGGCGTGATCAATCGATATTGCGTGTATGAAGGAGAAGGGAAAATGGAACCGGGAAAGGTACGAAATGCGCATAATAGCGTTTGTGGAGACCAGTCCTCGCAGCTCCTAGGACGCCGGGGGTTGGATAAGGAAATATGATTTTCATAATACGACACAGTGAAGATGGGATAATTAAGTGGAAAAAGCGAAAGAAGGCTTGTTCTTGAATTATTTGCTATGTTACGCACATTTTCTTGCTAATCAAACATTGTTTTTTGCACAAACATATCCCTAACTCTTCTTTTTAATAAAATGAAATGTTGACATGTCGACACATACGTGGGGCCAAGAGGTTGGGGAGGCGATAGTGGAGGTGGTGGTCTGATGCAACAGCAGCAGAGGGGACTGAACGAGGAAGATCATCAATGGGACACTGATGGAGGCGGCTGGGGTATCACGGACAACGAAGGTAGTGACGAAGGCTCTGACTGCAGTAATGGAAGTAATTACGGATGCGTTGACTATTTAGTTTTTCTTTTTTTTTTTTTTTCTGTTATTTAAAGTCGCATCAACAGCTAGGTCATTAGCGACCACTATTGGCATGGTTATGGTAACTATGAGGGTGAAACGAAATGATGATGATAAGGGGTGAAAGGACGAACACTAATACAACCATGCCCGAGGCGGGACTCGAACCCGCGACCCTTCGGTCCGAGATCACTACGACACTACTGCCTTAGCGATCTCGGTCACCGGACCGACTATTCAGTTCTTTGTTTCGTACATTTAGTGCATGTGATAACCCCAGAGATGACAGTTCCCTTCTCCGCTGAAATGTGAGATCGTGCGACAAATTAAACATCCGTTTACAGGGTTTTCTCCTCTAGTTATCTCCCCAGTGGATAACCGTGCCGGCCGCAACATGGGTCTGGTCTTCTGGTAATTTCATCTCCCAACACATGCTATAGTTTAGTGAAAAGTGTGTGTGAGGAGGAAATGACAAAAATGAGAAAGGTAATAAATATTGATTCACAGATTCCATGATCGATGTTTTCGGCCACGTCCATTGTTCTGTTAATTAACCCCGATAGTGTACTGGATAGGTAATGATGTGGCAATGAGATCGCACCTCATTACCTACCTCATTACCCGCAAGTTGGATTGGTAACCTACGTTCCGGCTTGTGGGGTATTCTCCCGACACAAGATCCTCAGGGGTACACCACCCCAGCCGGGACAAGCTCACAGCTTTCGATTGACCTCTCGACATGCGTGGAAGTGTTCTGCAAGTAAGTGTAAGTGTATTTGGGAAGGGAAAGGACATGACAAGGAAGGAAAGACCACGGGCGGTTCGTGGCCTGTTTGTTAGTGTATTGCTCCGGTATTTGCCTGCTACCACGGAAACCACAGAGAACTACCAGGGGAGGCTAGAAATCCGAGATCAGATAGTTTTCCGAGAAGCCACTGAAAACTACCAATCAGAGCATCTGGCCGATAGAATTGCCATCCAAACAGTGGTTGAATTCAATTCAGTTTTGTGGCTATTGTGAAAGTCAGCATACGATCTTGTGGCCGTCGATGCGGAGAGGCTATGACGATACCGCGGGGCAATCGCAGGGTGGTGTGGGCGGGCGTGATGGCACAGGCCGCGTCGATGCAAAAGGCTCTGCAGTGGAATGCGGATTTCGCGCGTTTGAATTCCAACTAGCTTGGTATGGAGTGTCGAAAACGCGCCAAGGACAGGACGCAACGACCCCCTAGCCGACGCCGAGCAGAGCCAACGAAAGATATTGCAGCAGATATATCGTAGCCAGCAATGATTGATTGATTTTTAGTGATTCCGGGCGCGTCATCTGATAAGGTTATTATTCCCATAAACGTTTTGCATGATTTGTGCTCGAGAGGTGGCGGTGATTTGCCTCGCTGTATGGTCAGATCCCGCGTCGACCTACTGTCGACTAGC
This sequence comes from Teleogryllus oceanicus, assembly GCA_964035755.1. Classification (NCBI taxonomy): domain Eukaryota; kingdom Metazoa; phylum Arthropoda; class Insecta; order Orthoptera; family Gryllidae; genus Teleogryllus; species Teleogryllus oceanicus. The sequence goes on along the minus strand of CAXIVR010000014.1, from coordinate 3,775,706 downwards.
GGAGTTTCCCCCTAACTAGGACTCTCCTACCAGCGGGGCACCGCCCCAGCCGGGACAAGCTCTAAGCTCCCGACCGGTATCCCGGAATATGTGGTAGTGTAGTGCATGTAATACTAAGTGTGTCTAAGTAAGGGGTAGGACAGGACAAGAAAGAGGAAGGAATGATCGCGCGCGGTCCTTGGCCCGTTTGGTAGGGTACTGCTCCGGCATTCGCCTGGTGTTGATCGGAGAAACCACGGAAAACTACCGATCAGAGCAGCCGACCACTAGAATTCTCCTCCAGACAGCGACTGAATTCGACCTAGCTGAAAAGCTAGTGTCGCAAATCCTGCCGCCGTGGGGAGTGGGAACCTAGGACCTCCCGGTCAGAGGCGCTGCAGTGGCATCCGTAGATGCACTGAGCCATCTCTCCCAGCGGGGAGGCGGGAGGAGGGCGGCTGACCCATAGATGGCGCGGGGGTGGTAGGTGTTGCAGAGCGCTTCGACGCAAAAGGACACCGCTCGGAAGGTCTAGGCGCAGCACTGCAGCGGAATCCAGATTTCGCGTGTGGGTGAGCGGCCAGGCGGGCTTGGCGGCGCGGCGGCAGCGGGCGTTGCCATCGCCGCGGCGAGCCCCCGCGCCGGCGAGCGGGCGCGGGCGGCAGAGGCAGCAGGCGGAGCAGGGCAGGGCGGGGGGGGCGGGGCGGGCGGGCGGGGCGGGGCGGGGCGGGGCGGGCAGGGGCGGGGCAGGGCAGGGCGGGGCGGGCAGGGGCGGCAGGGGCAGGGGCAGGGGCGGGGCGGGCAGGGGCGGCGGGGCGGGGCAGGGGGCGGGGGCAGGGCGGGGGCAGGGCGGGGCGGGCGGGGCGGGCGGGGCGGGCAGGGGGGCGGGGCGGGGCAGGGGCGGGGGCAGGGGCAGGGGCGGGGGGGCAGGGGCAGGGGCGGGGCGGGCGGTGGCGGGGCAGGGGCAGGGCGGGCGGGCAGGGGCGGGGCGGCGGGCGGGGGGCAGGGGCGGGGCAGGGGCGGGGCAGGGGGGGCGGGGCAGGGGCGGGGCAGGGCGGGCGGGGCGGAGGCGGGGCAGGGCGAGGTGGGCGGGGCAGGGCAGGGAGGGCGGTGGCAGGGCGGTGCCGGGGCGGGGCAGGGCAGGGGCGGGGCAGGGGCGAGGTGGGCGGGGCGGGGCGGTGGCGGGCCGGGGCGGGGGCGGGGCGCGGAATGTCTAAACGCGTGGACTACAGTGGCCACTGCAAGAATTATGGGGAAGAGGCGAGACAAGCCTGAGCTCTGGGAGAATTACGACCTCGGAACAATGTACACGGCTGCTGTTTGCGAGGCTGCGAAGTAATTTCTTTGCTAAAGTCTGTAAATTATGTTGGTTGCAGGTATTAACTTAAGCAAAAAACTGGATTTAAAGTAGGGTGGAATTTCAAACACATCTAAAGTTCTCCGTAATATGGAATTTCAAAGACTCATTTCTGTTTCTTTAAAAACATGGAAATTTGGAAAAATTACAATTTAGACGTTGATTAGTTAAGTGGTAGAGGCAGTGCAATTATTTTTCCTTTGTCGTGTTTTAAAACTTTTCGATATTCGCACTCTTAGACTGTTGGGCATTATTAGCCTCGCCATTAATAAAGACAGTACTATTATTATTATTATTATTATTATTATTATTATTATTATTATTATTATTATTGTCTTTATTTTCTCATCTTATTGGACATCTGAATGAATTGCACAGATATACAGAATCAAAGCACAATACATCTATTTTTTAAAAGGAATTTATAATACATTGTTTCCCATGAATTTCCGTACTATCCTTGTTGAAATAACAACTGTCTTCTGCATGGGTTTGTACAGGTCTTCATTCAAACCCAGTTGCTTAAGGCCCCACATCAGACTCCTAGGGATGACTCCGGTGCTTGAAACAATTATCGGGATAATGTTGACTCTTTTCATATTCCACTGTTTCTCAACGGGTTCAATAAGATTTGCATATTTACTGATTTTTCAGTGCATTTGCTTTGAATGTTGCCTGCATTTGGGACAGAAACATCAATAAGCATGACATGTATCTCACACTTGTTAATCACAACCAAATCCGGTCTGTTGTGAATCACTGTATGGTCTGTTAAGATAGTTCTATCCCAATACAGCGCCACTCTTCGTTCTCCAGAACACTGATAGGTTGGTACTTAAAGTACGGTACCTTATTTTCAGTCAGAAGACGACATTTCTGAGCCAACGCTTGATGTAAAATTTTGGCTACCGAATCATGTCGCTGTTTATACTCGGTGCCTACCAAATGTGTACAACCCGAGGTAATATGATGAATTGATTCCACCGTTGGACAACCATAACGACATAACTCATTCTGCACATTGCTATCTCTAACAATTCGCTTCAAATAGTTACGCGTTGGAATAACTTATCCTGAATAGCCAACATAAACCCTTCAATTTCTGGAAAGATCTGTCCTGATATAAGCCAGTAGTTCGATGCTTTCAAATCGACATGTTCTTGGCTCATCTCATGTGGATGTCTTCCATGAAGAGCTTTAGACATCCATAAATCTCTCTTTTGGCCGTCATTGCATGAGAAGTCCGCAACATCCTGTCTCGACAGCTCTATCGGAGTATAGACATCTGCTTCACAAATTGCTTTATGCAGTTTTGATGTATTTGCCGCAGAGTGGAAATACATTCTCATGCTCTTCACTTGCCGACAAAGTTGGTTTCCAATGTCTGTGAGTCCTCTTCCACCCATATTTCTCGGAAGTGTTATACGTTCGACTGCAGATTTTGGATGGTGCATGCGTGCTTTCGTCATTAAAACTCTCATTTTCCGTTGTAAGTTCTCAATGTCAGTTTTGCTCCACTTAATAATGCCAAATGAGTAGTTTAAGACTGGGACAGCATAGGTGTTAATAGCTTTATGATATTTCTTCCATTCAACTTTGTTTTCAGGAGCTTTCGGTTCTTCGGAAGAATTCCTCTGCAAGTTCATCTTTCATTTTACCTTGGTCAATGTGCCTTGCTGTCTCACTCCCAGGTATCTGTACGTTTCCTCAGCAGACATCGCTTGTATCAACTGTTTATTTTCAAGTTCAAAGGTTCCCTCTTGGAGCTTTCCTTTTACAATATTCAATGTTCGACATTTTTCCAGGCCAAACTCCATTTTAATACTTTTTGAAAATGATTCCACAATACTCAATAGTTGTTCATTTATTATTATTATTATTATTATTATTATTATTATTATTATTATTATTATTATTAAAATTCAAGAGAAAATTATTAATAAAATATACCTGGTTTCTAATTATGGTAGCTCTCTACCCCAAAAATGAAAATCGACAAATTTCATGTTTTTTTAAAAAAAACTTATTGAGTCTTATTTTCAGTTTTATTCTCTTTTAAATGCTTAAAGCCATTTCTTGCTACGTTTCTTAGTTTTCGAACGGGTATTCTTTTTAGATGCGAATGTCAACTCTCAAGCTCTTAGTGTGTGAACTTCAGATGCATTTTGCCCGAATTGGGAATTTTCAGCACATTCATGCATGCCAAACATCATAAATCATAAACTATAAAAGATAATAATACAATTCTCTTTGCAGCATGTAATCCATGAATTGCTCTAGCGAATGAACAGCAATAGTTACTGTGTCACTAAAAGTTCCTGTTATATGTACTGAAATGTCCAGAATAAATTTATAAATAATTATTTTTCTCAAATAATCAAAACCTGACTCTTTAGTTTTCACAATACGTTTACTATTCTAGTTCATTCACACGAATATACAATTGTAATTAATTTAAAAGAAGAATTATCCACATATATCAATTTAATGTACAGTTATGATGTCTGAAGTAAATACTTGCATTTTGGCCAATTATGTATATACAAATAGAAAAATAAAATTATTTGATTTTTGAAGCATAAAGAAATTAAATGTGCAAGGGAAACGAACTAGACACAAAAGTCTTAATTTTGTATTTTTCACGTACGCAGCTACCTGAATACATGTATGGTATACAGTCTGATAATAAATGAACTTTTGGAGTCTGAGGAGAGATCGAAAATGATTACTTTTTGTCAATGAACCTGTCGAACATCTGCGAATATGGGGTTGGTGAAAAATGAAGGTTAAATGCCACTTGTATAAATGCATATAACTCTCTTTACATTTACATATTTTTCAGAATACGTATCAAAATGACGGAAGAGTCAACTACCTTAAAATAACATATACTTAGGTATCTAGTAAAGGAGATATTAACTACAATTCAGAATTTTTTTTTTTTTTGCATGGAACAATTTAAAATATTTTTCTTACAAATTTTTAATGTAATACATTCCTCAGAAGAAGAATATTTGGATTTACCAGAATTGTACGTGTTATTCCAGTAAATGTGAGTTGCTGGAATCTGGTATCGCACTTCAAGAGACAATTCATTTCCTGCAGATGCGAACGAAAATAGCCATGAAGACTGCTCTTGCAAACCACACTCGCCAACCGACTAAAAGTGGTAAGCACACTTCCTGTAAACAAGGGAAATCCAGTAATTTTGAATCAATTCTAAATATATGTTGCCAAGAGGAATCTGTAAACAAAGACTAATAAGATTATGATCAAACAAATAGTTATATTTATGATTATAGAAACAGTCTTATTCAGTCTACTATAAATACATAATTATTGTTCATAGCTTAGGAATGTGAAAAAGCATTTCATGTAAGTTTGCTGATGTCGAGACACATTTCAAAACTTGTTTATTTTTCAGATAATTCTGGCTTTCGCAAAATGGAAAGTTGTGACATAAACATTGTTTATACTAATTACCTAATATCCTGTGTCTCTGAATTTTTAAAGGGTTCTTATTTACAACTTGCCGTCTCCGTAGGCACAGATGTTGAAGGAAAGTGAACAAATTATTTGGATAATGTGTACGTAGAATGTCATTGAATAGCATTCTCTGTCTCTCTCTGTCTCTCTCTCTCTCCCTCTCTCTCTCTCTCTCTCTCTCTCTCTCTCTCAATCATTATATTTCAATTACAGATCGATATCGAGCCCGTGTAACGATGATGCAGGGTCCATCTTATCATGGTCTTCCTCAGGGCTGAATGGTCAGACAAAATGTAATATTCAATAAGTAAATATCAAAATTGCTTTGATATTTCAATTATACCTCAACTACACCTCAATAATTTTTTCCCGTTTTTACTGAAGAAAATAAGTTTTGTGTATCTTTATAATTGTAATTATTTTTATATTTTACCTTTTAACAATTACTAATTATGATAAAATACACAAGCAATATTACCTTTAATTTAGGAGTTGATGCTTAAATCTTCTTCCGATATTTCATTGCCAGTTAGTTTAATTTAGAAGTAAATACGTTTTTATATGTTCTAAATAGAAAAAAATCAGAGCCTCAATTTAAGTCGTGACCTGCACCATGTTCTACCGCTTACCATCTTATGCACACCACTGACGGTACACAACTACTACTCGCGAAGCAATGCATTGAAAACAATGTGAAACGCGCTCTCGGCACATCTCACTACAAATATTGAGAATTCGGATCTACAGAAACTCCCGAGCCTCTCAGGACAGCTGTGTCGTCATATGATGAGGAGGGCTTCTTCAGCAGCTGAGGAGGGTGTGTTCAGCAGGTGAGGGGGCTTGTTCGGCAGGTGAGAAGGGCTTGTTCGGCAGGTGAGAAGGGCTTGTACGACAGGTGAGAAGCGGTTGTGGACGACAGGTGAGAAGGGCTTGTTCGGCAGGTGAGAACGGCTTGTACGACAGGTGAGGGGGGTTGTTCGGCAGGTGAGGAGGGCTTGGCGGTAGGTGAGGGGATTTGTTCGGCAGATGAGAAGGGCCTGTTGTCAGGTGAGAAGGGCTTGTTCGGCAGGTGAGAACGGTTTGTCGCAGGTGAGAAGGGATTGTTCGGCAGGTGAGAAGGGGTTTGTTCGGCAGGTGAGGAGGGCTTGGCGGCAGGTAAGGGGACTTGTTTTCGGCAGATGTGAAGGGCATGTTGTCAGGTGAGAAGGGCTTGTTCGACAGGTGAGAAGGGCTTGTTCGGCAGGTGAGGAGGGCTTGGCGGTAGGTGAGGGATTTGTTCGGCAGATGAGAAGGGCCTGTTGTCAGGTGAGAAGGGCTTGTTCAGCAGGTGAGAAGGGCTTGTTCGGCAGGTGAGAGGGCTTGTTCGGCAGGTGAGAAGGGCTTGTTCGGCAGGTGAGAAGGGCTGGGCGGTGGCTGTTCGGCAGGTGAGAAGGGCTTGTTCGGCAGGTGAGGAGGACTTGGCGGCAGGTGAGGAGGGCTTGACGGCAGGTGAGGGGACTTGTTCGGCAGGTGAGAAGGGCCTGTTGGCAGGTGAGAAAGGCTTGTTTGACAGGTGAGAAGGGCTTGTTAGGTAGGTGAGTAGGGCTTGTTCGGCAGGTGAGGAGGGCTTGTCGGCAGGTGAGGGGACTTGTTCGGCAGGTGAGAAGGGCCTGTTGGCAGGTGAGAAAGGCTTGTTTGACAGGTGAGAAGGGCTTGTTAGGTAGGTGAGTAGGGCTTGTTCGGCAGGTGAGGAGGGCTTGTCGGCAGGTGAGGGGACTTGTTCGGCAGGTGAGAAGGGCCTGTTGGCAGGTGAGAAAGGCTTGTTTGACAGGTGAGAAGGGCTTGTTAGGTAGGTGAGTAGGGCTTGTTCGGCAGGTGAGGAGGGCTTGTCGGCAGGTGAGGGGACTTGTTCGGCAGGTGAGAAGGGCCTGTTGGCAGGTGAGAAGGCTTGTTTGACAGGTGAGAAGGGCTTGTTAGGTAGGTGAGTAGGGCTTGTTCGGCAGGTGAGGAGGGCTGTCGGCAGGTGAGGGGCTTTGTCGGCAGGTGAGGGGACTTGTTCGGCAGGTGAGAAGAGCTTGGTCGGCAGGTGAGTTGTTCGAGGCGCCCGCTTCCCGCACGTAGATGCGACGGCCACCGAAGCCAGCGGCAGCGCGGACGTGGGTCCGCAGCCGAGGCCGTCACGTCCGCCTCCGCCGCCCCCTCATCCTCCGAGGCTTCCGGTTTCCTTCCTGCGACCTCCATGCAGCCCCCACGGCCAGGGGCCGCCCCTTGCCACCGCCCACAGTGAACAATTGTGCGTTCGTTGGTGGACCAAAATCAAAAATTCATCTTTGTTATTAGAATTTGAAACATAAATGGCCGTATTCCCAGATGTCTAAAGTGTAGGAAAACAGCTTGTGCAAGCCTCAATTGTTAAGCAGAGGCGGCATGGAAGACCCTACTTCAGCAACTTTGAGTTCGCTTCGAAATAGTCAGGTTTGGAGCCTCGTTGAATGCGGTCCTTGTAGATGCCCAGAGACTCAACCTACGAAGGGTTTGCAGTATGGAACTTGTTCCCCGGGGTACATACAACACTTCCAAATTATAAAATTAACCATTTCTTTGTTTTCTTTATTATTAATACGACGACGGCAGCGCGTCGCCATCGCCGCCTCCGTCTCCATCTCCGCCTTCGCTGTCAGATATGGCAAATTACTAATGCATCATCCAGAATGTTATGATTACAGACCGGATTTTCATGTAATTACATATTTTTTGCCTTTCTACTTACCATTCTTAAAATTGAAATGTTGGCGAATCGTCGCCCTCCTAACACAATATTTTTACATATTTAGTAGAATATAACATATTTTGTTATTTTCGCAAAATGTTTTTAATCTAAAAATTTTCTTCAATTTTATTACATTTTTGTGTGAACAAATATTTTTAAAAAATCATAATTTTTTCCTACATAAATTCTAAGTGCTGTCGACTCGAGGTGCACTACATTAAGACGCGGACGGATGTTATTACAGTCTGGCGCGCCTGCTTCAGTTAGCTCAGTGATGGGAAATGCGCGACTGAGATCATTTTCACCTAAAGGTGAAAAGTCACACCTAAGTCACACCTAAAGGTGTGAAAAGTATTATGGACGTCGCGTTTCGTCACCTTTAATCGTAATTTAAGAAAATCTTTGGCGATCGCCCACGTGTAACAATTCGATGAGAATGTTTAAAACTGCTGTGATTGTTTGCTAATTGTAGATATTGCCTACAACTAGCAAACAAGGCTTCCATTGTGTCTAGTTTGGCTGCTAAAGTATGGTCCAGGATAGCGATAGATAAAGCTTTTATTACTGGCGGAAATGTTGTAAAGTTCTGAACGTGCATCAACTGGTGCTCTCCAAATGTTTTTAAAATGTTTGAATTATTCTTAAAATTTGTTTCTAAAGTTTCTGATAAATGTAAATTCGAATTTGGTTAATGTGTTTTATAATTTATGTATTTTAATATTACATATTATATCTGATTTTACATATTTATTACATATTCTTACTTTTTTCATCACATTTTGACGTTTCATACTATATATTTTTCCGGTCTCTAGTTGTGATTACGGCCCGGATTTTAATGACCTAAAAATCAGCGAAATTTGTAAGCATTTATGACCTAAAATCTATATAAATATGACCTTAAAAATAAAATATGATGCTATACAAGTTTTGTTTTAATTCCTGTTGATTTTTTAGGTATAACATTAACACAATTCACTCAAGAGCAGATTGTGAGTATGGTACATACGGTTTAATGTCTTTGGAACTAACTAGCATTTAAATAAATTGCTTGTGCCTGTAAAACAAATTAAGTACGGTAAAATAAAACCAGTCAAATAAAAGTCTTGCTTTACTGCTGAATACTTTTTGTTTAAGGTTTTCTAATTTCCTTTCAGTGTTCAGTTTCTAGAGAGTTGTATTGGATCACAAGGTGTATTTTCAGGTTTTCCAGCGTAAAAGACCTGCGGTTGTTGCTGAAAATAGTTTTGTATCTGGTAATGCGCCTCTCCTCACTACATGACGTCACGGAAGAATATTTGAAGGCGGCAATGTCACTGCAGTGCAGCTTTGATTCATTGCCTTCAAATGTCGCGACATTTCCAGACATTATATCGCTAATTTTGCACATTGAATATCCAAGATTTCGGCTGAAGAACACGCAACAATTTGTTGTACACTTTTTTAGCCACATGACCACGAGCTCGACCCAACTCACTCCAAAATCACTTTCGTTTCAAATAATGATTTATGGTATAATCGTTATGTTTATTTGTGACAATAACAATTGATATATTCTCATGCAAGACACATTTTCAAGCTTTTTATTGTGTACTTAAAATATGACATATGTATGCATTTTGAACAAAACTTGGCCAAAATATGACCTTTTACTAAAAACGATCCTTAAAAATATGACAAATATATGCATTTTTGGCAAAATTTGGCCAAAATATAATCTTTTACTAAAAAGTGTAAATATGACATTATATACACAATAAAAATACGTCTTTCTAATCGACAATAACTAGATTCGTACATAAATTGTTTTGAAGTTCATCCGAAGGTTCAGAAAAAATATATGACATGTCATTAAAATCCGGGCCCTAGTTATGATTAGTAAAGGAATTAAAGAAAAAAGATCTTATAGTCCAAAGAAGAAGTAAAAAGTATTTGTTCTTGGCACTGATATCATGTGCAGTGGTTGACTTTCATTGTCTGATGTGACAGTCAAGCAGGCGTCAAGTCGGTGACAAATTGAATATTTATTGGATAGCCCTTGGCAGGTAAGTTTGTTCCACGAAAAAGAATATGCATTGCCTCGATTTATGACAAGACAATTTTATCAATGTTTATTTCACAAATATTTTCGAATGACCTTCAATATGTCGTGTGAATACGTTATAAATAACTATAAATCGACCATTAAAAATGAATTCAGGATAAATTGTCAATTATTCATGTGAAAACAACAAGTCAGCTGGACACTAAATCTTAACCAGATAAGGTATTCCGAGATGCCCACCTGCGCTGGGCTGTATGTTATTCTGAACCGAACACTGCTTATGGAAAGTCTGACAGTCCTATTTACCCGCGTTAAATTGTCAATATTTCTGACTCTATCTCGCAGAAACTAATTTATTTAGAACTTTGAATATTTTAAAGTATATTCTTTAACTATTCCTTATTTGCTTTCGCAGAATTGTATAAATAGGATATAATAAAGTCTTTTGCAGAATTTTAAAAAAATTGAAAATTATTTTAAAAACTAGACACATTAATCCATAAATTGAATTTTTTTCAGAATACCTCGTTTTTTTGGTTAAGTGGCTCAATCATGCTTACTTAAAGATTTTAAAAAAATCATCATTTTATCTCGGATAGTTTCTGATAAAATGGGACATATCGTCATTTTTTAACAAACAAGGTCTATTTTCCCTAGAAAACTGTTCTTCTAACCTCACTAATACAGAACAGCAGTAAACAAACTAATGTTTGTATTTAAAACTACAATAATAAAGACGTTACAGTTGTGACTGTTTCTCCAATGCCACTGGGAGCGGTAGCTCAGTGCATCAACTGACGACACTGCAGCGCCTCTGACCGAGAGGTCCTAAGTTCGAGTAATTCGAAGTGTATAAGAAAAAGTTCATAACTTCGTTAATCCTCTAAAAATTCATTGAGATTTTGAAAGCTTTAAAACAGATGCGAAAGAAAACTGTGTTTTGGTACAAAGAGCCATTCGCCTGGTGTTAATTGGAGAAACAACTAGAACAGCCAGCCGCTAGAATTCTCATTCAGACAGCGACTGAATTCGACCTAGCTGAAAAACTAGTGTCTTAAATCCTGCCGCCTTCGGGACACCGACTTACAACCTCCCAATCAATCACTACATTGAGATCACTTGATGCCCTGACTCACCTATGCCTCTTGATTAAATGGCGAATTGAACTGAAGAGATGAGTATTTTTGTAAGAATTTACCGAAGAAAATATCAACGTCTTTCAAATACAATCAAAGGATATCGAAAATTTGTGAATTGAGATAATTTGATGCATATTGAAAGAGATAATTATTGCGCACGGACATTCGACCATTCCCAAGCTTATGCCGTCACAACACTAGCGCGCCAGCCGGCTGGGAGAATTGCAGTGCACTCACTGTTTGAAAAGGAACAATGATACTTCAAAGCTTGGAAACACGCAGAGTGAATCAATATTTCTTCTTGATTGTCAATATATGTTTGCAAATAAAAGTATCCAAAGTTTTTTATGACAATCAATTATTTCAGAAATTGCTCAACGTTTCGTAACTAGTTTTGTTACATCATTAGATGCTTAGTAAGGGAACTCCAATGGGATAGCAGTTCCCTTTCTAAGCACCTGATGATGTAACAAAACTAGTTACGAAACGTTGTGCAATTGCTGAAATAAATGATTGTCATAAAAAAACTTTGGATACATTTATTTGCAAACGCAGAGTGAATGTTTAGTTGTAATTTTATATCCAAAGCTGGGCTTTGCTTTTTTCGAGAACCGAGTCACACGTATATCGGCGTTTCCGTCCACCTCGCGTTCTTCGCAATAACATCCAATACGCACAAAATGATTGAACCTCCTTCGCCTCCCACGACGAATACGACTTCCGGCGGAAGCCTCATCTCCCGCACCACATGAACACTTGACTGGCGGCGGGCGAGCTCGTTCCCGCCATCAACCCGCGCCCCGACCGCCGCTGCCTTTATTTAAAGGGCTCTCCATTTATTTCGAGAATTGTTTGTCCGGGACTCCTCAATCCCCGTAAATTCCGTTCGCTTCGTCTGGCTTCTCCTCCCCCCGTCCGTCGACCGAGTACCAAAGGGATCTGCTGTGCGGCCAAAACAAATAAAGCATTTATCAATCAAACGCGAAAGCCGCATCTTTCCCATTTCCGCCCCTTTGATTCACCTCGCCCCACCCCCTCGCCGCGCTGCGAAGCGCCCGGCCGCAGCCTGCGAGCGCACGGCCCACCCGCGGACGGCGCCTGGGCACGGGGCGGTGAAGGGGAGAAAGAGCGAGAGGAGAAAGAAGGGCCCGCAGGCGAGTGGGTGAGACAGAGAGAGGGTGAGATAGAGAGGGCAACGTGAGAGAGGGAAGATGGAGAGGGGTGAGATAGAGAGAGGGGAGAGAGAGAGAGAGGCGAGATAGAGAGGGGCGAGATATAGAGGCCAGATAGAGAGGGCAAGATAGAAAGGGGTAAGATGGAGAGAGGGCGAGATAGAGAGGCGAGATAGAGAGGCGAGATAGAGAGGCGAGATAGAGAGGCGAGATAGAGAGGCGAGATAGAGAGGGCAATATATAGTGGGCAAAATAGAGAGGCCAGATAGAGAGGGCGAGATAGAGAGGGCGAGATAGAGAGAGTGAGATAGAGAAAGAGAGGACGAGATAGAGGGCAACGAAGAGAGAGGGTAAGATGGAGAGAGGGCGAGATAGAGAGGCGAGATAGAGAGGGCGAGAGAGAGAGGCCAGATAGAGAGCGAGATAGAGAGGCGAGATAGAGAGCTAGATAGAGAGGGCGAGATATAGTGGCCAAAATAGAGAGGCCAGATAAAGAGGGCGAGATAGAGGGAGGGCGAGATAGAGAGGGCGAGATAGAGGGGAGATAGAGAGGGCTAGATAGAGAGGGAGGAAAATAGAAGAAATAGTGCAAAATAGAGAGCCAGATAAAGAGGGCGAGATAGAGGGAGGGCGAGATAGAGAGGGCGAGATAGAGAGGCGAGATAGAGAGGCGAGATAGAGAGGGCAGATAGAGAGGGCGAGATATAGTGGGCAAAATAGAGAGGCCAGATAGAGAGGGCGAGATAGAGGGAGGGCGAGATAGAGAGGGCGAGATAGAGAGGCGAGATAGAGAGGCTAGATAGAGAGGGCTAGATAGAGAGGGCAATATATAGTGGGCAAAATAGAGAGGCCAGATAGAGAGGGCGAGATAGAGAGGCGAGATAGAGAGAGAGTGAGATAGAGAAAGGGCGAGATGAGAGATGGCGAGATAGAGAGATGGCGAAATAGAGAGAGGCGAGATAGAGGGCAGATAGAGAGAGGGAGATAGAGAGGGCGAGATAGAGAGGCGAGATAGAGAGGGCGAGAGAGAGAGGCCAGATAGAGAGGGCGAGATATAGTGGCCAAAATAGAGAGGCCAGATAAAGAGGCCAAAAAGAGAGAGCTAGATAGAGAGGGCGAGATATAGTGGCCAAAATAGAGAGGCCAGATAAAGAGGGCGAGATAGAGGGAGGGCGAGATAGATAGAGGGAGGGCTAGATGGAGAGAGGGAGGGCTAGATGGAGAGAGGGAGGGCGAGATGGAGAGAGGGGGGAGAAGGAAGGGCGAGATAGGAGAGAGCGAGACACCGTGATGAAGAGGGTGTGCTAGCGAGAAAACGAGATAGAGAGGGCGAGGAGATCGTAAGAAAAGTGAATAGCGGCGAGAACTTTAAGAGGAGTAAGAAAGGGAGAGGTGCGAGATGGGAAATTGAAAAAAGTTAACAATTCAAATATACATTATTACTGATAGAGGTTTTTTTCTTAACGAAATAGATGTTTAAAAATATATTGTACAAGTTATTGAAAATATAGTAGATTTCGCGTAATTTCTGGTTGATATTAATGCATTTTTTTAAAAAATTTAAATCTGCTCTAATTTTTTTCTTTAAATTTTCGGTTAAAGGATGTCTAAAATTGCTCAGGATTCATTTTCTTTGAAGTATCTGATTTTCAGAAATTGCAAAGATTAGAATTAATGTGAGGATCTCCTAGTTTTTTAATCGTCGGGAAATGTTTGTACAGCCGTACCAGAGATGGTGTAGTGGTAAAATGCTGTTGTCGCACCACTTAATTTTACAAATATTCTTCTGAATTTAGAGCGTTATAATTTAATGATTTATTTTAAAAGGCTAATCTTCTTTAAGTTTCTTAAATATATTTTTCAATTAAGTATACTGGGTGAAAAATAATTTTACAAATCACAACTACAGTGATCATTAGATTTTGTGAAGTAATAAAAGGAAACGATTCTGTTCTGCTAACTGCCGCCAACGCCAGGTGGGACATCCACGCATTATGTCTCTCGCCGAGGGCGTTGCCCAGTAAAAGATGCCGAAACGCCGTCTGACAAATTTAGTTTCCGAAAACAAACTTTTCGAAGAATCGATAATTTGATGGATGTAATGGTTCTCGACTTCAAGCGTCCTACCTAAACCCGGTATTGATTATTTCAATAAATATTTGTCCAGTGGGAAATAACATTTATTTCAACCTTTTCTGTATATTATCGTGCCAAGAATACTATTTTCACACTTTTTGGTTCTTTGTTATTGGTTCACGACATCTTGAAAAGTAAGTTTTCTTTACCTCACACCTGTTGTCTTAGATTCATGTATGTATAAAATGTATATTTATTGGTCATTGCAGTAGGCAAACAGACCTGAAATTGTACATGTGTGTCAGACTTTTTTAGGATGTAAAGAAATTAATAATACATGCCCGAAAATGTATGAATTAAACAAAGATTGGAGTGTTGGATTGGAACTGAAAAGTAATGTATGCAATGAAATGAAATATAATGTAATATATTAAAATATTTAAGTACTTATTAGACTGAAAACTGTGCTAAAAGATTATGATATAATAGATAAAAATATATAAAATATTATGTACTGAAATTGTACAATATTTATTATAAATGGCGTCAATTAAAGGGAATAAATTATGTGAATATGCTAGCATAGCAACGGTAAGCGAGCCGTCGTCAAGGTCAACATCTTCATGCAGTGACAATCGCGGAGACGGCTAGTTCATTTTGTATAGAATTCAGGGATTGGCCGAAAAACCAGTGACAGTCGGGAAGACGGCTAGTTCGTTTTGCAAGAAAGTTAGGGATTGGCTAGGTACGAAGTGTTATCTGCAAATAAACAATCGAAAAATGGACCGAGCTTTGCAGGGCTGAAAGAATACGAGAGGCTGATTCCGACTGATGTGCTCATGAACAGATCGTGCTTCAATTAATGTTAGGAGTTTTTTCTTTGGGGAATTGTAAGCATCTACTAGGGAATGGATATTGAGAGAACATCAAAATTTGAACACTAAGTGTGACAGTGAAGCTTAAAATATTTCATATGAACGAGTTGGAGGGACACTGAGGGCTTGGGCGAAGTTGTCAGTGATTGGACTGGAATGTTAGCAGCAAATAGTTTATTGATCTGATGAACGGTGATTGAAGTGTGCGTCCGAGAAAAAAAAGAGAGAATATGGTGTGTGGACCTGAGGACAAAACGTTTAATTGACAAAACGTTTAATTTTATATTAGGTAAATTTATACAATACTAAAATTGTTTTAAACTGTTTAATAAATTTCCATGTTTTTGTGAAATGAATATATGATTTTTCATTGAGCCAATTCTAGCAATGAAGTAGCAAGATAGAAAGATATTTGCTTTTCAGGTTCGACTCAGGTAGTTTGTTTTAAATATATTCAGTTTATTTCAAAATAAAACTCGTATACATAAAAGATAAAGAGTTAAAAAAACAAATTTAAAGGATGATTAGTCGCACCGTCCGTCTAACCGCAAAAAGAATGTAAATTTAGCCAAATGTTGCAAATGAATAGTCGCATTGTTTTATAACAAACAATTTGTGAGAGTAGAAAATTTAAAGTTCAGCAGAAAGTAAAAAATATCTGGTAGTATAAAATTCGAACGAAGAACGGTATTTGAAACTGCAAAACTGAGATTTGAAACAAAAATTTAAAAGCGAATAGAAATGAATACTTGAGAACATATTCTTCGACTTTTGTGAATTTTCTACTCTGTCCTGAAGTAAATTATTGACTTAATCGTTTATGATTTTTTATGCATGAATTCAATTTTGGTTATGCCAATAATTTCATTCAAGTTTCGTTCTATGAATTCCGATCTGAATATTTTTATGAACAACAGCATTTATCAGAAAAAATATCCTCCAGGAATTACTGATGCCCCATCATAACAAAACATCAGTGTTCAAAATTAAAAGATCGATGCTAATAATCATGGACCAAAGACCATAGATATTATTAATTTAATTTGAGAATTATCGTATTTATTCATTTATAATTAAGATTTAACCGAAAAATAAGTTTAAAAACATACGAACAATGGACAAAATGAAGCCTGAGTGCCCAGGGTCTTCTCATAGTCAGCCCTCATTCCATCGAAAAATGGTATGAGAAGAATGGCAGAAGCCCTATAATTACGGTGCGTACGTTGATCGGCTCTCCATATGTGAAATACGAAGAAAGGCATAAGAAATGCCAGGGCATCGGGATAATCTCGGGCGAAGAGAATGCTTGGTGAAAGTAGTTCAAAAATCCTTCGTTTGGTTCGAACACTAACAGTCATTTCATTAGTAATTTTTTCATATTTTAACTTTTGCAAAATTGTGATTATGGGAATTTTTCATTTGCAAACAAAACATCGAAAATGTAAAAACATCGAGCACCGAACATCGATGTTAATAAAACATCCGCTTCCATAAATTGATGTTTAAAACATCGATGTTTTGAGAACATCCACATCGATGGTTTGGAAACATCATCATCGATGTTTTGAAAACATCAACATCGATGTTTTGAAAACATCAACACCGATGTCGCATCCCTACCAGGAATATGTGCTTATCTCCAATTCGCATTTCCTTTTCCCTTTTAAAGAACAAACATGGCGAGTATACAAAGAAAAAAATACGTGACAGTGTCTTCCTCACAGGAGACAAAACGATCTCCCCCTCTCCTCCGTGCCTTTGAAGACTCGAAGCGGTGCATTTGATCACGACATCCATTTTCATCGAAACTGCTTTCCTGCCTTAAGGCCACCTTCAAAGCAAACAATCCTCCTGTCCATGGGCTCCCACGAGACCCATCTGTAGCTGCCATCTTCCATCCGGACACGTCTCAAACTTCTGCGAGACGCCCCTCCTTCTGATCTGCTTCAGCCCCCTCCTTCACTTTATTTTCACTTCACTGCACCGAATTCGGTTTCCTCCCTCCTAAATCTTTCCTATAAATCTCTCTTCCCTCGTTCTCCATTAGGAAATTGGAAAGCTGTAAAGGAAATAATGTTGGCAGCCGTGGAGGGTGTGGAGAAACTTGTGAAAACTCATTTACTCATTCAATTCTTTTTTGCCACTTAAGGATATCTCGGAGAGACGAACCAAATTTGTTAGGAAGTGCTAAGCTGCCTTCATTTGCAGACGACGACGTGAGTTAAGTAAAGCGAGATCCTAAGAGAGGAGGAGAGGGAGATTTTGTGGGTAATCATCCGAAAGAATTTGATTAGTTAAACGATGTTGCAGCTCCACGCTGGGTCGTCCCCAATCGTTCAGTGAGAACTCATTGTCAATAGATCGTAATAAATTATTGTTAATAGATATGACATAAAAAGTCAAAATAATAAATTAGATATTAGATCTCTCTCTCTCTCTCTCTCTCTCTCTCTCTCTATATATATATATATATATATATATATATATATTATTATATTGTTATTATTTATCATCTGGTGTTCGCACTTAAACAAGAACTGTGGAACAATGGGAGGGTAAAGATTATAGATTTCCATTTTGCAAGTGGCTCCTACACTTATACGAACCATGAATTAAAATTAAAATAAAATTTAATATATTTTCATGTTTTAAAATTTGATGGATGAGTAAGCTCTTTAGTTTAAATACACTTTCATCAAATATATTTGTCAGGTAATGTTTAATCAGTCTATATAAAACAAACATAAATTACACTCAAGTAATTATAATTAAATCTGATATGTAAATCATGCTTCATTAGACATGTGTCAGGGACTGAAAGTCCAGTAATACAAGTTGAATCACTTAGCACCGACAATGACAAATCCAGTTGGACTAAAGCACAGGTGTTCTTATAGTGTCTACAGTATAACTTTTATTCAGTACGATGTAAGTAGTTGCGGACGAAGATAGACGAGAATCTTCTGGATGATGGGAATGGTTTGAAATACTCTAGGGTGTTGTCCGTCATATTTCCTTAGGGAGCTTACGCTTTGAGTCATATGACAGGTTTGAAATATTAGGTATCTTACGTCATCCGTTATTCTCCCCTGAAATGTTCAAAGCAAATCTCTTTGACGTACTTATAATAAATATAAAGTGAAATTGGTTTTCAGAAATTATTTCGTCGATTCTAATGTTGAAAAAATATCAGTGAGCTTACGCATAAAATTAATAACTTGTAAAACGATTTAAAATTAAATTTAAAAATTCAAATATCAGGAGAAACAACTGGTTTACCGATATAATTGGGAGTCAGACAGTACGAAAGTTTATCCATGTAATGGTTATTTTGATTTTTAATGTAACCGCATTTTAAACACTTGATTTTCGATGATATATTAATATATTTTTTATATGTTATTTTTTTATTCCCACTCAAAATTAACAAAACAATTGCACATTCCCTATTTTTCAAAGAAAAACAATGTTGATTAAATTATCTATTTAACGTTACATTTTTAAACAATTTCTGTGTTATAAATAAATGAAACCCACACTGCTTATGTGTATGTTCCGAATAATAGTGTTAATAAAGATGTGTGTATATATATAAATGATTTTGGCTGTCCGGGTAAAGCCTCGTCGGAGGCTGTGTTGTCGACGTTTCGACAATCTTTTCGTGGCCTTCCTCAGGGCTGGTCTGCCTGAAGACCACCAAAATGATCGAAACGTCGGCAACACAGCCTTAAACGCGGCGTCACCCGGACAGCCAAGATCATTTACATGACTCCGGCCGCGGAAGCCTACGACTTCACTAAAGCAAGTATCGTTGCAGATAATAACCTCACTGAGTAACAAATTTACCTAAAACAATTTCGCCAATTGATAAAGTATTTACTTTGCACTTGTTTGTAAATTCAGAAGCTAGATAATGAATGGGAATAGTATGTAACTTCTGCCTCTCTGTTAATACCTGTACAAGTCTCCGGTAACTTGGCTCTACTTGTATCATATGATGTATGGTTGGTTTGTGATTCCGGGCGCGTTAACAGCTTAGGTCATTAGTCCTGTCAGTGTAGTGCATGTGTTTTCCTCGTGAGGTGGTGGTGATTTTCTTTCGCTGGATGGCGAGATTCGGCGCCGACCTACCGTCGGCTAGTGGGGTTTCCCCCTAACAAGGACTCTCCCACCAGCGGGGCACCTCCCCAGCCGGGACTAGCTCTAAGCTCCCGACCGGTCTCCCAGAATATGTGGAAGTGTAGTGCATGTTAGTGTGTGTGTGTGTGTGTGTGTAAGGGGAGAGGATAAGACAAGGAAGAGGAAGGAAAGATCGCCCGCGGTCCGTGGCCCGTTTGTTAGGGTACTTCTCCGGCATTCGCCTGGTGTTGATCCGAGAAACCACGGAAAACTACCGATCAAAGCAGACGGCTATAATTATATTATATATAATATTATATTATATATAATTATACTATAATTATATGATAATTATCCTCCAGACAGCGACTGAATTCGACCTAGCTAAAAAGCCAGTGTCGAATATCCCACCGTCGTCAGGAGTCGAACCTAGGAACTGCCGGTTAAAGGCACTGCAGTGACATCAGTCAATGCACTGAGCTACCGCTCCCAGTTTATGATGTATGAGTAATGGTGGTATGTGCCTTAACGTTTCATCACAATAACCTCTGTAGTTCCTTCCCTGTGAGGATTAAGTTCCACTTAATTCAATGCACTTCGAATAGAATCAAACGTGGTCTACAAATTGAAACATGTTTTCCCCAAACCTCTAGTGTAGCCCACTCCGTTGACCCAGAGTTCGAATTCGGCGGGTGGCCGAACGCGCACGAAACCGCTGCCACTGGCTGACCTAATCAGCGAGGAAGGGGTACGTCACCCCTTCGTGACGTAATAGGGATACCCAGAGGGGTAGGCGATAGCGGGCAGTCTTAGATAGGCCTTGGAAGGAGGTGGTGAGTAGGAAGTTTTGCAGGAGAGAGATTGCTGATAACGAGCGGAGTAATCGGCAGGGTAGCTTAGAAACACAAATCACGCATTAAGGAGTGCGGATCTGTGTTAAAATGTAGAGGTTTAGTAACTTCTACCCACGAATTGGGCAACGGAGAGGAGGAGTGACCGAGCAAGCCTTCAAAAGCGCCCGCCAGCTCTACGTTAGAAGGTAACGTGGCTTTACTTGTATCTTATGATGTATGAATTATGATGGCATTGATCTTAACGTTTCATTGCAATAAACTCTGTAGTTCCTTCTCTGTAAGGATTGATTGCCAGGTAGTTGAATGCATTTCGAATAGAGTAAAAATTAGTCTACATATAGAAATATGTGGAACCCAATTAACACGCTTAGCCCACCTCGCTGGCCCGGGGTTTGAATGCGGTGTGCGGAAATATGGACAGGGTAGCTTTGAGACACGAATCACTTATTTAAGGTTGCAAATTCTCGTAATTTAGCGTGAAAATTCCGGCGAGAAAGTAGATGGTGTTGTAGCACCACTAGTTTTCCTTTACCCTCGGTCTGCCACGACATCGAGAAATTTCGAATTCATTAGGTCGGGAAGATCCAACCGGTACAACATTGTTTATGAAATATTTCAATAATGAAAAAGCTCCATGATTGCTTGCATCGTTTACTTTCAATGCATGCCCTAATGTTCTTTTAATGACAGTGTAAATAATTTACTACTGAGTGTTGAAAGTTTCGTCTGAAAACATTTTTTTCCTTAAAGGTGTTCAAAGTAAGTAGTGCAGGGAAGAGACAAGAGTTGTAGAGAGTACATAACTTTTGAGCTTATTTGATCATTTGTTTTGTTTATGTTGTTTATTTTTTGGTGTATTCCGTGATATTGGATTTCTTTTAGTAACTTGGACGAAATATTAAAGAAAGTGTATGACTAGCCTCATATTTATCACTTGTCTGCGTAGTAATCGATCATGTAGACATTTTTCTGATTAATGAATGAATTTGTGAATGAATCTTATGAATTTGTTTTTTGGTAAAATAGAACGCTTGCCTATGCGTGATGCAATTAGAATGCAGGTTGCTTACCGTTATCCAATTGTGAAGAGGTTGTGCGGGTAATGTAAAGTAACATAAACACGAGTGGGTGTTTATGAACAGTTGCCTGAAGTTTCCATGTTAGCTTTGTTTTGAGTGTTAATTCATTTTTGTTCATTCTGTACGTGTGACTCGAGGGTATGGTGGTAACGAAAGTGTACACAATCTTTCGGACGCGGGTCACCAATTATGATTGGTTTAGGATCGTTATTTTGTGCGATAGTCTTCATTCGCAAGTGTCTGATGAGATTTCCATGTTAACTTCTGGTTTTGAGTGTGTTAATTTTCTTTTTTTCTGTACGCGTAACATGCGAAACGTAGATTCCAATTGAGATTCTCTGGACATAACTTCGTTTCTTTCTTATCATAGTGATCTTCAGTATACAGCCACGATTCGACGACTGATCCTATCAAAATATTATGTAACATATTCAGCTGACAGTTTCTTTTTTTTTCAATTTAATTCTGCTTGTTCGACAAGAATGTCTTTTAGGATTTTGCACATTACAAATTGACATGACTGTTGACTTGGATCTCACAGGAAACATGACAAAGGGATTATTGATAATATTATGTTAAAAATATAAATTCTATTAGAATAAAAATCGTTATCAGATATTGATTTTTTTAGCTGGCAGTTTCTACTTCGCAAATTTGAACCTCTACTACATATTCCTTCGTTGACTACAGTACAAGTAAATGTAACTGTGCCATTCCCTCACTCACACATCAGAGCATGTAGGATAGATTGTGAGGACTGATAAAACAAAAATTTTACTGCCTCACTAGTGTATTTTATCGAACGGGCTTTTGAATATCGGCGCTGCGTCAGGTTTCATTATTTTTCGCGTCAAAGATACATCACCTACGCCACGCCCACTATTTTTCGCTCCGCCCCCGCATTCACTCTCGTGTCACTGCCTTCACAAAGTCCCAGTTGCTCCCCACGAGTTTAGAACAGCATCTCCCACGCGATCCAAAGTGAATTAGATCGTCTGAACTTTGTGGAAAGGTCGATGAAACACGGGTTCTCCAACTTGGGGAACATTACCGCCGCCCACGGAACAAAGGACAGTCTGAAGTAGGTGAAAAGAGATAAATTTACTAACGATGAGATTAGAGGAGAGAAATACTACCTTTCTCCGCTTCCTCAAAAATATCAAATTTCACCAGAGTTGAGTTTTGAAAACTTGAATATTCATGAATTAATTGTTATTTGACCTTTTAAATTAAAGGGAATGTTTATAGGATGAAATTATATTGTGAGATAGATCTTCGATGGAGATACATAATTTTCTTATTTAAATATTAACATTTTATATTGCTGTGGAGCGTAACTGGAAAAGAAAGGGAAACAAATATATTGCACACAAATATACTACACAGGTGGAACAGAGTTGTACTAAATAGTAGTGCAAACGTATTTATCTGCACAACAGGTTGTGTGGATGGAGGACAAGAATAAGAAAACAATCTATTCTTGTCGCTCGAGAATAACTAAAATGTTAAGTAAGCAAAATTGTTCTAAGTTCCTAAATATTTAGTGGAAAAATCTGGTGTTTTTACTCCCAAGTATTTTCGTTCACACCCATTCGTTCTATATTAATGTATCACGTGTTTGAATACAAAATACAGCAAAATCAAAAAAAACTTTTTGTTCAACGTAGTTATATTTGACACATTTTAGTTTTATTGGGTGTTATTTATCTTTGTTTTAATTATATCGGCTAAATATATAAATAATTTTATCCAGAATATAATACATTTTAATTTGTTCGTATAAAAAGTCTTTAATTATGTTAACATGTTATTTGCGGTAAAAGAATGGACAAATTAGGTGATATGGAGATATTGATATTATTGGAATGAAAAGTTTCCAAAAAAAAAAACTTGGTAGTATGATTTTGACATATTTAAAAAATCACTTGCTGTAATTAGTACTGCCGAAGAAGTGGGGACATGAACATTTCACAGTCGATGTTGGTGTGTCATTAATGGAATCCATATTTTGCTCCGATATCTGAGATTCTCGTAACCATTAAGCCACGCGTTGCATCAGATGTTGTCCATCACACTAGATGGATTCATCCCAGCTGGAAGGTGTCGTTTGAAGGGGAATCTAAATCGGACGGATGCGGCGCTATGAGCCTGCAGTCACGTAGGCACTCGCCAAGACACGCCCACAATCACGCACACGCTCACACTCACGTTCATGCCCACGTTCGCGCCCCTGCTCGCGCCCCTGCTCGCGCCCCTGCTCGCGCCCCTGCTCGCGCCCCTGCTCGCGCCCCTGCTCGCGCCCCTGCTCGCGCCCCTGCTCGCGCCCCTGCTCGCGCCCCTGCTCGCGCCCCTGCTCGCGCCCCTGCTCGCGCCCCTGCTCGCGCCCCTGCTCGCGCCCCTGCTCGCGCCCCTGCTCGCGCCCCTGCTCGCGCCCCTGCTCGCGCCCCTGCTCGCGCCCCTGCTCGCGCCCCTGCTCGCCCCTGTCTCGCCCTGCTCGCGCCCTGCTCGCGCCGCTCGCGCCCTCCTCGCGCCCCTGCTCCGCCCCTGCTCTCGCCCCTGCCTCCGCCCTGCTCGCGCCCTGCTCGCGCCCTGCTCGCGCCCTGCTCGCGCCCTGCTCGCGCCCTGCTCGCGCCCTGCTCGCGCCCCTGCTCACAGATTCCAACTCCCCTTTTATGCGTCTGAAACTACTTCTCAACCTCTACCCGCAACTCCCTTCTCGAATCTGAAGAACGAAATGGAGAGAAATGAGATGAATAATATCAGTAATATGCCTCAGATTTGTAAATTATTTTAAACCCCTAACCTATTTTTGTATCGTTAGAATAGACATATTAAGAAATAATAATAGGAGTATGTTATAGAATGTTCGGCTTTAATGGCGTTCTTATTGTTCAAATTGTGACAAGCGTACATTTGATTTATAAATAGAATCAACCTACATCGCTAACGACCTTTTATATACTATTTATTTTCAATTTATATGAAGATCAGTGGCAGAGACTGAATTTTCTTAGTTTCTTCTTAAGAATTCCCGTTTTAGATTTCACGAGTCAGCTTTTGAATTATGTACAGTGCATAATGTGCATTAAAATGCATTGATCTTCTTAAAATTAAGCCGCTACAAATGTTCTTCACATGTAGCTCAAGGAACATGTGAAGTGTTTATTCATTGTGGTCTGAAGAGCTTTTACACGTCGTAAAGTACAAAACAAATGCAACATATGTATATACTCGTAGAGGTGTGAGTTATGAAGCCCATCTGTTGCTCACATAACTTTGTAGTGTCCTTGAGAAATTACGCACGACCATTAAGGCGAGAAATGAAAAGCAGCTGTTCAATCCCTAGGTACCACAAGGACATTCTTTGCGACTAGGATATATTAAAAGTGATCAAAATACCTTACATGGTTCTGCAATTGTGAAATTACTCGATAATTTGGTCTTATGAATCGGGGAAGAGTTTGAATGGCGAAAGGAACTTTTCAAAACAATTTCTTTCATAAGACAAGCATCGCGGTCGGCATTATTATACGAACTCGTTCGTTATTCACAGGATCTTTACATCCTAGTGACCCTTTCTTACATCCGTTTTGAAGTTCTGCATTGTATTCTTACCACTACAGTGATCTTCCAGGATCTTTGACGCGCATGATGTTAAGAATTTGTAGAATGTATTCAAACAGGTTATGGACTTCAATCTTGATGGTTTACGACTCCGGAGCCCTTCGGTATGGGATACATCATACCTGTGGCCAAACAGTACGGAATGCTTTGGGGTTCTTCTGTAAAATCATTTATACATTCAATGCCCTTACTTTGGAAGACTGATAAATTTCTAACCCCAAAATTATGAATTTTATCGCTTCCAGGGCTTCTCTCATTCTTTAGTTTGGCAAGGATATGCTTTATTGTTTCAATTTGGAAGCTCTTCATGAGCACAATAGTCTCTGCTGATTTGCAATCGTTTCCAACCAGCTCGCTTGAACATTATATTTAATTTCAGTCGACCGTATAGGCATACGGTAGTCTTGTCTTGTTTTTTTCTTTAGTTTATGCCGAGTTTGTCTCAGTGTCTTGTATGTGTAATGATTTATAGAATGTTTCTGGGCTCTTTTGAAGTTGGTAATTTGCTCCTGTCTGTTCTGACTTTTTTATATTGTTTTGCATACGCGCTTAATGTTTGTTGACTGTCTTGATATTCAGATGGTACGCTATAGAGTTCATCAAATTGACCGTGTTTGCTGAACATTTTGCTAATGGTGAGCATTTTCTTCTCCAGTAACTTACTTTTGTTGTTGATACACGCTGTTATTATTCCGGCGTCAGTTCTCCTCTCATTTTTTGTTCAAATCGTATTTCCCATGGTGATCCCTTTCTCTATATTTTTGGCAGCTGACAATTCACCTATGTTTCTTTCATGTTATTTCCGTTTGATTTAACGATAGCTGTTGCTGAGCTCGAAAATTACAAATTTAGATCTGAATAGGTGACAATGTTCTCAATTTTTTTTGGCAGAACAGTGTCATTCATAATATTAATCTGTTCTCTCCGTTTCGATGACATTGTTAGAGTATACTTGATCGTTTTTCTGGAATTAATGTTACGCTGCCAGGTGGCAAAACTCTAGTGGAAATGATATCTATGTAGCAGGGGCGTCCAACTTGCAAGGTCTCAAAGGCCACGACTAAAACCTTAAATATGTTTGCGGGCCACATTTTCACTACTCGGACGACGCAGACGTGACCACGTAAAATAGACATCGGCAGTTTCAACGGCTGCTTTGAAACGGGAAGGGGTGAAACTAGTTAATGACTTATTTTACGTGGCGAGACTCTGTATGATATCAATCTCTACTGTGCATAACTCATTATAACGCAGTGAAACGCGTTTGGGATAATAAATCAGGATTCGCTGGATAAATCAAACATTATAAAAAAACGATGATTCCAGTCAATAAAGTATATTTGGAACAGACGTTTCGTCCTAAATTGTAAGGCCCTCTTCGGTGTCTGAAAGGTCAACACACCAATCAGTTACAATCTTACATAATATTACTAGTATAAAACAATTTAAAAAATGTTTTGTAATGTAAGTGAATCAGGACCACTGACTTAAGTTCACTATAAGCGAATGTTCGCTATATCCGAGTTCACTATAACAGCAGTCGGCTGTACATGCCCTGATTAGAAACGTATTTTAAACCTTTGCCATTCAACATAAATAACTTCACCGAGCCGAAACAATCGCGACTAAGGGAAACTCCCGAAGACGCCTCCGTAACTCGACACTTCACTCGTCTCGCTGCCCGAGTTGCGTACGGCAGCGGCCATAAAGCAGAGCGGCGCGCCGCGGCGTCCGAAATTAAGCGCGTTACAGCGGCTGTCGGCCCTGGCGCGTGGCCAGCCACCACGTGCGCCGGCCCCGCCCCCCGGCCCTGCAGCCAGGGCCGCATCGAGACACTGTGCTTCCAGTACATACAGACACTCAGTAGAAATAATGCCTAGGCGGATGAAAATGTGGTGAAGAAGACGCTTCGTACTTCGATTTATTTGTGGTGGCACTTGACGTGAGTCAGCTGTTTAGGTGTTATTCAATCGGGAGCTTGAACGTCACTACACGGACGTCACTATGGTGATGATCAAGCTCTCGATTAGATGACATCGTAACAGCTGATTAAACGTTACGTGCTGTCAACGTCTGGTTTCTCCCATCAACACCAGGCGAATGCCGGAACAGTACCCAAACAAACGGATGAAATGGACGAAATGGTTAAAATGGGTGAAATATAATCCATTGCCAATCATTGAGCCGTACCTTCTGGAGAACCTGATTCTAGCCTATCAGCACCTTGCCTGTGGTGTGGTGTTAAGGTGTTATCCAATCGGGAGCTTGAACGTTACTACAGGGACGTCACTATGGTGATGATCAAGCTCTCGATTAGATGACATCGTAACAGCTGATCAAACGTCAAGTGCCATTACAAATTAATCGAAGTATTATTTCAATGGAAAATACATTTCATCTCAAGTAACTGGGTAAATATTTGAAGACGGCCTTACACATTATTTACTTTTTCAAATTATTGTGTACAGAGTGGGAATGACATTACATCAACTATATCAGCTAGATCGAATTCAGTCGCTGTCTGGAGGAGAATTCTAGTGGCCGGTAGAGTGGCCGGCCTTCTCTGATCGGTAGTTTTCCGTGGTTTCTCCGATCAACCCCGGGCGAATGCCGGAGCAGTACCTTACCAAACGGGCCACGGACCGCGCGCGATCTGTCCTTCCTCTTCCTTGTCCCATCCTCTCCCCTTACACACACACACACACACACTTACACTAACATGCACTACACTATCACATATTCCGGGAGACCGGTCGGGAGCTTAGAGCTTGTCCCGTCTGGGGCGGTACCCCGCTGGTGGGAGAGTCCTAGTTAGGGGGAAACCCCACTAGCCGACGGTAGGTCGGCGCCGGATCTCGTCATCCAGCGGGGGAGGATCACCCCCATCTCACGAGAAAAAACATGCGCTACACTTATGGGACTAATTACGAAAGCAGTTGAGACTCCCGGAAACAGGAAAAATCAATCAATGAATCAACTATACTTGTCTAGGTCTGTTATCGGACTCGAAATATCAAGACTTTAGGATTCATGGAAATTAATCATCTTCGGATTTCTGTTATAGTTATTTTGTTGTTGTTGTTGTTGTTGTTGTTGTTGTTGCAGCTTCTGATGTTCTATCTGGAGGGTCAAAAGCCATGGGCTACTTGATGCCCTTGCTCTAAAAGAGCCCTCTCCGCGATGCGAGGTAAACGGTGCGTGCAGGGAGCGGCGGAATTGGCGTGAAAAACGCGATGGCGCCGGCGCCAGTTAAATATACAGCGCCAAGGCCCCAACGCCTTCCGCACGCCGCCGTGCAGCGGGTAGCGACGCCTGCTGTCTGCACCTGTCAAACGGCGCCGCCAGGAGTTGTCGCCAAAGCCTCGCGCGGCCTGACTGACTGCTGACGTTGCGTTCCAGCGCCGCTGTGGCAGCTACTCGTGGATTAAATAGACCAAATACATTAAAAAGACTAAATAGTTCAAACAGATCAAATATATTAAGTAGGCTAAATAGTTGAAAGAGATCATAGAGATTAAATATACCAAATAAATTAAAGTTTAAATAGTGAAATATAATAAATTAACTGGTCAATTGGATTAACTGGTCAAATGGGTTAACTTGTTAAAGAGATTAACTTGCTAAAGGGATTAACTTGCTAAAGGGATTAACTTGCTAAAGGGATTAACTTGTTAAAGGGATTAACTTGTTAAAGGGATTAACTGGTTAAAGGGATTAACTGGTTAAACGGATTAACTGGTTAAAGGGATTGACTGGTTAGATAACTGGTTAGATGGATTAACTGGTTAGATGGATTAACTGGTTAGATGGATTAACTGGTTAGATGGATTAACTGGTTAGATGGATTAACTGGTTAGATGGATTAACTGGTTAGATGGATTAACTGGTTAGATGGATTCACTGGTTAGATGGATTCACTGGTTAGATGGATTCACTGGTTAGATGGATTCACTGGTTATGGTTAGATGGATTCACTGGTTAGATGGATTCACTGGTTAGATGGATTCACTGGTTAGATGGATTCACTGGTTAGATGGATTCACTGGTTAGATGGATTCACTGGTTAGATGGATGAAATGGATGAAATATAATCCATTGCCAATCATTGAGCCGTACCTTCTGAAGAACCTGATTCTAACCTATCAGCACCTTGCCTACAAACTCAAATATACTTGACGTCCTGGATTATTTTTATGCGACGCAAGTGTGGTGTGTAGATGGTATCAAGTAGAGGTTTGTTAAACACATTTGGAGCCGAAAACGTTTCCCGGAAAGCCGGATGTTACTTGCCGGAAATCCGAAGATTCGTGAAAGCAGTGATACTGTCACGAAATCTTGAAACCTAATGCTCAAAAACTCACGTTGTAACCAGACTTCGGGATTCTTTGATTAGTATTTGCCCGAAATTAATAAAACATTACAGTATAATAGATGGACATATTAATATGTACACAACGGCTCTGAATTGAGTGATCTGTCAATAAGCGTAGCAAATAATGTAATACATTTATTCTTCTTCAAAAATATAGTTAAGCGGTCCTGTTGACATATCTTCTGAAAGTTTCTTCTTTGTAAAGTACTGAGCGTTTAATAATATTGACAAAAAATCACGAGTCCCTATTAATAATAATTCTTAAGGCCTTAAAACTCTCAAAAGGTAATGAAATACGTTATGAATCTGATCATTCAGATTTTGTTTAAAATTTAATTTCGTAGTTGCCGCTTCCTGCGCTAGAGAGCAGCACGGGCTATGCAACCGATGTTGGACAGTGTGCACTGCCCGTCATCGTGCCGTGACTCCACTCACCTGATCGGAGCGATGTGGAATTGGACGCTGTTAGCTCCGTGGTTAAGGAACAGTATTTTTTTGCTTGCTTCACCACATATCCACTTATGCTCATTGGAATTGGGCATTAACGATCCACACGAGCACCTAAGGCCAAATTGCCTCAGCGACGTCCGCTATCCAGGCCAGCAAAATATGTTTTAATGAAAATACAACAGTAATTCGGAACAAATATAACTCGAATCTCGTATCCTTACTTCTTTACACTTGTTCATGTTTAATGAATAGTTACATAGCACTGGAGGTGATTTCTACGCATCCAGAATAAAAAAGTTGGTTGTCCGTTCAGAGAAATGTTTAGTCTCTTGGAAAATACGTGGATAAGTGAACTTGCATTGTATGTTGTCATAACGGTGTTGTCTATGTGTGCTAATTTCACAAATAGCCATATCTTGGAATTGTAATTTATTTTTTGTTTCGCCCTCCTACGTCTCCCTGATTTGAGAATTCCGCCTCACTGAGCAATGCAACATCCGCCTCGCAACACTGCCAATAGAAAAGTTGCTTGACCGTTCAGAGAAATGTTTACTGTCTCTTGCAAAATATGTGGACAAGTGAACTAACATTGTATGTTTTCATAGCCGAGTTGCCTGTCTGTGCTGGTTTAACAAATATCCAAATTTTGGAAGTGTAAAAATTTTGTTTCGCCCTCGTACTTCTCACAGATTTGAGAATTCCGCCTCACTGTGCAATGCAACATCCCCTCGCAACCGTTCCATTAGAAAAATTGGTTGACCGTTCAGAGAAATGTTAACTGTCTCTTAGGGAATGTGTGGAAAAATGAACTTATTTTGTATGTTGTCGTAGCTGTGTTGCCTGTGTGTGCTGGTTTCACAAGTATCCGTATCTTGGAAGTGTCATTTATTTTTTGTTTCGCCCTCGTACCTCTCACTGACTTGAGAATTCCTCCCCACTGTGCGAAGCAACATTCGGCTCGCAACTCTTCTGCGCTGCCACTACTACTCTCTAACTTCTCCAAGCGCTCTGTCGTACACGATCTGGGTAACTCAGACGCATAGTCGTGTTGCGCGGACAAAAATAGTACGAGCAGTTCTACATGTCGCACCTCATATGTGACAGCCGCTGGGTATATATCGTTATTTGCGGACTGCGGAAGCGAGGGCCGCACGAAGGCCGCTGACAGGCAGAAAACTAGATCGAGATTGACAATGAAGGCGACTGAGCACGTCATACTAGACATTTGCACCTGGTGTAACACTCTGCTGTAAAAGCTGCAGTTTTAATCCGATAATCAGGTTCTGACAGTAGTAATCGAAAACTGGCAACAAGAGTACACCATAAAATGCCTAATACGAAATGCTTAATGTGTTTTCGGTTGCATCATTTGCTAACTAAATTTTTACGTACGCAGGTTGCTTTCCATTGTTTTTCTTTTCGACCTGATTACTTTGTAAGAAATCAACTTGTTTTCTGAAGGCCATTCTACCTAACATCAAATAAATTCCATTTAAATTTAGGACTGTTAATGCTTTATGAATTTATGTTATGAATTTATTAAAAATTGGTAGTTTAATTAGTAATATTATGTTGCCTAACGTAGATAATAAACTAATGAGGCAATAACCGGCGAAACCACAGTTTTATACAACACTATTGTTTTATTACGGAAAGGAGTGTCATAAGAACCAAGGGGGTGTTCTATATTGAAACATTTAAAAAAATTCACTATTTGAAGTATTCAAATTTAACTCTACAACACATTCGCGGATAAACATATAAAATAAGGAATATTAACGGTTGTTTTTCTCATCTTTCCAACTTTAACTTACATCTTTTTAATGTAGTAATTGTTAATAAAAAGAGTTGTGCAGTTAGTATAAGAAATTATGACGCAAACAATTACGATTATTTGCGTAAATTGTTGCGTATTACGAATATTAAAGAAAATTCAAAATAAAAGTTGCCAGATTTTATCACTTTTATTAAGAAGACTCCAAACACGCTAATAAGGGAAGCTTGCAACATTTTCACTTTATTTCCTACTCTAAAAGAAAAAATATGCTCACCTTTATGGTGTTACAAGATTGTTTATTCAAATTAAATTTTATTCGAATTCATAATCCAGATTGCTATTGACCTCATTTTTTGTTTAAATCTAATCCCTCTTGTGAAACATTGGAACTTTCTGAATAAAATCTACATTCTTTAGAAAAATATTTTTTTCAATTGACAAACGAATTCACCCAATATGCCAGAAAAAACATTCTTTCTCTTAAAAGTATTCATTGTGTGAAATCTTCTCCAAAACGCGTTCTAAATCTCCCAATGACTAGCACAGTGGGGAGTAAGTAGTAACTTGCGACTTCGAGACATTCAAATAATTGTTTATAGAGAATATGTAAAATTGAAATATTTTTGTAATATACATAATACAAAGGTACAGTCTTTTAAACTAACCTACTTGAATGCAGTAAATAATACATTAAAGCTATCGACTCTAACGAAGAAATCCAAGCATTTAATTCCGATTAATTTAAGAAACGATATTTAAATGTATAATAATTAATTAATCCCCTTCTAGTGTGCGTAAGTTTTCACACTGGTTTTTGAAACCTATGTTCTGGGTGTCAAATCCGGCTAGGAGCAAACGACTTACTATGGGAGGAAAATAGTATTGTAGTAGAAAGTAGTCTTAAAATAAAAAACTTAAATAATCATACACGTGAGAAAAGGGGGGATGAGTGCTGTTCCCTCTTAAAAAATTAAAAAACATCCCTATAGACTTACGTAGTAAACATTTGTTTCTGTATATTCAATCTTTATTTTTTCCTTTTTTAACCTGACAATTTGTGGAAAAATTTTATGGCAATAGGAGATGAAGCTTTTAAAGGCATCTGGCAACAGTTTAAGTATAAAATTAAAAAACGTATTTTTTATCAATTACGTTATAATTCTCTTTGTGGTATGTTTCATTTATTGACTAGTAAAATATGTTATGTAAATAAAACTTAGTGGACCCAGAAGTATAGTTAGTTACCTCTTCTGTTAGATTTAGGACGACGAGACGCAAAGTAATGAATACTATTAGCGTTTTCCATTCTCCGCACTAGTGCGCACCCAGTGCGCACTCAGGCCTGCTTTCGTGTTCCATTCGACCGCTAGGGCGCACCACTGCAAAGAACTGCGTGTCCCATTCGCACATCGACACGGACCCGGGGCGCCCTAAACTGCACAGACATCGCATCAGTGCAGTCCAGTGCACCGGGCCATTGTGAGGTTAGGTACGGAAGATATCCATGCTGATTTAGATTCGTCGTGAAATTGTGAAGGCATTTAAGGATCTTCTGTCACGCAGGGATACTTCGAATGATGGAGTATATTATGTTGTGCAAGAAATGTCTTGAAATAATGTTAGTGATTTACACGAAGTTTGGAAAATCAGATTGTTTTTTCCGAAAATTTAACCTTGAATAACTTCATATTAACAAATCCAGTGCTATTTAGAAACGAAAGTGTTTTAGGTACGTCTCAATTTCGAAACGCTAATAAAGTGAAAATAAAAATAGTGACCCTTACAAAATCATTCAAATATATATGCCAAGAAATGTTTCTCGCACGCCCATACATTTACCAGCGGAAACGTTGATGTTAATATTTTTATTGTTTTCAGTAATAAAACAATTCTATAGAAGCCTTTCGGTTCAAAATTTTGTGTACTATATCGATCACTGGCAAATCTCGAAAACTGAAATTACGATTCATACGCATTTAAAGGTTTCGTAGTTTTTAAATAAAGAAATCACACGTTAATAATTTATGAGTTAAGAAGTAAGAATTACCAAAAGACTTCATAAAAATTATAACGACTTATCATAATTCAAAATTATTATTTTTCGAGTTCTATCAATGTGACACCAAGAACAGCTGTGTATAATTTCACTGCGTAGCGCATAAGCCCTGACTCAGTTCCGGAATCCGTTTCATTCGTAGCTGCCCTTCACGCGTGTGGGGCAGCACTGTTGCCGAGCGATGACGTTTCTGCCCTGCACTAGGGTGGGTTTCAGTGCAACGAATGGAAAACGCTATATGAGACCGTTGTGACAACGATTCGAGTAAGAGGTCGTTACACTTGGAGCAAACGGGCCCAAAGCTTTTCAAGAACCCATACGGCAAGGGTGGCTTAGAGCATCAACGGAGGTCGCTGTAAGGCCTTTGACCGAGAGGTCCTAGGGTTCCACTCCAGACGGAGATTTTAATATTCTTAAAGATTCATACGATTTTAATATTAATAAATATCTAAAAGATCTTTAATATTCTGTTTTTCTACATTTGAACTAGTGTTTGAAATTAATGTAACGAAATATTAAACGTCTTCTTAGAAACTATTGCAATGAGAAATCACATTTTGCCGCAAAATAAATGAAGGATTCGCGGCAACATTATTGTAAATCTCATTTTACACAATCTCGCCATAAAACAAACATGTTGATCCACACGTTGAACGAACATGTTCCCAAAACAATCGGATTTGTATAGAGAGTACTTGAAACCCTGAAACGTAACTGAGTAGTAGTGAAACTCTGACACGTGTCAGTGTTTAACCAAACTTTATTTTGCCTCTGCCTAACAAAATTTTTAGAAATGTGGATTAGCAATATCCCTTCCCATAGGTTCTAGTTTTCGTTTTTAGATGATGTAATTAATTTTTGAGCAGTAAAATCAATAGGGTACAAGTATTATCGAGCTCTAATTGATTCAATGTTTGATATTAATTGGCTAGCAAAATACTAAATATATTAGAATAAAATTTTTAAAATTTATTTTAATTAATTTAAATTAAATTATTTCTAGTGTCTTTTGCATTGTATTCGAAGATAAGAGACAAATTTCTGTAACAGAAAATGGAAACATTTGGTCCTACAATGTGTCCCACTCCAAATACCTCAATTGTGACTTGACAGCAAAGAAAGCTGCTGAAACGAGCAAAGCAAAAACAACCGTGAAATCACTTGTTCCTACCCAAACGTCACATATGCAAGCAGAATTGAGCTATGTTCTCAGAGATTAGGAAGGCTAAATAGAGACAAGAGTAGCTCTGAAATTTTAACCAAACATTTTCATTATTTTTCAAGCATTTTCCTTCGATCACGTAGAATACACTGCAGAGCCAAATTCGAAAACAACTTAAAGGGACTTAAATTTTTTATAGCGCCAAGCCATCGAGACCGCACGCTCTGGAAACAAACAAGTGAGTAATTAATGAGCGTATTCCAGCTTAGGCTACGTCGGCGTGGCTAGGGGGATTCCC
This sequence comes from Teleogryllus oceanicus, assembly GCA_964035755.1. Lineage (NCBI taxonomy): Eukaryota > Metazoa > Arthropoda > Insecta > Orthoptera > Gryllidae > Teleogryllus > Teleogryllus oceanicus. The sequence goes on along the minus strand of CAXIVR010000014.1, from coordinate 3,741,038 downwards.
AGTTCTATCCACTCAGAGATATTTATTCGTCTTTTTGTCACATGGTGATGGTGTGGGTGGGAGAGCCCCTCGAAAAAGTGACAGTGGAAAAAGCCACCCGGAAAGAGCTTCGGGCGAATAAATCAGGGGATTGCCGTGTTTTTGAAGAGACCTCGGGGACGGCATGTCTTCCAAATGAATTCAGGTTCATGTTTCAGACATGATGGGGGTTTGAGGGAATCGAGAATAAAGACAAAAAGTGTTGATAGAACAGATGTCAGTATATGGACGAAAACAGTTTGCTGTGCTGGAGTAATTTTTATCTTTAATCGTTTGATTAGTTATATTAATTAATTATGGTCATAGTAACGAATTACATAAAATATCACAAAAAGTACGAGTGAAGAGTGTAAAAGGGCAGAGAAATGGTGACAAAAAATAAAGTTGAATGCTGATGAATGGACGATGCTGGTTTATTCTTACATACTCAGGACAATGACTTTACTAAATCAAAATATTGTTGTATTAGGGATGATATTACCGTTTTGATTGTAATTTTTGCAATAAATATTTATATTGATGTCAAAAATTTGTTTCAAATTTTTAAAAATATCGAAGGAATATTATTGTGCTTTAAATAAGGAGTTCAAAAACTTCATTCCAATCCCAGAGCACTGCATTTTTATCTGGAACCATTCAATAATTTCAGTGATCAGAAACGGATGGTCCTGCCCGTCGGCATTTGTAAATGGTGGAAGAAGAGATTGGTTATGTTATATAGTGACAAGTGACTAGTGTAGTGACACCGTGACAAGATCATGTCACATTCTAAGATGAGCCTAATCGGCGGCATGCTGCTCAGCTTGACATCGTATTGAGAATCCATTTAGACTCTTAGTCGCTGCAATTGCAGACAGTAATGCTACTAGCAGGGCAGTAATATTAGTAGCAGAAATACTAGTGAGAACAATGTAAGTATAATGAATACTCAAATTACAAGACTGTCTGTGCCCTGATCAGAGAAGCATTCGAAATGGATTTTGTTATGAAAGAACTAATATATTTTTTAAATTATATATTTACTTAGGGGAAGTGACAGTCAAACATATTTAATGACGGAAACGATTTCACCACCCATGGTCGCAATTACTTTTGATCAGTTCCCCACAAAAAATCCAAAATTAACATCGAACCCCGAAAAAACAATTGCAACAATTCATAAGTTTGTTTCTTAATTTATCAATAATCAGTTCTAAAGTAGGTAAATTAGTCACTGCGCGGTTTAAAAGAATGATAATGTTTAGACGCTGAAAAATAATTTTTGTCTTTTATTTCTGAGACTAATATCATCCTCCATAACCTTAATTTATGTCATTTAAATTGGCAACAACATTTATGAAAGTTAGAAAATAGACGGTTGAAGAAAACTTTACTCAAATCTGGATACAAAGTCTAGAATTTGTGAGTATGGATATCCAGATTTATCTGTTCAATTGACAATATTAATTTTATTTATCTGATTTTAGACATCCAAGATAAAATGCAATACAGGTATATTGTTTTAACATTGCCATTACACGTTAATGAATATTACCAAAAATATGATAAATATGATTTCATATTACGTTGTGTTACACGATTATTATTACACAAGTTTATGTTGCGAATAATCGAAAATTTAATTGAACAAAATGTTAAGAACTGTTTTGTCCGATTGATCACTGACAAATTTTAGAAGAGCCATGCTGCCTTAATTCCACTAATTCTTTATCGAATTGAGAGTGAAAATCCATTAAAAAAGTCACATTATCGCAACTTGACAAGTTCACGGAATTTGCTAGTATCCAATATAAACCACGAACTAAATAAGAACACGTACTAATGTCCGCACCGTTAACACATTCACTCCGCTACTTTTGAATCTTCTAGAAATAACTGTTGCAATCAGCCACCAGCTCCCCGTTATAAACATGTACTCTGTATCTCACCCTACCATTACTCTTGAGGAGTTGCTCAGCTTGCCCAATAAACGCCTAATACCAGGGGTAAACTCAACGATTATTGAGTACAGCATCTCGGAAGACCGTGTGCTCGCAAAAGATATGAAAAGTGAACTGAAGCACTAAGTGAAGCATCTGAGATACGAGCGAATGCACCGGGGAGAAGGAATTTATCACGATCAAATTCAGGGGCTTGCTGGGCCCGAAACAATTCGTGATTGCTAGTCGGGCACGATGACCGATCGAGCGTACGGGAACCGTCGTGGAACCTGTTAGATCTCCGAGGTAAAAGGCAGGGTGTGCTTATCAATTCATCATTCAACTGCATCCACGCCTCATTTGGCACCGTTTCCATGTGGCCGCTGACGTCTTTCGGGAACAGAAACCAGCTTTCCACTCAGCCTCCCCTCGCGTGCGATCAAAGCAGGAGGGATCAACGATCGGCGAGAGCTTTTAATATCTGCGCGTCTACCAAATGTATTTTAACGTGGTACGAAACGCATCTATTGGAAGCGTTAGCATACGCTTTACGAGATTCAAACTGAAGCTTGGAAGGCAGGGAGCTCCCTACATTCGAATTTAGACAGAGCTTTTGATTGATGTTTCCGGGTACGTCAGCTGCTATTGTCATTAGTCTCGTCAGTGTAGTAAATGTTTTATTGCGGGAGATAATGGGCGCTCCTTCCCCGCTGGATGGTGAGATCGGGCGCTGACCTACAAGGTAGCGCGCGGGAGACATACCTTTCCATCATTAAAGAAAGTAGTGATCTGCAGTGATTCCAAAAGCTCTCTTGAATCCATCTCCTTCTCGTCTTCTGACCCACTGACAATGACCACCCAACACCAATTCCATCACCTATTGGTCCGCCACTATATTTTAGTCTTTTGTTGGGTCCATGGACACGTGGGAATAAGAGGAAATTAAATTGCTGGCTAGGCGGCAAAGTCTGCCTCGAAGAAAAGAGAATTAGACATCTTCACAGTCCCCACGGAAGACACTAAGCTCTTTATAAAACGCTCTATCCGCAGTGAATGGCAAACAGAGTGGCATAACTCATTTTAAGCTCACGAGAATCAAGGATTCAATAAATCCTTGATCTTCCTCATCTCGTGATGCTCGGCGAGAGGAGATCATTTTAACACGCCTCCGGATCGGTCACTGACATTTCTCCCACGGTTATCTCCTCCACGGCGGCTCACCTCCTATATGCGAATACTGCGAAATAGATCTCACCGTGGAGCGTGTTCTTTTCCACTGTGTTAAGATGACAGAGAGCCGTCGAAGGCATGACCCTGCTGGCTCCCTAGCGGAGATTCGTAGAAATGACGAATCTTCTCTCTGCAGGCTTTTGGCTTTTTGCTTTTTGCGAGAGACTGGCTTGTACAGCCTTATTTGAGAGGAGACGATAATGCCAATTATTGGCTTTTAACCCGAGATATTTAAAAGACCGCATTTTCTGCTAAACCCTTTTATTTGGATACGTTCCTTTTCAGTTTTAATTTGCTTTCTATTTAAAGATTTTAATTTTTTTTTATTAGCTTGGCACTGCAGTATTGTGCACTGGTCTTAAAATAATTTGACACGGGCGCAAATGACCATAGCCGTTGAAGCGCCCTTAAACTCAATCAATCAATCAATCAATCAATCAATCAAACCTTCCAGGTAATGTCCCGACGTGTGGGGTAGTGTATTGCATGTAAGTATGTGTATGTGTATTGAGCGGAGTTGGTGTTAGAGCGGATTCGGTGGTATAACGGTCAGCGTACCGGACTGTTGTACCCGAGTTTGCGGGTTCAAACCCGATGGAAGCCGTGAACTTTTAAGGGCGATAAAATCCCTCGTACGCCTTTCTTCGGAGGGGAAGTAAAGCCGGCCATGTAATAGATTTACTGCATGTAAAAGATCCTCAAGCCTAAAAGAAGTCTCTGAGCAAAATTGAGATCCGCCAGTTTCGTCGCCCAATACCTCCTTTCTCCGCTAGGTGATGAAAGGAGCGTATCGAAATTTGCGTGGTTAGACGGAAGAGCGGGCCTGATGGCCCGAGTCTCGCTACGTAAAATAAGGCATTAACTAAACTCAACTCAACTATGTGGCGGTAAGGAACAAGCAAAAAACGCACGCGGTTCGTGGCTCATTTCTTATGGTACCACTTCGGCAATAGCCAGAAATCACT